>CM064506.1:27923240-28300740 GCA_032716605.1 Paralithodes platypus | reverse complement strand
ACCTCCCCCTTAAGCAATTCACCGCCATGATTTAGGTTAAGTTTCAAGGCCTCCAATAGTCCTCCTGGAAGTAGTGTGTGTGTGTGTGTGTGTAGGTACAGTTGGCCCCATAAGTTCTGTTCCGCGTCGTGATCCTAGGTATGGAAGTAATATTAGTGTGAATTAATTGCGAGCGGAGTTTCTTTTAATAATTATCAGTTGACTAATCAGATGAGTTAACCACTGCATAAGGACCACACTCGTATTTCAATCATGCGCATTATATTGCCACGTAAAAGATCACGGAGAGGAACAGAACTTGCTTTACAATAAATAGTATATATAATGTTGTAGTTGATTTATAGGAATATATAATAAGAAATTCGTGTCCAGAGATATACATACTATCATAAGTAGGAATAGGTGGAATATTTATAGGTGGGCTAGAGACTGTGGCATCCGAGGGTACCATCGGCCTAATAAGTGATGTCTCGGCACCAATTATGTTTTCATCAATATTTCGTATCAGCAATATTTACACACGATTTCTTCTATTCGTACACTTACCCACCTCATTCAACATCTGACAGACATTAATACAGCACAGAGCGAGCCAAACGTAATGATAGCTGAGACCTGACTTATTAGCGCCACCGTACACCTCTGTAATAGCATGGCTATTATGGGGGTGGGGGGGGGGGGGTGGGGGGGACACACCTTTATAATACTATCCAATAAACGGTGCCTAGGGGGGGTAGGGATTATATATTGGAGTATTTATTTATTTAGTAATATTTTAGTTTGATCCCTAGACCTCCATCAAGCTTAAAAACAACCCCAAGACCCCCCCCCCCCCCCTTCGAGATAATTTTGTAAATTTTTTGGTAGAAAAATGTCCCGGCCAAAGCCCGGTTGCTTCAAAATTGCAGGCTCGCTTTCGCTCGCCAGGAAAAAAATCGACACATAAGTGGTAGGCTACTAGAGGTCTTAATTTAATAGTGACAAAGATATTAGGTGCAAGGTCTTAGAATCGACAAACTAACGGAGCAAACGTCTTAAAATCTCAAAATGAATGGGGCTAAACATGAGGAAGAAGCGGATACATGGAAACCATATACCTCCACGTAAGTGATATGGAAACTCAATGACCAAAGTTTATCATATCTAAGTAACATTTCCACATCAATAAGAAATGAGGTTATATCAGATTATTTTTGTAGCTATAAGCCCTCTCTGGACGTACGGTGGCGCTAATAAGTCATGCCTCAGCTGTCATTTCCTTTGGCTCGCTATGTACTACAGTAATGTCGGTCAGATGTTGAATAGGGTGCGTAAGTGTAGAAAGATGTTTGCATATCTCACTCAAAATTAAGAAATCATAGTTTAATAATGCTGATACCAATTATTGATCAATATATACTTGGTACCGAGATATCACTTATTTGGCCGATTGTACACTCTCTAGTCCACTCATAACAATCCGTGGACCACCTTATGTTATTCTGTATGCAATTATAACTATCTGGATTGCTTTATTGAATAGAACATGTTGGCAAAAGTAATTGATATATACAAAAATATATTCATAAAGTAGTTTCCAGAGATACACTTCCATAAATTGAAAACGGTGAAGTCCACGAATGTTTATGAGTGGGCTCGAACCTATGGCATCCGAGTGTACCGTTATTCAACCTGGCCCATGCCACAGACTATCAGCCTATGTGTACCGCATGACAGATCTATGCGCTGTTTCTTTAAAGCTGACGGTAAATTGGCATGTCTTCATCTTGATTACTGGGCTATTACCATGATGTGGCAAAATATGATGTCATATTTGAAAATACTTGGTATGTATATGGCACTGAGACATAGTACTGTCATATATGTATATGTATATGTATATGTATATGGCACTGAGACATAGTACTGTCATATATGTATATGTATATGTATATGTATATGGCACTGAGACATAGTACTGTCATATATGTTCATTAAGTATATGTATATGGCACTGAGACATAGTACTGTCATATATGTTCATTAAGTATATGTATATGGCACTGAGACATAGTACTGTCATATATGTTCATTAAGTATATGTATATGGCACTGAGACATAGTACTGTCATATATGTTCATTAAGTATATGTATATGGCACTGAGACATAGTACTGTCATATATGTTCATTAAGTATATGTATATGGCACTGAGACATAGTACTGTCATATATGTTCATTAAGTATATGTATATGGCACTGAGACATAGTACTGTCATATATGTTCATTAAGTATATGTATATGGCACTGAGACATAGTACTGTCATATATGTTCATTAGGTATCGAAAAATCAACTGGTAAGGGATTCAATTTATCGTCGGTTTATGTGGACATTATACACTATAAGTGTACAATGACCAGAATGAATAACTATTGTGGAGGAGAAGTGAAAACGCCTAAAGCTAGTAGTTACCATGAGGAACTGAATAATATTGATAATGATAATTGATAAGGTGTACTCTCTCTCTCTCTCTCTCTCTCTCTCTATATATATATATATATATATATATATATATATATATATATATATATATATATATATCTCGGTGTTTGTGTGTGAGTGTGTGTGTCTGTGTATGTATGTATGTATGTATGTATGTATGTATGTATGTGTGTGTGTGTGTGTGTGTTGCTTCAACATTTAAGGGGAAACATAAGTCGGAAATTGGAGAACCATTGTGAAGAAATGTCCATTGAAGGATATTCGATATATAATATTTCGGATTTCTTTGATCATCGACAGACTCACCAGACTCGTTGCCCGATATATATATATATATATATATATATATATATATATATATATATATATATATATATATATATATATGCAGTATATATACATTATACTGTATATATATATATATATATATATATATATATATATATATATATATATATGTATGTATAATTCTGTACATATTAATCTGAAGTATATGTTATGGTGTAATATAGATTACGCATATATTTGAAATAATTAGTAAGTCAGTTGGCCTCTATCTATGCAATACGTAATTTGATTGATGATGTGTTTGCAAAAGTGAATGGCATTGATTTAACGTTCTATACCCTTCGTCAAAAGTGAATGGCATTGATTTAACGTTCTATACCCTTCGTCAAAAAAAATAAAAAATAAAAATAAAAATAAACCCGGATAAGGACAAATTGCTACCGATACACCACCCACCAATAAACATGATTAGAACATTGCCTAGACACACACACCTCAACAAAAAACAAAACAAAAACACACACACAAAGCCACACACATACACACACACACACACAGAACCACACTCACATAGCCAGTCACACACATTTGACCGGTTATAGTGGAACAGTTTTTTTGGATGCTTCTATGTGTGAGAGAGAGAGAGATAAATAGTACCAGTACCCTGTGAGTGTTAAAGGATGTACCGATCATATCCCGATCCCTATCATATTCGGATCCTGAGACACCACTATGAAAATATATTGTCATCACATATCGAGGGTGTCAGGAGTACTCGAGTAAAGTTGGTATATTGAAATATATATGCAATATATACCGTATATATATATATATATATATATATATATATATATATATATATATATATATATATATATATATATATATATATACAGGTATATATATATATAAGGAGAGAGAGAGAGAGAGAGAGAGAGAGAGAGAGAGAGAGAGAGAGAGAGAGAGAGAGAGAGAGAGAGAGAGAGAGAGAGAGAGAGAGAGAGAGAGAGAGAGTAAGAGAGAGAGAGCGAGAGCGAGAGAGAAAAGAGGTTAAAACAGATAAATCTTTGAGACTATAACAGTCAGGGTATGCAGAACCCCCCTTCGTCCAGGACCAACCCATGCGTGTGTAGTCACTGATGGAATTCCTCGTCGTCACAACCTTGGAAGAGTCGTAGAAAAAAAATGACGAAAAACTCCAGCTACCGAGGACAAAAGGAACGTCAATTAATCGATTAAGGAAGAGCAAGGACAAAAATTATAAACAACAGTAAAAAATCCATCAAGTTATGTCTCAGAGATAGTCCAGTGTTTCAGAGATAATGGGCTATGTCTACTTTGACAAGTTTTAATATCGAAAGACAGTCATATACTGTATATCGGTACTTGGCTTTGCAGTTTTAATGAGTTTATATTATACTTTATACACATTATCCTTAAAATCGTCGTGAAGCTATTGAATGTAATTATATGTACCGGTATGCAATTTAACCACTTGAGGATCAGGACGCATTTTGACAGTTTTATACAGCATAGGAAGGATCTGTGGGAGTTAAAAGGTAAAGACTATCTCCATTTAACCCCTGACTTCTATATACTCTTCCTAATCTGAAGAAAATCTTCTAATCATAGCCAGAAAATATGAAAGAAATGCGTCTTAGATCCTCAAGGGGTGAAAAGCCTACATTTTGATCAAACTCATGTATGTATCACATGACATATTTCCACGAGACAAATTTACTTATCTGAAGAAGAGTTTGAAGTTGACATACTACAGGAAGGCAATGTGACTGCATGCCTATTTTGTCAACAACCGGTATGCCTTTTCGGTCGCCAAACTGTATGTCTTTCTGTCGCCAAACTGTATGTCTTTCTGTCGCCAACCAGTGTCTTTTCTGTCACCAACCTGTATGTCTTTTCTGTCACCAACCTGTATGTCTTTTCTGTCACCAACCAGTATGTCTTTTCTGTCGCCAACCTGTATGTCTTTTCTGTCACCAACCAGTGTCTTTTCTTTCACCAACCTGTATGTCTTTCTGTCGCCAACCAGTGTCTTTTCTGTCACCAACCTGTATGTCTTTTCTGTCACCAACCTGTATGTCTTTTCTGTCACCAACCTGTATGTCTTTTCTGTCACCAACCAGTGTCTTTTCTGTCACCAACCTGTATGTCTTTTCTGTCGCCAACCTGTATGTCTTTTCTGTCGCCAACCAGTGTCTTTTCTGTCGCCAACCAGTGTCTTTTCTGTCACCAACCTGTATGTCTTTTCTGTCACCAACCAGTGTCTTTTCTGTCACCAACCAGTGTCTTTTCTGTCGCCAACCTGTATGTCTTTTCTGTCACCAACCTGTATGTCTTTTCTGTCACCAACCTGTATGTCTTTTCTGTCACCAACCAGTGTCTTTTCTGTCACCAACCTGTATGTCTTTTCTGTCGCCAACCTGTATGTCTTTTCTGTCACCAACCAGTGTCTTTTCTGTCACCAACCAGTGTCTTTTCTGTCACCAACCTGTATGTCTTTTCTGTCACCAACCTGTATGTCTTTTCTGTCGCTAACCAGTGTCTTTTCTGTCGCCAACCAGTATGTCATTTCTGTCGCCAACCAGTGTCTTTTCTGTCACCAACCAGTATCTTTTCTGTCACCAACCAGTGTCTTTTCTGTCGCCAACCAGTATGACATTTCTGTCACCAACCAGTGTCTTTTGTCTTCAACCAGTATGTCTTTTCTGTCGCCAACCTGCATGTCTTTTCTGTCACCAACCAGTGTCTTTTCTGTCGCCAACCTGTATTTCTTTTCTGTCACCAACCAGTGTCTTTTCTGTTGCCAACCTGTATGTCTTTTCTGTCACCAACCAGTGTCTTTTCTGTCACCAACCTGTATGTCTTTTCTGTCACCAACCAGTGTCTTTTCTGTCACCAACTTGTATGTCTTTTCTGTCGCCAAACTGTGTCTTTTCTGTCACCAACCAGTGTCTTTTCTGTCACCAACCTGTATGTCTTTTCTGTCGCCAACCTGTATGTCTTTTCTGTCGCCAACCAGTGTCTTTTCCGTCGCCAACCAGTGTCTTTTCTGTCACCAACCTGTATGTCTTTTCTGTCACCAACCAGTGTCTTTCCTGTCACCAACCTGTATGTCTTTTCTGTCACCAACCTGTATGTCTTTTCTGTCACCAACCTGTATGTCTTTCTGTCGCCAACCAGTGTCTTTTCTGTTACCAACCTGTATGTCTTTTCTGTCGCCAACCTGTATGTCTTTTCTGTCACCAACCTGTATGTCTTTCTGTCGCCAACCAGTGTCTTTTCTGTCACCAACCTGTATGTCTTTTCTGTCACCAACCTGTATGTCTTTTCTGTCACCAACCTGTATGTCTTTTCTGTCACCAACCTGTATGTCTTTCTGTCGCCAACCAGTGTCTTTTCTGTCACCAACCTGTATGTCTTTTCTGTCACCAACCTGTATGTCTTTTCTGTCACCAACCTGTATGTCTTTTCTGTCACCAACCTGTATGTCTTTTCTGTCACGAACCAGTGTCTTTTCTGTCGCCAACCAGTGTCTTTTCTGTCACCAACCTGTATGTATTTTCTGTCACTAACCTGTATGTCTTTTCTGTCACCAACCAGTGTCTTTTCTGTCACCAACCAGTGTCTTTTCTGTCACCAACCTGTATGTCTTTTCTGTCACCAACCAGTGTCTTTTCTGTCACCAACCTGTATGTCTTTTCTGTCGCCAACCTGTATGTCTTTTCTGTCACCAACCAGTGTCTTTTCTGTCACCAACCTGTATGTCTTTTCTGTCGCCAACCAGTGTCTTTTCTGTCACCAACCTGTATGTCTTTTCAGTCACCAACCAGTGTCTTTTCTGTCACCAACCTGTATGTCTTTTCTGTCGCCAAACTGTATGTCTTTTCTGTCACTAACCTGTATGTCTTTTCTGTCGCCAACCAGTGTCTTTTCTGTCACCAACCAGTGTCTTTTCTGTCGCCAACCTGTATGTCTTTCTGTCGCCAACCAGTGTCTTTTCTGTTACCAACCTGTATGTCTTTTCTGTCACCAACCAGTGTCTTTTCTGTCACCAACCTGTATGTCTTTTCTGTCACCAACCTGTATGTCTTTTCTGTCACCAACCTGTATGTCTTTTCTGTTGCCAACCAGTGTCTTTTCTGTCACCAACCAGTGTCTTTTCTGTTGCCAACCTGTATGTCTTTCTGTCGCCAACCAGTGTCTTTTCTGTCACCAACCTGTATGTCTTTTCTGTCGCCAACCAGTGTCTTTTCTGTCACCAACCTGTATGTCTTTTCTGTCACAAACCAGTGTCTTTTCTGTCACCGACCTGTATGTCTTTTCTGTCGACAACCAGTGTCTTTTCTGTCGCCAACCAGTGTCTTTTCTGTCAACAACCTGTATGTCTTTTCTGTCACCAACCAGTGTCTTTTCTGTCACCAACCTGTATGTTTTTCTGTCGCCAACCAGTGTCTTTTCTGTCGCCAACCTGTATGTCTTTTCTGTCACCAACCTGTATGTCTTTTCTGTCACCAACCTGTATGTCTTTTCTGTCACCAACCAGTATCTTTTCTGTCACCAACCTGTATGTCTTTTCTGTCACCAACCAGTGTCTTTTCTGTCACCAACCTGTATGTCTTTTCTGTCGCCAACCAGTGTCTTTTCTGTCACCAACCTGTATGTCTTTTCTGTCACCAACCTGTATGTCTTTCTGTCACCAGCCAGTGTCTTTTCTGTCACCAACCTGTATGTCTTTTCTGTCACCAACCTGTATGTCTTTTCTGTCACAAACCAGTGTCTTTTCTGTCACCAACCTGTATGTCTTTTCTGTCACCAACCAGTGTCTTTTCTGTCACCAACCTGTATGTCTTTTCTGTCACCAACCTGTATGTCTTTTCTGTCACCAACCTGTATGTCTTTTCTGTTGCCAACCAGTGTCTTTTCTGTCACCAACCAGTGTCTTTTCTGTTGCCAACCTGTATGTCTTTCTGTCGCCAACCAGTGTCTTTTCTGTCACCAACCTGTATGTCTTTTCTGTCGCCAACCAGTGTCTTTTCTGTCACCAACCTGTATGTCTTTTCTGTCACAAACCAGTGTCTTTTCTGTCACCAACCTGTATGTCTTTTCTGTCGACAACCAGTGTCTTTTCTGTCGCCAACCAGTGTCTTTTCTGTCAACAACCTGTATGTCTTTTCTGTCACCAACCAGTGTCTTTTCTGTCACCAACCTGTATGTCTTTCTGTCGCCAACCAGTGTCTTTTCTGTTACCAACCTGTATGTCTTTTCTGTCACCAACCAGTGTCTTTTCTGTCACCAACCTGTATGTTTTTCTGTCGCCAACCAGTGTCTTTTCTGTCGCCAACCTGTATGTCTTTTCTGTCACCAACCTGGATGTCTTTTCTGTCACCAACCAGTATCTTTTCTGTCACCAACCTGTATGTCTTTTCTGTCACCAACCAGTGTCTTTTCTGTCACCAACCTGTATGTCTTTTCTGTCGCCAACCAGTGTCTTTTCTGTCGCCAACCAGTGTCTTTTCTGTCACCAACCTGTATGTCTTTTCTGTCAACAACCTGTATGTCTTTCTGTCACCAGCCAGTGTCTTTTCTGTCACCAACCTGTATGTCTTTTCTGTCACCAACCTGTATGTCTTTTCTGTCGCCAACCAGTGTCTTTTCTGTCACCAACCTGTGTGTCTTTTCTGTCACCAACCTGTATGTCTTTTCTGTCGTCAACCTGTATGTCTTTTCTGTCACCAACCTGTATGTCTTTTCTGTCACCAACCAGTGTCTTTTCTGTCACCAACCAGTGTCTTTTCTGTCGCCACCCAGTGTCTTTTCTGTCACCAACCTGTATGTCTTTTGTGTCACCAACCAGTGTCTTTTCTGTCACCAACCAGTGTCTTTTCTGTCACCAACCTGTATGTCTTTTCTGTCACCAACCTGTATGTCTTTTCTGTCACCAACCTGTATGTCTTTTCTGTCACCAACCAGTGTCTTTTCTGTCACCAACCTGTATGTCTTTTCTGTCGCCAACCAGTGTCTTTTCTGTCACCAACCAGTGTCTTTTCTGTCGCCAACCTGTATGTCTTTCTGTCGCCAACCAGTGTCTTTTCTGTCACCAACCTGTATGTCTTTTCTGTCGCCAACCAGTGTCTTTTCTGTCACCAACCTGTATGTCTTTTCTGTCACAAACCAGTGTCTTTTCTGTCACCAACCTGTATGTCTTTTCTGTCGACAACCAGTGTCTTTTCTGCCGCCAACCAGTGTCTTTTCTGTCAACAACCTGTATGTCTTTTCTGTCACCAACCAGTGTCTTTTCTGTCGCCAACCTGTATGTTTTTCTGTCGCCAACCAGTGTCTTTTCTATCGCCAACCTGTATGTCTTTTCTGTCACCAACCTGTATGTCTTTTCTGTCACCAACCAGTGTCTTTTCTGTCACCAACCTGTATGTCTTTTCTGTCACCAACCAGTGTCTTTTCTGTCACCAACCTGTATGTCTTTTCTGTCGCCAACCAGTGTCTTTTCTGTCGCCAACCAGTGTCTTTTCTGTCACCAACCTGTATGTCTTTTCTGTCACCAACCTGTATGTCTTTCTGTCACCAGCCAGTGTCTTTTCTGTCACCAACCTGTATGTCTTTTCTGTCACCAACCTGTATGTCTTTTCTGTCGCAAACCAGTGTCTTTTCTGTCACCAACCTGTATGTCTTTTCTGTCACCAACCTGTATGTCTTTTCTGTCGTCAACCTGTATGTCTTTTCTGTCGTCAACCTGTATGTCTTTTCTGTCACCAACCTGTATGTCTTTTCTGTCACCAACCAGTGTCTTTTCTGTCACCAACCTGTATGTCTTTGCTGTCGCCAACCTGTATGTCTTTTCTGTCACCAACCAGTGTCTTTTCTGTCGCCACCCAGTGTCTTTTCTGTCATCAACCTGTATGTCTTTTCTGTCACCAACCAGTGTCTTTTCTGTCACCAACCAGTGTCTTTTCTGTCACCAACCTGTATGTCTTTTCTGTCACCAACCTGTATGTCTTTTCTGTCACCAACCTGTATGTCTTTTCTGTCACCAACCTGTATGTCTTTTCTGTCACGAACCAGTGTCTTTTCTGTCACCAACCTGTATGTCTTTTCTGTCGCCAACCAGTGTCTTTTCTGTCGCCAACCAGTGTCTTTTCTGTCACCAACCTGTATGTCTTTTCTGTCACCAACCAGTGTCTTTTCTGTCACCAACCAGTGTCTTTTCTGTCACCTACCTGTATGTCTCTTCTGTCGCCAACCAGTGTCTTTTCTGTCGCCAACCAGTATGTCATTTCTGTCGCCAACCAGTGTCTTTTCTGTCACCAACCAGTGTCTTTTCTGTCACCAACCAGTGTCTTTTCTGTCGCCAACCAGTATGTCATTTCTGTCACCAACCAGTGTCTTTTGTCTTCAACCCGTATGTAATTTCTGTCACCAACCAGTGTCTTTTGTGTTCAACCAGTATGTCTTTTCTGTCGCCAACCAGTGTCTTTTCTGTCGCCAACCTGTATGTCTTTTCTGTCACCAACCTGTATGTCTTTTCTGTCACCAACCTGTATGTCTTTTCTGTCACCAATCAGTGTCTTTTCTGTCACCAACCTGTATGTCTTTTCGGTCGCCAACCAGTGTCTTTTCTGTCGCCAACCAGTGTCTTTTCTGTCACCAACCTGTATGTCTTTTCTGTCACCAACCAGTGTCTTTTCTGTCACCAACCAGTGTCTTTTCTGTCACCTACCTGTATGTCTTTTCTGTCGCCAACCAGTGTCTTTTCTGTCGCCAACCAGTATGTCATTTCTGTCGCCAACCAGTGTCTTTTCTGTCACCAACCAGTGTCTTTTCTGTCACCAACCAGTGTCTTTTCTGTCGCCAACCAGTATGTCATTTCTGTCACCAACCAGTGTCTTTTGTCTTCAACCCGTATGTAATTTCTGTCACCAACCAGTGTCTTTTGTGTTCAACCAGTATGTCATTTCTGTCGCCAACCAGTGTCTTTTCTGTCACCAACCAGTGTCTTTTCTGTCGCCAATTTGATGCCATTCCTGTCGCCAATCTGTTTATTGTCCCAGTTACGGTCACATTCTTAAATATTAGAACAGTGAAGCCCAACGTACTGCTGAACGAAACAAGTAGAAATGAACATAGATATATAAGAAACTGGGTGTTACCAAGTTATCTTTCACAAATTAACGTTCAGGTCCATAGTCCTCGTTCGATGTAGAAGACACGACACGTTTACCACATGTTTAAGGAGAGATAGGTCGCTTTTTTTGGTCCCCCTTCTTCCTCATGTTTAGCCCCATTAGTTTCAGATTTTATGACATTCGGCCTATTAGTTTGGCGATTTTAAGACTTTTCGCCCCATTTCTTTGTCAATATTAAGACTTTTCGTGCCATTTAGTTGTTGATATTTTTCCTGGCGAGCATAAGCGAGCCTGTAATTCAAGAGAAACCGGCCTTCGGTAGGGACATTTTGTGCAAATTTATCTTGAACGAGGGTCTTGGGTTTTTTTTAAAAAATCTTGAATGAGGTCTAGGGAGGAAACTAAAAACATGATAAAAAGATACATAAATGAGAAAATAAAGAAGCACATCCCCCCTTTAAGAATTAGCTGCACCTTGTATAATGCAATAACAGCGTGGACAATATTATCTCTCCTCTCTGATATTTAGTACAGTATAGATCCTCTTGATCCTAAGGGACTGGAGTTCTCGAAAAGGGGCTCCAGTCCTGACGTTATTCTTGACTTACAGTGTGCTGGCTTAATAATCCACTAGGGTTGATAGCCTCTGAAGTCCTATTGTAACTAACTAATCTTGATCCTGTTGCAGGTATATTATTTGAGGTGGTAGGAAGGAAGCAAACCAGCATCTAGCAGCTCCACTGTGACCATCTACAGTAGTGTGACACATGTGAAGCACCCAACACCTCGAAGCTTCACTCAATAATCTCGGGGCCTCGCAAGAGTTACAAGTTACAGACAGCCTACAGTCTTGAGGTTGAGACATAGAAGAAGAAACAAAAATTATGTCAGAAGCCACCCAGCACATCGCATGTTATCGGAAAAAAGAAAAACAATAAAAAACACAAAATAAAAACAATAATCTGACGTTGATTTATGGCCTTTAAACGCGACGAACATTGACATTTCGGCCCCCTAGCCCTAGATGGAGGATAACTTGGCCTTCTCTGATTGGTCGAGGTGCAGCTCGCCACACTCCATCCACCAATCAGAGGCCAGGGCTATAGGTAGAGTCACACCAACGGTTTTTTTCCCTGCATCTTTTCTGGTCTTGAAGCTTAACCCTTTATGTACCAGCGACTTTTGTTTTGCATTATTATAGCTATATTAAGACGATTTTGTGAAGCTTAATAAGGATCTGTGGTAGTAAAAAAGATTAATTCAGATAGTTTGAAGCCTGTTAATTGCTGGAGGCCCTTCTTAAACTAAATAAAAACGTCTATTAGCAGTCAGTATATATGAAAAGGACGTCACCGGCACTGAACGGGTTAAAAAGTCAGGTTGTATAAGACTATAAGACTTCAACACTAACAATCAACGCTGTAAACAATCAAAGGATTAAAAAAGGTAAATAATATCGAGTTGGCTATATTTGATGAACTATAATTTGCTTGTTTGACAAGCCTTTCCATTCTAATATTTATAACTGCCTTGATGGTGTACTGGTTAGAGTGTTTAAAATCTTGTATGTGGTAACCCAGGTTCGAATCCCAGGTGGAGCACATGTTTCATTAATTTAATTGGGTGGTGTTTGGTGTTGGAGTGAAATGAATACAAATAAATTAGATGGGTTTGTCATTACGCATTTATCTTGAGAGGGGCCATTATTAAGGACATTTCAATTACTACTATTTTTGTGTTTGATCTTATTTATGGGGAGGGTTGTTTTTTCTGGACCCCGTTCCCTCATGCTTAGTCCCATTAGTTTGTGAGATTTTAAGACGTTCGCCCCATTAATTTGGCGATTTAAGTCCTTTTGTGCTATTTTTATCCTGGCGAGCGCTGGCGAGCCTTTAATTTAGGAGGAACTGGTCTTAATTTTGTTAAGATTGATGGAGGTCTTGGGAGGAACCTCAAGAAATAATATATAAATAAATAAATAAATAAACAAATAAATATAAATCTCCCCTTAAACTCATGTATTTAAGGCGAGCATTCAGACCACACACACACACACACACACACACACACACACACACACACACACACACACACACACACACACACACACACACACACACACACACACACACACACACACACACACACACACACACACACACACACACACACACACACACACACATATCCACCAACATATTGCCAGGACAAAGATACCGTTTGAAAATTGCTGTAAAATTTATCGGTGTAAATTCGTTACAATGACTCCCTGTGGATATAAGGATTGTTTTTTTTTAGAACACTCTCCTTAATGAATATGCTAATGATGTTCTTGTGGGGCAACGAATAGGAATACATTATCTAAAGGTCATTTAACCCTTTGATGATTATGATCCATTTTGACTGTTCTGGCTATCATTACACGATTTGACGCAATTTAGGAAAGTTCTGTGGGAATTACTGTATAAGGGTAAAGACTATCTTAATTGAACCTCTGACTTCCACATACCCTTCCTAATCTGAATGAAATCGTGTAATGGTAAATACTATCTCAATTAACCCTCTGACTTCCACATACCCTTCCTAATCTGAATACAATCGTTTAATGGTAAAGACTATCTAAATTAACCCTTTGACTTCCACATACCCTTCCTAATCTGAATAAAATCGTTTAATGGTAAGGACTATCTCAATTAACCCTCTGACTTCCACATACCCTTCCTAATCTGAATACAATCGTTTAATGGTAAAGACTATCTAAATTAACCCTCTGACTTCCACATACCCTTCCTAATCTGAATAAAATCGTTTAATGGTAAGGACTATCTCAATTAACCCTCTGACTTCCACATACCCTTCCTAATCTGAATACAATCGTTTAATGGTAAGGACTATCTCAATTAACCCTCTGACTTCCACATACCCTTCCTAATCTGAATACAATCGTTTAATGGTAAAGACTATCTAAATTAACCCTCTGACTTCCACATACCCTTCCTAATCTGAATAAAATCGTTTAATGGTAAGGACTATCTCAATTAACCCTCTGACTTCCACATACCCTTCCTAATCTGAATACAATCGTTTAATGGTAAAGACTATCTAAATTAACCCTCTGACTTCCACATACCCTTCCTAATCTGAATAACATCGTTTAATGGTAAGGACTATCTCAATTAACCCTCTGACTTCCACATACCCTTCCTAATCTGAATAACATCGTTTAATGGTAAGGACTATCTCAATTAACCCTCTGACTTCCACATACCCTTCCTAATCTGAATAAAATCGTTTAATGGTAAGGACTATCTCAATTAACCCTCTGACTTCCACATACCCTTCCTAATCTGAATAACATCGTTTAATGGTAAAGACTATCTCAATTAACCCTCTGACTTCCACATACCCTTCCTAATCTGAATAACATCGTTTAATGGTAAGGACTATCTCAATTAACCCTCTGACTTCCACATACCCTTCCTAATCTGAATACAATCGTTTAATGGTAAAGACTATCTAAATTAACCCTCTGACTTCCACATACCCTTCCTAATCTGAATAAAATCGTTTAATGGTAAGGACTATCTCAATTAACCTTCTGACTTCCACATACCCTTCCTAATCTGAATACAATCGTTTAATGGTAAAGACTATCTAAATTAACCCTCTGACTTCCACATACCCTTCCTAATCTGAATAAAATCGTTTAATGGTAAGGACTATCTCAATTAACCCTCTGACTTCCACATACCCTTCCTAATCTGAATACAATCGTTTAATGGTAAAGACTATCTAAATTAACCCTCTGACTTCCACATACCCTTCCTAATCTGAATAAAATCGTTTAATGGTAAGGACTATCTCAATTAACCCTCTGACTTCCGCATACCCTTCCTAATCTGAATAACATCGTTTAATGGTAAGGACTATCTCAATTAACCCTCTGACTTCCACATACCCTTCCTAATCTGAATAACATCGTTTAATGGTAAAGACTATCTCAATTAACCCTCTGACTTCCACATACCCTTCCTAATCTGAATAACATCGTTTAATGGTAAGGACTATCTCAATTAACCCTCTGACTTCCACATACCCTTCCTAATCTGAATAACATCGTTTAATGGTAAGGACTATCTCAATTAACCCTCTGACTTCCACATACCCTTCCTAATCTGAATAACATCGTTTAATGGTAAGGACTATCTCAATTAACCCTCTGACTTCCACATACCCTTCCTAATCTGAATACAATCGTTTAATGGTAAGGACTATCTCAATTAACCCTCTGACTTCCACATACCCTTCCTAATCTGAATACAATCGTTTAATGGTAAAGACTATCTAAATTAACCCTCTGACTTCCACATACCCTTCCTAATCTGAATAAAATCGTTTAATGGTAAGGACATTTGTAAATGAATAACTTTATCCTCCCCTCAGTTACTAACCCATATGTCCCCTACTAACTTCCTAGTCCTGCCACGTTAGTGGCAGGGCAGTAGTTCCCTTTCCAATGTTCCCTTACCCACTCTAAACCACTGTTTGGACACTTGATCCTCAGTGTTTTGGAGGACAAGCAACCTAGAAGGGTCACTAGATCTGTTGTTGCTTGATTTCCTTTGTACTCCCTTTGTACTCCTTTGACTATCTCAATTAACCCTCTGACTTCCACATACCCTTCCTAATCTGAATACAATCGTTTAATGGTAAAGACTATCTAAATTAACCCTCTGACTTCCACATACCCTTCCTAATCTGAATAAAATCGTTTAATGGTAAGGACTATCTCAATTAACCCTCTGACTTCCACATACCCTTCCTAATCTGAATACAATCGTTTAATGGTAAAGACTATCTCAATTAACCCTCTGACTTCCACATACCCTTCCTAATCTGAATAACATCGTTTAATGGTAAGGACTATCTCAATTAACCCTCTGACTTCCACATACCCTTCCTAATCTGAATAACATCGTTTAATGGTAAGGACTATCTCAATTAACCCTCTGACTTCCACATACCCTTCCTAATCTGAATAACATCGTTTAATGGTAAGGACTATCTCAATTAACCCTCTGACTTCCACATACCCTTCCTAATCTGAATAACATCGTTTAATGGTAAGGACTATCTCAATTAACCCTCTGACTTCCACATACCCTTCCTAATCTGAATAACATCGTTTAATGGTAAGGACTATCTCAATTAACCCTCTGACTTCCACATACCCTTCCTAATCTGAATAACATCGTTTAATGGTAAAGACTATCTCAATTAACCCTCTGACTTCCACATACCCTTCCTAATCTGAATAACATCGTTTAAATGGTAAGGACTATCTCAATTAACCCTCTGACTTCCACATACCCTTCCTAATCTGAATAACATCGTTTAATGGTAAGGACTATCTCAATTAACCCTCTGACTTCCACATACCCTTCCTAATCTGAATAACATCGTTTAATGGTAAGGACTATCTCAATTAACCCTCTGACTTCCACATACCCTTCCTAATCTGAATAACATCGTTTAATAACAGGCAGAACAGAGTAATACGTCATGGTATCTTCTAAGGTTTAACCCTTTCAGTAATCTGACGTTACTTTTCACGGTGTTCTGGCGAACAATAGACGATTTTACTCAGCTTGGGAAGGCCCTATAGGAATCGAAGGGGTAATGTCTATCTCGGTTAACCTTCTGGCGCCCGCAATCCCTTCCTAAGCTGAATAAAATCGTCTATTGTCCTGGTATACTGGAAGAATAAGACGCATTTTGACAGTTTATTCTGGCTATCATTATACGATTTTATACAGCTTGGGAAGGATCTGTGGGTATTATAAGGGTGAAGCCTATCTCAATTAACCCTCTGACTTCCATGTACCTTTCCTAATCTGAATACAATCGTCGAATAATAGCCAGAAAACAGAACAGAATTGCGTCATAGGATCTTGAAAGGGTTGAGGAACTGAATATGTTAATTAGGGGGGATGGGCCGGTTTTTCTGGACCCTCTTTTCCTTCGTGTTTAGCCCATTGGTTTTTAGATTTTAAGACGTTCGGCCATTAGTTTGGCGATTTAAAGACTTTACGCTCCATTTGTTTGTCAATATTAAGACCTTTCGTGCCATTTAGGTGTCGATTTTTTCCTGGCGAGCGAAAGCGAGCCTGTAACTTTAAGAGTAATCGGCCTTCGGCCGGGAAATTTTTCAACCGAAAAATTTATAAATTTATCTGTAAAGGGGGTCTAGGGGGTGATTTTTACAGCTTGATGGAGGTCTAGGGAGGACACTTAAAAATAATACAAAGATTAAACAATAAGCGAACAAATACGCCCATCTCTCCTCAATGATTAAACAATAAGCGAACAAATACGCCCATCTCTCCTCAATGATTAAACAATAAGCGAACAAATACGCCCATCTCCCCTCAATGATTAAACAATAAGCGAACAAATACGCCCATCTCTCCTCAATGATTAAACAATAAGCGAACAAATACGCCCATCTCCCCTCAAAGATTAAACAATAAGCGAACAAATACGCCCATCTCTCCTCAATGATTTTCTTGCGTGGTGACCGATAAGAATCCATTTACGAAAGGTCAATCATATCTATTCAGTACCAGTGACGGCCTTTTCATTATAGTCTGGCTACAATTAGACGATTTCATTAAGGGGCCTCCAGCAATTAACAAGCTTCGAACTATCTCCTTTAACCCTTTTTCCTACCACAGCTCCTTCTTAAACTGTACAAATTAATCTAAATATAGCAAGAATGTAATTAAAAACACATGTCTGGTACCGACATAAGGGGTTAAAGAAAATGGAGCTTACACAACATACATACACCTAATAAAAATATATAAAATATATATATATATACTGTATAATATATACACTTAATAAAATTAAAAAATCTAGATTTTTAGGTTGCGACTCATTTTCGAAGGATTATAGATATTTATTAAGCGTCATACATCGCCATTAATTCGTTGACTTTAATAAAGCCTTCCTAAACTGAGTAAAGGGTTCTGTGTGCGAGTGACGTTATTCCCTAGACACAAGTGACTTAAGGGGAGGTATTTAGTTTATTCCCTAGACCTCCATCAAGCTTAAAATTAAACCCCCTTGACCCCCTTTCAAGATAAATTTGTACATTTTTCGGTAGAAAAATGTCCCGGCCGAGAGCCGGTTCCTCTTAAATTACAGGCTCGCTATCGCTTACCAGGAAAAAATCGACACCTAAATGGCACGAATAGTCTTAAAAGTGACATAAATGGGGTGAAAGTTCTTAAAATCGCCAAACTAATGGGGCGAACGTCTTAACATCTAAAAAAACAATGGGGCTAAACATGCGGGAGAAAGGGGTAAAGAAAAAAATCCCTCAAGTGGAAATCTCCCCTTAAGGGGGTAGTGGTTAGTTTTTGGTCTATCTATTTATTTATTTATTTGTTTATTTAATAGTGTCCGCGCTATATCTAAATCAAGCTTTAAAAACCCTCCCAAGACCCCCTTCGATATAAATTTGTACATTTCTTGTTAGAAAATGTTTTCCTCCTAGATTACAGGCTCGCTGTCGCTCGTCAGGAAAAAATCGACACATAAATGGCACGAAAGGTTTTAAAATGACAAACAAATGGGGCAAAAGTCTTAAAATCTAAAACAAAAAAATATATATAATGGGGTTAAACAAGAGGGAGAAGGAGGTTCGAAGAATAATCCCTTTAGTGAAAATCTCCCCTTAACGGAATGTACAGTATATGTATGTGTGGGAGGGAAGTTGCCCTTATATAATATATGACCCCTGCCCCTGTGTGTGTGTGTGTGTGTGTGTGTGTGTGTGTGTGTGTGACATAATACCGGGGACACATTGACCTAACGGCAGATTTGGGTTTATTAGTGTATATATATATATATATATATATATATATATATATATATATATATATATATATATATATACATTTAATATTTTTAGTTTCCTCCCAAGACCTCCATCAAGCTGTACGAATTGCCCCCAGAAGTCCCCTTTGAAAACAAATTGTACAGTTTTCGGTAGTAAAAATTTCCCAGCCAAAGGCTGGTTCCTCCTAAATTACAGGCTCGCTATTGCTCGCCAGAAATAAATCGACACCTACATGGCACGAGAGGTCTTAGCAATTGACATAAATGAGGCGAAAGGTCTTAAGATCGCTAAACTAATGAGGCGACAGTCTTAAAGCCTCAAATGTAATGGGACTAAACATGAGGGAGAAGGGGGTCCAGAAAAATACCCTTAAGTGAACATCTCCCCTTCATTGCCTTGGGTGAGATATCTAATTGTCGAAATAAACGAATAGCAACAAGTAACTAAAATATACGAAATTAAACAAAAATAAACGAAATAGAGAAAATATACACAAAGTAACAGATATAAACGAAATAAACAAGAATAACCGAAAGTAAACGAACATCAATAAGTAACAAAAACTCGAAAATATACGATAATATACGAAAATAAAACGAAAATAAATAATAAATAAACGAAATTATACAAAATAAAGGAAATAAAGGAAACAAAAGTAAACGAAAGTAACAAAAAGGAGGTTAAATAAGAAAGCTGCCGAAAAAGCAAGAAGCAAACAAAAGCCCACCAAAAAGAAAACAAAAGCCTACCAAAATTAAAACAAAAGCCTAACAACAGAAAACAAAAGCCCACCAAAAAGAAAACAAAAACCTAACAAAAAGAAAACAAAAGCCTAACAAAAATAATATAAAAGCCTACCAAAAAGAAAAGCCTAACACAAATAAAATAAAAGCCTACCAAAAAACAAAACAAAAGCCTAACAAAAATAAAATAAAAGCCTACCAAAAAGAAAACAAAATCCTAACAAAAGAAAACAAAACCTAAAGAAAAAAAGCCTAACAAAAAGAAAAAAAAAACTAACAAAATGAAAACAAAATCCAAACAAAAAGAAAACAAAAGCCGAAAAAAACAAAAACAAAAGCCTAACAAAAAGAATACAAATGGTGAACAAAGAGCAAGCAAAACAAGAGAAGAATTATGTGAAGAGTGTAGTGGAGAGAGAGAGAGAGAGAGAGAGAGAGAGAGAGAGAGATTAATAGAGGCATAGCAAGAGAAAGATAGATAAATTGATATATATTTACAGAGAGAGAGAGAGAGAGAGAGAGAGAGAGAGGAGATAGATAGATAGATAGATAGATAGATAGATAGATAGATATAGATATATATATATATATATATATATATATATAGAGAGAGAGAGAGAGAGAGAGAGAGAGAGCCACACCCTAGACCTGAAAAAGCTGCCTAATACAACTTGACCCTGTGCTATACTATACTACCACAGGCTACGAGGCAAGGAGAGAGAGAGAGAGAGAGAGGAGAAAGAGGAAGAGGAGGAGGAGGAAGAGAAAGGAGGAGGAGGAGGAGGAGGAGGAAGAGAAAGAGAGAGAGTAAGAGGAGGAAAAGAGGAGGAATACAAAGGAATACAAGGAGAACAAACTGTAACAGACCTGGGGCAGTTTGGATATCTAAAACCACTAAGCTATTGACTACGAGGTAGAGAAAAGTATAGCAAAGAAGAATGGTCCTCCCCACCCACCACTCCCTCCAGCTAATGCTGGCATGGAAACAGATTGGAAAAATACCATGTAGTATGGAAAAACTGACACGGAAATTTGGATAGGACATGGAGAAAAAGAAGTTGATTTGTAATCTAAGCCAACTCTATTACTACAATTCTGAAAGGGAACAGATGTATGAATATCAATATACATTTCGGCATGCATTACACTTCGTTGCGCGTTATTCTCAAAGAAACTGTGTTAATTGGGAGGAGGAAGAGGAGGAGGAGGAGTAAGAGGAGGAGGAGGAGAAAGATAAAGGAAGAGGAGGGGGAAGAAGAGGAGAAAGAGTAAGAGGAGGAAGAGGAAGGAGGAGGAGAAAGAGTAAGAGGAGGAGCAGGAGGAGGAGGAAGAGGATGAGGAAGAGGAGGGGGAGAGGAAGAGAAAGAAGAGAAAGGAGGAGAATGAGGATAAGGAAGATGAAGAGGAAGAAAATAAAGAGGAGGAGTAGGAAGAGAAAGAGGAGGGGAAGAGGAGGAGGAAGAGGAGGGGAAGAGGAGGAGGAAGAGGAAGAGAAAGAGGAAGAGGAGGAAGAGGAAGATAAGAGGAGGAAGAGGAAGATAAGAGGAGGAAGAAGAAAAAGAGGAGAATGAGGAAGAGGAAGAGAAAAGAGGAAGAGGAAAAAGAGGAAAGAATATAAACAATGTACACAATAAATATACAGTTTATTTATACAGACAAACAACTGAGTAGAACATACAGGTTGATCATGGCAGGTAGGAAGGAAGGAAGGAAGGAAGGAAGGAAGGAAGGATAATGGAAGAGTATTAGAAGGAAGGAAGGGTAAATGGATGAAGGAAGGATGGAAGGAAAAAAGGAAGGATAACAGAAGAGAATTAGAAGGAAGGAAGGGTAAATGGCTGGTATTAAAGAAGGAAGGAAGGATAACGGAAGATAATTAGAAGGAAGGAAGGGTAAATGGCTGGTATTAAGGAAGGAAGGAAGGAAGAAAGGAAGGATAACGGAAGAGTATTAGAAGGAAGGAAGGGTAAATGGGTGGTATTAAGGAAGGAAGGAAGGAAGGGTAAATGGCTGGTATGAAGGAAGGAAGGAAGGAAGGATAAATGGCTGGTATGAAGGAAGGAAGGAAGGAAGGATAACGGAAGAGTATTAGAAGGAAGGAAGGGTAAATGGCTGGTATTAAGGAAGGAAGGAAGGAAGGAAGGAAGGTTAACGGAAGAGTATTAGAAGGAAGGAAGGGTAAATGGCTGGTATGAAGGAAGGAAGGAAGGAAGGAAGGAAGGATAACGGAAGAGTATTAGAAGGAAGGAAGGGTAAATGGCTGGTATTAAGGAAGGAAGGAAGGAAGGATAACGGAAGAGTATTAGAAGGAAGGAAGGGTAAATGGCTGGTATTAAGGAAGGAAGGAAGGAAGGAAGGAAGGATAACGGAAGAGTATTAGAAGGAAGGAAGGGTAAATGGCTGGTATTAAGGAAGGAAGGAAGGAAGGATAACGGAAGAGTATTAGAAGGAAGGAAGGGTAAATGGCTGGTATTAAGGAAGGAAGGAAGGATAACGGAAGAGTATTAGAAGGAAGGAAGGGTAAATGGCTGGTATTAAGGAAGGAAGGAAGGAAGGAAGGAAGGATAATGGAAGAGTATTAGAAGGAAGGAAGGGTAAATGGCTGGTATTAAGGAAGGAAGGAAGGAAGGGTAAATGGCTGGTATTAAGGAAGGAAGGAAGGAAGGGTAAATGGCTGGTATTAAGGATGGAAGGAAGGAAGGGTAAAATAATGGCTGGTATTAAGGAAGGAAGGATAAATGGCTGGTATTAAGGAAGGAAGGAAGGAAGGATAAAGGAAGAGTATTAGAAGGAAGGAAGGGTAAATGGCTGGTATTAAGGAAGGAAGGAAGGAAGGATAACGGAAGAGTATTAGCAGGAAGGAAGGGTAAATGGCTGGTATTAAGGAAGGAAGGAAGGAAGGAAGGAAGGAAGGATAATGGAAGAGTATTAGAAGGAAGGAAGGGTAAATGGCTGGTATTAAGGAAGGAAGGAAGGGAGGGTAAATGGCTGGTATTAAGGAAAGAAGGAAGGAAGGGTAAATGGCTGGTATTAAGGAAGGAAGGAAGGAAGGGTAAATGGCTGGTATTAAGGAAGGAAGGAAGGAAGGGTAAATGACTGGTATTAAGGAAGGAAGGAAGGAAGGAAGGAAGGATAACGGAAGAGTATTAGAAGGAAGGAAGGGTAAATGGCTGGTATTAAGGAAGGAAGGGTAAATGGCTGGTATGAAGGAAGGAAGGAAGGAAGGAAGGAAGGATAACGGAAGAGTATTAGAAGGAAGGAAGGGTAAATGACTGGTATTAAGGAAGGAAGGAAGGAAGGAAGGAAGGATAACGGAAGAGTATTAGAAGGAAGGAAGGGTAAATGGCTGGTATTAAGGAAGGAAGGAAGGAAGGAAGGAAGGATAACGGAAAAGTATTAGAAGGAAGGAAGGGTAAATGGCCGGTATTTAGGAAGGAAGGAAGGAAGGAAGGAAGGATAACGGAAGAGTATTAGAAGGAAGGAAGGGTAAATGGCTGGTATTAAGGAAGGAAGGAAGGAAGGAAGGATAATGGAAGAGTATTAGAAGGAAGGAAGGAAGGAAGGGTAAATGGATGGTATTAAGGATGGAAGGAAGGAAGGAAGGAAGGATATCGGAAGAGTATTAGAAGGAAGGAAGGGTAAATGGCTGGTATTAAGGAAGGAAGGAAGGAAGGAAGGATAATGGAAGAGTATTAGAAGGAAGGAAGGAAGGAAGGGTAAATGGCTGGTATTAAGGAAGGAAGGAAGGAAGGAAGGAAGGAAGGATAACGGAAGAGTATTAGAAGGAAAGAAGGAAGGAAGGGTAAATGGCTGGTATTAAGGAAGGAAGGAAGGAAGGGTAAATGGCTGGTATTAAGGAAGGAAGGAAGGAAGGGTAAATGGCTGGTATTAAGGAAGGAAGGAAGGAAGGGTAAATGGCTGGTATGAAGGAAGGAAGGAAGGAAGGAAGGAAGGATAACGGAAGAGTATTAGAAGGAAGGAAGGGTAAATGGCTGGTATTAAGGAAGGAAGGAAGGAAGGGTAAATGGCTGGTATTAAGGAAGGAAGGAAGGAAGGAAGGAATGATAACGGAAGAGTATTAGAAGGAAGGAAGGGTAAATGGCTGGTATTAAGGAAGGAAGGAAGGAAGGGAGGAAGGATAACGGAAGAGTATTAGAAGGAAAGAAGGGTAAATGGCTGGTATTAAGGAAGGAAGGAAGGAAGGAAGGAAGGATAATGGAAGAGTATTAGAAGGAAAGAAGGGTAAATGGCTGGTATTAAGGAAGGAAGGAAGGAAGGAAGGAAGGATAATGGAAGAGTATTAGAAGGAAGGAAGGGTAAATGGCTGGTATTAAGGAAGGAAGGAAGGAAGGGAGGAAGGATAACGGAAGAGTATTAGAAGGAAAGAAGGGTAAATGGCTGGTATTAAGGAAGGAAGGAAGGAAGGGTAAATGGCTGGTATTAAGGAAGGAAGGAAGGAAGGAAGGAAGGATAATGGAAGAGTATTAGAAGGAAGGAAGGGTAAATGGCTGGTATTAAGGAAGGAAGGAAGGAAGGGTAAATGGCTGGTATTAAGGAAGGAAGGAAGGAAGGAAAGAAGAAAATACACGCAACACGCAACACGATCTTGACACTTGCTATATATTGGTACTGTAGACTTAGTGATCGGTAGTGTTGTTATATACAGCTAAAGGTAACTGCCCAGACTAGTTCTTATGGGGTAGGAAGGAAGGAAGGAAGGAAGGAAGGAAGGAAGGAGGGAAGGGAAGGGAAGGGAAGGAAGGAAGGAAGGAAGGGAAGGTAGGAAGGAAGGAAGGAAGGGACAGAAGGAAGAAGGAAGGAAGGAAGTAGAGAATGAATAAATGAATAAAGGAAGGCAGGAAGGAATAAGGTTGGGAAATAACGTGTACGGTGATGAGAAAAGCCGGGGAATGTGAAGAAGGTGATTAAGACGGGAGGTGTCGTGAGAAAGAAGAACATTAGTAGGCCTACTGAAGATAGGAAATGGATCAATATGGAAGTTGTAAAGGGATGAAGGAATAAAGCAATGGATGGCTGGATGGATGGATGGCTGGATGAATGAATGGATGAATGAATGGATGGATGGATGGGTGGATGGATGGATGAAGAAAGGAAGGAAGGAATGAAGGAAGGAAGCATGAAGGACCTAAATTGTGGAAAAATAACGGTGCTCAAGTAGAAGAACTGGTATTGAACACGTTTAAGCAAGGAAGGGAAGGAGGGAGGAGAAAACAAAAACAATGGGTCGTGAGTAGGAACAGGTATGATACAATAGGTAGAGAACACACATAAATGAACAGGAACTGACGACAGGAAGGATTACGGAAGAGTATTAGAAGGAAGGAAGGGTAATCAGATGGAACAAAGAAAGAACAGAAGGAAGGAAGGAAGGAAGGAAGGAAGGACGGAAAACTGAGTGAATGGAAGAAGGAAAGAAGTAAGGAAGGAAAGAATGTAATTGGAATGAATGAAGGAAGAAAGGAACGAAGGAAAAATTAGTGAATTGAAGAAGGAGAGAAGGAAGGAAGGAAGGAAGGAAGGACAGAATGGTATTAATGAATACAGGAAAGAAGGAAAAATTAGTGAATGGAAGAAGGAAGGAAGGAAGGAAGGAAGGAAGGAACGAAGGAAGGAGGGAAGGAATGGTATGAATGAATAAATGAAGGAAGGAAAGAAGGAACAATGAGTAAATGTAAAAAATTAAGGAAGTAAGGAAGGAAGGAAGGAAGGAAGGGAAAAATGGTATGAGCATGAATGAAGGAAGGAAGTAACGAAGGACAAAATGAATGCATTGAAGAAGGAAGGAAGGAAGGAAGGAAGGAAGGAAGGATAATGGAAGAGTATTAGAAGGAAGGAAGGGTAAATGGCTGGTATTAAGGAAGGAAGGAAGGAAGGGAGGAAGGATAACGGAAGAGTATTAGAAGGAAAGAAGGGTAAATGGCTGGTATTAAGGAAGGAAGGAAGGAAGGATAATGGAAGAGTATTAGAAGGAAGGAAGGGTAAATGGCTGGTATTAAGGAAGGAAGAAGGAAGGAAGGAGGATAATGGAAGAGTATTAGAAGGAAGGGAAGGGTAAATGGGCTGTATTAAAGAAGGAAGGAAGGAAGGAAGGAAGGATAATGGAAGAGTATTAGAAGGAAGGAAGGGTAAATGGCTGGTATTAAGGAAGGAAGGAAGGAAGGGAGGAAGGATAACGGAAGAGTATTAGAAGGAAAGAAGGGTAAATGGCTGGTATTAAGGAAGGAAGGAAGGAAGGATAATGGAAGAGTATTAGAAGGAAGGAAGGGTAAATGGCTGGTATTAAGGAAGGAAGGAAGGAAGGAAGGAAGGATAATGGAAGAGTATTAGAAGGAAGGAAGGGTAAATGGCTGGTATTAAGGAAGGAAGGAAGGAAGGAAGGAAGGATAACGGAAGAGTATTAGAAGGAAGGAAGGGTAAATGGCTGGTATTAGAAGGAAGGAAGGGTAAATGGCTGGTATTAAGGAAGGAAGGAAGGAAGGAAAGAAGAAAATACACGCAACACGATCTTGACACTCGCTATATATTGGTACTGTAGACTTAGTGATCGGTAGTGTTGCTATATACAGCTAAAGGTAACTGCCCAGACTAGTTCTTATGGGGTAGGAAGGAAGGAATGAAGGAAGGAAGCATGAAGGACCTAAATTGTGGAAAAATAACGGTGCTCAAGTAGAAGAACTGGTATTGAACACGTTTAAGCAAGGAAGGGAAGGAGGGAGGAGAAAACAAAAGCAATGGGTCGTGAGTAGGAACAGGTACGATACAATAGGTAGAGAACACACATAAATGAACAGGAACTGACGACAGGAAGGATTACGGAAGAGTATTAGAAGGAAGGAAGGGTAATCAGATGGAACAAAGAAAGAACAGAAGGAAGTAAGGAAGGAAGGAAGGAAGGACGGAAAACTGAGTGAATGGAAGAAGGAAAGAAGTAAGGAAGGAAAGAATGTAATTGGAATGAATGAAGGAAGAAAGGAACGAAGGAAAAATTAGTGAATTGAAGAAGGAGAGAAGGAAGGAAGGAAGGAAGGAAGGAAAGAATGGTATTAATGAATACAGGAAAGAAGGAAAAATTAGTGAATGGAAGAAGGAAGGAAGGAAGGAAGGAACGAAGGAAGGAGGGAAGGAATGGTATGAATGAATAAATGAAGGAAGGAAAGAAGGAACAATGAGTAAATGTAAAAAATGAAGGAAGGAAGGAAGGAAGGAAGGGAAAAATGTTATGAGCATGAATGAAGGAAGGAAGTAACGAAGGACAAAATGAATGCATTGAAGAAGGAAGGAAGGAAGGAAGGAAGCAGAAAGGCGGTAAGTCGGGAAGTAATAATTATGGAGCTGGAAAAGGGCTAAGAACTGGATGATATTGGATGAAGCTAAATTATAAACACGACTCTTGATAAGCAAGGGAGGAACAGAGGAAGGAAGCAGGGCGTCGTCAGTAAGCAGAGAATGGTTATTTTCCGACAAAAGAAATACTGAACTTGATGAAGAAATTAAGGGGAGGCAGACCGTTTTTCTGGACCCCCTTCTCCCTAATGTTTAGTCACGCTAGGTTTGAGATTATAAGACGTTCGGCCTATTAGTTTGGCGATTTTAACACCTTTCTCCCCATTTCATTGTCAATTTTAAGACCTTTCGTGCCATTTATGTGTCGATTATTTCCTGGCGAGCGATAGCGAGCCTGCAATGTTAAGAGGAACCGGCCTTCGACCGGGACATTTTTCTACCGAAAAATGTACAAATTTATCTTGAAGGAGTCTATGGAGTGTTTTTCTAAGCTTGATGGAGGTCTAGGGAGGAAACTAACAAAATATATGAATACATGAATTAATAGACCAAACAAACGGTCTGCCTCCCCTTAAGGAAGGAAGGAAAATGGGAGCGGGGGGGGGGGGGGGTAGGGGTAGGAATGTGCAGTCGTGGATATAGCATGTTCTTAACCCTTTCAAGAGCCGATGACGTATTTCTTTTCTGTTATCTGGTAATTTCAAGTATTTTCATTAGTTTATTCTAGTGCATTGGAGTTTGTCATGGAGGAGTAATGTTAAGACCGGGGTGTTACTTAATTATTAGACGATTTTATTCAGATTAGGAAGGGTATTTGGAATTCAGAGGGTTATTTGAGATAGTCTTTTATACAGTTCAGGAAGGATCTGTGGGAATTATAAGGGTAAAGACGATCTCAATCAACCCTCTGACTTCCATATTATACCCTTCCGAATCTAAATCAAATCGTCTAATAATATAAACAGAAAACAAAAGCACAATAGGATCTTGAAAGGGTTAACGTACTTCACTACAAGTACTCGTAACAACCTATAGTCAGTTTCATTTCATCTGACGGTAAATTGTCATGTCCTCATCTTGTTTACTCCGCTATTATGAAGATTGTGTAGCGAAATATGATGATGGTTATGAAAACTGGACATAACTATGGCACCAAGACAGAGAAGTTTCATATTTTGTCGTTAAGGGGAAGTTTTTAGTTTGGTCCCTAGATATCCTTCAAGCTTAAGATTACACCCCCTTGAGCCCCTTTCAAGATAAATTTGTACATTTTTCGGTAGAAAAATATCCCGGCTGAAAGCCGGTTCCTCTTAAATTACAGGCTCGCTATCGCTCGCCAGGATAAAATCGACACATAAATGGCACGAAAGGTCTTAAAATTGACAGAAATGGGTTGAAAGTTCTTAAAATCGTCAAAATAATGGGGCAAACGTCTTAACATATCAAAAGCAATGGGGCTAGACATGAGGGAGAAAGGGGTCAAGAAAAAAGTCCCTCAAGTGGATATCTCCCCTTAAGTATGGAAAACACAGTTGCTAAGGGATGCGATTTACCGTCAGCTGAAATGAAACCGACTATAGTTAGTAATGGAGAGAGGAACATGGCAACATACGGTAAACCGACTATAGTTAGTAATGGAGAGAGGAACATGGCAACATACGGTAAACCGACTATAGTTAGTAATGGAGAGAGGAACATGGCAACATACGGTAAACCGACTATAGTTAGTAATGGAGAGAGGAACATGGCAACATACGGTAAACCGACTATAGTTAGTAATGGAGAGAGGAACATGGCAACATACGGTAAACCGACTATAGTTAGTAATGGAGAGAGGAACATGGCAACATACGGTAAACCGACTATAGTTAGTAATGGAGAGAGGAACATGGCAACATACGGTAAACCGACTATAGTTAGTAATGGAGAGAGGAACATGGCAACATACGGTAAACCGACTATAGTTAGTAATGGAGAGAGGAACATGGCAACATACGGTAAACCGACTATAGTTAGTAATGGAGAGAGGAACATGGCAACATACGGTAAACCGACTATAGTTAGTAATGGAGAGAGGAACATGGCAACATACGGTAAACCAGTATATATTGTATGTACTGTATATACCTCATAGCTGGGGCTGGCCGACTCGAGACAGAGATCGAACAGAACACATATTTAAAGTTCGAATACTTAGAGTCCGGGAAAACTTTCGCGTTCCCTTGCCCCTTTCTCTGCCTCGTCTAGTCAGTGAAGTTTACAAGGGAAGGAGGATTCCTAGCCACCCGCCCACAGAAGGAAAAGCAGGACGGTAAAAGAGACAGGCAGAAACGGCTAAGGTTGGGTGGAGGATGCCAAACCTCACTCTGGATAGGACCAGCCCTCACCCGTAATACAGACAATACTATAAATGGCGTCGCAGCATAATGGGTTCATAACAATACATATTTCTGTACCGGTGACGTATTTTTGTATACATTTCCGCCGAAGTTATGCGAGTTTATGAAGCTTAGGAAGGATATAATTATAGTGTAGTAGCTAAACGGATTATTTGAGATACTCTGTAACCTTTCAATGGGTAGACGTCCTTCCTAAACAGAGTAAAATAATCTAATAGTTGCCAGAATATGATGAAAAGGACGCCACCGGTACTGAAGGGGTTAAGGGGGAGGTAGCTGCTTTTAAAAGGACGGCACCGGTGCTGAATGGGTTAAGGGGGAGGTAGCTGCTTTTAAAAGGACGGCACCGGTACTGAATGGGTTAAGGGGGAGGTAGCTGCTTTTAAAAGGACGGCACCGGTACTGAATGGGTTAAGGGGGAGGTAGCTGCTTTTAAAAGGACGGCACCGGTGCTGAATGGGTTAAGGGGGAGGTAGCTGCTTTTAAAAGGACGGCACCGGTACTGAATGGGTTAAGGGGGAGGTAGCTGCTTTTAAAAGGACGGCACCGGTGCTGAATGGGTTAAGGGGGAGGTAGCTGCTTTTAAAAGGACGGCACCGGTACTGAATGGGTTAAGGGGGAGGTAGCTGCTTTTAAAAGGACGGCACCGGTACTGAATGGGTTAAGGGGGAGGTAGCTGCTTTTAAAAGGACGGCACCGGTACTGAATGGGTTAAGGGGGAGGTAGCTGCTTTTTCTCCCTAATGTTTAGTGTCATTTGCTTTGAGATTTTAAGACGTACGTTCCTTTAGTTTGGCGATATTAAGACTTTTAGCCCCATTTCTGTGTCAATATAAACACCTTTCGTGCCATTTAGTTGTCGGGTTTTTCCTGGCGAGCGATAGCGAGCCTGTAATTCTAGGAGGAATCAGCCTTCGGCCGGGACATTTTTCTATCGAAAAATGTACAAATTTATCTTGAAGGGGGATCTGGGGGGGTTATGTTTAAGCTTGAAAGAGGTCTAGCGAGGAAACTATAACATAAATATATATATGAATAAATAGACCAAACCATAACCACTACCCCCTTAACCCCTTAGTAGCCTGACGTGTTTTGACTGTTTATTCTGGTTATTATTAGAAGATTGTATTCAGATTAGGAAGGGTGTATGGAAGGCAGCGGGTTAATTGAGATAGTCTTTACGCTTTGGATTCCCATAGATCCTTCCTAAGCTGCATACAAATCGTCTAATGATAGTCAGAATAAACTGTCAAATCGCGTCAGGATCCTTAAACTATGTATGTATGTATGTATGTATGTATGTATGTATGTATGTATGTATGTATATACGCTGGCACTTACCCCAGTTTTCCTTTTTTTTTTTTTTTTTTTTTATGGGGTGGCTGATTCAAGACAGAGCCCGAACAAGGACATCACACGTTCACAACATACCAGAAAAACAAAACCATACAAAATCTCACACATCTAGGTCGTCCAAGAGAAATACCCAGAGACCCGGGCCCCTTTGGGGTCTCCAGCAAAAGATTCCCAGGTCCCAAATCCCCCGGAGAGGCTCCGATTTCCGCAGGCAGACCAGCAGCAGAGCCACCACAAGCCCGCCCACCATGCTTCCAGGTGTACCCTTCATTACCACCAACTCCCCGGGCTAGGCGCCTGACGGACTATTATCTAGTCCAACTGGCGCATGACTCTCTCTCTCTCCCAAACAACCGCGTTTACACTTATATATTCACTAGCATTCTCCATTCTTTAAGGAGGGTGACCTGTTTTTGTTCTGTCCTTTTCTATCTTTCTCTGGCTTGTATCTATTTGGCCCCATTCACCCTACTGTTTTAAGACGTTTATCCCCATCCAGGTGTCAATTTTTTTACTGGTGAGCGGTAGCGAGCCAGCATATTTTTTATTTTTGTTTGACAGCAGGCTAAATTTGTAAATTTTTCGATAGAAAAATGTCTCCGGCGAAGCCGGATTTCTTCATATAATGCTGGCTCGCTATCGCTCGCCAGGTAGAAATCGACACCTAGATGGGGATAAACGTCTTAAAATAGTTGGCTGAATGGGGCCGAATGGATACAAGCCAGAGAAAGAGAGCAAAGGACAGAAATAACAAAAAGCAGGTCACCCCCCTTAAAGGGTTACTATAAAAGCGAAGCAGGGAGATGGGCGGGGCCAGAGAAAGGAGATGGGGTTCCCTATGAGCTTGAAGGTTGTATAGGTATTTGAGGCCAAGGAAACAGTGAGAGGAATTATAAGAATGCACTAGGAAGGAAGGGGAGGTGGAGGAAGTTACAGGGATACACAAATCATACTGACGTTAACATCTAGTCCGGCTTTAAACTTGACAGTACCACAAACAAACAAACAAACAAACAGTGGTGTTATAGGTAGCGCCAGCGAACTTGACTATAATCTTGACCCCTTAACTTCCTATAAGTCAAAATGAATACAAGCAATCGGGCTGACGTTTCTATCATTTGGGAAGAGTACACCAGGAAATAGGTGTGGACATTTACAGCCAGTTTGCTTTAGGGCCTTTGGAGTTACAGAGAGCCCAGGAATCAAGATTATTGTCAAGTTCGTTGGCGTTACTTATAGTTAGGAATTAGCATAGCCATGTGAGTGAGTGAGTGAGTGAGAGAGAGAGAGAGAGATAGATTAGCTAGATCATTAAGCAGATATGATAGCAGGGAAGGTGTGGTGGAGTGGTCTTGCCACTGGCCTGGTAATCCAAAGGTCCCGGGTTCAAATCCCGATGTATCAATGGGAAGATATTATTGGGATGGAATTTGTGCTGTACCTGGTATCAGTGCATTACCACAAGCCCACCGAAACGTCAATAAAATACCCTCATTGTTCCCTGATTAAATAGCACTGTATGAATATTCCCATATTCAAAATATGCTATAGGGGTGCAATGCCTGGTGAGTTATCTGCTCAACAGGTGGCGTTGTGTGTGTGTAAGTGTGAGAGTCCGAGTGTAGGGGATGAGACAGTGAAGCACGGGAACGAGGTGGCTTCAGAGATGGGGTCGTTTCGGAGTGAGTGAGCACCGTGCCTCATGTGAAGGCAAGATGGCAGGTGCTCATTGTACTCTACGTGCTTCACATGTCTCACTCCCTAGACTGGAACAAGACCTCACAGGCTTCACTGTTCATTGTAAAGCGGTGAATGTTAAGGCTCTCAGCCTATGCCCGAGAGGAAGTAAGTTGGAATATAGAAAAAAAAAAAAAAAAAAAAAAAAAAAAAATAATAATAGGTATATTGAAGTGATACAAATAACGATAGAGGATACAATTAAATGAGAATGACGACATTAAGGAAACATACAGGTTCCTCCTGAATTACAGCCTTGCTATCGCTCGCCAGGAAAAATCGACCCATAAATAACACGAAAGATCTTAAATTGACAGAAATTGGACAAAAGGTCTTAAAATCGCAAAGCTAATGGGGCAAACGTCTTAACATCAAATGGGGCTAAGCATGAGAGAAGGGTGTCGAGAAAAAAAACTTAAGATGAAGTGCAGGAGAGGTTGCAACAGGGGAAGAGGGTTGTAGGAACGCTGAAAGCAGTAACAAGAAATAGGGTGGTCAGTATGGAAGTGAAGAAGTCCTTGCATGACTGGCTTACAGGAGCTAAGCATGGACGTTGGTGGAGAGACACAAACCAAGAGTGAGAGCGGTGGAAATGAGTTGCTTGAGAAGTGCGTGCGGAGTTACATGGAGGGATAGACAGACGAATGAGGAAGTACGAGCTAGAGCGGTGTGGTGTGGATGTAGATGTGCTGGAAAGTGTGAAATGGAACACCTTGAGATGGTTCGGCCATGTGGAACATAGGAAGCAAGATAATGACTAAGATAGTGTAGGAGAGCGAGGTGGAAGGACAGAGAGGGAGAGGTAGACCGAGAGAGAGGTGGAAGGATGGAGCTAAGAAGTATATGCGTGAAAGCGGTACTGGTTGGGAGGAAGGGAGGAGAGGCGTCGACTGACTGGGGACAGAGGTGCATGGGGGCGTTTCGTTCGTGTCCAACCTTTCGGGAATCACTGCGTCCGGCAATAGATAGATAGACAGAAAATCTCCTCTTAAGGGAGGATGGTTCACTTTTTGGGCGATTTTGGCTTGTATTCGTTATTTTTCTAGTTTCCTCCCTAGACCTCCATCAAATTAAAACAAAAAAACGTCCATTGGATCCCCCTTCTAGATTAATTTGTACATTTTTCGGTAGAAAAAATTCCCGGCCTAAGGCCGGTTTTTCCAACATTACAGGCTCACTATCGTTCTCCAGGGAAAAAATCGACACCTAAATAGCACGAAAGGTCTAAATATTGACGAAGAAATTGGGCGAAAGGTCTTAAAATCGACTAAAATTTGGGCTCCCAAGCGTTGTTCAGTAGCGCCGTCTGACCTTTACACTGCTAGCCGGAAATTCTCTGAACCAACCCTTTTTTTCCCCACCTGTATCGAATGCCCTTACCTGCCCCCCCCACACCCAAATAAGGAAAGTCGCGAAATATTTGGTTGTCTATCTATCTATCTATCTATCTATATGCTCAGGCCCAATCCCCACTTTTTCTATTTTTTGTTTAATATTTGGTTATAACATAAATTAATGTTGATAAAATTTGGTCGGTGGCTTCATCTGGTACCCAAATAGGTACCAATAATATTAAGGGGAGATTTTCACTTGAGGTTTTTCTTTTTTGTGGACCGCTTTCTCCCTCATGTTTAGCCACATTGCTTTTCAGATTTTAAGACGATCTGACCATTAGTTTGGCGATTTTAACACCTTTTGTGGAGTGGTCATGCCACTGAATTGGTATTCCAATGGACCCGGGTTCAAATCCCGATATGTCAATGGGAAGATATTATTGGGATTGAATTTGTGCTGTACCTAGTATCAGTGCATTACCACAAAGCCCACCGAAATGCCAAAAAAATACCCTCATTGTTCCCTGATTAAATAACACTGTATGAATATTCCCATATTAAAAATATGTTACAGGGGGACAATGCCTAGTGAGTTCACTGCTCAATAGGTGGCGTTCTGAGAGTGAGGGTCTGAGTCTGGAGGGTGAGACGGTGAAGCACTTGAACGAAGCAACCAGCCGCTTCAGAGATGGAGCTGCTTTGAGCCATGATGGATGCTTCGCATGTCTCACTGCCCAGACTGGAACAAGACCTCACGGGCTTCACCGTGTTGAGCGGTGGAATGTACAGGCTCTCAGCCTATGCCCGAGAGGGAGTAGTTGGAATATAGAAAAAAAAAAAAAAAAAAAAATCGGTGTCAATTTTAAGACCTTTCGTGCCATTTAGGTGTCGATTTTTTCCTAGTGAGCTATAGCGAGCCTGTAAATTAAGAGGAACCTGCCCTCGGCCGGGAAATTTTTCTACCGAAAGATGTACACATTTATCTTGAAAGGGGCTCAAGGGGGTGTAATTTTAAGCTTGATGGAGAGCTAAGGAACAAACTAAAAACCTCCCCTTAAGTAAACGCGGCCCCAGTTCCCCCCGTTGATGAACACCCCCTAGTTCCAAATATTATCAAATTCGGCCTCCAATTTAAGGGGAGATTTGCATATATTTGTTTATTTAGGCCTACTTATTTTTGTATTAATTTCTTTAGTTTCCTCCCAAGACCTCAAGCAAGCTTATAAAATACCCTCATTACTCCCCATCGAGATATTGGATCGAACCTTTAAAACATTCAAAACTAATGGGGCTAACCATTTGAGAGAAACAGGTTCAGAACAAAAAGAGACCTCCCCTCAAACCAAACACTGAATGCAGCAAACAGTGTGTGTGTTTTCTCCTTGGATATGTATTTAAATTGATGCCATGTTTGCCTGTGCCAATAAAAGTTAAACAATTTATGACATTCGATATATTTCGTAATTGATAATATACCTTGTAAACACTAAATAAAGCCTTTCAATGACTATAATATAGTGCAGTAATCAACACTACACCTGTTGAAACATTAGTCTAAAAATGGACAGAAAACAGAAAAAAACTAAAATGCGCAATCGGATCTTTGAAAGGGTTAAGTAAAGAGGGGTCCAAGGGCTCCAAGGAGGAACAAGGGGGTGAGGAGGAGGAGGAAGGAAGGGAGAGGAGGAAAACAAGGGGGTTGAGGAGGAGGAGGAAGGAAGGGAGAGGAGGAAAACAAGGGGGTTGAAGAGGAGGAGGAAGGAAGGGAGAGGAGGAAAACAAGGGGGTTGAGGAGGAGGAGGAAGGAAGGGAGAGGAGGAAAACAATGGGGTTGAGGAGGGAGGAAGGAAGGGAGAGGAGGAAAACAAGGGGGTGAGGAGGAAGTGGAGGAAGGAAGGGAGAGGAGGAAAACAAGGGGGTGAGGAGGAGGAGGAAGGAAGGGAGAGGAGGAAAACAAGGGGGTTGAGGAGGAGGAGGAAGGAAGGGAGAGGAGGAAAACAAGGGGGTTGAGGAGGAGGAGGAAGGAAGGGAGAGGAGGAAAACAAGGGGGTGAGGAGGAGGAGGAAGGAAGGGAGAGGAGGAAAACAAGGGGGTTGAGGAGGAGGAGGAAGGAAGGGAGAGGAGGAAAACAAGGGGGTTGAGGAGGGAGGAAGGGAGGAGGAGGAGGGAGTGGGTGATAAGATTGAGGAAGGATATATATTAAACCGAGGGTGCGGGGAGGTGGGGGTGAGGGCTGGGGTTAGAGGGGGGGGGGGGAGGGGGGCAGATCGTGTTAAGAGGGTGGCACTAAACAGAAGCAGCAGTGGTCAGTCTCTCCTTGAACTATACCGACACACAGACACAGACACACACACACACACACACACACACGTACAGGGATGATCTGCACCAAAGTATATACACTCTACAAGTCTATATACTTTGGATCTGCACACCCACCACGCCCATAATGCCTCTGTGGGTGTTTCAGGTGTGGGTGTCATGATAGTGTGAATGTGATATATATATATATATATATACTGTATGTGGATGAGGGAGACAAAAGGCAAAACTGCCTGTGACGAGTGGCTCCCTCAGAGTTGAATGAGTGACAGGGCCAAAATCAAGGAACAGTCGAGCCAAAATGCCTGGACACACGGAGTTTGAAGCTATTTAAGTCATAGGATGAGGGAACGATGAATTCAGGGAGAGAGTTCTAGAGCTCAGCTGTTGCATAGAAGAAAGATTGGGAATATCGTTGAGCTTTAGAGTTGGAAAGTGTGGGTGTGCTGTGGTTAAGATCATGGTTAAGATAGTGCTGGCTAAGATGGGGCGGAAATAGAACAATAATTAATTTCGGTATGTTTCACCTTTTCATTTTATATAAAAAAATAAAAAATAAATAAATAAATCAGTGTCCAAAGATTATCGAATGAATCTCAGAGATCTTAATATATAATTTTGTACACACTAGATACCACCATTTATATATTTACACACGTCTCTATAGTGTTTGATGAGTGTTGCCATCCCATCGTCACAAAGTAGCATTATGGCAGCTGGAACTTTTAGTGGGTGTACAGTCACATATTAAAGTTAGTGAAACTTTTAGGGTTTTTGTATGCAACTAAATATAATCTGATTTGATTGCAGGGTAGCCTTATAATTTACGTTAAATGACAAATATGGTTTTATGATCAATCCATATTCAATTACTTTCAATAATTATGTTACGTTAAATGACAGATATGGTCTTAGTATTCATCTATATACAACTCCTTTAAAAACTCATGTTACGTTAAGGGGGGATGGCCGTATTTACGTTAAGGGGGGATGGGCGTATTTATTTGCTTATTTATGTATATTTTAATTATTGTATTAGTTTCCTCCCTAGACCTCCATCAAGCTTTACAAAAAAAAAAAAAAAAAAAAAAAATCCACGACCCCCCTTCAAGATAAATTTGTACATTTTGTCCCGGCCGAAGGCCGTTTCCTCTTAATTTAAGGCTCGCTATCGCTCGCCAGGAAATGATTGACACCTAAATTACATGAAAAGTCTTAATATTGCAAACAATGGGGTGAAAGATCTTAAAATCGATAAAGTAATGGGGCAAACGTCTTATAATATCAGAACTAATGGGGCTAAGCATGAGGGAGAAGGGGTCCAGAAAAAGCAAATATACCTCCCCCTTAAATAACAAAATATGGTCAACTAATTAATCCCTATACACCTACTTTCAACAATCAAGTTCCTTACACAATATTGGCACATTGAAAATTAGGTGTCTGCGAATTAGTGTGCGAATTAGTCTGCGAGTAAGTTTATGTGGGTGAGATGCATTTAGGGTGTGGCCGAAGGTGGGTGTCAGGAAATGATTACACGAGAGTAGGTGATAGGAGGGGGGGGGGAGGGGGGAGGTCTTAATGGTAGAGGTAGGTAACGGTCAAGGTGTGTGGATGAATTATAATAATAATAATAATAATTATAATAATAATAATAATAATAATAATAATAATAATAATAATATTAATATTAATAATAATAACAACAGAAATAATAACACTTTAAGACTACTATTACTACTACTACTACTACTAATAATAATAATAATACTAACCAGTATATTTCGAGCCAGCAATGTACAAATTTACCCTAGACCTTATTTTAAGGGATCAACAGATTGATCGTGGCTGCTAACGAGAGCGCTAACGAGAGTACTCTCCAAGGGAGTATGATGTGGGTCTCCAGAGGCTGGTCCGTCCAGACCTAGCCTTCACGGCCGGGGAAAGCATTTTAGAGAAACTTCCCCTGCCGGCGCGTGGGATCAAACCCCCAACACTCCCAGTACAGTGACTATAGAGCGTTCGGCTACCGTGTGTGTGTGTGTGTGTGTGTGATGTGTGTGTGTGCGTGAGCGTGTGTGTGCGTGAGCATGAGCGTGTGTGTGTGTGTGTGTGTGACGTGTGTGTGTGTGTGTGATATGTGTGTGTGTGTGTGAGCGTGTGTGTGCGTGAGCATGAGCGTGTGTGTGCGTGAGCGTGTGTGTGCGTGAGTATGAGCGTGTGTGTGTGTGACGTGTGTGTGTGTGACGTGTGTGTGTGTGTGTGTGATGTGTGTGTGTGTGTGCGTGAGCATGAGCGTGCGTGTGCGTATGTGCGTGGGTGGGTGAGACAGAGAATGAGTAACATGCGTGTGGTAATGTTCCTCTCAGAATATCAAGGTTGGTTCTCTGGACACCCACACACGCTACCAATAGGAAGTAGCGAGCAGAAAGAATGTAGGACATAATATCAATTGAAAGTTATATAGCTGAACAAATCCTTTGACGGTAGCTTTGCTAGTTATATAGCTGAACAAATCCTTTGACGGTAGCTTTGCTAGTTATATAGCTGAACAAATCCTTTGACGGTAGCTTTGCTAGTTATATAGCTGAACAAATCCTTTGACGGTAGCTTTGTTAGTTATATAGCTGAACAAATCCTTTGGCGGTAGATTTGCTAGTTATATAGCTGAACAAATCCTTTGACGGTAGCTTTGCTAGTTATATAGCTGAACAAATCCTTTGACGGTAGCTTTGCTAGTTATATAGCTGAACAAATCCTTTGACGGTAGCTTTGCTAGTTATATAGCTGAACAAATCCTTTGACGGTAGCTTTGTTAGTTATATAGCTGAACAAATCCTTTGGCGGTAGATTTGCTAGTTATATAGCTGAACAAATCCTTTGACGGTAGCTTTGCTAGTTATATAGCTGAACAAATCCTTTGACGGTAGCTTTGCTAGTTATATAGCTGAACAAATCCTTTGACGGTAGCTTTGTTAGTTATATAGCTGAACAAATCCTTTGGCGGTAGATTTGCTAGTTATATAGCTGAACAAATCCTTTGACGGTAGCTTTGCTAGTTATATAGCTGAACAAATCCTTTGACGGTAGCTTTGCTAGTTATATAGCTGAACAAATCCTTTGACGGTAGCTTTGCTAGTTATATAGCTGAACAAAACCTTTGACGGTAGCTTTGCTAGTTATATAGCTGAACAAATCCTTTGACGGTAGCTTTGCTAGTTATATAGCTGAACAAATCCTTTGACGGTAGCTTTGCTAGTTATATAGCTGAACAAATCCTTTGACGGTAGCTTTGCTAGTTATATAGCTGAACAAATCCTTTGACGGTAGCTTTGCTAGTTATATAGCTGAACAAATCCTTTGACGGTAGCTTTGCTAGTTATATAGCTGAACAAATCCTTTGACGGTAGCTTTGCTAGTTATATAGCTGAACAAATCCTTTGGCGGTAGATTTGCTAGTTTTTGTGGCCCTCCTTCTTCTTTAAGTCTAGCCTTATTAGTTTTCAGATTATAAGACGTTCGACCAATTAGTTTGGTGATTTTAAGACTTTTCAGCCCATTTCTTTGTTAATATTAAGATGTTTAGCGTAATTTAGGTGTCGATTTTATATCCTGGCGAGCAATAGCGAGCCTATATAATTTAAGAGGAACCAGCCTTCGGCCGGCTTTTGGCCGGGACATTTTCCTATCGAAAAATTTACAAATTTATCTTGAAGGAGGGTCTTGGGCGGGTGTTTCTTTAAGCTTGATGGAGGTCTAGGGAGGAAACTAAACAAAATATAGAAAGATTCGTAAATGAGCAAATCAATACGGCCACCCCCTTAATATACTCATAGGAATCTAGGAGATTACTCTGGATATTATTCGTTACGCCTTATGTACCGGCGACGTCCTTTTTAGTTATATTCTAGCAATATTTAGACGCCTTTCTGCAGTTTCAAAAGGACCTCCAGCAATTAACAAGCTTCGAACTATCTCATTTAACCCTATTTACTACCACAGATCCTTCTTAGACTGCAAAAAATCGTCTAAATATAGCTAGAAGAAAATAAAAAAGACGTCGCCGGTACAGCAGGGGTTAAACTCTCTGTTTACCATGCAGCATTCTATAATTTGATTCTGCCTCTTATTATTCCATTAAATATAATTAAATTTCGTTCTTAGATTTGTCTTGAGACAGCGTCTTATTAGCCATGATTTAATTGGGCACATTCCACTTATAATGACCTGTTAATCACCAAGAAAAAAAAGTGGTCTACAAGTCGAGCTTTCAAATCCATAACAAAATAAATTGCATACTTGAATTTAATAAGGCTTGTTAAACAATGTAATTAATCCAGCAAGTGTTGTCTAGCGCAATACAATCCTTCGTAAAAGAATTAAAAAAGTTTCTAGGAACCTGAAATGTTGACTACGACTCAACGAGGTGAGTGTGTATTTAGTAGGTGTAGTGTGGCAGGTATGTGGAGCAAGGTGACTAATTAACTCAATTACACCTTTTCTCTCATCTGCGACTGATCCCCTTCGTACGAAAAATGTGGTTCATCAACTCGGATATACATGTCCATGTTTCCATATTTATTATCTGTATGTATGTATGTACATTTGGTCAAACATATATCTGCACCCCTGCGCTGATCATCTTGTGTGTACAGCTTGGTAGGGTTGGTATCTCTACCTGCAGCTATATCCATCTACTGTATACTACTACCTACCTATACTACCTAAGACCTACTACCTACCTATACTACCTAAGACCTACTACCTAAGACCTACTACCTAACTAAGACCTACTACCTACCTATACTACCTAAGACCTACTACCTACCTATATACTACCTAAGACCTACTACCTACCTAAGACCTACTACCTACCTATACTACCTAAGACCTACTACCTACCTATACTACCTAAGACCTACTACCTACCTATACTACCTAAGACCTACTACCTACCTATACTACCTAAGACCTACTACCTAACTAAGACCTACTACCTACCTATACTACCTAAGACCTACTACCTACCTATATACTACCTAAGACCTACTACCTACCTATACTACCTAAGACCTACTACCTACCTATACTACCTAAGACCTACTACCTACCTATACTACCTAAGACCTACTACCTACCTATATACTACCTAAGACCTACTACCTACCTATACTACCTAAGACCTACTACCTACCTATACTACCTAAGACCTACTACCTACCTATACTACCTAAGACCTACTACCTACCTATACTACCTAAGACCTACTACCTACCTAAGACCTACTACCTACCTAAGACCTACTACCTACCTATACTACCTAAGACCTACTACCTACCTATACTACCTAAGACCTACTACCTACCTATACTACCTAAGACCTACTACCTACCTATACTACCTAAGACCTACTACCTACCTATACTACCTAAGACCTACTACCTACCTATACTACCTAAGACCTACTACCTACCTATACTACCTAAGACCTACTACCTACCTATACTACCTAAGACCTACTACCTACCTATACTACCTAAGACCTACTACCTACCTATATACTACCTAAGACCTACTACCTACCTATACTACCTAAGACCTACTACCTACCTATACTACCTAAGACCTACTACCTACCTATACTACCTAAGACCTACTACCTACCTATACTACCTAAGACCTACTACCTACCTATACTACCTAAGACCTACTACCTACCTATACTACCTAAGACCTACTACCTACCTATACTACCTAAGACCTACTACCTACCTATACTACCTAAGACCTACTACCTACCTATACTACCTAAGACCTACTACCTACCTATACTACCTACCTATACTACCTAAGACCTACTACCTACCTATACTACCTAAGACCTACTACCTACCTATACTACCTAAGACCTACTACCTACCTATACTACCTAAGACCTACTACCTACCTATATACTACCTAAGACCTACTACCTACCTATACTACCTAAGACCTACTACCTACCTATACTACCTAAGACCTACTACCTACCTATACTACCTAAGACCTACTACCTACCTATACTACCTAAGACCTACTACCTACCTATACTACCTAAGACCTACTACCTACCTATACTACCTAAGACCTACTACCTACCTATACTACCTAAGACCTACTACCTACCTATACTACCTAAGACCTACTACCTACCTATACTACCTAAGACCTACTACCTACCTATACTACCTAAGACCTACTACCTACCTATACTACCTAAGACCTACTACCTACCTATACTACCTAAGACCTACTACCTACCTATACTACCTAAGACCTACTACCTACCTATACTACCTAAGACCTACTACCTACCTATACTACCTAAGACCTACTACCTACCTATACTACCTAAGACCTACTACCTACCTATATACTACCTAAGACCTACTACCTACCTATACTACCTAAGACCTACTACCTACCTATACTACCTAAGACCTACTACCTACCTATACTACCTAAGACCTACTACCTACCTATACTACCTAAGACCTACTACCTACCTAAGACCTACTACCTACCTATACTACCTACCTATACTACCTAAGACCTACTACCTACCTATACTACCTAAGACCTACTACCTACCTATATACTACCTAAGACCTACTACCTACCTATACTACCTAAGACCTACTACCTACCTATACTACCTAAGACCTACTACCTACCTATATACTACCTAAGACCTACTACCTACCTATACTACCTAAGACCTACTACCTACCTATACTACCTAAGACCTACTACCTACCTATACTACCTAAGACCTACCTACCTATACTACCTAAGACCTACTACCTAAGACCTACCTACCTATACTACCTAAGACCTACTACCTACCTATACTACCTAAGACCTACTACCTACCTATACTACCTAAGACCTACTACCTACCTATATACTACCTAAGACCTACTACCTACCTATACTACCTAAGACCTACTACCTACCTATATACTACCTAAGACCTACTACCTACCTATACTACCTAAGACCTACTACCTACCTATACTACCTAAGACCTACTACCTACCTATACTACCTAAGACCTACTACCTACCTATACTACCTAAGACCTACTACCTACCTATACTACCTAAGACCTACTACCTACCTATACTACCTAAGACCTACTACCTACCTATACTACCTAAGACCTACTACCTACCTATACTACCTAAGACCTACTACCTACCTATACTACCTAAGACCTACTACCTACCTATACTACCTAAGACCTACTACCTACCTATACTACCTAAGACCTACTACCTACCTATACTACCTAAGACCTACTACCTACCTATACTACCTAAGACCTACTACCTACCTAAGACCTACTACCTACCTATACTACCTAAGACCTACTACCTACCTATACTACCTAAGACCTATTATCTAAGACCTACCTACCTATACTACCTAAGACCTACTACCTACCTATACTACCTAAGACCTACTACCTACCTATACTACCTAAGACCTACTACCTACCTATATACTACCTAAGACCTACTACCTACCTATACTACCTAAGACCTACTACCTACCTATACTACCTAAGACCTACTACCTACCTATACTACCTAAGACCTACTACCTACCTATATACTACCTAAGACCTACTACCTACCTATACTACCTAAGACCTACTACCTACCTATACTACCTAAGACCTACTACCTACCTATACTACCTAAGACCTACTACCTAAGACCTACTACCTACCTATACTACCTAAGACCTACTACCTACCTATACTACCTAAGACCTACTACCTACCTATACTACCTAAGACCTACTACCTACCTATACTACCTACCTATACTACCTAAGACCTACTACCTACCTATACTACCTAAGACCTACTACCTACCTATACTACCTAAGACCTACTACCTACCTATACTACCTAAGACCTACTACCTACCTATACTACCTAAGACCTACTACCTACCTATACTACCTAAGACCTACTACCTACCTATACTACCTAAGACCTACTACCTACCTATATACTACCTAAGACCTACTACCTACCTATACTACCTAAGACCTACTACCTACCTATACTACCTAAGACCTACTACCTACCTATACTACCTAAGACCTACTACCTACCTATACTACCTAAGACCTACTACCTACCTATACTACCTAAGACCTACTACCTACCTATACTACCTAAGACCTACTACCTACCTATACTACCTAAGACCTACTACCTACCTATACTACCTAAGACCTACTACCTACCTATACTACCTAAGACCTACTACCTACCTATACTACCTAAGACCTACTACCTACCTAAGACCTACTACCTACCTATACTACCTAAGACCTACTACCTACCTATACTACCTAAGACCTACTACCTACCTATACTACCTAAGACCTACTACCTACCTATACTACCTAAGACCTACTACCTACCTATACTACCTAAGACCTACTACCTACCTATACTACCTACCTATACTACCTAAGACCTACTACCTACCTATACTACCTAAGACCTACTACCTACCTATACTACCTAAGACCTACTACCTACCTATATACTACCTAAGACCTACTACCTACCTATACTACCTAAGACCTACTACCTACCTATACTACCTAAGACCTACTACCTACCTATACTACCTAAGACCTACTACTTATGACCTACGATCTATACTACCGAGCTGTACACACCAGATAATCAGCGTAGGGGTGCAGATACTTTTTTGACCGAGTGTACATACTCAGGCAAAAAACCCATTGCTGGGGATGGCCGACACGAGACCGAGCCCGAACAGAAACAACATTTAAAGTTCCTATTATCAGGGTCCGGGACCACTTTCGCGTTCTTTCGCCCGTTTCTCTGTCTCGTCGAGTAGGATAATTATACAAGGGGAGGAGGATCCCTAGCCCCCTGCCCCCAGAAGGAAAAGTAGGAAATTACAAGAGACAGACAGAAGCAGCTAAGGTTGGGTAGAGGATGCCAAACCTAACTCTGGATGGGCAGGAAATAAGTATTTTTTATTCTATGTGTATGAAGGAGGCAATAGGAAAATATGCCTGTAACAAGTGTCTCAACCCAAAGTTGAAAGAGTGAGAGAGCCAAATTAAATATTATTATTATTAGTATTGTTCTTTGTTTTTGGTGTACACTATTGGAAAGAAGGGCGATGTGCTTGTTTAGTATAATTAAATTGATAGGAGGAGGTGTTTGTGAGAGCTAGCTGGACTACTCTCGGTGTCTACAGTCTCCCCCAATTAGTATATGATTAAACATGGTAATAACAAGAACAATGCAATTGGAATCCATATATAATTAGTGAATAATTAGTGGGTCATATTACTGAAGGTACCACACATAAACAGGTTGGAATAAACACACACACACACACACCCACATTCACTCCCCCCCCACCCACATTCACCCACCCTACACCCACAGTCACCCCCACCCACATTCACCCCCACACCCACATTCACCCCCACCCACATCCACCCTCCCACACACACACATACCCCCCCACCCCACCTACACTCACCACCCACCCACATTCTCCCCCCAATTACCCACACATTCACGCCCCTACACCCACACACTCATACTCCCCCCCCCCCCCCCACACACCCAATCTTCAGACTAAGCTATTATTATGTTCCTTCCAACAACCAACCATACTCCTAAAATCGATTAATGAAATTTACAAACACATGTGGCAGTCCGTGGATTCGAACCCAGGATGCTCACACCGAAAATCAACACCTTATACATCGCACCACGAAGACAGTTAAAGGTTGGTGGACACTGCCTACGATTTATTATGCAACTTCGAATCTTGCATATCAATCTAAGCATGTACACACATCCCAACTGCAACTAACGTAGGCTATGCATATGTGAATGGAAAGAGCAATTAATGGGGCCTTAACCACTTAGGGAAGTCCTCTCGATAAATTACTCCTGAACCAATATCAATTATTATGCCAGACATCAGTTTTGCCTGATAACAAAACAAGTACTAAGGAAAGCCCGTGTGACAGGTGCAACAAATAAAAAAAAAATATAAAAAAATAAATAAAAATAAATAAAATATAATTATATAAAAATAAAATCGGGGTCAACGTATTCGAGATAAACTGATAGGAGGAAAATATTACAGGCGTTGTCAATGTATATAACGGGGGGGGGGGGGTACTGTTAAGGGGAGAGGGTTGGTTGTTTTTCTGGATTCTCTTCTCCCTCGTGTTTAACCCCATTAGTTTTGAGATTTTAAGACGTTCGGCCCATTAGTTTGGCGATTTTAACACTTTTCGCCCCATTTCCTTGTTAATTCTAAGACCTTTAGTACCATTTAGGTGTTGATTTTTTCCTGGCGAGGGATCGCGAACCTGTAATTTTAAAAGGAACCGGCTTTCAGCCGACAAATGTACAAATGTATCTTGTAGGGGGTCTAGGGGTGTTTTTTAAGCTTGACGGAGGTCTAGCGAGATAACGTAAATAATAAATGATTATATGTATATATATATATATATAAATACTGTGTATATATATATAGACCAAGTAATATCCACTACCACCCTAACCCCTTCCGTACGGTACCAGGAACGTCCTTTTCATCATATTCTGGCAACTATAAGACGATTTTATTCAGCTTAGGAAGGACCACTAGCAATAATAAGGCTTCAAACTATCTCACCCCACTCTTCTAACTACCACAGATCCTTCCTAAGCTGCATACTATCTCACCCCACTCTTCTAACCACCACAGATCCTTCCTAAGCTGCATACTATCGTTTAAATATAGCTAGCCTAAAATACAACACATGTCGCTGGTACTGTAAGGGTTAAACAGAGGCTAGTGGCGAACAGGAGGTGGTGGTGATGGTGAGTTGCTTTAATACCTCTTGGTAGGTACAGTCGCGTTAATAAGTCATGTCTCGGCACCAAGTATGTTTTGATCAATAATTGGTATCATCAATATCTAAGCTTCATTTCTTCATATCGAGTGAAATATATAAACATGTTCCTACATTTCCCCACCCTATTCAACATCTGACAGACATTAATACAGCACAGAGAAAGACAAACGTAATGACAACTGAGACATGAGTTATTAACCTGACCTTACACTCGCTTGCCATTGTCTCTACCCAACTCATATATATATATATACTGTATACTGTATATTCGTGGACCCCCTATGTTTTTCTTTATGCAATTATATTTATCTGGATCGATTTTTGGATATAATTTGCTTTTCAATAAATAGTATATATAGATTTGTAGTTGATGTATAGACAATTATAATAAATTCGTTGCCAGAGATATACTTCCACAATTAGGAACAGGTGAAGTCCAGGAATATTTATGAGTGGGCTAGAGACTATGGTATCCGAGTGTACAGTACAGTCGTGGTCATGGATACTATAATCTATTCATTCTAGGTAGGCTAAATATCTGAACCACTAACCTCTATATCTCATAAAAGACTAAAGTAATCAAACTGTCATGTCAACCTTTTGGGAAGAGTCAGCGAGAAAATAGGTGTGGAAATGCACAGCCCATTTGCTCTAGCCCCTTTTTTAAGTTGCAGAGGTTAGGTGTCACGATTTCTGGCCTACCTATAATAATGAATGGACTATAGAAAATGTACTAATGACTAAAATAAAGAAAACGACGAGCGTTAACTAATGTATCTTGGTCACTTAACCCTTTGAAGATTATGACAGATTTTGACAGCTATATTCTGGCTATCATTAGACGGTTTTATACAGTTTAGGAAGGATATGTAGGAATTATGAGGGTAAAGACTATCTCAATTAACCCTGACTTCCATATACCCTTATAAAGCTGAATAGAATCTTCAAATAATAGCCAGGAAACAAAAATTATATGCCTCATCGGATCTTGAAAGGATAAAAACAATAACGACATGCCGGGTAGTGTTTGTGTGTGTGTGTGTGTGTGTGTGTGTGTGTGTGTGTGTGTGTGTGTGTGTGTGTGTGTGTACTCAAATGGACTTTTCATGTATCTAATGGAGAATTATATACACATTCTGCTTCATTAATTTGCAATGGGCGGAAAATATGGAATAATATTACACAACCGTCCTCACCCACCAAACCACCTCCTCTCCGCTTTTATTCAGCTTAGGAAAGACGTCTACTCATTAAAAGGCTACAGACTATCTCAATTAATTCCGTTAGCTACCATACACCCTTCCTGAGCTTCATCAAATTAATCCTTTTAGCTACCATACACCATTCCTGAGCTTCATCAAATTGTGTAAATGTAGCTAACATTCAATTAAAAAGACGTCGGCGGTACAGTAGGGGTTAAAACAATGAAAATGTAGAAGTAAAAAAAGGCCTATATATTAGTTAGGGTCCGTAAGGAAAGAATGAATGAGGAAACTAGTAGTAAAATGGGGGGCAAAAAGTGGCTTAGGAAGAACTTAGATAGGTCAGACAGGGTAGTAAAGTACCTGTGGTGGTGGTGGTGGTGGTGGTGGTGGGGGTGGTGGGGGTGGTGGGGGTGGTAGTGGTGTTGTTAGTGATGATGTTGTTGTTGTTGGTGGTGGTGGTGGTGTTAGTGTTGGTGGTGGTAGTGGTGGTATTGGTGGTGGTAGGGGGTAGTGGTGGTAGGGGGTGGTGGTGGTGGTGTTGTTGTTGTTGGTGGTGGTGGTGGTAGTGTTGTTGTTGTTGGTGGTGATAGTGCTGTTGTTGTTGGTGATGGTGGTGGTAATTTTGTTGTTGTTGTTGTTGGTGGTGGTAGTGTTGTTGTTGTTGGTGGTGGTGGTGCTGTTGTTGTTGTTGGTGGTGGTGGTAGTGTTGTTGTTGTTGGTGGTGGTGGTAGTGCTGTTGTTGTTGTTGGTGGTGGTAGTGCTGTTGTTGTTGTTGTTGGTGGTGGTGGTAGTGTTGTTGTTGGTGGTGGTGGTAGTGTTGTTGTTGGTGGTGGTGGTGGTAGTGTTGTTGTTGTTGGTGGTGGTGGTAGTATTGTTGTTGTTGGTGATGGTGGTGGTAATGGTGTTGTTAGTGTTGTTGTTGGTGATGGTGGTGGTAATGGTGTTATTGTTGTTGTTGTTGGTGATGGTGGTGGTAATGGTGTTGTTGTTGGTGGTGGTGGTAGTGTTGTTGTTGTTGGTGGTGGTAGTGCTGTTGTTGTTGTTGGTGGTGGTGGTAGTTTTGGTGTTGTTGGTGATGGTGGAAGTGTTGTTGTTGTTGGTGGTGGTAGTGCTGTTGTTGTTGGTGGTGGTAGTGCTGTTGTTGTTGGTGATGGTGGTGGTGGTAGTTTTGTTGTTGTTGTTGGTGGTGGTGGTAGTGTTGTTGGTGGTGGTAGTGCTGTTGTTGTTGTTGGTGGTGGTGGTGGTAGTGCTGTTGTTGTTGTTGTTGGTGGTGGTGGTGGTAGTGCTGTTGTTGTTGGTGGTGGTAGTGCTGTTGTTGTTGGTGATGGTGGTGGTGGTAGTTTTGTTGTTGTTGTTGTTGGTGGTGGTGGTAGTGTTGTTGTTGTTGGTGGTGGTAGTGCTGTTGTTGTTGTTGTTGGTGGTGGTGGTAGTTTTGGTGTTGTTGGTGATGGTGGTAGTGTTGTTGTTGTTGTTGGTGGTGGTAGTGCTGTTGTTGTTGGTGGTGGTAGTGCTGTTGTTGTTGGTGATGGTGGTGGTGGTAGTTTTGTTGTTGGTGGTGATGGTGGTGGTGGTAGTGCTGTTGTTGTTGGTGATGGTGGTGGTGGTAGTTTTGTTGTTGGTGGTGATGGTGGTGGTGGTAGTTTTGTTGTTGTTGGTGATGGTGGTGGTGGTAGTTTTGTTGTTGGTGGTGATGGTGGTGGTGGTAGTTTTGTTGTTGGTGGTGATGGTGGTGGTGGTAGTTTTGTTGTTGTTGGTGATGGTGGTAGTGCTGTGTTATTTATGGTGGGGGGAACTGTAATAGTGATGTAGTGAGTAGAAGGACAACAAGTGGCTTAGGAAGGACTTACAGTAGATAGGCCAGTCAAGGTGTTAGGGTAGTGCAGTACTATTGGTGGTGGTGGGGGTGGTGGTGATAATGGTGGTAATGGTGGTGATGGTGGTAGTGCTGTTTTATTTATGGTGGGGGGAACTGTAATAGTGATGTAGTGAGTAGAAGGACAACAAGTGGCTTAGGAAGGACTTACAGTAGATAGGCCAGTCAAGGTGTTAGGGTAGTGCAGTACTATTGGTGGTGGTGGGGGTGGTGGTGATAATGGTGGTAGTTATGGTGGTAGTGATGGTGATGCGTGTTCTACTGATGACTGCAGATGGTTATATAAAGACATTACGATAGGTCAAGAAGGGCACTCGGGGAACACAGTACGTATGGTAGTGATGGTGATAATGGTGGTGATAATGATGGTGATGTGGTGGTGATGGTGATGCTTTTTCTACTAGTGACTGCAGATGGTTATATAAGACATACAATAGGTCAAGGAGGGCACTCGGGGAACACAGTACGTATGGTAGGAATCGGAAAAAAGTAGAAGTTAACCTTTTGGAAATGGAGAACACTCTTTTTTTTTAATATGGCAACCAGGTTCCAGAGAATATATGGCAATTATAGGTGAAATAGCAGTGTGTGTGTGTGTGTAATTCACTTACGATCTTGAGGATCCTTGAGGATCTCTCGCCAGCAATTACCCTCCCGGAAGAGAGTTTAGAGCTTGTATTGTCCGATCATTGGGTAAGGCCTTTTCACACAACACACACCCGGGCAGTGAGATTACAACTCTTCGAATTACGCCCGGTACCTATTTACTGCTAGGTGAACAGAGGCTACCACGTGAATGAAGACAAGCCCAAATTGTCTCCACCCGGCCGAGGATTTGAACTCCGGATCTCTCGATTGTGAGTCAAGCGCGCTACCACTATGCTACCGGGCCGTGTGTGTGTGTGTGCATAATATTATATATATATATAAACCGGTATATATATATACAGTATATATATATATATATATATATATATATATACAGTATATATATATATACTGTATATATTGTATATACGGCATATATAAGTAAATATATATATATATCACGCCGAGGTAGAGTTGTTTAACCTACTAAGCGCGAGCTGTATGTAGTGAACACCCTCTTGCCAGGCGGCAATATTAGGCCTAAAATTGTCATTTTACGATAAATATAGATATTACTTAATCATATGCTCCTATTTTACATTAAATATAGATATTACTTAATCATATGCTCCTATTTTACATTAAATATGAAGATATTAACACGTAACAGCAACAACACAAGTGGGAATAGCATTTGGGGGGTGTAAATGGCGAATTATTGCAGAGCGTCCAGTCATGAAATATGAGGCGGACGTGACGTATAACGTCCCTTTCCGAAGCCTAGAAGCAGACTGAGTCTTTCTCTCACACCACGCACTCGGTAGGTGCAAGAACACGCCTTGGAACCAGATTGAAGGTGTTGGCGCGGTAAATAAACCGATAAACAAGGGAATAAGAGGAAAATAGGTGATAATTGAAGGTGGGGGGAAAGGGGGGGGGAAAGGGGGGAAGGAGTTTTTTTTTACACTCATGTGGAAGAGTGATAGGAGGTATGGAAAGGAATGATTTCACTTAATCACACATTCCTTTGTTTTGAATGCTACTGGGGCCTTCTAAAAGGATTTTCTTAGGCCTTGGATCTTAAGAGGTTCGTCGCTTTTGCCCACCAAAACCTCTTAAGAGTGTTCTCGCCTTTCCCGGGTTAAAGCATGACCTGTTCGTTATTCGAATCTAGATGAGGGAAAAATAATAAAAATATGTATGTACTGTATGTATGAACAGTATGTAAGCATACAGGGCGGGTGCCCAACCCCGAAAAGGGTTGAAATAGGGGAGCTATCCCCCCGCCAAAGGCGGCTTTCTAGGGCCTTTCCTAGCTGATGCTGAGAGGATTGGGTTCTAGTCATGTGGTGATGGGCTGGTCTATCAGAGTGAGAACTGAGCAATCTCTGCCATACCCATAGCTTACTCTGACTGTTCCTTTTACTTATATATTTTCTAGATCTCAAGTGACGGCGTCTCTAACGTGGATTGACCTCCCAATCTACCAAGATTGGAAGCCAAAGCGTCACATTTTTCCCTTGCCCCTGAACTTTCTCTTCATAATTGCTGAGGGACACAGGGCCCTGGGTGGGGCTTTGGTTTCCCGGGCATTTCTGCACCCTCCTCAGCTCCCCGCCATGGAGTGGCTTCGGTCACCCAGGCTTTATTGTGGTCGGTGGGGAGGGTTCTGTGGCGGCGCTCGATTATGGCCTTGGCCTTGCTCGGGGCCTTGGGGCTGTTCGGCCAGGCAGCTTGGGGAACAACAACAACAACAACAACAGTATGTAAGCATGTATGTGTGGAGGGGGGGGGGAGGGGTGATGCATGTATCAATATATGTGTGTAAGTATGTAAGAGTGTGTGTGAAGGTCGTGTGCACCATCATGCTTGTGTACACACACACACACACACATACACACTCTCCTGGGCCTGGAATAACTCGGTGAAGGGTGAACAAAAAACCCAGTACCTGTGACGGGTTAACTTAACACCAGGGATATTTCTGGTCACTATAGGGTTTATGGGAGGGTTTCCGTGTTTTGTATCTTTTTACACACACACACACACACACACACATACACACACACACACATTTACAAATACACCCATACACAGACACACATATTTTGTTTTTTGTTTTTATACGAGTGAATCCTATCCTTTGTCTCTTCTCTGAAATTGTGAAATGACCCATTATTTTTGGTGTGACTATGTATGTACATTGTACTGTATATACTCCGGCACATACCCCATAGCTGGGGGTGGCCGATTGGAGACAGAAACCGAACAGAAACAACATTTAAAGTTCTAATTCCTAGGGTCCGTGACCACTTTCGTGTTTCCTCGCCCCTTTCTCTGTCTCGTCTGGCAGGTAAAGTCTACAGAGGGAAAAGGAATCCTAGCCACCCGCCCCCAGAAGGAAAATTCTTATAGGTATAATATCTATAATATTTTATATCTTCAAGAGGTACCTCAATCACCGGTGCAATACCTTTCGCTCTCACTCTCTCTCTCACACACACATACATAAACACAAACACACACACACAGTTTATTCCCCATGTATCTAATTGTTCATATATTTCTATAGCTCTTCTTTGTAATCTGTAATTGCAGAGAAACGTATCCATACCTTATTCAAGTTTGATGTTATTAAAGGGTATGACCAGGTTTTATAATGATTTTCTGTTCTAGTCTAACTCCCTGTGCTTGCTCTCTCTCTCTCTCTTTCTCCCTCGCTCTCTCTCTCTCTCTCTCTCACACAAACCAGTCCTAAGGGGGGGGGGGGGTGATACAGGCGTCGCTCGCAGGGATGATATAATACCCATCATTATCTTGGGCGGACCTCAGCACCTACAACCATAGTTTTGGAGGCTTATAGAACCACGGGAAGGGGCGGGGCACTTGTTTCAGGCAGCTTTGCCTTTTGTCTCCTTCGTGCACATACAACAAAATCACATGCACACTTCTTTTGCGGAGTCAAATTATCGGAGTCACAAATATTCTAACCCTTTGAAGATTATGTATCGGAGTCATAATTATTCTTAACCCTTTGAAGATTATGTATCAGTCACAATTGTACTTAACCCTTCCAAAATTATGTATTAGAGTCACAATTATTCTTAACCCTTCCAACATTATGTATCGGAGTAACAATTATTCTTAACCCTTCCAACATTATGTATCGGAGTAACAATTATTCTTAACCCTTTGAAGATTATGTATCGGAGTCACAATTATATTTAACCCTTCCAAGATTATATATCGGAGTAACAATTAATCTTAACCCTTTGAAGATTAGAAGGTATGTTGACAGTTTGTTCTGCTTATTATTACACGATTGTATTTACATTAGGAAGGGTATATGGAACTTAGAGGGGTTAACTGATGTATTCTTTACCCTTATAATACCCACAGATCCTTCCTTATTTAACTCTAATGCAACATAAGTCCTTCACATTCACAAATACATCACCATTTGTCTTCTTGTTTTTCTCCTGTTAAGGGGGGTGACCTGCTTTTTGTTATTTATGTCCTTTTCTCTCTTTCTCTGGCTTGTATCCATTCGGCCCCATTCAGCCAACTATTTTAAGACGTTTATCCCCATCTAGGTGTCGAATTCTTCCTGGCGAGCGATAGCGAGCCAGCATTATATGAAGAAATCCGGCTTCGCCGGGGACATTTTTCTATCGAAAAATTTACAAATTTAGCCTGCTGTCAAACACAAATGAAAAATATGCTGGCTCGCTACCGCTCACCAGTAACAAATTGACACCTGGATGGGGATAAACGTCTTAAAACAGTAGGCTGAATGGGGCCAAATGGATACAAGCCAGAGAAAGATAGAAAGGGACAGCACAAAAACAGGTCACCCCCCTTAAATCTCTCGGTTCAATGTAGCCTTGGTAAAACCCATACACATGAAAACATATACCATTTTTCCCATCGTTCCGTCGGCCTAACACAGCCTTGGAGATAAGCTTATAACAGTTCTTGATTGTTCTTTTTACTCTTCCACATTTGTCATTTATGTTAAGGGGAGATTTCCACTTGAGGGATTTTTTTTCTATGCCCCTTTCTCCTTCATGTTTAGCCCCATTGCTTTTGGAGATTTTAAAACGTACAGCCCATTATTTTAGCGATGTTAAGAACTTTCGCCCCATTTCTGTCAATTTTAACAACCTTCGTGCTATTTAGGTGTCAATTTTTTCCTGGCGAGCGATAGCGAGCCTGTAATTTAAGATGAATCGGCCTTCGGCCGGGACATTTTTCTACCGAAAAATGTACAAATTTATCTTGAAAGGGGGTCTAGGGGATGTAATCTTAAGCTTGATGGAGGTCTAGGGAACCAACTGAATACCTCCCCTTAAAAGAGGGGAAACAACAAATAGGCAAAGTGGGGATTGGGCCTGAGTAAATAGATAGATAGATAGATAGATTAAAAAGAAAGAAAAACATAAAATAAAACACACCCACACCCACACCCCCACCCCCACCCACACACACATTAATTTCACCATTATTAATTACTGCCTAACATATAATTACCGTTTCGAAGTTATAGTACTCAACCTCTTTCTTTAATACACACACACACACACACACACACACACACCCACACCCACACCCACACCCCCACCCACACACACATTAATTCCACCATTATTAATTACTGCCTAACATATAATTACCGTTTGGAAGTTATAGTACTCAACCTCTTTCTTTAATACACACACCCACACCCACACCCACACCCACACCCCCACCCACACACACATTAATTTCACCATTATTAATTACTGCCTAACATATAATTACCGTTTGGAAGTTATAGTACTCAACCTCTTTCTTTAATATTAAGGGGGTAGTGCTTGTTTTGGGGGATACATATATAACTAATATGCTAAACATGAGGGAGAAGGGAGTCCAGAAAAAGCGATTACCTCCCCCTCAAGTTGGCCAAAGATATATTTAGCTCGAGGCAAAATTGGAGGAAGAGGTGGAATAACGATTTTTTTTTCTTGTGTTTTTTTTTTTTTTTTTTTTCACTCTTGCCAACCGAGGACATCCTTGGGAGAACCCCGACACATAAGTCACGCCGGGTAGAATCTTAAGGGAACAGTGGTTATTGTCTGAGTCTGAGTCTGAGTCTGAGTCTCTCTCGCTCTCGCTCTCGCTCTCGCTCTCGCTCTCTCTATATATATATATATATATATATATATATATATATATATATATATATATTATTTTTTTTAGTTTTCTCCCTAGACCTCCATCAAACTTAACAAACAAACGTCCATTAGATCCACCTACGGCCGAAGGCCGGTTCCTCCACAATTTCAGGCTCGTTATCGCTCGCCAAGAAAACAAAATCGACACCTAAAGGGCACGAAAGGTCTTAATATTGACAAAGAAATGTGGCGAAATGTATTAAAATCGACAAACTAATGGGTCAAAAGTCTTACAATTTCAAAACTAATGGTGATAAGCCTGAGGAAGAAAGAGGACAAAAAAAAGGGCCCATCTCCCCTTAACCCTCTCTGTACCAGCGACGTGAGTTATATTTCTTCTTGCTATATTTACACGATTTTATGCAGCTTAGGAAGAATCTGTGGTAGTTAAAATGGTCGATTGAGATAGTTCGGAGTCTTTTAATGGCTAGAGATCCTTCCTAAACTTAATATAATCGATTAGTAGTCGCCAGTTTAGGAAGGAGCTGTGGTAGTTAAAATGGTCGATTGAGATAGTTCGGAGCCTTATAATGGCCAGAGATCCTTCCTAAACTTAATACAATCGACTAGTAGCAGCCAGAACAAAATGTAAAAGCTGTCAGCGGTCCAGAAAGGGTTAAGGGGAGGTTTTTAGTGTTTCCTAGACTTCCATCAAGCTTGAAATTACGCCCCCATGACCCCCTTTCAAGATTAATTTGTAAATTTTTCGGTAGAAAAATGTCCCGGCCGAAGGCCAGTTCCTCTTAAATTACAGGCTCGCTATCGCTCGCTAGGAAAAAATCGACACCTAAATGGGACGAAAGGTCTTAAAAGTGACATAAATGGGGTGAAAGTTCTTAAAATCGCCAAACTAATGGGGCGAACGTCTTAAAATCTCAAAAGGAATGGGGCTAAACATGAAGGAGAAAGGGGTAAAGAAAAAAATCCCTCAAGTGGAAATCTGCCCTTAAGGTCATCGCGGGACGGAGATCACGGGATAAAATCAGGCGTTATTGAAATGTCTACATGATTTAGACAAGTGGGCGTGCTCTGACGATAATATTGACCGCCCGTATGTCTTCTTATGGGCGGATATCTGTTATTTTTTTCTGGACCACCTTCTCCCTCGTGATTAGCCCCATTAGATTTGAGATTTTAAGACGTTTGCTCCATTAGTTTGGCGATTTAAAGATCTTTCACCATATTGCTTTGCCAATATTAAAATCTTTCGTGCCATTTAGGTGTCAATTTTTTTCCTGGCGAGCGATAGCGAGCCTGACATTTATGAAAAAACTGCCTTCGACCGGAGCATTTTTCTACCGGGAAATGTACAAATGTATCTATAAAGGGGATCTTGGGGATGTATTCTTAAGGTTGATGGCAGTCTAGGGAGGAAACTATAATGATAATAATAATGATAATAATAATTATATACATATATATATATATATACCTTACACCCCATAAGCGGAGATGGGTCGTTTTACTGGTCCCCCTTCTTCCTCATCTTTAGCCCCATTAGTTTTCAGATTATAAGACGTTCGACCCATTGGCTTGACGATTTGACGACTTCTCGCCCAATTTCCTTGTCAATATTGAGAGTTTTCGTGTCATTTAGGTGTCGATCTTTTCCTGGCGAGCATTAGCGAGCCTGTAATTTAAGAGGAATCGGCCTTCGGCCGGGACATTCTTCTTTCGAAAAATGTACACATTTATCAAGAAGGGGGATCATGGGGATGTATTTTTGTTGATGGAGGTCTAGGGAGGAAACTATAATTCTAATAATAAATAATAATAATAATACTAATACTTATAATAACAATACAAATACTACTACTACTACTATTACTACTACTACTAATAATATAATAATAATACAGTAACATAATTCACTAATAAACACACCACTAACTATATCGTACACCCCCTTAATAATCCTGTTACACCGAGACACGACTGTGATCATGGGGGTAGATTATAAACGTCTTAAAGGGGGGTCACCTGCTTTTTGTTATTTCTGTCCTTTTCTCTTTTTCCCTGGCTTGTATCCATTCGGCCCCATTCAGCCAACTATTTTAAGACGTTTATCCCCATCTAGGTGTCGATTTCTTCCTGGCGAGCGATAGCGAGCCAGCATTATATGAAGAAATCCGGCTTCGCCGGAGACATTCTTCTATCGAAAAATGTACAAATTTAGCCTGCTGTCTAACAAATAAATATATGCTGGCTCGCTACCGCTCACCAGTAAGAAATTGACACCTGGATGGGGATAAACGTCTTAAAACAGAAGGCTGAATGGGGCCAAATGGATACAAGCCAGAGAAAGATAGAAAAGGACAGAACAAAAACAGGTCACCCCCCTTAAAGGCGTAACCCATCGACTTATTGACCGTTCATTTGTCCTTATTGAAGGGGGGGGGGGGGGGATGGGGGGGGGGGTAGTGTTGCTGCCCCCCCTTCTGCCTTATGTTTAACCTCACTGCTTCTCAGATTTTCAGAGGTTTGCCCTATAATGAGTCGGTAATTTTGGAAGGGCCATTTCTATACCGAAAAATGTACAAATTTAATCTAGAAGGGGGATCTAATGAATGTTATTTTAAGTTTGATGGAGGTCTAGAGATGAAAAAAAAAAAAATAATAATATAAAATACAAGACATAATTGACCGAAAATAAACCCTTGCCCTTAACCCCTTCACCACCATGACGTCGTTTTCATCTTATTCTGGTTACCATTAGACGATTTCCCTTACTTTGTAATCTATCGCTACGACTCTAATGGGTAAATACGATCTCAACGAACTCTTAAGGGGAGGTTTCTAGTTTGTTTCTTACTCCTCCAGCAATCTTACAATTTCACCCCCTTGACCCCCTTTCAAGATAAATTTGTAAATTTTTCGGTAGAAAAATGTCTCGGCCGAAGGCCGGTTACTCTTAAATTACAGGCTCGCTCGCCAGGATAAAATCGATACCTAAATTGCACGAAAGGTCTTAAAATTGACAGAATGGGGCGGAAATTCTTAAAATCGCCAAACTAATGGGGCAAACGTCTTAAAATCTCAAAAAACAATGGGGCTAAACATGAGGGAGAAAGGGGTCAAGAAAAAAATCCCTCAAGTGGAGACCTCCCCTTAATAACACAGGTCCTTCTTAAACTGCATAACAAAACATCTAATTAAACTGCATAACAAAACCCATCTAATTTCAAAGGTAAAAAGGGGTCTCGGTACTGAAGGGGTTAACCACTTCTGTACCGGTGACGTCATTTTCACTTTAATTGGGCCACTGTTAGACGATTTTATTCAGCTTAGGAAGGACGTCTACCCATACAAAAGCTATAGTCTATTTATTATGTTCTCTCCACTAACCAACTTTACTCCTAAACTCGATTAATGAAATTAACAAACACATGTGGCAGTCCGGGGATTCGAACCCAGGACACTCACACCGAAAATCAACACACTTATGCATTGCACCACGAAGACAATTAATCCTTATTGTTACCATATTTTCTTGCTAAGCCTCACAAAATCGTCTAAATGTAGCTAACATTAAGTACAAAAGACGTCACCGGTACAGAAGGGGTTAGGGGGAGATCAAACATATAATTTCAATAAATAAACTAATGCATACCCCCTACCCCCTTATGATGCATACCCCCTACCCCCTTATGATTTTCCACAATGATCTTGATGAAAAACATAAATGGGAATCAAATTATCTCTTTTATGAAAAGGAGTTTTGTTCTATTTCATTTCATCAACCAACAATACATAGCTTGGTTTGATACGGGAACACCATAACCTTCTCACATTTATAAGTATATCAACGCTCCAGTGATTATCGGTCATATTTATAAGTATATCAACGCTCCAGTGATTATCGGTCATATTTATAAGTATATCAACGCTCCAGTGATTATCGGTCATATTTATAAGTATATCAACGCTCCAGTGATTATCGGTCATATTTATAAGTATATCAACGCTCCAGTGATTATCGGTCATATTTATAAGTATATCAACGCTCCAGTGATTATCGGTCATATTTATAAGTATCAACGCTCCAGTGATTATCGGTCATATTTATAAGTATATCAACGCTCCAGTGATTATCGGTCATATTTATAAGTATATCAACGCTCCAGTGATTATCGGTCACATTTATAAGTATATCAACGCTCCAGTGATTATCGGTCACATTTATAAGTATATCAACGCTCCAGTGATTATCGGTCATATTTATAAGTATATCAACGCTCCAGTGATTATCGGTCACATTTATAAGTATATCAACGCTCCAGTGATTATCGGTCATATTTATAAGTATATCAACGCTCCAGTGATTATCGGTCATATTTATAAGTATATCAACGCTCCAGTGATTATCGGTCATATTTATAAGTATATCAACGCTCCAGTGATTATCGGTCATATTTATAAGTATATCAACGCTCCAGTGATTATCGGTCATATTTATAAGTATATCAACGCTCCAGTGATTATCGGTCATATTTATAAGTATATCAACGCTCCAGTGATTATCGGTCATATTTATAAGTATATCAACGCTCCAGTGATTATCGGTCATATTTATAAGTATATCAACGCTCCAGTGATTATCGGTCACATTTATAAGTATATCAACGCTCCAGTGATTATCGGTCACATTTATAAGTATATCAACGCTCCAGTGATTATCGGTCATATTTATAAGTATATCAACGCTCCAGTGATTATCGGTCATATTTATAAGTATATCAACGCTCCAGTGATTATTGGTCATATTTTACATTACGTGTGTGTGTGTGTGTGTGTGTGTGATAATAATACAAGAATGGTAGCCCGATGAACTCTCGCTCTCTCTCTCTCTCTAGAATTAAGTCCTGACCACCTCGTTTGGATCGTAAGGTCTGTGTGGCCAGTGTATCTATGTCAATCTCTCTCTCTCACTGTAACCAGTCTCCAGGAATACTCACACACACACACACACACACACATATATGCCCCGAAACCAATCGTGTGCACCAGCCAACAGACATGATCAGATCGGGTGTCAGTTTTTTGTATTCCTGTGGGCTTATCTTCGTAATCTGGACGTGGATTCGAACCAGGGACATTTTCAACAACATTAAATCCTTTGAAGAATCGATCACGCATTTCTTTTCTATTTTCTGGCTATTATTAGACGATTTTATTCAGATTAGGAAGGGTGTAGGGTGGTTAGAGGGTTGATTGAAACCGTCTTTACCCTTATAATTCCCACTGATCCTTCCTAAGAGGGTTAATAGAGATAGTCTTTACCCTTATATTCCCACAGATCCTTCCTAAGCTGCATACAATCGTCTAATGATTGCTAGAATTTATTGTCAAGATGCGTCATAATCTCCAAAGGGTTAATTGGTTAGTTTACGGATTAAATTGAGCAATATTTCGGGATTGTTTTGCACTGGCCTTTACAACTATACTCGGTTTCATTTCATCTGGCGGTAAATGGAGTCCCTTAGCAGCTGATTCCTCGATACTTCATGAACAAATATGAAAATAGTATGTCATTGTATTATATTAAGGGGAGATTTCCACTTAAGGGATGTTTTTCTTGACCCCCTTCTCCCTCATGTTTAGCCCCATTGCTTTTGATATTATAAAACGTTCGTCCCATTAGTTTAGCGATTTTAAGAACTTTCACCCCATATTAAGACCTTTCGTGCCATTCAGGTGTCGATTTTATCCTGGCGAGCGATAGCGAGCCTGTAATTTAAGAGGAACCGGCCTATGGCCGGGAAATTTTTCTACCGAAAAATGTACAAATTTAATTTGAAAGGGACTCAAGGGGGTATAATTTTAAGCTTGATGGAGGTCTAGGGAACAAAGTAAATACCTCCCCTTAAGAACAAGTTTATATAATTACCACCATATTCAATCTAATAATCTTCAAAATAACTGAGAAATTCTGATGGGAAGTTGGCAATTTACTGCCAGTTGAAAAGAAACAGTCTATAGTATTTTGAAACTAGATAGAAGACAAAATTAATATTCCATAATATTATATTAGTTTAAGGAGAGATGGTCTGTTTTTCTGGACACCTTTCTCCCTCATGTTTAGCCTCATTAGTTTTCAGATTTTGAGATGTTTGCCCCATTAGTTTGTCGATTTTAAGACCTTTCGCCCCATTTCTTTGTCAATATTAAGACCTTTCGTGCTATTTAGGTGTCGCTTTGTATTCCTGGCGAACGATAGTGAGCCTGTAATTTTGAAAGAACTACCGAAAAATGTACAAATTAATCTACAAGGGGGATCTAATGGATTTGTGTTTATGTTTGATGGAGGTCTAGGGAGGAAACTAGAAAAATAATGAATAAATGAAAAGAAAATCGATCAAAAAGTGAACCATCCCCCTTAATTCAGAAGTTGCTAGACCTGAGTTACCGAAAATATCTGCTAAACATAATGCCCGTTTGCAATTGATCACTTGCGAGTTTCAGGCTATAAGGAAGTTGGAAGTTGTTGTTGTTGTTGTTCCCCAGGCTGTCTGGCCGAACAGCCCCAAGGTCTCGAGCAAGGCCAAGGCCATAAACGAGCGCCCCCACAAAATCCTCCCTGCTTACCACTAACAAAGCCCGGGTGACCGAAGCCACTCCAAGGCAGGGAGCTGAGGAAGGTGCGGAAACGCCCGGGAAACCAAAGCCCCACCCAAGGCCCTGTGCCCCTCAGCAATTATGAAGGGAAAGTTGAGGGGTAAGGGAAAAAATGTGACGCTTTGGCTCCCAATCTGCCAACTTCTAGGTTGGCAGTAGGGAGGTCAATCCACGGAAAAGACGCCGCCACTTGAGATCTAGAAGATATATAAGTAAAAGGAACAGTCAGAGTAAGCTATGGGTATGGCAGAGATCGCTCAGTTCTCACTCGGATAGACCAGCCCATCACCACATGACTAGAAGTTGGAAGTTGCAGACATCGATATATATATATAGCATTATAGCATTATTACCAGCTAAAATATGGTCGTAGGTACATTTATATAATACGTTAAGGGGAGGTCTCCACTTGAGGGATTTTTATCTTGACCTCTTTCTCCCTCATGGTTAGCCCCATTGTTTTTGAGATTTTAAGACGTTTGTCTCCATAAGTTTGGTGATTTTAAGAATTTCCGCCCCATTCTGTCAATTTTAAGACCTTTCGTGCAATTTAGGTGTCGATTTTATCCTGGCGAGCGATAGCGAGCCTGTGATATAAGAGGAACCGGCTTTTCTACCGAAAAATGTACAAATTTATCTTGAAAAGAGGGTCAAGGAGGTGAAATTTTAAGATTGCTGGAGGAGTATAAAACAAACTAACAACCTTAAAAATAACCCCTTAAAAATAACTACCCCTATACTCCCTCTCAAGATAATTATATTTGTACTTTTTTCAGTAGAAATTTCCTTAAAAAATGGCAGGCTCGCTATCGCTCGCCAGGAATTTTTTTTTAGACACCTAAATGGAACGAAAGGTTTTATAATGACAAAGTAATGGGGCGAAAGGTCTCAAAATCGCGAAACTAGTGAACGAACGTCTGAAAATAGCAAAACTGATGGGTCTAAACATGAGGGAGAAGGGGGTCCCCAAAAAAGCGAGTACCTCCCTCTTAAACCATATTCAGCATACTTTTTTCCCCATCAGAAACCGACATTATCCTTGCATTTAGGTTTTATGTCGATTTTAACCCCTTGAGGATCATGACGCGTTTGACAGTTAATTCTGGTCATCATTATACGATTTTATACAGCTTAGGAAGGATCTGTGGTCATTGAAAGGGTAAAGACTGTCTCACTTAAGGGGGTAGTGCTTGGTTTATATACTCTATATATTTTATTTATTTTTCAGTTTCCTCGCTAGACCTTCATCATGCTTAGAAAAAACACCCCATAGACCCCCTTCGAGATGAATTTGTATATTTTTCGGTAGAACAATGACCCGGTCAAAGGCTGGTTCCTTCTAAAATTTGAGGCTCGCTTTCGCTCGCCAGGAAAAAATCGGCACTTAAAGGGCACGAAAGGTCTTAATATTGACACCAAAATGAGGCGAAAGGTGTCAAAATCTCAAAACTAACGGAACGAACGTCTTAAAACCTCAAAACTAATATGCTAAAAATGAGGTAGAAGGTGGTCCAGAAAAATCGAGTACTACCCTCTTAACCCTCTGACTTCCATACACCCTTCCTAATCTGAATAACATCGTCTAATAATAACCAGAAGACACCGTCAAAATGCGTCACGATCCTCAAAGGGTTAAGGGGGAGGTAGTCGCCTTTTCTGGACCCCCTTCTCCCTCATGTTTTAGTCTAACAGTTTTGAAATTTTAAGACGTTCGTTCAGTTAGTTTGGCGATTTTGAGACCTTTCGCCTCATTTCTTTGTCAGTATTAAGGCCGTTCGTGCCATTTAGATGACTATTTCTTCCTGGCGAGCGATAGCGAGCCTGTAATTTTAGAAGGAATCGGCCTATGGCCGGGACATTTTTCTACCCAAAAATGTACAAATTTATCTTTAAAGGGGGTCTAGGGGTTATTTTTTAAAAGCTTGATGGAGGTCTAGTGAGGAAACTCATAAATAAATAAATTAATCAATATTTAGTACCCCCTTAACTACTTCACCACCATGATGTAATGTTCATCATGTTCTGGTTACTATTAGACGAATACATCTCGTTTATAATCTACCTCTACAACAACAATGGGTAAATACAATCTACCTATACAACAACAATGGGTAAATACAATCTACCTATACGACAATGGGTAAATACAATCTACCTATACGACAATGGGTAAATACAATCTACCTATACAACAATGGGTAAATACAATCTACCTATACGACAATGGGTAAATACAATCTACCTATACGACAATGGGTAAATACAATCTACCTATACAACAATGGGTAAATACAATCTACCTATACGACAATGGGTAAATACAATCTACCTATACGACAATGGGTAAATACAATCTACCTATACGACAATGGGTAAATACAATCTACCTATACAACAATGGGTAAATACAATCTACCTATACGACAATGGGTAAATACAATCTACCTATACAACAATGGGTAAATACAATCTACCTATACGACAATGGGTAAATACAATCTACCTATACAACAATGGGTAAATACAATCTACCTATACGACAATGGGTAAATACAATCTACCTATACGACAATGGGTAAATACAATCTACCTATATGACAATGGGTAAATACAATCTACCTATACGACAATGGGTAAATAAAATCTCAATAAACCCTCTCAGTAACACGGATCCTTCTTAAACTGCATAAAATCACCTTATTTTAGCCAGACTCAACGGCAAAAAAGGCGTCATGTTGCTGATGGGGTTAACGGCTCCAACTTTCTTATAGCCTGAAACGCAGAAGTGGGCAAATGTTTCTATCGTGTTGTCTCGTAATTCTCGTATCCAGCTGAGTAATTATCCCGTGTACCAGGATGTGGCTTTATTATCAACCTTTGGAGACCATGACGCATTTTGACAGTTTATGCTGGCTATCATTAGACGATTTTATACAGTTTAGGAAGGATCGGTGGGAATTGTGAAGGTAAAGCGACTATCTCAATTTACCCTCGGACTTCCATACACCCTTCCTAATCTGAATAAAATGGTCTAATAATAGCCAGAAAAAAATAAATCAATGCGTCATCGGATCTTGAAAGGTATAATTTTAAGTTTTTCATTCAGGGCAAGGATATGGCGTTTTTAGCCCCGTAAATTTGTCAGGAAATGTCTGTCTAAACTAATGGGAGGATCATATTAATATTTTGTGGACGTATTTAGTATATATTAACTCAAGGCTGGAGCTATTTATATTTTGGCAATGGCACAGTCGGGGTCACAAACTCAAGGACACTAAAGGCGGTGTCACACGAGCCCTTTTTCGAGTAATTTTTTAGGGCAATTGTGGTCAGGAAGCGTATAAAATTACACTTCATCAGAATTCAGCCGGCTAACATACTCTACCTTCAGTCTAGTTACCAATACCAGTGCGAAAATGTCCCGAAATAATGCGAGAAAAAACTAGCTCATGGAAAATTGACTGAAAAATGCTTGTGTGACAGCGGCTTAAAGGTGGTGTCGCACGAGAGATTTTCCCGGCAATTTTCTATGAGCATGTTTTTTCTCGTAACATTTTGAGGGTCTTTCGTTTTGGAATAGGAAACTAGACTCAAGGTAGATTATGCCAGGTGGCTGAATTCTGATATCACTTAAATATTGAGGCTGCCAGACCACAATTGCTCGTAAAAATTGACGGAAAAATCGCTCGTGTGACACCGGCTTAAACACAAATAATAGGAAACTTGTATTTATTTTGGATATTTCCCTAATGAATCCTATACGTACGGTTGCCCACATAAGTTCAGTTAGGTTAGGTTAGACTAGGGGTTTGGCAAAATAGGTGAGCTAAAGTTTGGTTAATTTTTATAGTTCATTTTTATATTGTATAGTTAATTTTTATAGTTCATTTCTATAGTTAAATTTTATAGTTAATTTCTATAATTAATTTGTAGTTAATTTCTATAGTTAAGTTTTATAGTTAATTTCTATAGTTAATTTATATAGTTAATTTATAGTTAATTTCTATAGTTTGGTTGATTTATATAGTTTCGCTTACAGACGCTCAGTGAACGATATTGCAAAATGAACCCAACTTATCCAATTATTTACGCCTCACTTTCAAGGCTCGCTTACTTGCGTCAAGACTGGAGTTCTGGAAAAGGGGCTCCAGTCCTGAGGCTATTCTTGACTTACAGTGTGCTGACTTAATAATCCTGAGGCTATTCTTGACTTACAGTGTGCTGACTTAATAATCCTGAGGCTATTCTTGACTTGCAGTGTGCTGGCTTAATAATCCAGTCCTGAGGCTATTCTTGACTTGCAGTGTGCTGGCTTAATAATCCAGTCCTGAGGCTATTCTTGACTTGCAGTGTGCTGGCTTAATAATCCAGTCCTGAGGCTATTCTTGACTTGCAGTGTGCTGGCTTAATAATCCAGTCTTGACGCTATTCTTGACTTGCAGAGTGCTGGCTTAATAATCCAGTCTTGACGCTATTCTTGACTTGCAGTGTGCTGGCTTAATAATCCAGTCCTGAGGCTATTCTTGACTTGCAGTGTGCTGGCTTAATAATCCAGTCCTGAGGCTATTCTTGACTTGCAGTGTGCTGGCTTAATCCAGTCCTGAGGCTATTCTTGACTTGCAGTGTGCTGGCTTAATAATCCAGTCCTGAGGCTATTCTTGACTTACAGTGTGCTGGCTTAATTTCATTAGAGGTGTTTGGTGTAGCGGTGAAATTAATGCAATATAGATTAACCCTTTGAGTACCAGCGACGTATGTTATGTTTTATTGTAGCTGTATTTAGACGATATTCTGCAGCTTAGGAAGGATCTGTGATAGTTGTTGTTGTTGTTGTTGTTCCCTAAGCTGCCTGGCCGAACAGCCCCGAGTCCCTGAGAAAGGCCATGGCCACGATCGGGCTTTCCCACAGAGCTCTCATTGAGTGTAGATTGTGTTGTTGGCGTAAGTGGTTGTGTGAAATGCAGTCTTCTATGATGTGTTTAATGGTATGGGGTGCTGTGTTACATCCCGGGCAGGCGTCGACAACGGAGTCATCCAGTCTCTTCTGATAGCTCAGGAGAGCTGGATGGTGTCCGCATCTCAGCCTGGCCAGGTGGACTCTGTCCTCGCGAGGAAGGGAGGATTCGGAAGGATGGATTTCGGGAGGTCGTGCATGCAGCTGTGTGTTGTCTGTGAGTGAGTGGATGGATCGGTGAGAGATATGAGTATGGATGTGCTTCTGGATGTTGGTTCGGGGTGGGCAGGGAGGGAGAGAGGACAATAATTGTGTGTGATACCGTGTGCTGGGTGTTGTTTTGATATTTCTTGGTGTCTGTGGGTGTGTTGCCATGTAGTTTAGTGGGTGGTCTTGGTTCGTGGAGGCTGCTGCCAGGAATTGAGTGCCTCTCATGTCCAGATGGTCTTTGACTTTGAGGATTTTGGTTTCTTGATGTAGGTGATCTGTGGGTGCAGTAGCTGTGCAGCCTGTAATGATCTTCAGGGCTTTGTTTTGAATAGTCTGTAAGGTCTTATGATGTGTTTCAGCTAGGTTAGAAGCCCAGGCTGGGCTTGCGTATTCCATCACTGATCTTATGTATTGTTTATATACTGTGGTGGTAGTTTCTTTGTTGTGTCCAAATTTTGTGTGAGCAAGTGACCTGAGGGCGTTAAGTCTGGGTGTCAGTTTCTTTTTAATGTTTGTGGTGTGCTGTTTGAATGTCATATGAGTATCATATGTTACTCCTAGGATTTTGGGTGTGTGTATGTGTTAGGGGTGTGTTGTTTATGGTGAGTTGAGGGATGTATTCGTGTTCTCCTGTCCAACTTGTGAGCAGGGTTGCGGTGGATTTGGCTGGGGCTAGATTAAGTCTGTTTGTAGTGCACCAGCCATGTAGTGTGTTGAGATAGGGTTGAAGGAGATCTGTTGCTCTTTTTGGGTCATGGTGTGTGCATGTGAGTGTTATGTCATCTGCATAGGAGGCTAAGTTTATTTGGGGCGTATTGGGTGTAGTTATATCGTGCATGTACAGATTGAAGAGTGCGGGCGATAGGACGGATCCTTGTGGGACTCCGTTTGGAAAGTTTCTGATTTTAGATGACTGACCGGCAAAAGATACGTGTGCACATCTGCCTGCTAGGAAGTTGGCCAGCCACCGTTTTGTGTTGTTGTGCATGTTTGTGTTGTAGATTTTGTTTGTTAGGTTGTGGCGGGGGATGGCATCGAAGGCTTTACTAATGTCGAGTGTGGCTAATAGTGATCTGTGTGGTGGTCTAGCTGAATTGATGCCGTCGAAAGCTCTTTGTGTAAGGTCTGTGAGAAGAGTGTTTGTGGAGTGCAGTGGCCTAAAGCCATGTTGTGTTGGAGCTAGGGGTAGGTCAGGTGTAATTAGTTGTAATACTAGGCGTTCCATGACTTTGGAGGGGGAGCAAAGGAGTGTGATGGGGCGGTGCGAGGAGGGTAGCGTGGGGTCTTTGTTGGGTTTGGGGAAAGTGATGATGATACCATGCTTCCAAATGTCTGGTATTGTCTGTGATAGTTAAAGGGGTTGGTTGAGATAGTTTGAAGCCTTATTATTGCTAGAGGTCCTTTCTTAAGCTGAATAAAATCGTCTAATAGTTGCCAGAACATGCTGAAAAAGGACGTCCCTGGTAATGAATAGGTTAACCCCTTCTGTACCGGCAACATCTCTTTACAATAATCTGGCTTCCATTAGACAATTTTATTCAGTTTCAAAGGGATCTCCAGCAAATGTTAGGTTTCGATCAATCTCACTTAACTGTTTTTGCTACCACAGATCCTTCTTAAATGCAGAACATAGCCCAAATATACCTAGAATGATATTACAAAGACGTCGCCGGTACAGAATGGGTTTAATGGTCCAGAAGGGTTGATAGTCTCTTAAGTCCTATATTAAGGGGGCAGTGGACGCTGTTTTGGGCTATTAATTAATTAATTAATTTATTTATTTATTAGTTTCCTCGCTAGACCTCCATCAGACTTAGAAATACACCCCCTAGACCCCCCCTTCAAGATGAATTTGTAAAATTTTCGGTAGAATAATGTTCCGGCCGAAGGCCGGTTTCTCTTAAAATTACAGGCTCATTTTCGCTCGCCAGGAAAAAAATCGACACCTAAATAGCACGAAAGGTCTTAATATTGACAAAGGAATGGGGCGAAAGGTCTTAAAATAGACAAACTAATGAAAGGAACATCTTAAAATCTAATATGCTAAACTCGAGGGAGAAGGAGGTCCAGAAAAAGCGAGTAGTACCCCCTTAACTAACTTACTTCCTTACTGCCGCGTCGAAATCACCGTACGGTACTGGCAGCAAGTCATCGCAACTAACGGATTGGTACTTGGCCCAGAATTGAAGTCCCTGCCTGTATAATCTATTTCTCTAATTATAAGCCAACCTTTCTTGTTATAGTAGATTGATTGATGTTGTTGGTGTGTGTGTGTGTGTGTGTGTGTGTGTGTGTGTGTGTGTGTGTGTGTGTGTGTGTGTGTGTGTACAAAGGAGTACAAATGAAATCAAGTAACAACAGATCTAGTGACCCTTCTAGGTTGCTTGTCCTCCAAAACACTGAAGATCAAGTGTCCAAACAGTGGTTTAGAGTGGGTAAGGGAACATTGGAAAGGGAATTACTGCCCTGGAACTAATGTCCGTGGCAGGATTAGGAAGTTAGTAGGGGACAGATGGGTTAGTAACTGAGGGGGGGATAAAATAAAGTTATTCATTTACAAACGCAGTCAGTCTCGGGTTTGATGCGAGATATTTGTCTAGGTGGAGTTTAAATGAATCAACGGTGATGCAGTCTATAACGTTTCGGGGAAGCCCATTCCACAAGTTGACAACTCGATTGAAGAAGAAATTCTTAGATTCGTGTGAGTTAAAAGATTTACCAATAATTTTGCAACCGTTTCCCCGCGTGTAATTAGATTGGTCGATAGTGAAGTACTTACTACAGTCCATATTGTCGATGCCTTTGATGATTTTGAACACTTGAATTAAGTCACCTCTTAATCTGCGCTGGGTTAAAGGAAATATATTTAATTCTCTAAGACGCTCTTCGTATGTTTTGTTCTTTAGGCTAGGTATCATTTTGGTAACTCTACGTTGAACTCGTTCTAGCTTGTTTATATCTTTTTGGTAATAAGGGCACCAGGATTGAACGCAGTATTCCAGAAGAGGGCGGACTAAGGAATTGTAAAGGGTTAGGACAACTTCTTTGGATTTATGCTCAAATGACCTGCCTATAAAGCCAATTATTTTGTTTGCCTTCTTAACAACTTCTGAACATTGTTGACTCGGTTTTAGGTTACTCGATATTGTTACTCCCAGATCGGTTTCTCTGTTTACATTCTTAAGCGGAGTGCCATTCATCGAATAGTTTGCTTTCTCATTTAGGTATCCGATATGTAGTACTTTACATTTATCCACATTGAAACTCATTTGCCAAATTTGGGCCCAACATGACAATTTATCTAGATTGTGTTGCATATTGTCAACTTGTTCTTTTGAGAGTACGCTATTTGCAATTTTTGTATCGTCAGCAAATTTTGAGATTGTACAGGTGAGACCATCATCTATGTCGTTGATGTAAATTAGAAAGAGAATTGTACCTACTACCGATCCCTGGGGTACCCCGCTACTTACATTGGTCCATTTAGATGCCTTGCCGTTTATGACTACTCTTTGCTTTCTGTCGCTGAGCCAATTTTCTATCCATTTCAACACACCGTCTTGTATGCCATGCGCTTTTACTTTTAGCAGTAAACGTTTGTGGGGAACTTTGTCAAAGGCCTTTTGAAAATCAAGGTATATAATATCTACAGCTTTACTCTCATCGTAGAGGTTGAGGATATCGTGGAAGAAGTCTAAGAGGTTTGTTAAACAGGAACGTTTTTTACGAAAGCCGTGTTGAGTATCTTTAAGTAAGTGATTTTCCTCTAAGTGATTTACGAGTCTGTCTCGTATGACCGTTTCTAGCATTTTACATACAACTGAGGTTAAGCTAATTGGACGATAGTTACTGGGTAGGGATTTGCTGCCTTTTTTGAATATCGGTGTTATGTTGGCTAGCTTCCAATGATCAGGCATAGTTCCAGACTGCAAGGATTTATTGAATAGTAATGCAAGTGGTTTGGAGAGCTCATCCTTAGCTTCCTTTAGAACTCTAGGCGAGATTGTATCAGGTCCAGGTGTTTTATTTACCTTGGTGTGTGTGTGTGTGTGTGTGTGTGTGTGTGTGTGTGTGTGTGTGTGTGTGTGTGTGTGTGTGTGTGTGTGCTTACTGTGGGTCTCTCTCTCTCTCTCTCTCTCTCTCTCTCTCTCTCTCTCTCTCTCTCTCTCTACTGTATATATATATACCACTGACAATGATAAGGTTCAATTACAAATACACTAGTTGCAATTCTTGAAATAACCCTTTCAGTACCGGTGCCGTCACTTTAACTTTATTCTGGCTACTATTAGACGATTATATTTAGTTTAAAAAGGGCAGCAATTAACAGGCTTCGAACTATCTCACTTCACCCTTTATACTATCACAAATCCTTCTTAAACTGCACACAATCGTCTAAATAAAGCCAACATACAATAAAAAAGACGGCGCCGGTACAGAAGGGGTTAGCGATACAGTTGAGTCTTAGAGCTGTGACGTAACAAGGGTATATGTGACGTAAAGGTGTGACGCAAGAAAGTGGACGCAACCCAGGCTGGATGTGACGGGGTAGTAATTCCTGTGACGTCAAGAACTGGGGTACCGGTAATAGGAAGATAAAATTAGACGGATTTACACGTGTTTTTCACCTCAACTTTTGAAACATACTTTAATCTATATTATATAACATATTTTTAACATCGTTCTTAACACCAATAACACCCCAAATGAAATTAATATATAATGTAATTCTGCCAGGATTCGAACCCAGGACATCACACACAGAACTTACACACACATCTTACACACAAAACCTATACACATAACAACTTACCTTCACTATATTTGTCTTCTATGTGTCTCTCCCAAAGTTAAAAAAGTGATAGTTGCTTTTTTTTTTTTTTTTTTTTTTTTTTTTTTTTGTGTGTGAATTGGAAAGGAGTGTGGTGTGCTTGCTCAGTGTAGTGAAATATATAGGAGGAGGAAGTGTGTGTGAGAGCTAGCTGGATTACTCTCTATGTAGGTGAGCAGTCAGAAACAGAGAGGGAGGCCAGACAAATGAAACAGGAGTTCCAGCAACTCCTTATAGCATGCCTTTGAGGCCTCTCCTGGGTATTGCCCTGCTCGATTGGTTTCTACAATCTCCCCTGTTGAATTGACCACTTGCGAGTTTCAGGCTATAAGGAAGTTGGAGCCTTAAATATAAATATAAAACATAAATGCAATAGTAATAGTAATAGTAATAGTAATCTATATTTTATTAATTTCACCACAACACCAAACACTCCCAATGTAGGTCTCTGATGGTTCGAAAGTATAGTTAATTTGATTGCATTTATTTATAGATGCACTACAACACTATTTAGGCTAGAAATCTGCCAAATATCGAGGCCTACAGCTCCAACTTCCTTTTAGAACGATACTCGCAAGTGGTCAATTGCTGATACCAAAGTAAAATAGTATATACAAGTTGCCAGCAGAGAGTTCCCAAACATAAGCAGCGGGAAAAGCGTTATTGTGATCCAATAAACAAGTCCAGGAACAGTACACGTATTATTAGTTCCTGCAACGTCACAATACAGACCCGGGAAATGTGTGACGTATCAAGTATTCCCGTGACTTCATCAACACAAGCATAGTGACGTCACGGGGCCAAGCGGTGACGTCACAAATCCACCGAGTACACGAAAACATTCGGTGCAGCTTGCTATAAAGGTCGCGTTCTTGGCAGGCAATCCGGATGTAAGAGTGACGAAACTGGAGCAAGCGGGAAATTCGGTTCGGGGCGAGGACAGATTCAAGGGCTCTTAAATATAAACAATTGACTAACGTTTGGGCCCGGACGAGATAAAAAATAAGAATAATGATACTCGCAATACCGGAGATAGAATAAAGTGACTAATGGTTGTGGTATGCCGAAAAATATATTAGGCGTAATGGCGGAACAAAATTAGACCGTAAACAAATGTCTTACTCTCGAGAAATGATATGAAAAATGGCATAAACAATGGAAAACAATTGATAGTCGCACTTGAGAGAGCAATTGTTACTTTTAAGGGAGCCCATCTCGTTTTTTTTTTCTCTCTCTCCGTCTTTCTCTGGCTTGTATTCATTTGGCCCCATTCAGCCTACTGTTTTAAGACGTTTATCCCCATCCAGGTGTCGATTTTTCCTGGCGAGCGATAGCGAGCCATCATATTTTGTATGATGTTTTTTGTCAACAGGCTAAATTTGTAAATTTTTCGATAGAAAAATGTCTCCGGCGAAGCCGGATTTCTCCATATAATGCTGGCTCGCTATCGCTCGCCAGGAATAAATCGACACCTAGATGGAGATAAACGTCTTAAAACAGTAGGCTGAATAGGGCCAAATGGATACAAGCCAGAAAAAGAGAGCAAAAGGAGAGAAAAGAAAGCAGATGACCTCCCTGAAAACAAGAGCCTAACGAGGATAAAGACACACCGAGCAATACACAGGGTCTATAATAAAGTGACTATAACGGCAGAGATATGAGAGGAAAAAAATATTAATAAGAACAATACTAGATCGGAAATAAGTGACAGCGATCTGGGTTCAAGGACAACAAAAATATTGATCAAGCGTGTTTTGACTGAACCAATATAATATTAACCCTTTGAAGATTATGACGCATTTTGAAAGTTAATTCTGGTTATCATTGGACAATATATTCTGGTTATCATTGGACAATATATTCTGGTAATCATTGGACAATATATTCTGGTTATCATTGGACAATATATTCTGGTTATCATTGGACAATATATTCTGGTAATCATTGGACAATATATTCTGGTTATCATTGGACAATATATTTTGGTTATCATTGGACAATATATTCTGGTTATCATTGGACAATATATTCTGGTTATCATTGGACAATATATTCTGGTCATCATTGGACAATATATTCTGGTTATCATTGGACAATATATTTTGGTTATCATTGGACAATTTTATACAGTTTAGGAAGGATCTGTGGGAATGATATGGGCAAAGACTATCTCGAAGAGTTAAGGTGCGTCCACACTGGCGACATTTGGCCTCCAGACAAGTTGAAAACGCTGCCTTAAACACCGCTGCCGACATTTGGCTACATATCTACAACAATGTATGTACCAGTGCTTGTAAGAATATCTACAACAATGTATGTACCAGTGCTTGTAAGAATATCTACAACAATGTATGTACCAGTGCTTGTAAGCATATCTACAACAATGTATGTACCAGTGCTTGTAAGAATATTGGCAACAATGTATGTACCAGTGCTTGTAAGAATATTGGCAACAATGTATGTACCAGTGCTTGTAAGAATATCTACAACAATGTATGTACCAGTGCTTGTAAGAATATTGGCAACAATGTATGTACCAGTGCTTGTAAGAATATTGGCAACAATGTATGTACCAGTGCTTGTAAGAATATCTACAACAATGTATGTACCAGTCCTTGTAAGAATATTGGCAACAATGTATGTACCAGTGCTTGTAAGAATATCTACAACAATGTATGTACCAGTGCTTGTAAGAATATTGGCAACAATGTATGTACCAGTGCTTGTAAGAATATCTACAACAATGTATGTACCAGTGCTTGTAAGAATATTGGCAACAATGTATGTACCAGTGCTTGTAAGAATATCTACAGCAATGTATGTACCAGTGCTTGTAAGAATATCTACAACAATGTATGTACCAGTGCTTGTAAGAATATTGGCAACAATGTATGTACCAGTGCTTGTAAGAATATCTACAACAATGTATGTACCAGTGCTTGTAAGAATATCTACAACAATGTATGTACCAGTGCTTGTAAGAATATTGGCAACAATGTATGTACCAGTGCTTGTAAGAATATCTACAACAATGTATGTACCAGTGCTTGTAAGAATATTGGCAACAATGTATGTACCAGTGCTTGTAAGAATATCTACAACAATGTATGTACCAGTGCTTGTAAGAATATTGGCAACAATGTATGTACCAGTGCTTGTAAGAATATCTACAACAATGTATGTACCAGTGCTTGTAAGAATATTGGCAACAATGTATGTACCAGTGCTTGTAAGAATATCTACAACAATGTATGTACCAGTGCTTGTAAGAATATTGGCAACAATGTATGTACCAGTGCTTGTAAGAATATCTACAACAATGTATGTACCAGTGCTTGTAAGAATATTGGCAACAATGTATGTACCAGTGCTTGTAAGAATATCTACAACAATGTATGTACCAGTGCTTGTAAGAATATTGGCAACAATGTATGTACCAGTGCTTGTAAGAATATCTACAACAATGTATGTACCAGTGCTTGTAAGAATATTGGCAACAATGCATGTACCAGTGCTTGTAAGAATATCTACAACAATGTATGTACCAGTGCTTGTAAGAATATTGGCAACAATGTATGTACCAGTGCTTGTAAGAATATCTACAACAATGTATGTACCAGTGCTTGTAAGAATATTGGCAACAATGTATGTACCAGTGCTTGTAAGAATATTGGCAACAATGTATGTACCAGTGCTTGTAAGAATATTGGCAACAATGTATGTACCAGTGCTTGTAAGAATATCTACAACAATGTATGTACCAGTGCTTGTAAGAATATCTACAACAATGTATGTACCAGTGCTTGTAAGAATATTGGCAACAATGTATGTACCAGTGCTTGTAAGAATATCTACAACAATGTATGTACCAGTGCTTGTAAGAATATTGGCAACAATGTATGTACCAGTGCTTGTAAGAATATTGGCAACAATGTATGTACCAGTGCTTGTAAGAATATTGGCAACAATGTATGTACCAGTGCTTGTAAGAATATTGGCAACAAGACTCCACTTGGTGAGGCCGTCCACACTTGGTTTGTGTAGACCAACAAATCACCTACAGATTAATACAAACATGTCTACAACTCTGTATCATAACTTATCAGGTTGTTGCCTACTATGTTGTATTTTGTGTTGCCGACGTGTTTCGTCGCCAGTGTGGACGCACCATTAAGCTGTAGCCCTACGTATTGCATAAGTCAACACACCCTATAATACTGGAACGAAAAAAAAACAGTGATTCACGCGCTTGTTTGGAATAGAAAATTAGACAAAATACTAAATAGAAAAAAACATTACTGATATTTTATTTGGAATAGAAAATACTGTTTCTTAAAGTTATACAGTATTGTGAATAAGTGACTAACGCCTTGGTTAAGAGTAGAATATGGCGAAATAAAAATAAACGAAATACATGTGACTTAATCTTACTTTGGAATAGAGTCTATCTATCTATCTATCTATCTATATATCTATCTATCTGTCTGTAAGTCTGTCTGTCTGTCTATCGATTACTGATCCATCTACCCATTTATATGGTACAAAATATATACTGAATATCAATTAAAAGATAAAAAAGTGACATACGCCTGGAATCGGTAGAAGCAAAAACAAGGAAGAAAACAGTACCGGATATTGCGTAGTGATCGCCAAAGAATAGAAAACAGTACCGGATATTGCGTAGTGATCGCCAAAGAATAGTAAACAGTACCGGATATTGCGTAGTGATCGCCAAAGAATAGAAAACAGTACCGGATATTGCGTAGTGATCGCCAAAGAATAGAAAACAGTATCGGATATTGCGTAGTGATCGCCAAAGAATAGAAAACAGTACCGGATATTGCATAGTGATCGCCAAATAATAGAAAACAGTACCGGATATTGCGTAGTGATCGCCAAAGAATAGAAAACAGTACCGGATATTGCGTAGTGATCGCCAAAGAATAGAAAACAGTACCGGATATTGCGTAGTGATCGCCAAAGAATAGAAAACAGTACCGGATATTGCGTAGTGATCGCCAAAGAATAGAAAACAGTACCGGATAGTGCGTAGTGATCGCCAAAGAATAGAAAACAGTACCGGATATTGCGTAGTGATCGCCAAAGAATAGAAAACAGTACCGGATATTGCGTAGTGATCGCCAAAGAATAGAAAACAGTACCGGATAGTGCGTAGTGATCGCCAAAGAATAGAAAACAGTACCGGATATTGCATAGTGATCGCCAAAGAATAGAAAACAGTACCGGATATTGCATAGTGATCGCCAAAGAATAGAAAACAGTACCGGATATTGCGTAGTGATCGCCAAAGAATAGAAAACAGTACCGGATAGTGCGTAGTGATCGCCAAAGAATAGAAAACAGTACCGGATATTGCGTAGTGATCGCCAAAGAATAGAAAACAGTACCGGATATTGCGTAGTGATCGCCAAAGAATAGAAAACAGTACCGGATAGTGCGTAGTGATCGCCAAAGAATAGAAAACAGTACCGGATATTGCATAGTGATCGCCAAAGAATAGATGGTTGGGCTGATTACTAGGTACGCTAATATCAGATACCAGGGTGTTTATGGAGGTACACACAGACACACATACATACCAGTACACCACGTTCACACACAGGCACAGACACACATATACACACATACACGTATATACACCGCATTCAAACACATACACTACACATAGTGTATATACACCGCATTCACACACACACAAACGTACATACATCGCATTCACACACACACACACACACACACGCATATACACCACACTCACATGCATATACACCACATTCAAACACATACACTACACATACTGTATATACACCGCATTCACACACACACACTACACATACTGTATATACACCGCATTCACACACACACAAACGTACATACATCGCATTCACACACACACACACACACACTCACACAGACGTACATACATCGTATTCACACACACACACACACACACACGCATATACACCACACTCACATGCATATACACCACATTCACACACACACACATTCACACAGACGAACAACAATACAGACTAAAGTTATACTTAAAGAAAACAACATATACAAACCGAGTGACTAACACCTGGGGTATGGACAAATATACAGCCATAGAAAACAACACATACAAACCGAGTGACTAACGCCTGGGGTATGGACAAATATACAGCCATAGAAAACAACACATACAAACCGAGTGACTAACACCTGGGGTATGGACAAATATACAGCCATAGAAAACAACATATACAAACCGAGTGACTAACACCTGGGGTATGGACAAATATACAGCCATAGAAAACAACACATACAAACCGAGTGACTAACACCTGGGGTATGGACAAATATACAGCCATAGAAAACAACATATACAAACCGAGTGACTAACACCTGGGGTATGGACAAATATACAGACATAGAAAACAACATATACAAACCGAGTGACTAACACCTGGGGTATGGACAAATATACAGACATAGAAAACAACATATACACACCGAGTGACTAACACCTGGGGTATGGACAAATATACAGACATAGAAAACAACATATACACACCGAGTGACTAACACCTGGGGTATGGACAAATATACAGACATAGAAAGGGCAGTACCGCATCGGATATTGCGTAAAATAGCAAGTTTGTTTTAATTTTTAATTTTTAATTTTTCATTTGTGATCGTCATAGGATAGATGATTGGCTAGATTAATGGGTATACTCACATTAGATATATGAAGGTGTTTATGGAGGTATATATTACGTACAGTTGCCCACAGAAGTCCTGTTCCTCTCCGTGATCATATACTGTACATACTTGTTTACTTGAGTATACTTGAGTTGTTTCGGCCTCCTCAGCGGCCTCGGCGAGAGTTGCTCCCCACGAGTATGTTTGCTGCCAGTGTTTGATGCAGCAGGCTATTCGAGAGGGCAGCTCTCCCCCCCGCGAAGTATGGCTGATCAAGCACCGACTTGAGATGGTTGTCCAAGGCTTTTTTGAATACTTCCGTTGGCACGTCCATCAGGTTTCTCACGTTCTCTGGCATTTTGTTGAAGAGGCTCGGTCCCCTGTTTGTCAACCAGGAGTCCCTCAGTGTGCCCAGAGCTCCCCTACACTTTTGGGGTGGGATGTTACAATACCTACCCCCTCTGTCACTCCAGTTCCATGATATTGTGGTGTGAAGGTTTGGCAGTAGACCCTCGATAACTTTCCATGTGTAAACTATCAAGTATCTCTCTCTTCTTAGCTCCAGTGAATATAAGTTAAGAGCCTTCAGCCTATCCCAGTAATGAAGATGTTTTACCGAGCTGATGTGGGACGTGAAACTTCTTTGAACACTCTCTATTTCGTATATTTCCCCGGCTTTGTATGGAGATGTTAGCACACTGCAATACTCCAGTCGTGGGATCACCAACGATTTGAAAAGTGTTATCATTGGCCGTTCTTCTCGTGTCTTGAAAGTGCGCAGTATCCAACCTACAAGTTTCCTCGCCGCTACTGACTTGGCCTGATTATGTTCTTTGAAAGACATGTTTTCTGACATTATTACCCCAAGATCTTTAACCTCTGATTTTCGTGGGATTGGCAGGAGTGACTCTGTTAAGTAGGTTGTGGTTCTTTTAATTTCTCCATTTCCTCCATACCTTTTCAGCTGAAATTTCTCTTCGTTAAATTGCATGTAGTTATCTTTGGTCCACCGAAATACAGCGTTCATGTCTGCTTGCAAGATTTCTTTGTCTTCTATTGTGGTTATTCCTAGACTTAGTTTTGTGCCGTCTGCAAATGATGAGACGCTGCTGTGTTGTATATTTACATCGATATCACTTATTAGTATTAGGAAGAGTAAGGGTGGCAACACTGTACCCTGGGGAACAGAGCTTTTAACCTCTGAACCTTGCGATACCGATACCGCTTGATTTACTGCTACTGATTGTCTTCTGTTAATGAGAAAATTATAGATCCACCTCCCCAACTTTCCGGTGATAATATAATGCGCATGGTTGAATTACGAGTGTAGTTTCTTATGCAGTGGTTAACTCATCTGATTAGTCAACTGGTAATTGAAAACAAATACACTAGCAATTCATTCACAATATTAATACTTTCATACATAAGATTACGATGAGGAACAACTTGTTTGGGCAACAGTACCTCCTTATATTAAACACACACACACACACACACACACATACACACACACATACACTTATACACACACACATATACACTTACACACACACACACACACACACACATACACATACACACACACAGAAGGTCCCGGGTTCGAGACCCGGGCGGGGAAGAGACATTTGGGCAAGTCTCCTAACGGTGTAGCCTCTGTTCACCTAGCAGTATAAATAGGAACCTGGTATAAGTGGACCAAGTTGTGACGACCAATCTGGGGTTGGTGATCGGTTACAAGGTGAGATGGGTATCGTACTGGTCAACCTAAGCTACTGGTCAACCTAAGCCTTCGGGTGAGACTGGTACCGTAGTGAGAATCAGGGTCCAGAGAATATAGGGTCAACCCACGCGCAGGTACCTGTGAATGAGTTACGTCACAGTCCCCACGCTCTGCCTGAACCCCTCGTATAAGACATCTTGTTTTTGTGATATATTGAACCATGCATGTAAATAGAATCTTATTTAATGTTACAGGACAAAAGAAAACATTAAAATATATCAAGCTTAGTATATTTTACAATTAAATGTGCATAAATATGAGGTAATATATTATGGATGATAGCGAGCATACCAATGAATAACATATAGGCTATACCAAGAAAGTGCTTACATTAACTTTATATGAGAGAGAGAGAGAGAGAGAGAGAGAGAGAGAGAGAGAGAGAGAGAGAGAGAGAGAGAGAGAGAGAGAGAGAGAGAGTGAGTGTGTGTGTGTGTGTGTGAGTGGTTGATACCTGATTAGGGGCTACTTATTCCTAAGGAAGGGCATATTATAATGTCATTAGTGAAGGAACGGACACACACACAAACACGCACACAGACTTGTGGTTGTGTGTGTGGACAAGCGGTGATGTGTGTGTGTGTGTGTTGATCTGAGTGAAAATCTGTGAGTGTATGTGTGTATGGGATAGTGGGATGAGTGTTTGTGTGTGTGTGTGTGTGCGTATCTTGCTCACCTTTATCATGACAAAAGGACTGCATTTTACACACCATGAGTGTGTGTGTTGAATTCTAGCTTTTCAATGTTAAGCTGATAAATCTTTTTAATGTCCTATGAATTTTCTGCCAAGTAGGAGGGACACACACACATACTTACGCACACTCACTCACTCATACACACACACTCACGCACATACACGTCTTACGCACACTCACTCACACACACACACATGCATTTTACAAACTCATGTGTGTGTGTGTGGGTTGGGGTTAGTCTCTAGCTTTTTTTTTTTTTTTTTTTTTAAGAGACAATGAACGGAGGAAGGAAAAACACAGATAAAACAAAAAGGTCCATGTGCCTAAAGGCATCCTCCATTCATAAAATGTTTGTAACAACTGGATTTAAACATTTGTTGATTGTAAGTTTGTGGAAAGCAATTCGAGGGAAGTGAATTCCAAAGAGTAGTAGCTCTGGGGATAAATGAATTCTGATAAGCAGAAGTTCTGCATTGTGGAGGAGAAAGTGTAAATTCATGGGCGCTCTCAGCTGCCCTAGTTCTACGGGGAAAGATGTGGAGAGGCGGCACAATTGAAGCAAGTTCCTCGGAACAATTGCTGTGAAAATATCTGTAGAATAATGCAAGGGATGCAACGTTTCTTCGTATGGCTAATGTAGGAAGGTCCTGTGTGATTGCAGGGTTATTGATTAATCTAATATCTTTATTTTGAATTTTGTCCAACTGCCTCAATGCAACCACTCCACTTCCACCCCACAGAGGTGAACAGTAATCCATCTGAGAGCGCACATGACTTTTATATATTACGGCCAACTGCTCGTCAGTGAAGAATTCTCGAACTCTGTACAGGAGTCCCAGTTTTTTAGAGGCATTCTTAGCAATGCTTCTAACATAATGTGTCCAGCTCAAGTTAGTAGTTAATGTTACACCGAGAATGTCAATACTAGGGGAAGTGGGAATATTTATATCATTAAAAAATATATGGGAGTCAGTGAGATTCTGTCGGTTAGAAAATTGAATGTACTTGGTTTTCTGTGCATTAAAGGAAACTAGATTCTCTTGTCCCCATTCATTAATTCTAGAAAGGTCCCGGTTCAGAGAAATTGCAGTGTTTATTTTTGAATTTATAAGATCGGGTTGGGTGAAAGAATTGGTAAATGTGAAGGAACTGTGGAGTGTTGAGTCATCTGCGTAGGAATGTATTGGATTATGAGTGGTAGATATGAGATCATTGATATGAATGAGGAACAGAGTTGGGGCCAAAACTGATCCCTGGGGAACACCAGCATTTATTGAGTGAAATTGAGAATAAAGGCCATCTACCATTACACGTATTTTTCTGTTATGAAGATAAGAAGAAATTAGTGGAACTAATGATGCAAGGCCGTAGTGTGACATCTTCGACAATAAGGATTGATGCCAGACTCTATCAAATGCCTTTGATATATCCAGTGCTATTGTATGTGTTTCACCATGTTGGTCTGTAGCTTGGTTGATTTGATGCGTAAGAAGGCAAAGAATGTCTGCAGTTGATCGACATCGTCTAAAACCATATTGCCTATCACTGATTAATTTATTATTCTCCAGATGCTTAATTATGTGATTATTTAATATAATTTCAAAAACTTTGCCAAGAGTGGAAGTTATAGCTATTGGTCTGTAGTTTGATGGATCTGAAGAGGCACCTTTTTTAGGAACTGGATGGATGTTTGCTTCTTTCCAGGGTACTGGGAAGCATGAGGTATGAGTACACAGACGGAAAAATTTTGCCAATACAGGAGCGAGCACCAAGGAGCAATTCTTAAGTACTATTGGAGGAATTTCATCTGGACCAGGAGCCTTATCTACTGAGAGATTCTGCAAAATAGTTTTGACATGTCTGGTGTGGATCTTAAGTGAGGGAATTTCAGGTGAATTAAAATTAAGTACAGGGACATCTTGATTTATTTCATCTAAGGTTGAGTTGGTGGAGAAAATATCTGCAAGAAGGTTAGCTTTACCTCGTGGGTCACTTACAAGATTGCCAGTCGGAGATTTTAATGGTGGAATGGATGAAGCAGTAGTGAAGTTGGATTTGAATGAGTTAAGAGTAGACCAAAATATTTTGTTATCATTTGGATTATTTAGAAGTTTATTTGCCTGCTTATGGAGAAAGTTTGATTTAGTTAGGTTTAATACAGTTTTGGCATGATTTCTGATGTTTCTAAAGTAATTAAAGGCTTCATGTGTTTTTGATCTTGTGTATGCATTGTAGGCTATTGCTTTTTGTTCAGTTACTCTAGCACAATTATGGTCAAACCATTTAGGTGAATTAGATCTTTTACTGTACTTTTGATGAGGAATAAAAGTTTCCATTCCAATTTTTACAAAATCTTGTATGTGGCTCAAGGTGGAGTGTGCATCATTAGAAAAGAAAGAGGTCCAGGGAATATCAATAAAGAAACCTTGAAGACCCTCCCAGTCTGCCCTATCGTAATGCCATTTAGTCACCAAAACAGGTTCAGAGTGGGAAGGTGTGGTAGGTGATAGACAGGTGGCCTGTATCAGACAGTGATCAGAAGATCCAAGTGGGGACCTCACTGTAACATCATAATTTTCTGAATTGGTTGTTAAAAATAAGTCCAGTAGGTGGGAATTATGATTAGGATTATCTGGTACACGGGTGGGTTGGTTGACTAGTTGAATGAGATTAAATGAGTCTGCAAATAGCTCACATTCAAGACCAGCATCATCAGTCCTGGCTGAATGAGTGAGCCATTCAACATTATGGACATTAAAATCACCCAACACAGTGATTTCAGAAGAAGCATTTAAGTTGAGGACACTGAGTTGTGAGGACAGAGAATCAAAAAGACTTTGCTCTGGAGGAGTATTTGGGGAACGGTAGATGCAACATATGTATTTAAATTTACCAGCAGAAATTAATTTGTATATAGAATAATCAAAATAGGGACAATTGAAACTAGTAACCTCCTCCAGGGCAATTTCAGATTTTGCGAAGCAACATACACCACCTTTAGGTCTGAAATTTTGGAGCAGTTGATAACCTGGAAAATTAAATCTAGATGTGTCAGATGTGGATGTTACTTGAGTCTCTGTCAAAAAAAGGAGAGTAGGGGATTCTGCTTGAAGAAATTGGTGTACAGAATTGATGTTAGAGTGAAGTCCCCTTATATTACTAAAGAAATAGCTGTACTGACAAGCAGCTTTGGGACGTTGCAATACTCTTGACACAGTCGCATGATGACGACCGGGAGGGCCCTGTGTCAATAACCCAACCCTGCCGGGGGTGGATATCCGAGGGACCACCAGGTTTGCTCTTAACAATTGTACTGCCATATTTATAAGGTAAGTGTATGGTGTTACATGTATGATATGTAGTGGGAAGAGTAGTATTTTATGGATAGAGGATAGCGATGTAGGGCAATGTCGTGAAGTTGGATGTGTATGTTATATAAAGAGGGTTTTCCTGATACCCCTGATGTGTGAGGCAGAAAGATATGTATCCAGCTACCAAGGCCTGGGAGAGAAAATGGAATTCAGGCTATTCCCTGAGTCTCCCGAAACCTTGGCGGTAGTACTTCCCTGGGCGGGGCTGCCTACCCCTACTACCTACAAATGTAGGTAGCTTGTCAATGTTAAGCTGAATATTTTTCCTAACGTCATACACACACAGTCACACACACGCACTGCATTTTATAAACTGTGTGCGCGTGTGTGAGTGGGTTGGGGTTAATTCTAGCTTGTCAATGTTAAGCACAATAGTTTTCCTAACATCATACACACACACACACACGCACTGCATTTTACAAACTGTGTGTGTGTGTGTGTGTGTGTGTGTGTGTGTGTGCGCGCGCGCGCGCTTTTGAATTCTACCTTGCCCATGTTAAGCTGATGATTGTTTCTACTGTCATATTACCAGCTGCCAAATTATCACACCCACATTAGAATTAGAATTAAAACAGCAAGCTACAAGGGCTATGTAAACAGCAAGCTACAAGGGCTATGTAAACAGCAAGCTACAAGGGCTATGTAAACAGCAAGCTACAAGGGCTATGTAAACAGCAAGCTACAAGGGCTATGTAAACAGCAAGCTACAAGGGCTATGTAAACAGCAAGCTACAAGGGCTATGTAAACAACAAGCTACAAGGGCTATGTAAACAGCAAGCTACAAGGGCTATGTAAACAGCAAGCTACAAGGGCTATGTAAACAGCAAGCTACAAGGGCTATGTAAACAGCAAGCTACAAGGGCTATGTAAACAGCAAGCTACAAGGGCTATGTAAACAGCAAGCTACAAGGGCTATGTAAACAGCAAGCTACAAGGGCTATGTAAACAGCAAGCTACAAGGGCTATGTAAACAGCAAGCTACAAGGGCTATGTAAACAGCAAGCTACAAGGGCTATGTAAACAGCAAGCTACAAGGGCTATGTAAACAGCAAGCTACAAGGGCTATGTAAACAGCAAGCTACAAGGGCTATGTAAACAGCAAGCTACAAGGGCTATGTAAACAGCAAGCTACAAGGGCTATGTAAACAGCAAGCTACAAAGGCTATGTAAACAGCAAGCTACAAGGGCTATGTAAACAGCAAGCTACAAGGGCTATGTAAACAGCAAGCTACAAGGGCTATGTAAACAGCAAGCTACAAGGGCTATGTAAACAGCAAGCTACAAGGGCTATGCACTGTATTCATTGATTAGTAAATGCAGAAAATTTAATTTACCAGTTGATATGCAGCTGGAATTGTTTAAAGCAATGGTTAGACCAGTTATGTTGTACTGTATGCTGCTGAGGTATGGGGACATTATGTTATTAGAAAATTAGAACAGCTTCATTTGAGGTTTTTAAAGCATACATTACATGTTCATAAGTATACTAGTAATGACATGTTGTATGGTGAACTTGGTGAATATCCTATAGACATAAATATTAAGTGTTCAATGACCGGTTACTGGGTGAGATTAATTACTGGTAAAACAAGTACGGTAAGTTAAGTTATATAATGTACAAGTGTTTGTTACATTTGGATCAGGTTGGTGTTTATACTTCACCTTGGTTGAATTGTGTTAAAAGTATTTGTAATGACTGTGGGATGTCTGGAGTCTGGTTGTCCCACAATGTAATAACCCCAGCCTGGTTCAGATTGGCAATAGAACAACAGCTTAAAGATCAACGGATAACAAAATGGAATAGTAATTTGTCAAGTAGGGCCATTTGTAGTAGCTATAGAACTTATACATTTGTCTTCAGTATGGAGGATTAACTTGTGAAATTGGATAAGGGAGAGAGACTAGCTATAAGTAAACTAAGAGCAAGTAATAATAAATTACCAGTTATTACTGGTAGACACAGAAATATTGATAGAGAAGACAGGGTATGTACTAAATGTAATGAGAATGTGGTGGGGGACGAATATCATTTGTTGTTTATTTGTCAAAATAAGGATATTGTACAGTTAAGGAATATATACAGTATATTTCTCATTACTACAAGCATAACCCAACACAGTATAAATATATACTGTTAAGGAATAATACTAACTTAAAATGTATGAGGAATCTGTCACTTCTTCTCAAAAGAACGTTTACTATATATTGATAGATCAAGTCTTAGGACATTTAACATGGTTTGTTTAAGAAGTACCAGTGTATTTCCGTGTTCGCTAATTTAGTTAGCAAAGGCATATTGTACATGTGTAATATGTAAGGGGCTGTGCTCCATACTTTTTGTAAAAGTCTGAGCAAAATAAACTTAATTCATTTCACACACACACACACACAAAACAGACACACACACACACACACAGACAGACACACACACACACACACACACACACATCGTCTCGGGGGACCCACAAAGTCTCCTGCCCACGTCCTACTCCCTTGGGAGTATGTAGGCGCTCTCGTTAGCTGCCAGGATCAGTCTGTTGATCCATTAGGATAAGATCTAGGTTAAGTCTGTGTATTTTCAGCCCCATTGGCTGCCGGCTTGAAATAAACCGATTATTATTATTATTATTTATTATTATTGTAATTGTCTCAACTTCTGTTGTTGTTAGTTAAGCCTTTGAGTACCAGCTACGTGTGTTATATTGTATTCTAGCTAGGATATATTAATACGATATTATGCAGCTTCGGAAGGATCTACGGTAGTTAAAAAGGTTGGTTGAGATAGTTGGAAGCCATATTATTGCTAGAGGTCCTTCCTAATCTGAATACAATGGTCTAATAGTGGCTACACTATAAAGAAAAGGACATCACCGGTACTTTATGGGTTAACTGTATAGTAACTAACATCATTGTTTTTATGCTATATATTTCAAGATAGGTATCTTAGCATTCATAATTCCAAATCATTATCATACCACACACAACTAGAATTATAAAACATCCGCTTTGTTTCACTTGTATGTTCGTGATTGAGTTCTCAAAGTGAATGAACTGACCGACCTCCCACTGACCCCTAGCCTCTGTCCCCACTGTAGGGAGAATGACGTCATGCGCGAAAGACAGCGCGTTTTCTTTGAGCGGTGGGTTGACCCTATATTCTCTGGACCCTGGTGAGAATGGTACCGTACAGATTAACCCTAAGCCTTCGTTTCCAGATGTCGCCAATTGGCTAAAATACAGACCACACACACATCCACAGCCATTCCAACGATACATACACACTTAACATGCATTTCACGCAATACATTCCCAGTTAAGGAGGCGCGATAATAATGAGCTTAGCTCGCATTGCGTGGTTTCCCCTTGACGAACAAGCAAGTGAATAACACTCACATACACTTACACACACACATACGTATACATGCTTTGAAAACACACAACCAATAGATACACACTTTTCAAAAACAAATACAACGCACCCACACACACGCGCGCACAAACAGCCACACATGTGCACAAACCCCCACACGCGCATACAAACACCCGCATGCAAACACTCACACACTATACACACGCGCACAAACACCCACATACACCAACATAAGGGCACAATCACCAACACGCGCGCACAAACACACAGTACACCCATACATGCGAAACAAAACATCCACGAGCGCACACCCACACCCACACAAACATCCACGAGCGCACACCCACACCCACACAAACACCACGAGCGCACACCCACACCCACACAAACACCCACATTTCCGTCAACATCGTATACGCACTCTTTCTTAAGGGGAGATGGGCGTATGTTTTTGCTCATTATTGGATTGTTTTTGTTTTTGTTTTAGTTTCCTCCCTAAACCTCAAGTTTAATACCCCCCCCCCCAAGATCCTCCTTCAAGATAAATTTGTACATTTTTCGATAGAAAAATGTCCTGGCCGAAGGCAGGTTCCCCTTAAATTAGAGGCTCACCCGCTCGCCATGAAAAAATAAACATCTATATGGCACGAAAAGTCTTAATATCGACAAATGAATGGGGTGAAATGTCTTAAAATCGCCAAACTATGAACCAAACGTTTTAAAATGTGAAAACTAATGGGACTAAACATGAAGAAGAAGGGGGACCAGAAAAACGACCCACCTCCCCTTAAACGACCCACCTCCCCTTAAACGACCCACCTCCCCTTAAACGACCCACCTCCCCTTAAACGACCCACCTCCCCTTAAACGACCCACCTCCCCTTAAACGACCCACCTCCCCTTAAACGTACAAGGGGTTGATCTGATAAATAAGGTGTTTGAAGGACAACTTGTGAGCTACATTATGGACTGGGCTACAACCCTATTTGGTCTGAGGGGGGCTTTTTGGACCTCCCTTTGTTCACTCCATTACTTTGGAGATGTTATGGTTCGTATTCTTAATTGTTTTCCCTTCACAGCGCCTGATACCCAACTAATATTGTGGGTATGAGTGTTGTTTATAGAGATTAGATGGATTAGCACTCCCATTTCTGAAGCTAGCGTCATTTTCCAAGCTAATTCGTCCATTAACGGTGCTGCAAAGAGAAATAATTGTTTAAAAATACCACCCTAAGACGTTTCACCTTATTAGTTTGACGAAAATAACACGCTTCACCCCATTCAGGTGTCTATGATTGTCTGGGCAAACAAATGAGTCTCTGTAACTTAAAATAAAGTGGCCTTCGGCCGGAATATTATTCTATCGAAAAATGTACACTCGCATACCATAGTCTCTAGCCCACTCATAAATATTCCTGGACTTCACCTATTTCTAACACCTATTTCTACACCTATTTCTAACACCTATTTCTACACCTATTTCTAACTATGGAAGTATATCTCTGGAAACCAACTTATCAATATAATGTTCTATAAATCAACTACAAAACTATACATAGGCCTACTATTTATTGAAAAGAAAGTTCTATCCAAAAATCAATCCAGATAGTTGTAATTGCATAAATAAAAACATATGTGGTCCCTGATTTCGTAAGAGTGGGCTAGAGACTATGGTATCCGAGTGTACATTTATGAGTGGGCTAGAGACTATGGTATCCGAGTGTACATTTATGAGTGGGCTAGAGACTATGGTATCCGAGTGTACATTTATGAGTGGGCTAGAGACTATGGTATCCGAGTGTACCAATGTAGCTGGAAGGGGATCTGGGTGGGCAGTTCTATAATTAATTTGAAGGGAGTCTGGGAAGGTGTTTATGCTAGTCTAGGGGACAAACTAAAATGCATTGTTCAAAAATAGCAAAATCAAGCAAAATCATCAATAATAATTATACAAAATTTAAGGACCATTCCGTTCTTAACACAAATCCTCCATTACAAAACCCCAATGCACTTGAATACATTAATGAAAGCATATGATCTTCCAGGGATTCGAACTCGGGACACCACACGCTGAACATAAGCACCTAAACCATTACACCACCAACACATAATAGCCCCCAAGACGTCGGAACAGCCAATGCTAAGTGCCCGCCCAGCAAGAGATCATTGAAGCATTGATGTTTGACCTTTGTATGACCTTTGAGTTCGTTCGTTGGTTTTGTTGTTATTGTTGTTTATTTATCTATTTATTTTATTTTTATTTTTTCCTTACAGAGATGCATCCTAGAGGTACGGGGATTTTATGCTATGTGCGTCTCTCCTTGAATTAAAAACAAAAAATATGTTTATTTAGCCAACCATAATAAATACAATAATATACAATATATACACATATATATATATATATATATATATATATACGATAATGTTTTGGCTGATCTTCCTGGTGCGGAATATTTGTTCTTTGGCCGGGAAAAATGTACACATTTATCTTGAAGGGGGGTCTAGAGGGGTATTTTTGTAAAGTTTGATGGAGGTCTAGGGAGCAAACTAAAAACCTCCCCTTAACCCTTTCCGTACCGCCGCCATAATTTTTACTTTATTCTGGCTACTATTAGACGATTTTATTCAGTTTGAAAAAGACCATCAATCAAAAACACGCTTCCAACTATTTCACTTAGCCCTAATTTTTACTACCACAGATCCTTCTTAAATTGCACAAAATCGTCTAAATATAGCTAGAAGATAATTAGAAAGAGGTCGCCGGTACAGAAGGGGTTAATACTTCTCCCAATCCCCTACACACCATGCTGCCCAGGAACGACCCCCTTCGCTGCCCCAAACGAACCCAATTACGTAATTTAAGGGGAGAGGGGGCATTTTTCTGGACACCTTTCTCCCTCATGTTTAGCCCCATTAGGTTTCCGATTTTAAGAAGTTTTCCCCATTAGTTTGTCGATTGTAAGACCTTTCACACCATTTCTTTGTCAATATTAAGACCTGTCGTGGTATTTAGGTGTCTATTTTGTTTCCTGGCGAACGATAGTGAGCCTGTAATTTTGGAAAAACCGGCCTTCGGCCAGGACATTTATCTACCGAAAAATGTACAAATTAATTTAGAAGGGGGATCTAATGGATGTTTTTTTAAATTTGATGTAGGTCTAGGGAGGGAAAAAAATAAATAAATAAATATATGAAATAATCGACTAAACAATAGACTCTTCCCTCTTAAACTCTAGCGAAATATGTAGGAGAGGAAGAAAAAAGTTTGAGATAGTAACGAAGTTTTGTTTTATCTATCTGTAGTTCTGTTGTTGCTTGCTCTCCTATGTTATCCTTTGGGGAGAGAGAGAGAGAGAGAGAGAGAGAGAGAGAGAGAGAGAGAGAGAGAGAGACTGAATTGGTAAAACGAAAAAGAAAAACAAAAAAATATATCCCACTTCCCAAATATAAAACACAACCTATTTTCGGACATATTGTAGACCTATCCCTTTTCGGAAGCGATGGAGATGTGGAGGAAATAGAACAACATTGGTAACTAACATTGCTTAGACAAATAAATATATGCAAACATTTTCCAGGGGAGATGGGTAGTTTTTCTGCCCCCCCCCCCCCCCCCTTCTCCCTCAGGTTTAGCCCCATTAGTTTTCAGATTTTAGGATTTATTCCACATTAGTTTGTCGATTTTATGACCTTTAGCCCCATTTCTTTGTTAATATTAAGACTTTCGTGCTATTTAGGTGTCGATTCTTTCCCTGGCGAACGATAGTGAGCCTGTAATTTTAGAAGAATCGGCCTTCGGCCGGGACATTTTCCTACCGAAAAATGTACACATTAATCAAGAAGGAGGATTTAATAGATATTTTTTTAATGTTTGATGGAAGTCTAGGGAGGAAACATTAATGAATATATTAAATATTTGACCAAAAAATAAACCGTTCCCCCTTAAGAAGTACAATAACGATAAGACTCCAATGCCAAGTAACCTATTGCAACACTAACAACAAATGTAACTACTTTTTGTGTTGATCAATCTAGATACGCCTATTAGAAGTACCGAAAATGCAATAATGATGAGAATGCGGAAGAACATGCTGTAATAGGTATGTACAGTCGGCCTAATAAGCGATGTCTCGGCACCAAGTATATTTTGTTCTATAATTGGTACCAGCGCTATCTAAGGTTTAATTCATCGTTTCGAGTGATATATACAAACTTGTTCCTATACTGTATATACACATCCTAATCAAAATCCTACCGACATTGATAGAGCACATAGAGCAAAACGTAATGACAGCGGCGACACTACTTATTTGGTCAACTGTACAGGGTACGTAACACCTGAGCTATACTGTTATACGAATGTAGGAAATTAGTTATTCACGAATTCGTGTAGTCGGTATAATTAAAAAAACAAAACAAAAGAAAACACACGATATACTGTATCTACAGTAAATATATATATATATATATATATATATATATATATATATATATATATATATATACATATATATATATTATACACTGTATATAATTATATACCAGACAAATCCCTCTAATCAAATTGATAACATGATCCTGAAACAATTTACCTTTACAATAATCGTAAGTAATTAAAAGGAGGCAAAATATATCCCGCTTTCCACGTTGATAACTTGATCCTGATATAATTTACCTCTAAAATTACTTGTATTACGTCTGGTTAGCAATGCTCGTGCGACATTGGTTTATCTCTCCAGTATATGACTCTCGACCTTAACCCCTACTGTACCGTAGGATACAGTAATAGAATTCCCCCTAGTCCCTAGCAATGTGGCCAAAATGGCAAGATAGAACAACCTTCCACCTCAAGAGATGAAGGAAGATTAGCTGGCTCTCTCAGCCTTCAGAGGGATGGATATAAGCTGAGAACTGTTGCCATATCGAGAGCAGTGCTCAAACGGTCGTCGTACCAGGCACAGCCTGATACAGGCAGTTACAAGGAAAGTACATTACTGACGGCTCCCAGCCGTCGCTGGGACTGGGGAGTGACTTATCTACTGACGGCTGGTAGCCGTCGCTGGGATTGGATTGGTTAAGGGCAGATTTGTTTTCATTAGTTCATTCATTTATTTATTTACTACTTTCTTTTGTTTAGACCCCCACCCCTCCTCCATCGACGAAAAAATTGACACCTAAATGACACACAGCGTCGTAAAATGGCTTAAGGGGAGGAAGATCGTTTTTCTGGACCCCCTTCTCCCTAATGTTTAGCCCCACTAGTTTTTATATTATAAGACGTTCGGCCCATTAGCTTGGCAATTTTAACACCTTTCGCCCCGTTTCGTTGTCAATTTTAAGACCTTTCGTGCCATTTAGGTGTTGATTTTTTCCTGGCGAGCGATAGCGAGCCTGCACTTTTAAGAGGAAAATGTACAAATTTATCTTGAAGGGGGGTCTAGGGGGTGTTTTTCTAAGCTTGATGGAGGTCTAGGGAGGAAACTACAACAATATAAGAATAAATACATTAATAGACCAAACAAACGGCCAGTCTTACTTACATGAGGGAGAAAGTGGTCCAGAAAACCAGCCCATCCCCCCTTAAAAATGGCCTCCTGCCAATAAACCGGCTTCGAACATTCTCACTTAACCCTTTTACTAGCACAGGTCCTTATGGGCCGGGTTTCTGGACCACTTTCTCCCTCATGTTCAGCCCCATTTGTTTTCAGATTTTAAGATGTTTGCCCCATTAGTTAGTCGATTTTAAGACCTTTCACCTCATTTCTTCGTCAATATTTAGACCTTTCGTGCTATTCAGATGTCGATTTTTCCCCTGGCGAACGATAGTGAGCCTGTAATGTTGGAAGAATCGGCCTTTGGCCGGGAAATTTTTCTACCGAAAAATTTACAAATTAATCTAGAAGGGGGATCTAATGGATGTTTTATTTTTAAATTGATGGAGGTCTAGGGAGGAAACTAGAAAACTAATTAATACATGCAAAAATCGCCCAAAAGGTGAACCATCACACAATCTGCACACAATCCTCTAACTATAGATAGAATAGAATACAAAAGACGTCTCCGGTACATACTGGGTTAAGAGGGGTCACCATTTTTTTTTTATCTCTCTCCTTTTCTCTCTTTCCCTGGCTTGTATCCATTTGGCCCCATTCAGCCAACTGTTTTAAGACGTTTATCCCCATCCAGGTGTCGATTTCTTCCTGGCGAGCGATAGCGAGCTAGTATTGTATGGAGAAATCCGGCTTCGCCGGAGAAATTTTTCTATCAAAAAATTTACAAATTTAACTTGCTGTCAAAACAAAAACATATATATGTTGGCTCGCTACCACTCGCCAGGAAAATATTGACACCTGGATTCTTTGTTTTTCTATATTCCAACTACTCCCTCTCGGGCATAGGCTGATAGCCTTTACACTCTACCGCTGAACACGGTGAGGTCCGTGAGGTCTTGTTCCAGTCTAGGGAGTGAGACATGCGAAGCACCCATTCACGGCTCGAACCCAACTCCATCTCTTAAGCTGCTTCGCCTCTGCGCCTCACAGTCTCACTCCTCAGACTCGGACCCTCACTCTCAGAACGCCACCTATTGAGCAATTAACTCACTAGGCATTGCCCCCCTGTAGCATATTTTGAATATGAGAATATTCATACAGTGTTATTTAATCAGGGAACAATGAGGGTATTTTTGTTTTGGCATTTCGGTGTGCTGTGGTAATGCACTGAAACTAGGTACAGCACAAATTGCATCCCAATAATATCTTCCCATTGACATATTGGGATTCGAACCCGGGTCCATTGGATTACCAGTCCAGTGGCAAGACCACTCTGCCACACACGAGGTGGGCTCCCTTATTAACACGAATATGAAGTCCAGGTGAAATAAAACTACACAAAAACTAGTTCCCCACCACCAAGCTACAGTAATTACACCTTAAACTAGTTCCCCACCACCAAGCTACAGTAATTACACCTTAAACTAGTTCCCCACCACCAAGCTACAGTAATTACACCTTAAACTAGTTCCCCACCACCAAGCTACAGTAATTACACCTTAAACTAGTTCCCCACCACCAAGCTACAGTAATTACACCTTAAACTAGTTCCCCACCACCAAGCTACAGTAATTACACCTTAAACTAGTTCCCCACCACCAAGCTACAGTAATTACACCTTAAACTAGTTCCCCACCACTAAGCTACAGTAATTACACCTTAAGCCACCCCACCTCGCTTTTTTTATCTTTCTCTCCCTCTCTCTTTGGCTTGTATTTATTCGGCCCCATTCAGCCTACTGTTTTAAGACGTTTACCCCCATCCAGGTGTTAATATTTTCCTGGCGAGCGGTAGCGAGCCAGCATATATATATTTTTTTGTTTTGACAAGCTAAATGTGTACATTTTTCGATTGAAAAATTTCTCCGGCGAAGCCGGATTTCTCCATACAATGCTGGCTCGCTATCGCTCGCCAGGAAGAAATCAACACCTGAATGGGGATAAAAGTCTTAAAACAGTTGGCTGAATGGGGCCGAATGGATAAAAGCCAGAGAAAGAGAGAAAAGGAGAGAAATAGAAAAAAAGCAAGTGACCCCCCTTAAGACGTTGCAGTACAGTTGGCCAAATAAGTCGTGTCTCCGCTGTCATTACGTTGTGCTCGCTGTGTGCTGTATTAATGTCTGTCAGATGTTGAATAGGGTGTGTAAATAGAGGAACATGTTTGTAAATCTCACTCGAAACGATGAATTAAAGCTTAGATAGTGCCGATATGAATTATAGATCGAAATATACGCGACATCACTTATTAGCGCCACTGTACAAGGTGTGTTTTAGTATCCTTGTGTTATTATTACCACTGTGTTATCATTACTGTTATTATCACCGTAACCTCTCTTCTTCCTCCAGGGTTAACTTCACGGGGGAATTTACCAATGTACAGTCGCGCTAATAAGTCATGTTTCGGCTCCAAGTATGTTTTGATTAATCATTGGTATCAGCAATATCTAAGCTTAATTTCTTCATATCGAGTGAAATATACAAACATGTTCCTACACTTACCTACCCTATTCAACATCTGACAGAGATTAATACAGCACAGAGCAAGCCAAACGTTATGACAGCTGGGCCATGACTTATTAGCGCGACTGTACACTCTGATACCATAGTCTCTAACCTACTCATAACAATTCGTGGATCCCCCGTTTTTAATTATGTAAATATAACTATCTGGAATGATTTATGGATAGAACTTACTGTTCAATAAATAGTGTATATAGTTTGGTGGTATAATGGTTTAGATGCTTATGTTCTGGGTGTGGTGTCCCGAGTTCGAATCCCAGGAGGACCATATGTTTTTATTAGTTTATTCAAGTACATTTGGGTTTGTAATGAATGCTAAATGTTAAGGGGAAACTGACCGTTTGTTTGGTTAATTCATTCATTTATTCATATATGTTTTTTTTAGTTTCCTCCCTAGACCTCCATCAAGCTTAGAACAACACCCCCTAGACCCCCCTTCAAGATAAATTTGTAAATTTTTCGGTAGAAAAATGTGCCGGCCGAAGGCCGGTTCCTCTTAAAATTGTAGGCTCGCTATCGCTCGCCAGGAAATAATAGATACCTAAATGGCAAGAAAGGTCTTAAAATTATTATTAAAATAGGGATTCGCACCAAGCCTAAAAAGACTATGTGGCACCAAAAGAAACTTTGTGGAAAAACAAAAAAAACATCGAAGGTGTTGTGGGGCTGGGCGCACTACGGAGTAGAGGAGAAGAAGACTAGGAAACACTAATTAAAGAAGCTGAAGGAGACGGGTATGGAGGAGAAACCGCATAAGATGTGGGAGGGAGAAAGTGGGGGACTCTCCGAGCATATCGGCTAAGACAAGGGGGCGATTAAGAGAGGATATGAAGGGGAATGCCTGCCGTCGGGCAGTGGAGAAACGCGGACAGTCGATCAGGAGATGCTGGACAGACACTGGAATATGGCAGCAAGGACAGAGCGTGGGGACATCACAGGACATCAAATGACCATGCGTGAGCCTGGTGTGGCCGAGCCGAAGACGGGCTAGAGCGGTCTCCCATCGACGATTGCGATGAGAGGAAGACATCCAAGGTAGGACGGAAGGTTTGACAGAACGCAGTTTGACATCAGACACCCTCATGGAGGTCCATTCGTCCTGCCAGCGCTGACGTAGTAATTGAGTAACACGCGGGAAGTAATCAGATGCAGGAATATGTCGTGGCACGAGTCGGTGAGAGGTAATAGCAGAGCGGGCGAAAAAATCAACCCGCTCATTGCCAGGCACTCCAACATGACTCGGGACCCAACAGAAAGACAGGGACTTCAATTTAGTAGCGATGCGGAACAACCATTCTTGAATCTCCAGTACTAAGGGGTTAACAACGGGAAGAGACTGAATACTCTGAAGAGCACTAAGGGAGTCACTAAAAATTACAAAGGTATGCAGGTGTGAACAAAAAATAGTACGTAGGGCAAATAAAATAGCAAATAACTCGGCCGTAAAGACACTAGCACATGATTGGATGTGACGTTGGAAGGTCCGGTCCGGGAACACAACCGCAAACCCTGTACCGGCGGAGGTCTTGGAACCATCAGTGTACACTGGAACGGCTGAAGAGTGGCGTAGCATATGTTCCGGAAACTGAGCATAAAGCAACTGTGGGGTTGAAGAGGCCTTAGAGGGGGGGAGGGCAGCTGTACAAATGGTAGGGCGAGGGAGTAGCCATGGGGGGAACTCCGACTGTCGGAGGGGTAGCACCGATGGAATGGGAAAAGAGAAGGAGGCTAGTAAAGCAGAGACCCGACCGGGGAACGAAGTAGCAGACACTGATGGGGTTAAGCCGGAAGCCGTGGGAGGAAAACCAGCCGAACTGTGTTGCAGAAGGCGAAGATGACATCGAAGGGTCAGTTTATCCCGCCTGGATGATAGCGGTGGGACACCTGATTCAGCATAAAGGCTAATAACCGGAGTAGAGCGAAAAGCCCCTAGCGACAAGCGCAGACCATGATGGTGAAGGGAGTCTAGGCGCTTAAGGTTTGTACGCGCAGCGGAGGCATATACCTGGCAGCCATAATCGATCTTGGAGAGAATAAGCGTTGTATGGAGGCGCAGAAGAGTCGTCCGGTCCGCACCCCAAGACAAGTGGCTAAGGGTTTGTAAGAGTTGAAGCCGTCGGGCGGTGGAGGTCAGTAACGAAGTAATGTGCGGGTACCATGTCAACCGAGTATCGAAAATGAGACCTAAGAATGGAGCTGAGGACCTGTAAGGCAGAGGGCGGTTATACAACGTAAGAACAGGATGCGGGACTGTATGGCGTTTTGTGAAGATGACGGCACAAGATTTCGAGGGCGAAAACCGAAAACCATGGGCCGTAGCCCACTGCGCAGCTGCATCAATGGCCTTCTGCATGAGATTTTGTAGGGCAGCGATATCCAAACTCACAGCGTAAATAGCGAAGTCGTCCACATACAAAGAAGCACGGACACCAAGAGGGAGGGAAGAAATAATACCATTAATAGCTAGGATAAAAAGGATGGTACTAAGAACACAACCCTGTGGGACACCGTCGTGTTGGGGGTATGTTCGTGAGAAGGTATTCTGAAGCTCGACTCGGAAAGTACGATCACGGAGAAAGTTCTTCAAGAATACCGCCATGTTGCCAGACACACCAGAACGTAAAAGGGTACGAAGGATGTTGTATTTCCAGGCAGTATCATACGCTTTTTCAAGATCGAAGAATACAGCTAAAACCGACTTGGTGTCCGAAAAGGCATCGTGGATAGAAGTCGCCAATCTCAATAATGGGTCCAAAGTACTACGGCCCTTGCGAAAGCCATATTGAAAAGGTGACAGGATGCCTCTTGATTCCAGGAGCCACATTAAGCGGGAGTGAACCATGCGTTCTAATAATTTGCCGACACAACTGACCAGGGCAATGGGACGGTAATCTGCTGGTGCATGGCCCGACTTACCCGGCTTAAGGAATGGGAGAAGGATGGCATGTCTCCACTCAGCCGGAAAAAAAGCCTGTGGACCACAGACGGTTGTAGATGGATAAGAGAAAGCCAAGCGCAGGTGGAGATAAGTGCTTCAGCATCAAGTAATGGACACCGTTAGGGCCTTCACATGTATCCTTACAGGCTCCCAGGCTAGACTCAAGCTCAGCCCGGGAGAAGGGGGCATTGAAAAACTGATCAGATGATAAGGCGAAGTCAAGTCGCCTAAGTTCAGAACGGCGTTTATGCATCTGGAAGGAGGGCGGGAGATGGGAGCCAGTGCTAACATCACTGAAATGTTGTCCCAACATATTGGCCACCAGAGACGGATCGCCCACAATGCCAGTGTTGGTATGGAGGACTGGGGCCGGCATAGGCGCATGTTTCCCTGCAATCTTCCTGACGCGAGCCCAGACTTGCGGAACAGGTGTATCTGCGTTGATAGTAGAGGCATACGACATCCAGCTAGATTTTTTAGCAGAGCGGATTGTACGACGGAAGACGGCATTAGCCTGTTTGAAAAGAGTATACGCATCCCGCTCATATGGAGAGCCTTTTTTCCGACGGAAACTCTTCCACTTGGCTCTTTTATTGCGTAAAGCCGAAGTGCACTGAGCAGTCCACCACGGTACACACTTAGAAGACATACTCCGAGTGGTGCGTGGAATACAAGTATAGGCAGCATGGAGCACAAACATCAGGAAACTGGTAAGCATGGCATCAGGATCCGGGAAAGCAGGGGTCGGATTAGACGGAACGGCGAGATCAGCGAAAGATGTCCAGTCGGCACGATCGAAACACCAACGGGGAGGGCGCGGCACTGGGGAGTAAGACGTAGGGGAGAGGACAATCGGGAAGTGGTCAGTCGCACAGTAATCATTAAAGACCTTCCAAGTAAAATCCAAGGATAGTGTAGGGGAACACAGAGACAAGTCAATACATGAGAAGGTACGGGTGCCGCTATCAAAATGCGTAGAGGAACCAGTGTTTAAAAGAAATAAATCGTGTGTACGAATCAGAGCCTCAAGGAAACGACCTCGTGTATTAACAGTAGAGTCACCCCACAGGGAATGCCTGCAATTAAAATCCCCTAAAAGGAGGAAAGGTGGAGGTAATAGAGAAAGGATCCTGTTTAATTCTGGAACATCGATCGGGATCGAGGGGGAAAGGTATATGGAAACTACTGTAAGCCAGCGTGAAAGGAACACTCTGGCAAGCGTGCATTTAAGAGAGGTACGGATAGTTAACGGAGACACTGGGACATCAAGATGTACGAGGAGGCAAGTAGCATACTGGGATTGGGGAGAACTTATATAGGAGTAAAAAGGTATTGGGGAGGGGGCATTAGATAAACGCGATTCTTGTAAACTAATAACAAGTGGGCTAAACCTAGAGATAAGGTAACGAAGATCAACACGATGTGCTGCAAAACTACGAATGTTCCATTGTAAAATGGACATTAAAAAGACAAAAAAGATTAAAAAGAAGACGCGTACAAGAGGGAAGAAAAGACGTACACTATATACAACATATTTACAAAATACAGTTAACACCGTGGGTGGAAAATATAGCCAAGAGAGGCTAACGATGGGAAATAATAGCAGAAATTGGAGAAGACGTTGAAGGGGAAGACTGGAAACCGGGGGGCATAGGGAGGTCTAACAGAGAAAGAGGAGAGGAAGGAGGAGGGCTGGAAGAGGTAGGAAGGACGGACGGCGGGTGGGAAGAGAAGGAGGGGGTAAGGGCAGGAGAAGGAAGAGGGGGAGGGTCAGGAGGAGGAAGAGGAGGAGGGCCCGGAGGAAGGCCAGAAGGGGGAGTGGAGGAAGAGGACGGGGCAGGGGAAGGCGGGAGAGGGGTAGGGGGGAGAGAAGAGGGGGTAGGATGAACTTCGGCGTGAACAGTAGAAGGTGGTGGGTGGGAAGAACGGATAAATTCATCAATCTTAGGTAGGGTTTCGTAGGAGAAATCTAGGGATGCAGTGACGGGAGGAGGAGGAGACTGGACGGAGAGAGGAGAAAGGGAAACAGAAGAAGGAGGCGACTTCTTCTTCTTCTCGCAGGGACTTGAGCACCGCACATCACGGAGACCACCCTTACGTTTAAAAGAGGAAGCGGGCGAGGAAGAACGGAGCACAGGAGCCCGTTTGGTAGAGGAGAAGGGAAGGTTAGAGCGAGTAGGAGATTTGGGGCGACTAGAAGAGGAAGATGACGGAGAACGGGGGGGGGAGGCTTGGAACGGTGAGAGCGTTGAGGGAGACTAGAAGAGGAGGAACAAGGAAGAGAGCAAGATGAAGGGGCAGAAGTAGGAGAAGGACTGAGAACAGAGAAAGTGTTAGACAAAGGGACAGAAAAGGAAGAGACGGAAGGACGAACGGAGGAGACTGAAGAGGAGGAAGGAGAAAATCCGGGAGAAGCACCGGTAGAAGGAAGGGAGGCAGATGACGAAACTGGTGCGACCGGGGGGACGGAGGGAGCGGAGGCGGTGGAAGGAACCGAGGAACCAGAAAAAGGGGGGGGCGTGGTAGAGGGAGGCAAAGAAGAGGGAGGAGGAGACAGAGTCTTGGAAAATGACTGAGGGGTGAAGCCCAAGCGACGAGCCTCTTGGCGGGCTGCGGTGAGCGTAAGGCCGTGTCTCGCTTTGAGGACAGCAACCTCAGACTCGAACAGATGAACGGGGCATATCTTAGAGTCGGCCGAATGAGACCCGCGGCAATTAAGGCAGAACTGGGACGTTGACTGACATTCGCCAACGGCATGTCCGGACTGCGCACAGCGCGGGCAGAGTGGGCTCTCAGCGGTTGTACCGCAGAACTTAGCCGGGTGGCCGAAACGCCAGCAGCTGCGACACTGGAGTGGACGGGGAAGAGACGCAGTCACGGGGAGGCGAGTACCACCGACAATAACATGGGCAGGAAGGGAAAGTCCATCAAAAGAGATCTTGGCAATGTTAGCGGGATGGCGGCGAAGGTCGCGAGGAGGGATAGTGTAGCATACCACACTAACCACTTTGTGGTCTTGAGCGACAACGATGTCCTTGACGAGGTCGGCGCAATCCGCGAAAGGACGACCCCCGAGACGGATGGAAGCGGGGATCAGGACAGTCCCCGTACAGGAGTTGAGTCGTTGATCTTTTTGAGCCAGGATGGGGGTGCCAGAACAATCGACAAAAGAGGACATAGCAGTAGCCTGAAGTTCGTTTTGGACGGTAACAAGACGGGAGGCATCATGGCGGGAGTGGAAGGTGACGTCCTTTCCCACCTGTTGAAGGAGACGCAGGTGGAAGAGGAGGTCATCACCGGCTAGAGGCGCAGAAGCAGGGACGGAGAAACACTTAGTAAAGGAAGGAGGTGCAAAGAGAGAGGACATAGGGAGGACCGAGGAGCGAGGACGAGAAGAGGACGAAACTGGAGAAGAAGAGGAAAGAGAACGAGGGAGGGAGGGCAGAAAAGGGTCGAGGGTGACATGACTCGAGGGAGAAGAGGAAGAAGAGGAAGACGCAGAAATAACTAAAGGAGAGGAGATGAAATCCTGGGTAGTGGAGGGTGGAGAAAGACGTGACGAAGACGGAAGGGTAGTAGAAGGATTCGGAACGGCAATGGACGAGAGGGACGAGCGACGACCGAGGGATAGTTCAGCGGGCCGGTCGAGAGCACCCAAAACCATCCCCGACTCACCGTGCTCCCGCGGTGAACCGGACTGACAGCCAGACAACAGATCCCCAAGTGGCAGGCTGCATGCCACAAGGGGCTCACTCACCGGAACCACTAAAGCAGAAGCCATAAACAGGGAAGAACAGGGAAAAAAGCATACCGGTAAGTCGTCACCATAGCAAGAGAAAAGGGGGTAAAGCATGGAAGAAGATACTGCGGTTACCAGGTGCCCCTGGCAACGAAAGGGAGAAAGACCTCCGCAGGGCCACGAAACCCAGAATGCGGCCAATTGAGATGGGACAGGTCTCGGCTTTGAGCTAGGGACCTTGTACAACCCGGGCATTTGTCCTGCAGCTTTGTCCCACGGAGAACGGGGCCGGCGTAGTCACCTGACACACTCACTGGGAAGAGAGAAGAGAGTCAGAAACCCCAAAGCAACCCTATAGTGCCTATCCTCCAGCAACGAGCCTTGCGAGCCCTGGCCGGCAGCACCTGTCGCCAGGTGGACTCTGCCAACTCAGCAGTGATCAGAGACACCAAGGCGAAGCCCTAAGGAAACTAGAACCTCCGAAGCAGTTAAAGAGAAAGGAAGGAAGCAAACAGGGAAGTCAACCGGAAGGGAAGGGAGGGACGGGACCACAAAAGTTCAAGGGTGGGAGACCGGCCTCTGATGGCAGCCCCAGGAGAAAGCGGAAGAGGGAAAAACGAAAACTAGAAAGGAGGAGAAAGAAAAGGACATGACAAAATTAGTTGGAGGTGATAGGGAGAGCGGCCAAGAACCTTGGCCGCTCCACCTACAAGCCCGGAAGCCCCCAAACGGCGGCAACGAGTCATGTGGCAAGGGGGAAAGGTCTTAAAATTGACCACGAAATGGGGCGAAAGGTGTTAAAATCGCCAAACTAATGGGCCGAACGTCTTATAATCTCAAAACTAGTGGGGCTAAACCTTAGGGAGAAGGGGGTCCAGAAAAACGGTTTGCCTCCCCTTAAGAACAGGGTATTCCTTCATGCATAAAATAGTTTTCAGAGAGATATACTTCCATAATTAGAAAAAAACATGAATTTCAGGAATATTTATGCTTGGGTTAGAGACTATGGCCTCCGAGTGTACCGTCATGTCTTTAAGGGGGAGGTAGTCGCATTGTCTGAATCCCCCCACCCCCCCTTCTCCCTCATGTTTAGCCTAATAGTTTGGAACATTTAAGACGTCCGTTCCATTATTTTTGGCGATTATGAGACCTTTTGCCTCATTTCTTTGTCAATATTAACACCTTTCGTGCCATTTTAGGTGTCAATTTTTTCCTGGTGAGCGATAGCGAGCCTGTAATTTTGAAAGGGTGTCTAGGGGATGCATTGTTAAGCATGATGGAAGTCCAAAAAAAAAATAAAAAAAAAATAAAAAAAAATAAAAATAAATAAGTCCTTGACTCTGTTTACACCCAGACCTGTGATGTGTAGTGCTTTAATAATATTATATCATCAAGCTGCTTTCTCATCAAGGGTCACTTAGGATGAGCATTGATTGTGTTTTATTGTGCAGTGGTTTTTTTGCTTTTTTTTTTTTATATTTATATATTTATTTCTTAAGGGGAGATTTTTAGTTGATTCCCTAGACTTCCATCAAGCTTAAAATTACTCCCCCTAGACCCCCTTTCAAGATAAATTTGTACATTTTTCGGTAGAAAAATGTCCCGGCTGAAAGCAGGTTCCTCTTATATTACAGGCTCGCTATCGCTCGCCAGGATAAAATCGACACCTACATGGCACGAAAGGTCTTAAAATTGACAGAAATGGGTCGAAAGTTCATAAAATCGTCAAAATATTGGGGCGAACGTCTTAAAATTAGAAAAGCAATGGGGCTAAACATGAGGGAGAAAGGAGTCAAGAAAAAACTCTCAAGTGGATAATTATCTCCCCTTAAGCCCATCATCTGCAGAGAGTCCCTGGTCATGGACTTTGGGGTGTGACTGTACTGGGGCATTCTTGTGTTAAGGGGAGATTTCCACTTGAGGGATTTTTTTCTGGACCCGTTTCTCCCTCATTTTTAGCCCCATTGCTTTTGAGATTTTAAGACGTTCGCCCTAGTAGTTTTGACATTTTAAGTAATTTTGCCCCATTTATGTCAATTTTAAGACCTTTCGTGCCGTTAAGGTGTCGAATTTTTCCTGGCGAGCGATAGCGAGCCTGTAATTTAAGAGCAACCGGCCTCCGGCCGGGAAATTTTCTACCGAAAAATGTACAAATTTATCTTGAAAGGGGGTCTAGGGAGTGTAATTTTAAGCTTGATGAAAACGTAGGGAACAAACTAAATATCTCCCCTTAAGGGGAGATGGGCCGTTTTGATTTGCTCATATATGGATATATGTATTATTTGTTTAGTTTCCTCTCTAGACCTACATCAAGCTAAAAACAAAAAAAAGACCCGCTCAAGACCCTCCAAGATAAAAATGTAAATGTTTCGATAGATAAATGCCCCGCCCCAAGAAAAAAGTCGACACCTAAATGACACGAACAGTCTTAATATTGACAAAGAAATAGGGCGAAAGGTCTAAGTATCGCCAAACTAATGGGGCGAACGTCTTATAATCTCAAAACTAATGGGGCAAAACATGAGGAAGAAAGGGGACCAGAAAACCGGGCCATCCCCCTTTAAAGGTGAATTGGTCATTACGTCATATCACTCTGGCTTCCCTGTAGCCAATATTAGCCATGGAGTTCAGATAATGAGGCAGATTATCCTTACAAGTCTTCATGATTTATTGAGGATTTATTATAGTATATTTATTGAGGATTTATTATAGTATATTTATTGAGGATTTATTATAGTATATTTATTGAGGATTTATTATAGTATATTTATTGAGGATTTATTATAGTATATTTATTGAGGATTTATTATAGTATATTTATTGAGGATTTATTATAGTATATTTATTGAGGATTTATTATAGTATATTTATTGAGGATTTATTATAGTATATTATTGAGGATTTATTATAGTATATTATTGAGGATTTATTATAGTATATTTATTGAGGATTTATTATAGTATATTTATTGAGGATTTATTATAGTATATTTATTGAGGATTTATTATAGTATATTTATTGAGGATTTATTATAGTATATTTATTGAGGATTTATTATAGTATATTTATTGAGGATTTATTATAGTATATTTATTGAGGATTTATTATAGTATATTTATTGAGGATTTATTATAGTATATTTATTGAGGATTTATTATAGTATTTTATTGAGGATTTATTATAGTATATTTATTGAGGATTTATTATAGTATATTTATTGAGGATTTATTATAGTATATTTATTGAGGATTTATTATAGTATATTTATTGAGGATTTATTATAGTATATTTATTGAGGATTTATTATAGTATATTTATTGAGGATTTATTATAGTATATTTATTGAGGATTTATTATAGTATATTTATTGAGGATTTATTATAGTATATTTATTGAGGATTTATTATAGTATATTTATTGAGGATTTATTATAGTATATTTATTGAGGATTTAGTATAGTATAATTTTTACCAATTATATCCATAAAAGTCAATATTGGAATGTTTATTATGTATTGCTCTCTCTCTCTCTCTCTCACTCTCTCTCTCTTTCTCTCTCTCTCTCTCTCTCTCTCTATATATATATATATATATATATATATATATATATATATATATATATATATATATATATATAAACCTGGATTAAATTACCTTGCCAATTAAACAATTATTTCAATAGGATACAGTGGTCTGAACCAGAAAACAACAACATGAATTATAGCAGAGGTTATCATAATCTCTACAACCCCTGAACAAAAACATCAGCCAACACACAATTATCGCCTCATAATAATTGCCTATATGAAGAGGAATTTATGAATCGAGGAAACGGCAATAGGTTACTTGATCCATAAACGGCCTCCGATGCGGTTATAATTATTATACAGTAATTATACAGTATTTATACAGTATTTATACAGTAATTATACAGTATTTATACAGTATTTATACAGTAATTATACAGTATTTACAGTATTTATACAGTAATTATACAGTATTTATACAGTATTTATACAGTAATTATACAGTATTTATACAGTATTTATACAGTAATTATACAGTATTTATACAGTATTTATACAGTAATTATACAGTATTTATACAGTATTTATACAGTAATTATACAGTATTTATACAGTATTTATACAGTATTTATACAGTATTTATACAGTAATTATACAGTATTTATACAGTACCGGTACTGTACTTCGCTCCATTTTCAAGTAACTTCTTAAGAGGGGATATGCGCATGTATTTGCTTAAACAGTAGGCTACCATAGTGCGGTTGGGAATATGAACATGATTAGATTAATATCCAGTATTCGAGAATGGATAATAAGTCGTAGGCGTGTGCATAAACCTTTAACCGTCCTGGTGGTGTAATGGTTAAGGTGGCAAAAATATGTGTGTGATAACCCGGGTTCGAATCCCGGTGGATCATATATACTTTAATTAATTTCATTGGGGGTGTGGTGGTGAGATTAATAAAAATAATATTATGTATTTTTTTTTGTATTATTTTATTAGTTTCCTCCCTAGACCTGCATCAAGCTTAACAAAGACTCGACCAAGACCCACCTTCAAGATAAATTTGTACATTTTTCGATGAAATAATGTGCCAGACTTCGGCCGGTTTCTCTTATATTACAGGCTCGCTATCGCTCGCCAGGAAAAATCGTCACCTAAATGACACCAAAAGTCTTAATATTGACAAAAAATGGGTCAAAAGGTCTTAAAATCACCAAACTAATGGGCCGAACGTCTTACAATCTGAAAATTAATGGGGATAAATACCAGGAAGAAGGGGGACCATAAATACTAACCATCTCCCCTTAATGATCTTGTCTGCAGTCTCTGAGGCAGTCACGAGAGTCTGATAAGTCTGTAAAGGGAGGTTGAAGTGTCTTTAATTAAGTGTTATAAGCAGAAAATAAACAATACACATACATTCAAATATAAACGATTACAGTAATGTAATATTAATGATGGAAAACAGGCATATAAGGAACTACAAAGTGAAGATACATATAAAATACTTTGTAATGTGATGGGTATGATAACAAGACCGTCTCATATCGGGTCCTCTCGTCTTCAGGAGGAGGCAAGAATAATGAAAGGGGAGGTTTGTATTATCCTCCCTAGTCCCCCATCAAACGCAATAAATACCCCACCCCCCACCCCCACCCCACCAAGACCCTCTTCTAGTAGATGTGTAAATTTTTTGGTAGAAGAAAATCACGGCCGAAGATCAGTTCCTCCTAAATTACAATTACGAACCACACACACACACACACACACACACACACACACACCACCTTTTCCATCACTCACACATAAAAAACCGTTCCATGTGTAACGCCAATAAACTTAACAAAACATTCCTGAACCACAAACCCACCACCTTTTCCATCAACCAAACCTATAAAAACGTGTCGTGTATAACGCCAATAAAAACAAACCCTAGCTGCCCTAGACATCTCGCATTCTTGAGCCATACATACACCACCTTTATTTATCACCAACGCATACAAATGTTTATAACACCAATAACAACAACAAGCCCTAGTATAGCTGCCCTAGATACCACCCACATATTAAAACGTTCCATGTATAACGCCAGTAACAACAAACCCTAGTATAGCTACCCTGGACATCACATTCATATACAAAAGTTTCATATATAACACCAATAACAACAACAAGCCCTAGTATAGCTGCCCTAGATACCACCCACATATAAAAACGTTCCATGTATAACGCCAGTAACAACAAGCCCTAGTATAGCTGCCCTAGACACCACCCACATATAAAAACGTTCCATGTATAACGCCAGTAACAACAAACCCTAGTATAGCTGCCCTGGACATCACATTCATATAAACAAGTTTCATATATAACACCAATAACAACAACAAGCCCTAGTATAGCTGCCCTAGACACCAGCCACATATAAAAACGTTCCATGTATAACGCCAGTAACAACAAACCCTAGTATAGCTGCCCTAGACACCAGCCACATATAAAAACGTTCCATGTATAACGCCAGTAACAACAAACCCTAGTATAGCTACCATGGACATCACCCCCATACATATAAAGTTTCATGTATAACACCAATAACAACAAACCTTAGTATAGGTGCTGCCATAGATATCACCCATACATAAACACGTTTCATACACAACACCAATAACAACGCACCCTAGTATAGCTTCCTTAAACATCACCTACACATACAAACGTTTCAAGTATAACGCCAACAACAACGCACCCTAGTATAGCTGCCCTAAACATCACCCACACATACAAACGTTTCAAGTATAACGCCAACAACAACGCACCCTAGTATAGCTTCCTTAAACATCACCTACACATACAAACGTTTCAAGTATAACGCCAACAACAACGCACCCTAGTATAGCTGCCCTAAACATCACCCACACATACAAACGTTTCAAGTATAACGCCAACAACAACGCACCCTAGTATAGCTTCCTTAAACATCACCCACACATACAAACGTTTCAAGTATAACGCCAACAACAACGCACCCTAGTATAGCTGCCCTAAACATCACCCACACATACAAACGTTTCAAGTATAACGCCAACAACAAAAAACCCTAGTATAGCTGCCCTGAACATCACCCACACATACAAACGTTTCAAGTATAACGCCAGTAACAACGCACCCTAGTATAGCTGCCCTGAACATCACCCACACATACAAACGTTTCAAGTATAACGCCACAACAAAAAACCCTAGTATAGCTGCCCTGAACATCTCACATGCCTAAACCACAAACACACCACCTTCCCCATCACCTGCATACAAAAACGTTTCTGTATAACATCCGCATAAACATAACATTACATGCTTAAGCCACAAACACACCACCTTCTCCAACACCCACATATTATAATTATACAAACGTTTCATGTATAACGCCAATAACAACAGAACTAATACTCTTTCTTTTCAACTGACGGAAAATTGCAAAGTTCCCATCAAGATCTCCCAGTTATTTTGAAGATTTTGTAGTGAAATATGGTGCAAATTCCATACCCTTGGTCTTAATAAGATACAGAGATATAGTAGTTTAATATTTTACCACTCAGTATGGAGAAATTAGCTGCTAGGGGATAAATTGTAAAGTTCCCATCAAGATCTCCCACTTATTTTGAAGATTGAGTAGTGAGATATGGTGCTAATTATATAAACCTGGTCTTAATATGATGCAGAAATATATACTAGTTTCATATTTGTTTAATACTTATCGAGAAATTAGCTGCTAAGGGACTCAATTTATCGCCAGCGGAGAAGAAACCGAGTAAAGTATAGCTGCTGCCCTGGACATCACCCACACAGACAAACGTTTCACATATAACGCCAAAAACAACACACCCTAGAAATTATGACCTCTAACCTCTGTAACTAAAAAACTACTAGAGTAATCAAGCTAAGATGTCTACCATTTGGGCAGAGTCAGTGAAGAAATATATGTGGAAATTTACAGCCAATTTGCTCTAGCCCTTTTTAAGTTACTGAGGATAGAGGTCATGATTTCTCGCCTACTTATAGCGAATAGAGTATACAGGTAGTATAGTTGCCCTGGACACCACCCCTCCTCTTCCCTGACCTTTACCGGCATACCACTGGGCAACCTCAAATGCACATAAGCCAAGGTTTATTATTATTATTATTATTATTTGTATTAATCCACCCTCATGTTTCACCCCCTTACTTTAAGGTGCTTCGCCACATTGTATTGGTAATTATAAGACGTTGATCCCCATTCACGTGTCCACTATTTCTTGGCAAGCTATAGCGAGCCTGCAATCTATGAGCAACTGGCCTTCGGCAGGATATTTTTTCCCCGAAAAATATACACATTATATTTGAAAGGGGGGCTGAGAGGTCGCGTATTAATATTATTATCTTTATTATCATTATATTATTATTATTATTATTATTGTTATTATTATCACTATTTTTATTATTAATTATTATCACTATTATTATTATTATTATTATTATTATTATTATTATTAATTATTATCACTATTATTATTATTATTATTATTATTAATTATTATCACTATTATTATTATTATTATTATCACTATTATTATTATTATTATTATTAATTATTATCACTATTATTATTATTATTATTATTATTAATTATTATCACTATTATTAGTTATTATTATTATTATTATCATTATTATTACTATTATTATCCCTATTATTATTATTATTATTATCAGTACTATTATTATCACTATTATTATTATTATTATTATCATTATTATTACTATTATTATTATTATTATATTATTATTATTATTATTACTATTATTATCACTATTATTATTATTATTATTATTATTATATTATTATTATTATTATTAATTATTATCACTATTATTATTATTATTATTATTATTAAGCTTGACAAAAAGGGGGGGGGGAGAGGGGGGGGGGGGGGGGGAAGGTGTCTGGGATAGAGATTTTCGTTTATGTTTAGGCTTGAAGGTGGGTGTCTGGGGCAAGCTATATCAACCTACCCTCCCTCCGTGGTGCCCTTTACCCCACATACCACACCGGACTCCCTGGAATGTGCCAAGAAGGATAACTGACTCACGGTGGGCGCCATGTTAGGACGCCCTCAAAGTCACACCAATGGTTTTCTGAGGCAGGATAAACATGTCTTAATTTCTGACTTGGGGTGTAAACAGTACGAGTCTATTGTCTCGGCCAGCTATATAGAACAAAAGGACTATAGTATTACTCTATACATACGATAATGAATTTAGTCTCAAAGTCACACCCACACCATAGTTTTCTGAGGCTACACACACACACACACACACACACACACATACATATATATATATAATTATATAATACTTGTATATATTTCTGACTGGGTATGTAAACAGTATCAGTACACTATGGTCTATTCTCTGTCGGCTATATAACAATAAGGATTATATAATTATAAATACATACATAAATATAAAGACAGAGTATATATCATTACTCTCTATACACTATTACTCTAAGCATCGAGAGGTACATGTAGGTGTAGTCTAGATTGTACTTAAGGGGGGTGACCTGCTTTTTGTTATTTCGGTCCTTTTCTCGCTTTCTTTGGCTTGTATCCATTTGGCCCCATTCAGCCAACTATTTTAAGACGTTTATCCCCATCTAGGTGTCGATTTCTTCCTGGCGAGCGATAGCGAGCCAGCATTATATGAAGAAATCCGGCTTCGCCGGAGAAATTTTTCTATCGAAAAATGTACAAATTTAGCCTGCTGTCAAACAAAAATAAAAAATATGCTGGCTCGCTACCGCTCACCAGTAAAAAATTGACACCTGGATGGGGATAAAAGTCTTAAAACAGTAGGCTGAATGGGGCCAAATGGATACAAGCCAGAGAAAGATAGAAAAGGACACAACCAAAACAGGTCAGCCCTCTTAATCCTTAGACTATATATATGAGCAACTCTGGTCTGAAAGCTTATATATAACAGCATTTATATCAATCTTGTCATGTCACCTATTGCATCTATCATCAATTTAGTTTCCGACACCAAGGACGAAGATCCCAGAAATGCTGCTGGAACAATTGGTGGCCATGGAAACTGTAGGATAAATGCTCTTGTGTGATAATACCTAAAAGGAGGGATGGGCGTATTTATTTGCTCATTTATTAGGTTATATATTATTTCCTTAGTTTTCTACCTAGACCTTCATCAACCTTAACAAAACGCCCCCCGAAGACGCTCCTTCAAGATAAATTTGTAAATATTTCAATAGACAAATGTCCCGGCCCATGGCCGGTTCCCTTTAAATTACAGGCTCGCTACCGCTCGCCAGAAAAAGATCGACACCTAAATGACACGGACACTTTTAATATTGACAAATAAATGGGGCGAAAGGTCTTAACATCGACAAACTAATAGGCCATTCGTCCTAAAATCTGATAACTATCTATCTATCTATATGCTCAGGCCCAATCCCCATTTTGGGGGTAGCCGACTCAAGACAGAGCAAGAACAGGGTAATCTGATAACTAATGGGGCTAAACATGAGGAAGAAGGGGGACCAGAAAAACGACCCATCCCCCTTACAAAAGAATTATTATTATACACACACACACATTATTGCTGGGTGTAATACCATTTGGTGTTAAGTTTGTCTGGAATTCACACTGTTGTTGTTGTTGTTGTTTTTGGTCGAGGAAAACATGTTCATAAACTGTATATGTTGCTGGAGGTACAATTAGTAGAGGTAAACATTATTATTGTAAACACAAGTTAATTCAAAATTCAATTAAATTTCAATTAAAAAAAGGTTTATTGTTACAAATAGGTACATGTTGTTTACACAGAGATGTTAACACAGATTGTCAGGTGCAATATGATCTGTTTGAAAGCCACTCCACTGTCTTTCTTAGGCTGGATAAACACGTGTACATTTCCGAGTGTGTATATAAGAAGTGTAAGCAGTCATTATTATTCCCAAACACAGAATATAATAGCTGGTGAGGCGAGTTGTGTGGCCATAGCTCAGAGGGAAGGCTGATTATTATGTTCCTTACATTAGTCGCAGATAAGGGATTTATGAAGTTGGTAATATACGAATTTTACCCTATCAAGATTAAATTAAATTCAATTCAAAAGAGTTTACTGTCACACCCATTATACATTACATATAATTAAGTTCCTACAATATACAGAGTGTGACAATGAGGAGCAGATACCATAAGGTACAGTATATAATTATTGTCCTCCGATTATGTATTTATTTTCTCCTTTCTGACCGTTATTAGACGATATTGTTCAGATTAAGAAGGGTATCTGGAAGTCAGAGGGGTAATTGAGATAGTCTTTACCCTTACAAATCCAACAGCTCCTTCCTAAACTGAATACAATCGTCTAACGATAGCCATAATAAACTGTCAACATGCGTCATAATCATCAAAAGGTTAATCCAATACCAATACTTAATAATCAAACCAACACACCAACGGTAACTACTGTAGATATAATAAACCCTGCTATAGTCACCCCCATATACAGTTGGCCAAATAAATCGTGTCGCCGCTGTCATTACGTTTTGCTCGCTGTAGCCTATGCTGTATTAATGTCAGTCACACGTTGAATAGGGTGTGTAAAGATAGGAACATGTTTGTATATCTCACTCGGAACGATGATTCATACCTTAGATAGCGCTGATACCAATTATTGATCGAAATATACTTGATACCACGACATCACTTATTTGGCCAACTGTACACACCAACGGTAACTACAGTAGATCTAATAAACCCTGTCATAGTCACCCCCGTTACTCAATGACAAGGGACAATCCGCGTCGCCCAAGCCAAATGGTGGAAAAGGTCGAGGTTGTATCACCCCTGGTCCAATAAGGCAGTGATGGTAGATTATACCATAGTGAATCATTGCAAGGGGGGAATAAATACATTGTTAATAGAACACTTATTTGTTACAAAAATGGTATATATATATATATATATATATATATATATATATATATATATATATATATATATATAGACCCTTTCAAGATATAATTGCGTATTTCTTTTCTGTTTTCTGGCTATAATTAGACGATTTTATTTAGATTAGGAAGGTTATATTAAAGTCAGAGGGTTGATTTAGATAGTGTTTACCCTTTTTTTTTATTCCCACAGAGCCTTCCTAAGCTATATACAATCGTCTAATGATAGCCAGAATAAATAGTCAACCAGCATCATGATCCTCAAAGGGTTAATCGTGTATGTGTTCTAATATGAATAGATGAACCGAAGATCACTATTCATCTGAACCATAGGTTTGTTGCAATTAACCCGGTGAAGCTCAGATACGTTTTAGCCGTTTATTTTGGCTACCATTAGACGATTTTATGCAGCTTAGGAATGATCTAGGGTATGAAAAGGGTAAAGACTATCTCAATCAACCCTCTGAATTCCGTATACCGTTACTAATCTGAATAAAATCATCTAATAGTAGCCAGAAACAGAACAGAAACGCGTATTGGAGCTTGAAAGGGTTAAGGGGGATGGTTCACCTGTTTTTTTTTTTTTTTTTTTTTCTCCCTAGACCTCCATCAAGCTTAAAAAAAACATCCACTAGACTATGATCAATGTGTACATTTTTCGGTAATAAAATGTCCCCCTCTTAAAATTACAGGCTCGCTATCGCTCGCCAGGAAAAAAAAAACGACACCTAAATGGCACGAAAGTTCTTAATATTGATAACGAAATTGTGTAGAAAGGTCTTAAAATCGCCAAACTAATGGGTCGAACGTCTTAAAATCTGAAAACTAATGGGGCTAAACATGAGGGAGAAGAGGGACCAGAAAAACGGCCCATCTCCCCTGAAGTTTTGGTAGCATAGGAATGGAAAGGGAGGAGAGAGGAAAGAAGAGGAGAGAGAAGGGAGAATAGGGATAGGAAGGGAGGAGATAGGAGAGAATAGGAGAGGAGAGAAGGGAGCATAGGGATAGGAAGGGAGGAGATAGGAGAGGAGAGAAGGGAGCATAGGGATAGGAAGGGAGGAAAGAGGAGAGAAGGGAGCATAGGAATGGGAAGGGAGGAAAGAGAGCAGGGGAGAAGAGAGAAGGGAGCATAGGAATGGGAAGGGAGGAGAGAAGGGAGGATAGGGATAGGAAGGGAGGAAAGAGAGAAAATAGGAGAGGAGGGAAGGGAGCAAAACAGGAGCATAGGGATAGGAAGGGGAGTAGATAGGAGAGAAGAGGAGAAGAGGGAAGGGAGCAGAAAAGGAGCATAGGGATAGGAAAGGAGAGAAGGGAGAATTGGGATAGGAAGTGAAGAATGGGAAGGAGAGAAGGGAGAATTGGGATGAGAAGTGAAGAGGAGAGAAGAGAAGGGAGCAAAAAGGAAGGGAGGAAAGAGGAGAGAGCAGAAAAGGAGCATAGGGATAGGAAGGGAGGAACGAAGAGGAAAGGAGAGGAGAGGAGAGAAGGGAGCATAGGAATGGGGGGGGGGGGAGAGGTTAAAATGGGAAAGGAGAGATGGGAGCAGAAAGGAGTATAAGAATGGGAAGGGAGGAAAGAGGAGAGAAGAGCAAGTTTATATCCCTTCTGGTTGAACATGACAGTGATGGCAGAATACAAGGTAGTGAATCATGGCTAGATATATCAAACAAGTGAATGAATAGATGGACTGTGGAGATAGGAGATGGAGAGGAGAGGAGAGGAGAGGAGAGAAACGAGGACAGAGAAGACATGGGGGAGGGATGAGATGAGAGAAATAAGGGGGAAGGGGGAGGGCAGAGGAATGGAGGGGAAGGGAGGATAGTGGATAGGAAGAGAGGAGTGGAGAGTGAGGGGAAGAGAGGAAGGTGGAAAGAGGGAGGAAAATAAAGAGTATAGAGGAGAGGAAAAGAAAGAGGAGAAGAATGAGAGAAGACAAGAAAAGGGAGAAAAAGAGAGAAAGAAGAGGAAAAGAGAAGAGAAGAGAGGAGAGAAGAAGAAAGGAAAATGTATAGATAAAGAGATGAAGCAGTAGACCACACCCACCGGATGAATAAGGGCGTGATTAAGGCAGATTACAGAACCGTGAATCATGAAGTTGAAGTGTGGAGGACAAGGCTGTGAATAAATAGATGAGTGTGGAGATATAAGGATAGGGAAGAGATGAGGAGAGGAGAGGCAGGAAGAGAGAAGTAGGAAGATAGATGAAAGGATATTCAATAAAGTGGAGAAACAAAGAAGTATTGGATCATACCTTTAGTTGAATAAAGGGTACTTCACAAATTCATGATTTTGATCCCAAGGCTCCACGACTGGCCACACATGTCGGAATCCTGGGCGTAGTTGTGAGCAAGCGGGCAGCATCATAGAATGGTCTAGCGGCGTCCCTACGTGTTGGCGTGGCGTGAAAGTATTATGGATCTGCACAAAACTGAGCAAGGTTGTCGGTTGGCGTGGGCCATTAACCCGGGAACGGCGAGAACACTCTTAAGAGGTTTTGTTGGGCAAAGGCGATGGTCCTCGAGGTAAGGCCTATAGAAAAGCCTTTTAAAAGGCCCCAGTAACACTTAAAATAAAAGAATAGGAGATTAAGTGAGATAATTCCCCTCCATACCGACTATTACTCCTCCACATGTGTCAAAAGGCACCGCCGTTGCACCATCTTTGTAAATTGTTTCACCGTCCACTGCATGACGTCACTGTTGACACACACAGACGGTGCCACATCAACACACGACCGTACAACATCGGTAAAAAGACGATATAATGACAGTCCTGTAATGTCAAGATGGCAAAACACTACAATCTTACCGTAGCCTGAAAACTGTGCAACGACAACGTAATGTGTGAGAAGATGGTGTGACGACAGCGTAATTATGTGAGAAGACAGCAAGATGATGTTGTACCGCCGCACTGCGCGGCCCAAAAAACACCAATGGGACGCCGCCAGGTCACCCCGAGCCATTGCAGATGTCGTAGTCCCGCCGTCGAGACTCTATCGTGTCGACGTTGTGGCACATTCGTGCCGCCACCCTTTCTAATCGGAGTCGTCTAACGATAGCCAGAAAACAAATGCGTAAAGGTATTCCGAAAGGGTTAAGGGAGGATCGGAAGAGCAGGCATCGACACACATTACCCAATCTAATATCTAGTCTCCTATTTTTATGCGCATGTACATTACGCACGTAGGCGTATGTGTGTGTGTGTGTGTGTGTGTGTGTGTGTGTGTGTGTGTGTGTGTGTGTGTGTGTGTGTTTAACAGGTTGTAGCCCCGGAAATGAGAGCATGGCCATCAGGTATGTCCCAGTCAATGTTACATAAGCATTGCACAGGGGCATTAAAGGGGGACGGGGGGGGGGGGGGGTAGGAGAGGGGTAGGGGGGTAGGAGAGGGGTAGGGGGGGGGGGAGAGGTGACGTCACACAACAGTAGGTGCCTGACATGGTGACATTTATATTCTGTCCTCTTGTGTGTGTGTGTGTGTGTGTGTGTGTAAGGGGGGTTATGTAGGTGTTTACTATTATTCTCATCACCACACTAAGACTGGTCACTACACAATAGAGCACACGGCTGTTACCCAAAATAAGAGCATGCATTTAAACGCACTACAGCAAGCCTCACTGATTTAGAAAACAATATACAGTTGCTCACATAAGTTATGTTCCCCTTCGTGATATCATTATTTATTTTCTATGTGACTGAGGGAGACAAAAGGAAGAACTGCCTGTGGCGAGTGCCTACCCCAGAGTTGAAAGAGTGGCAGGGCCAAAACCAAGGGGTATTCGAACCAAAATGCCTGGACACACAGAGTTTGAAGCAATTTAAGTCATAGGAAGAGTGAAAGACTGATTGTGGAAGAGAGTTCCAGAGCTCAGCTGTTGAATAGAAGAAAGATTGAGAATAACGTTTCACTCTTGGGTTGGAGAGTTGCACAGAGTAGGGGTTGAATTGTGCTGCAAGACGGGTGCTACGTGCTCTACGAAGAGGGGGTGGTATACACTGAGAGAGCTCTGAGGAACACTGGTTATTGTAATAGCGGTAGAATAGTGAGAGATGCAACATTGCGAGGAATTATATTGCGCATGATTGAATTACTAGTAGAGTTTCTTATGCAGTGGTTAGCTCATCTGATTAGTCAACTGAAAATTAAAAGAAACTCCGCTCACAATTCATGCACACTAATTATACTTTCATACGTAAGATCATGACGAGGAACAGAACTTATGTGGGCAACTGTACATTTTGTTTCGCATAGTTTGTTACTTGTATTCGTATTGTTTCGTATTTGAGATTTGAGGTTGAACTAAAGAGAGAGTTATGTAGGCCTATATGTTATGTGAATTGAACTACTGTTATTATGTTATTTGAATTTATCTAACTATTGTATATAATAGTAATGGCTGAGGTCAATAAACTATCTATCTGTCTATCTACATAAATTGGGAAAAAGTAGTACACACTCACTCACTCACTCAGAATCAATCTCTCTCTCTCGGTGTTCATTGCCCTTCTGCCCTGATTTTCCTCTGCCCCTCCCCTCTCCCTCCACTTTCTCTCTCCATCCCTCCCCCTCCCCTTCCCCTTCTCTCTGTCACCCTCCTCTCCTCTTCTCTCCCCTCCCTCTCTCCATCCCTCCCTTTTCCTCTCCCTCTCTCTTAATCTCTGTCACCCTCTTCTCCCCTTCGCTCCTCTTCCCTCCTCCCCCACTCCCCTTCCCTCCTCTCCCTCCCTCCCCCTCCCTTTCCTCTCCTCCCAATCCCTCTCTTATTCCCTTCCTATCTCCTCCCTCTATATATACCTCTCCCTCCCCCCTCCATTTTTTCTCTCCCCTCACCACACTCCTCCCTCCCCTCCATATCAGTTTAATGCTCTCCTCCCTCCCCCCCTTTCATCCCCTCCCCCCCGCCTTTTAACACTATCTGAGCCGAAGTCTTGAGGGTTATTATGATATTGTTAAATTATTAGAGGATTGTGTTCGTTTGCCATTTTCGAGCCATGTACTGTATATTAGTTTGTCCCCTAGGCTAGTAAAAACGTTTTCCCAGACTCCCTTACAAAAATAAATAAAAAATAAATAAAAAATATACAAATAAATAAAAATAAATAAATAAAAGGCCACCCAGACGTCTTCCCAGCTAAATTTGTACAATTTTCGATGTAAAAATGTCCTGGTCGGAGGCTGATTTCTTCTAAGTTACAGGCTCGCTATCGCTCGCCCGGAAGAAATAAAAATAAACATCTAAATGGGGTGAAGCGTCTTAATATCACCAAACTAATGGGGTAACACATTTTAAAATCTCCAAACTAATGGAGCTAAATAAGGGAGACCCAGAAGACCTTCCTCGGAACAAATAGGATTAAGGGGAGATTTCCACTTGAGTGATTTTTTTCTGGACCCCTTTCTCCCTTATGGTTAGCCCCATTGCTTTTGAAGTTTTAAGACGTTCGCCCCATTAGTTTGGCGATTTTAGGAAGTGTCACCCCATTTATGTCACTTATTATGTTCCTTCCAACAACCAACTCTACTCCTAAAATCGATTAATGAAATTTACAAACACATGTGGCAGTCCGTGGATTCGAATCCAGGATGCTCACACCGAAAATCAACACCTTATGCATCGCACCACGAAGACAGTTAAAGAATGTTTAAGACATTTCGTCCTATTTAGGTGTCGATTTTTTCCTGGCGAGCGATAGCGAGCCTGTAATTTAAGAGGAACCGGCCTTTGGCCGGGAAATTTTTCTACCGAAAAATTTACAAATTTATCTTGAAAGGGGGTCAAGGGGGTGTAATTTCAAGCTTGATGGAAGTCTAGGAAACACACTAAAAACCTCCCCTTAAGAAGGATCTGTGGTAGTAAAAAAGGGTAAATGAGATAGTTCGAAGCCTGTTAAGTGGTAGAGACCCTTTTTAAACTGCATAATATCATCTAATAGTAGCCAGAATAAAGACAAAAGGGCGTCATCGGTACAGAAGGGGTTAACCTACCTGTCAATTAGTGGGTGGGGCGTGATTGATGTCTTACCGCTAATTTAAGATAGATCATTAATTTACTTATCACACCGTTCTTGGGTAGCATGCTGTGCGGGGGCTGAGGAGATTTGGTTAACCCTTTCAAGATTATGACGTATTTTGACAGTTTATTCTGGCTATTATTAGAAGAGTTTATACAGCTTAGGAAGGATCTGTGGGAAATGAAAGTGGTAAGACTCTCTCAATTAACCCTCTGACTTCCATATACCCTTCCTGATCTGTATAAAATCGTCTAATGATAGCCAGAATAAACTGTCAAACCCCGTCATAATCCTCGAGGGGATATTCGAGTGGCAAACTTATGGAATGGACTACTTTGTAATGACGTTGAGTGTAGTACTGTTCAAACATTGAACAAATCATCTAAATAAATATCTCGCTCTTTAATCCCCGATAAACTGCGTGTAAAAACAAACAAATAACACTATTTTAGACTGCGCTATAATTTCCTGTTTTCACATAGGATCGATAGTTTAGTTACAGCAGCTTCGTAAAGACCAATATATATGTTGTTGCTTGTTTTCCTATGTACTTCTTGGTTATAGTTAGACTATTTATAATATGTCTTTTACCCTGTCGCTTAACCCATTGAGGATTATGACAAGTATTGACGGTTAAGGGGACATTGGTCGTTTTTCTGGACCCCTTTCTTCCTCATGTTTAGCCCCATTAGTTTTCAGAGTTTAAGAGGTTTGTCTCATTAGTTTGTCTATTTGAACACCTTCCGCCCCATTTCCTTGTCAATATCAAGACCTTTCGTGCAATTTAGGTTTTTTTTCTGGCTAACGATAGTGAGCCTGTAATTTTGGAAGAATCGGCCTTCGGCCGAAAAAAATGTCTACCGACAAATGTACAAAATAATCCAGAACCGGTTCTAATGGAGGTTTTTAAAAGTTTGAGAGATGTCTAGCAAGGAAACTAAATGAACACATAAATTAATAAACCAAAAAAGCAGCCACTAGCCTCTTAACTTGAATACACTTTCCTCAGAACGAGTTTGGTGTTATAAGTTACTTGATATATATACCCTGTTCCAAGTAAGTAGGCCAACACTCTTGCACATTAACCTCTATAACTCACAAACCACTAACGTAATCGAGCTAACTTGTGTACCGTTTGGGAAGGGTCAGCTAGGGAATAGGTGTGAAAATGTACAGCCCATTTGTTCTAGCTATATGAATAATTGAATAAAAAAAAAAAAAAAAAAAACACAAAAATTAACCAGCCACCCACCCCTTAACTTGGAATAAACTTTACTCCTTTAGCAGCTCATTTCTAGATAACGAATGGAAAACTAAGAAACTATTATGTCTCTATCACACTATTATGTCTCTATCACACTATTATGTCTCTATCACACTATTATGTCTCTATCACACTATTATGTCTCTATCACACTATTATGTCTCTATCACACTATTATGTCTCTATCACACTATTATGTCTCTATCACACTATTATGTCTCTATCACACTATTATATATAGGGGTTAAGGTTCACGATTTCTGGCCTACTAAGTTTGAACATGGTATAGTAGTAGCTAACCTTGCCTTTTTCTTCAATATCCGTCTATCTAACCTTTTATTTGCCTTGATGTGCATTTGTTTCTAATTATCTCTGTCTAGTACCTTGTTTAGTCAGGCTGTCTGTTACGGTGGGATGGTTCACTTTTTGGTCCATTTATTATCTTTCTAGTTTCCTCCCTAGACCTCCATCAAACTTAAACAAAAGCAGCCCCAGGATCCCCTTTCAAGATACAATTTTACATTTTTCGGTAGAAGAATGTTCCGGCTGCAGGCCGGTTACTATAAAAATTACAGGCTTGCTATCGCTCGCCAGGAAAAAAATAAGACACTTAACCGGTGTTAAATGGCACGAAAGGTCTTGATATTGACAAATAAATGGGACGTAAAGTCTGAAAATCGCCAAACTAATCGAACGTCTTAAAATCTAAAAAACAATGGGGCTAAACACGAGGAAGAAGGGTGGCCAGAAAAATGTCCCATCTCCCCTTAACATAGCTCTTCATCCTGCCATAACTGTTACTATCTGTCTATCAAGCTTTCTGGCGGTCTGTCTGTTTGTTAGCCTGTCTTTTCTGTTGATATATACAGTATATATGTCTGTTGATCTATCACCCTGTCTGTCTGTAATCCTATTATTATGGCTGTTATTATGTCTGGCTGGCTATTCCTGTATTCCTGTATTCCTTCTATTATTATGGCTGTTATTATGTCTGGCTGGCTATTCCTGTATTCCTGTATTCCTTCTATTATTATGGCTGTTATTATGTCTGGCTGGCTATTCCTGTATTCCTGTATTCCTTCTATTATTATGGCTGTTATTATGTCTGGCTGGCTATTCCTGTATTCCTGTATTCCTTCTATTATTATGGCTGTTATTATGTCTGGCTGGCTATTCCTGTATTCCTGTATTCCTTCTATTATTATGGCTGTTATTATGTCTGGCTGGCTATTCCTGTATTCCTGTATTCCTTCTATTATTATGGCTGTTATTATGTCTGGCTGGCTATTCCTGTATTCCTGTATTCCTTCTATTATTATGGCTGTTATTATGTCTGGCTGGCTATTCCTGTATTCCTGTATTCCTGTATTCCTTCTATTATTATGGCTGTTATTATGTCTGGCTGGCTATTCCTGTATTCCTGTATTCCTTCTATTATTATGGCTGTTATTATGTCTGGCTGGCTATTCCTGTATTCCTGTATTCCTTCTATTATTATGGCTGTTATTATGTCTGGCTGGCTATTCCTGTATTCCTGTATTCCTGTATTCCTTCTATTATTATGGCTGTTATTATGTCTGGCTGGCTATTCCTGTATTCCTGTATTCCTTCTATTATTATGGCTGTTATTATGTCTGGCTGGCTATTCCTGTATTCCTGTATTCCTTCTATTATTATGGCTGTTATTATGTCTGGCTGGCTATTCCTGTATTCCTGTATTCCTTCTATTATTATGGCTGTTATTATGTCTGGCTGGCTATTCCTGTATTCCTGTATTCCTTCTATTATTATGGCTGTTATTATGTCTGGCTGGCTATTCCTGTATTCCTGTATTCCTTCTATTATTATGGCTGTTATTATGTCTGGCTGGCTATTCCTGTATTCCTGTATTCCTGTATTCCTTCTATTATTATGGCTGTTATTATGTCTGGCTGGCTATTCCTGTATTCCTGTATTCCTGTATTCCTTCTATTATTATGGCTGTTATTATGTCTGGCTGGCTATTCCTGTATTCCTGTATTCCTTCTATTATTATGGCTGTTATTATGTCTGGCTGGCTATTCCTGTATTCCTGTATTCCTGTATTCCTTCTATTATTATGGCTGTTATTATGTCTGGCTGGCTATTCCTGTATTCCTGTATTCCTTCTATTATTATGGCTGTTATTATGTCTGGCTGGCTATTCCTGTATTCCTGTATTCCTTCTATTATTATGGCTGTTATTATGTCTGGCTGGCTATTCCTGTATTCCTGTATTCCTTCTATTATTATGGCTGTTATTATGTCTGGCTGGCTATTCCTGTATTCCTGTATTCCTTCTATTATATTGGCTGTTATTATGTCTGGCTGGCTATTCCTGTATTCCTGTATTCCTGTATTCCTTCTATTATTATGGCTGTTATTATGTCTGGCTGGCTATTCCTGTATTCCTGTATTCCTGTATTCCTTCTATTATTATGGCTGTTATTATGTCTGGCTGGCTATTCCTGTATTCCTGTATTCCTTCTATTATTATGGCTGTTATTATGTCTGGCTGGCTATTCCTGTATTCCTGTATTCCTTCTATTATTATGGCTGTTATTATGTCTGGCTGGCTATTCCTGTATTCCTGTATTCCTGTATTCCTTCTATTATTATGGCTGTTATTATGTCTGGCTGGCTATTCCTGTATTCCTGTATTCCTTCTATTATTATGGCTGTTATTATGTCTGGCTGGCTATTCCTGTATTCCTGTATTCCTTCTATTATTATGGCTGTTATTATGTCTGGCTGGCTATTCCTGTATTCCTGTATTCCTTCTATTATTATGGCTGTTATTATGTCTGGCTGGCTATTCCTGTATTCCTGTATTCCTTCTATTATTATGGCTGTTATTATGTCTGGCTGGCTATTCCTGTATTCCTGTATTCCTTCTATTATTATGGCTGTTATTATGTCTGGCTGGCTATTCCTGTATTCCTGTATTCCTGTATTCCTTCTATTATTATGGCTGTTATTATGTCTGGCTGGCTATTCCTGTATTCCTGTATTCCTGTATTCCTTCTATTATTATGGCTGTTATTATGTCTGGCTGGCTATTCCTGTATTCCTGTATTCCTTCTATTATTATGGCTGTTATTATGTCTGGCTGGCTATTCCTGTATTCCTGTATTCCTTCTATTATTATGGCTGTTATTATGTCTGGCTGGCTATTCCTGTATTCCTGTATCCTTCTATTATTATGGCTGTTATTATGTCTGGCTGGCTATTCCTGTATTCCTGTATTCCTTCTATTATTATGGCTGTTATTATGTCTGGCTGGCTATTCCTGTATTCCTGTATTCCTGTATTCCTTCTATTATTATGGCTGTTATTATGTCTGGCTGGCTATTCCTGTATTCCTGTATTCCTTCTATTATTATGGCTGTTATTATGTCTGGCTGGCTATTCCTGTATTCCTGTATTCCTTCTATTATTATGGCTGTTATTATGTCTGGCTGGCTATTCCTGTATTCCTGTATTCCTGTATTATTATGGCTGTTATTATGTCTGGCTGGCTATTCCTGTATTCCTGTATTCCTTCTATTATTATGGCTGTTATTATGTCTGGCTGGCTATTCCTGTATTCCTGTATTCCTTCTATTATTATGGCTGTTATTATGTCTGGCTGGCTATTCCTGTATTCCTGTATTCCTTCTATTATTATGGCTGTTATTATGTCTGGCTGGCTATTCCTGTATTCCTGTATTCCTTCTATTCCTGTCTAATGTGTAAATCGATATGTTAGATAGTCAGTCCGTCTGTCCGTCAGACAGACAGACAGACAGAGCTATATTGATATAGATAAATATAACTATCTAATTGAACTTGTTTTCCTGTAGAGGTGTCTATGTCTGTCTGTATGTGTGATGTGTCGTCATCTATATGTTTGTAATGTAAGTATAAGTATGTATGTATGTATGTATGTATGTATGTATGTATGTATGTATGTATGTGTGATGTGTCTTCATCTATATGTTTGTAATGTAAGTATAAGTATGTATGTATGTATGTATGTATGTATGTATGTATGTATGTATGTATGTATGTATGTATGTATGTATGTATGTATGTATGTATGTTTCTGTCATGTAGTCAGTCTTCCTGGTATACTCGGGTATGTCCCAGGAGTCTACAAGTTCTTCTGTAGGGTATTTTTTTGCCCCCCCCCCCCCCCCCCCTCCCTCCCCCCCTCTCTGCCTGTTTAGCGCCTTCCGTAAATACCAGGACTTCGTGTACTACGTCGCCTTATAACTCGACTTTTTGTTTAACCCCATGACGCGTTTTGACAGGTTATTCTGGCTATCATTAGACGATTCTATACGGAAAAGGAAGGCGAGATGGAAATCAGAGGGTTGATTGAGTCAGATTTTTTACCCTTTTAACTCCCGCAGATCCTTCCTAAGCTGTATAAAATAGCCCCAATGATAGCCAGAATAAACTGGTAAAATACGTCGTAGTATGTAAGAGGTTAAGGGGGGTCACCTGTTTTTGTTCTGTCCTTTTCTATCTTTCTCTGGCTTGTATCCATGTGGCCCCATTCAGCCTACTGTTTTAAGACGTTTATCCCCATCCAGGTGTCATTTTTTTACTGGTGAGCGGTAGCGAGCCAGCATATGTTTTATTTTTGTTTGACAGCAGGCTAAATTTGTAAATTTTTCGATAGAACAATTTCTCCGGCGAAGCCGGATTTCTTCATATAATGCTGGCTCGCTATCGCTCGCCAGGAAGAATTCGACACCTAGATGGGTATAAACGTCTTAAAATGGTTGGCTGAATGGGGCCGAATGGATACAAGCCAGAGAAAGAGAGAAAAGGACAGAAATAACAAAAAGCAGGTCACCCCCCTTAATAATTATCATATACGTTATAGTAGCATATCCAACCTTCAAATTTGGCAAACCTCGAATTACGCATTATTATTATTTTTTTTTTCAGGAATAAATTAACGCGTGGATAAAATGCCACCCCCTTTAATTAATCGTCGTTTTCTATATATTATTAAGGGGAGATTTCCACTTGATGGACTTTTTCTTGACCCCTTTCTCCCTCATGTCTAGCCCTATTGCTTTTGAGATTTTAAGAAGTTTGCCCCATTAGTTTGGTGATTTTAAGAATTTACGCCCCCATTCTGTCAATTTTAAGACCTTTCGTGCCATTTAGGTGTCGATTTTATCCTGGCGAGCGATAGCGAGCCTGTAATTTAAGAGTTACCGGCCTTCGGCCGGGAAATTTTTTTACTGAAAAATTTACACATTTATCTTGAAAGGGGGTCAAGGGGATGACATTTTAAGATTGCTGGAGGAGTAGGAAACAAACTAAAAACCTCCCCTTAACCCTTAGAAGACACGATGCCGTATTATTGTTCTGATTCTGGCTATCATTAGAAGATTTAATTCAGATTAGGAAGGGTATATGGAATTCAAAGGGTTAAGCGAGATAGTCTGTACCCTTTTACTTTTAACAGATCCTTCCTGAGCTGTATGCAATCGTCTAATGAGAGCCAGAGGAAAATTTTAATTGCGTCTAAATCTTCAGAGGGTTAAACATCCTACTGTCAGATAATGTTTTCGTATTCAACTTCAGAGGGACCTCATGAATAAGGAGTTAAAGACTATAATACAATTAAGTCAGGAACGCATACACTTTTATAAACATTCAATGATCCACTCTTTCTTACTCATTCACTCTCTCTCTCTCTCTCTCTCTCACGCACACACACACTCACTCTTAAGGGTACTTCACACAGTCAGGAATGCGAGCTAGAACCACTAGGAATAACTGAAAATTCGGATTCCTGGGCCTATTCGCGGTGAAATCTATACTCCAAGTGACTAGCGATATCCTAGTGATTCCTGGTACACTCCCAGTGACTCCAAACCAGTCCCGGCCAATTGGCCCTGTCCGACAAAATGTTCACCGTGTTTAAGGTTCTCGCCGCGAATCGGACCACTCCCAGTGATTCCCAGTGATTTCCCAGTGACTCCCAGTGAGTCCTGGTGATTCTGGTATGAACTGGAACTGAAACCAAAAGCTGTCCGCGAATCAGATACGAAACACTGAGCATCACCAGGACTCACTGGGAGTCACTGGGAATGGTCCGATTCGTGGCTAGAACTTTAAATACAGTGAACATTTTGTCGGACAGGGCGAATCGGCCGCGAGTGGTTTGGAGTCACTGGGAGTCTAACAGGAATCACTAGGATATCGCTAGAGTCACTAGGATATCGCTAGAGTCACTAGGATATCGCTAGAGTCACTAGGAGTCATCGAATTTTCACCGCGAGTAGGGCCAGGAATCCGAATTTTCAGCTACTCCTAGTGATTCTAGCTCTCATTCCTGACTGTGTGAAGTACCCTTTAATAAATATATTATTCATATAAACCTGTAATACTTCTCACGTGAAAGTATAATATACATTATACAGGTAGTTAACTTTTCATGATCAAACATTATAAATAGGCCTAGTATTAACCTGTGTAAGTACAATTTCCCACAAGACATTGTATTCACCCAGTGATTGTGTGTAGAGAAGGAAATTACGGTAGTTCAGGTAATTAATAATGTGAACAATGTATGGTCAATGTTACAATACCCTACTTGTAGTCTACAAGTTCTGCAACTCCCCTTACCTAACATAACGAGAGTGGTGGAGACGTGTTTGTATGTGTTTTGAAACGTCAAGTTCGTTTGGTGGTGGACAGTGGAGTTTGGATTACTACTGCGAGGGGCGTTGTAGTCGCCGGGGTAAAGTTTGAGCCAGCGTAATCATGGCTTGGTTGTTTAGGGGCCGTTGTAGTCGCCGGTTAATACTGTAGAAGTTCTGCAACTCCCCTGACCTAACCTAAGCAAACAAACACAACCTATAAGTGTTACCTATATTAGGTAATCGTATGAAATATTACAGAACTCGGTAACGAATGAAAAGAAGAAGGTGGGAAGGATCAACTATCCACTATTTAGACAATAGATTAAATATATTTGTTTCGTAAAGTATAGTAAGCATTGATATCATGACCTTACGGTACATAATAATACAGACTTATCGTATTATATTAATGTCTGTAATGATGTATGAATACAGTCATTGTACTTAATGATGATATTAGAGGACTGTAGTTATAGCCTACAAGAGACATACTTGAGGAAAAATGAATTTCAATTATAGGGTCAAACACACAATGGGGGCCATGCCTGGCATACTCGCATCCCATTCCTAACAAATCCCAGTGATGCTCGGTGACTCCCAGTGACTCCTATCTAATTCCCAGTGATTCCTATAATACTCCTATCGACTCGTATATTACAGTAATTCGAAATTTTCAAATTTTCAATAACTCTCATGCACTTCATTCCTGGTTTTATCCAGGTGATTCCTGGTGATTCCCAGTGACTCCCAGTGATTCGCAGGTACACTCCCACTGGTTCCTACGGTGTTGTGAGTCCACGGGGAATTGCAGACATTCGTGGTGTATTCCCAGGAATCACCAGGAACTGTGTGATGTACCCTTTACTCTCTCTTATCTTGTCTTGATAGCATAATGCATAAGTGCGCGGAACTTCGATGTGAGTATCCTAGGTTCGAGTCCTTGGAGTGTCACATGTATTTGTTGATTTCATTAATTGAGTTTAGATGTGAAGTTGGTTGGTGGAAAAAGCATAACAATTACAATTTAACAGTTACATAATAATGATAATACAAATAGGCAGTTTAGATATTATACCCTCCTCTCCTCTACATGTCTGTCTATATGCTTACCTCTCTCTCTCATGACACTAACAATTAAATAAATATATAAACAAATGTAGTTCCGATAATCTCCCCCTTTCCCTACTCTCTCTCTCTCTCTCTCTCTCCACTTCGCTCTCGCTGCTCGAAATTTTACCATAACTTGAGTACTCCATTACTCATCCCCTTATTTGTTTGCATGAGCTGTAGCTAAGCTCTAGCTTAACTGCCCTGTAGTTGCTTTGCATGTAATTTTGCTGTGTTTTTGACTGATAATCGTTGTTTATCGAAACTGCTTTTGTTTACATTTGTACCGGTTAGTGACGACCGACGCTCTAAAGTAAACAAACTACTTGCTAGTTTCATATTATAAAGTTCTAGCACTTATTGTAGATATTTTAGCCCTCACTGTAGTTAAGTGCTTAGCAAACCACTCCGTAGTTATCTTGCATGACATTGTACTGTAGTTTTGACTGATAAACGTTTGTTTTTCAAAATTCTATTTGTCAAGTTAGTAGAGACGCCGCCGATACCAGCGCCACCTGTGTATGCATAAACAAACCCTCTTCTTGTATTTCATATAATTATCAAAGTCTAGCCAATACTGTACTTGGTTGAACTTTTTATCTTGGTTATCTATATAAATCGCACACACTAACATTTGTCAAGATAGTTTTAATATTGGGTTAGAATAATTTAGTTACTGTAATACTTTTTGATAGCCTATTTATTAATCGCATTTCAGATACTTGTCATCATATTAATAGGCCTCTCACACTCTTGCCAGGGATATTACTAACTCCATTATTATTATTATTGTGTCGACCACTGTATAAACTAATATACAGGTTTTAGCCTAACTGTGTCATACTGCTAACATAATTTTATTTTTATTTTCAGGCATAAAATTGTGTTCTATTGCTAACATATTCTTTTTGTGATTAACATATTCTTTTTGTGATTTACAGGCATTAATTGTACCATATTGCTAACAAATACTTGTTGTTACTGTACTGTATACTGTTTTCCAGTTTTCTCACTAGGCTACATTAACCCTCTCCCACTTTTTGTTTTTTCCAGTAAATTTTGTAACAAATTTCTAGTCCATTTGTGATTTTCAGGCTTTAACTGTGTCATACTGCTAACATAAATTTTTGCTTTATTTTCAGGCATAAATTGTGTTCTATTGCTAACATATTTTTTGTGATTTACTGGCATATTAATTTTATCATATTGCTAACAAAATTTGGTGTGATTTTCAGGAATTAATTGTATCACATTGCTAACATAAATTGTTTGTGATTTTCAGGCTTTAATTGTACCATTTTGCTAACATAAATTTGTGTGACTTTCAGGCATATTGTGATTATATCGTCATGGCGCCGCAACGAACCTGCACGAGTTGTTCCGGTAAATTTGGCCCTACCATGTTTGTTGATACTGATGTCCAAATTTGTAGATTTTGCCAGCTCCAAGAGAAGATTGCGGATGAATTGAATGCAGCTCACCGCAAGATCGATGCCCTGACTACGAAGCTTGAATCCCTTCAAGAATTTGCCACACTCAACGTAGGAGTGCCCTCGGCCCAAGAAAACACTACGATGTCAACCGCCATTCCAGTGCATACAGTACCGGTACCGGTACCCACACCAGCAGCTACCTTAGATGTTGCAGAAAATAATAATGACTCTACTCTCACTCCCCCCCAGGACAACTTTCAGTTAGTAAGAAACAATGTGCATCCCAGTACCAGTACCAGGAAGGTCATCCCGACAACATGCCAAAACCGCTTCAAAATTCTTGCTATTGACGAGGAAGAGGAAACGGAAGAAGTTCGGCTTGTGGGCGACTCCATGGTCCATGGCCAATTAACAGAGTTCTGCGCCAGGGCACCCAGGACCAGAAAGCGATTCTGTATCCCAGGTGGCGGCGTGGACCACATTGTTGCGGCTGTGGAAGAGGTTTCCAGGCTCGCCCCCGCAAGCACTACGTACGTCATCCATGTTGGATCTAACGATGTCCAACGGACGCGGTCAGAGGAACTACTTTGCAAGTACCGGCGGCTGATCAGGTCCTTCAAGGAAAAATCTAATAGAATCTTAATTTCAGGAATTGTTCCCCGGATTGATGTAGAAAACTGATTCTACAACATAGCTACCAGTACAAATCGCCGACTAGCCAAACTCTGCAGGGAGGAGGACATCGGCTTTGTCGACACGTGGGATCATTTTTACTATGATAAATCTTTGTTTTCAGGAGATGGTGTACATCTCAATGAAGTAGGAGCTGCACGTCTTGGTCGTCTGCTGAACGATGAAGTCTAGGATTTCCGTTAAAAAAACGGGTTTAACCGGGGGTAGTGTAAGTCAAATATGAACTGAAGATTCAGACAATGCACAATCAGTAACATCCAACTCTAATACTCTTAAGGTGTTTTATGTAAATGCTCGTAGCATACGCAATACATTTTCAGATCTAGAGGAAATCGTGTTTACAGAACATTATGATATAATCGGCATTACAGAATCTTGGTTAAATACGGAAGACAGAGACTTTTTAGCCGAATATACGCTTCCTGGTTATACAATGTTTGAGAAAAGTCGGATCAATAGAAATGGAGGAGTTCTGTTTTTTATAAAGGAAAGTCTTAATCCCGTCTTAATGTCAAAACCTCAAATTGCGAATATAGACATATCTTACGTACTATTAAATAATAAACGAGGAACTAAAATAACACTAGCTTTATTATACAGACCCCCAGCTCAATCAGTGCAAATTGACAGTGAAATTTATGAACAAATTGCAGAAATAACTAACATACAAGATACCGTAATTCTTGGCGATTTCAACTTACCCGTGACTAAATGGGGCGATATTCTTACTTCACACTCTGGACACGACCTCTATGCTAACTTTCAAGAGAGTTCACTTTTTCAATTTGTACAATCTCCGACCCGTGGTAATAATGTGCTTGACCTTGTACTCGCAACAAAAGAAGAATTAATAGAGAATTTGAATGTTGGTGATGAATTCAGTAACAGCGACCATCGTACGATAACTTTCACTTTAAAGTTTACTAGTAACAAATCAAATAGCAGCATTGAGAAAGTCCCTAATTTCAAGAAAGCAAATTTTCATAAACTTAAATCAAAGCTTAAAGAAACTGACTGGAGCTTTCTGACTAACAATAACGACATAAATACATCTTGGGAGTGTTTCACAACCACTTACCTTAAGGCAGTGAAAGACTGCATACCATCGAAAATACGGCATCCAGGCCATAATGATAAGCCCAAATGGTGGAATAAAGATATTTCAGACTGTCTGCTTGCTAAAAAATTTGCTAATGATAGATTAAAATCCTCACAAAATGAAGAACGGGTGAAATTTGTAGAGCTACGACGCAAAGCCAAAAAGTTAATTAAGAAAAGTAAAAAGACCCTGGAGTTACATGTTGCGAATCAAAGTAAAACAAACCCGAAAGAATTCTATAGTTATATCAGAAAGAAAAAAGTAGTTACTTCAACTGTTGGACCGTTAGTCGATGAAAATGGAGAATACACCAAAGATGAAGTACAAATGAGTAATGCCCTCAATACCTTCTTTGCATCAGTTTTTACAACCGAAGACCTCAGTGATATCTGTGACGCTTCTGCATAGTAGCCACGTGCGGGCATGCGCGCGCGTCGGCTGCCCAGCCTTTCAGAAACCGGCTGGCGGCAGCTGGCCGGCAGGCTTTTCCTTAGTATATATCCTACGACAACGTAACTAATGTCTGGGATATTCTTATGTTGTTTCACAGCTTGAAGCTGCCCTTATTCTTAACCAACGCATCTTAGTATATTTTATTCTCGATAGTTGATCGTTCATTATAATATATAAGATGTAAGTCTAGTGAGAGTGGGAGGAGACGAGCAGGAGAGAGAGACCGGCTGGGGGACGTTGCTTCGCGCGGAGAGTCCAGCTTGGGACGAGCCTGAAAACGTTGCCATATGCATTTGATCGCAACGTTAGGCTTAGTTTCGACTCACGCACGGGGTAGAGGATTTTGACCCGGCAACTGTGTTGAGTGTTGCCAAGCATGGGATGTATTTTGCATGCCTAGGGTGGGGTCCAGACAGATTCAAGACTCAGAGCTCACCTCACTGTCGTACCCTTCGGACCCCCTTGATATCTATCCCTCTCAACCCCACTTAGAAACTTTCTCTCTTACTTTGTATACCTTCCTTCCACTACTCACATTCGCTCACATTCAACCTGTCCCAAAGAAGGGTGACCGCTCTCAACCCTTCAACTATCGTCCAATTGCTCTTATCTCTTGTCTTTCTAAAGTTTTTGAAACTATTCTTGCTTCCAAATTTCTTAAGCATTTCTCTTCTCATAATCTGCTCTCAGATCGCCAGTATGGCTTCCTTAAGGGTCGCTCTACTGGTGATCTTCTTTCATATCTTACTAACTCTTGGTCATCCTCCTTTCGGGACTTCGGTGAGACTTTTTCTATTGCACTAGACATATCGAAAGCCTTCGATAGAGTCTGGCATAAATCTTTAATTTCTAAACTACCCTCCTTCGGTTTCTATCCCTCCATCTGTGCCTTTGTCTCTAATTTCCTTTCCGGCCGTTCCATAGCCGCGGTTGTGGACGGCCATTGTTCACTTCCTCACTCTATAAACTCCGGTGTTCCTCAGGGCTCTGTCCTATCTCCTATTCTCTTTCTAATTTTTATAAATGATCTCCTTAACTGTACCTTAATTCCCATCCATTCATACGCAGACGACTCAACCTTGCACTACTCCATTAGTTTTTCAGAACGCCCCAGCCAGCAATCCCTCAACGACAAACGTAATGAAGCCATAGAACTCTTAAATTCTGATCTAAATACTATTTCCAATTGGGGCAGAGAAAACCTTGTTAACTTTAATGCTTCCAAAACCCAATTTCTCCATCTATCTACCCGTCAGGATCTCCCAGCGGACTATCCCTTATTCTTCAAATACAAAAATCAACCCTTCATCTTCTCTCAATATTCTTGGTGTCTCTTTTTCTTCTGCTCTCATTTGGAAGGACCATATTACCAGTCTTGCTAAGGCAGCCTCCCAGAAGCTGGGTGTGCTCAACCGCCTTAGGGGGTTCTTTTCCCCTGTGCAGCTTCTTGCTCTGTACAGGGGCATAGTGCGCCCTTGTATTGAGTATTGTTCACATGTGTGGGGAGGTTCCTCTCACACTGCTCTCCTAGACAAAGTTGAAAGGAAGGCCTTTCGTATCATTAACTCCCGTCCACTCACAACTCTCTGCAATCTCTCTCTCTCCGCCGCAATGTTGCATCTCTCTCGCTATTCTATCGCTACTATAATATCAGTGTTCCTCAGAGCTATCCCAGTGTATACCACCTCCTTTACGTAAGCACGTGGTACCCGTCTTGCAACACAATCCCATCCCTACTCTGTGCAACTCTCCAACCCAAGTGAAACGTTACTCTCAAACTTTCTTCTACTCAACAGCTGAGCTCTGGAACTCTCTCCCAGAATCAGTCTTTCCCTCTTCCTATGACTTAAATTGCTTCAAACTCAGTGTGTCCAGGCATTTTGGCTCGAACGTCCCTTGATTTTGGCCCTGTCACTCTTTCAACTATGGGGGAGGCACTCGCTATAGGCAGTTATGCCTTTTGCCTCCCTCAATCACATAGAAAAAAAAAAAAAAAAAAAAAAAAAACTTCACCAATCTATTTAATTACCCCATCCCCTTGATAGACCTTATATCTATTATTGTATTAACGACGAGCTCTCAGATAACTAGATAGGATTTAGGGCCTTATGCAGAGACGTAATTGTTAACGAGACCTAGGAAGCTTTTTTGTTGTCTCATATTTGGTGGTTTCATGCTTGCTAGTGTGTTCTTGTGTCAGGTTAGCAGGGGCTAGACCGGAGGGGAGGCTTTTTGCGATCCTTTAAGTAAAGTCTGCTGGTGCGAGTCCTGTGGACCCTCACGACTTTACTAGGATACCCGTGGGAGTCTGGGGGCATTTTCTTGTCTGTGTCCCTGTGTGTCTAGTGTTGTGTTGTGTGAGGGCCCTTGCCTAGTCCACTCAGCACTGCGCTAGCACGTCTTGCTTTTGTTTTAGGGTCGCCAGGAGAGAGTCAGATACTTGCGATCTGAGTCTCTCAAGAGAGCACCCTTTCAATTAGAGTAATTTGGCGCACAGACTTGGGAACGTCCCTAGGCTAGAGCAGGTGGCTCAGCCCGGGTATCCGAAGCCTATATCCTTCCAGCTAGACCTCTGCCACCTGGCAGATTAACAGCTAGGGGTTTATCATCTCTGTATGCTTGTTATTGTGCCACAGTTTACCGTTTTTATGAGCATTGTGAGTCAGGGTGTGGCTTAGAGACTCTGTCCGAGCAAGCTTGCCTGACTAAGAGTGAGAAGCACACCTGTATGTGGTTATGTTGCGAGTTGCTTCCTTTATTTAATTATACCTATGCCATTATACACTGTATGGCCTATCACTAGTATTTATTCCTGCTTATGAGTTAAGAGTTCTCTAAATCCGTAACGTACTTTCTTTGCTAAGCATCAGATCCTACAGTAGCCGCATGCAGTTTAGAAACCTGCATCTTGTCTACCAGTACGATGTTTTGAGGACTGTTTGCTTTTACATTCTTTCACGCAGGGGTGATTAGTTGTATTAATTAACAGAACGTTAAATGTACTTTCTTCTAGTTTGTTATTAAATTGTTTCTGCAATTTAATCCCGTTATCTATCTTTTCCTTGAAGCTTTAAGTCAACTTAATTGTGTGATCTTTTATATAGCCTGCTTGACTATCAGCAGTCTATAGTGCGTGCACCCTGTAACCGAGTCATAGGATACCTCGTTGTCCAGGCAGGACTCTTGACGGTTTAGGGTGGTTTGTTGCCTGGGTTTATAGATAAGGGTTGGATCTAGCGTTTTCCGTTGTTGCTTGTTGCCGCATACCTAGTCCAATAGAAAGAGCCCAGTGTTTATATATCCCAGGACGTAACAAATGGCGACCTTGCCAGGATTTACTGAACAGAGGAATATAGTGGTCATTTGTTTTGAGATTCCTTATGATTAGAGGAATACAGTGGACAGTTTTTTTTTTTGGAGCAACCAATATAACACATTAAAGACTTTAAATAACATTAGTATATACATACTTGCATAGGAGATAAGGCACATTCTATAACCGTTATAATTACTGCAGTACACAAGCATGTCTAATACATCAGAACACATTGATGGGTCAGGTCACGATACGGGCTCGGAGGGAGAAAGACCTGTGGAGTGGCTAGTCGATAGCGAGGAGGGTGCTAGAAGATTTTTAGAGGTGCCCCTTACCGCTGCCAGGGTGTTGAAGCTGAATAAGTATGGCTTAAAGTGTGTGGCAGGTCTTCAGGGTCACCAGGGTTTAAGTGGCATGAGGAAAGATCAGCTGAGGACTTTGATATTGGGTTTAGAAGGGAGAGACCTGGGTGGAGAGGCGACTGGGGGCCCCGGTCCCCAGCCCCCCCTCCACTCTACCCCCATATCAAACGTCAGGGTGCCTGAATTTAGTACATACCCCCAAGTTGATGGTCAATGGCAGCGTGGAATTCAATCACAGGGACCCTCTCCATTAAATGCACCTTCCCCTCCTCAAGGGTTGACTCCAGATTTGTTGTTTCGGCTTGAGATGGCCAAGGTTGAGGTTGCTAGAGCTCAGGTTGAGGCTGCCGAGAGACAGGCTAGTGTGCAGGCTGAGGCTGCAGAGAGAACAGCTATACGAGAGGCTGAACTGCAGGCAGAGTCTACTAGGTATCGGGCTGACAGGGAGCTGGAGAGATCTCGAGTGGAAGTAACAGGGCGAAATATTGGGGGAGGTAACAGAAATCGGGACCAATCATTGTCGCACCTGCTTAAACTAGTTCCTGTGTTCGATGAATTAGGTGTGGCTGAGTTTTTTATGCGATTTGAGAAGAAGTGTCAGGAACACCAGTGGCCTCAGGAAAAGTGGGCAGCATTAGTTTCATCAAGACTCCTAGGAAAGGGGCTAAAAGCGTATGATGCACTACCTTTAGAGTCCTGTGTAGTTTATGATGAGCTAAAGAAGGCTGTGCTACGGGCCTATGAGTTACAACCAGAAACTTACCGCTTGAAGTTTCGGTGTGTTACTAAGGGCAAGGATAGTACCTTCCTAGAACACGCCCGGGACTTGTCTGATGCACTACGACATTGGTTGCGTTCTGAGAGGGCAGCTACTTTTGAGGAGTTGAGTGAGCTGGTTCTCTTGGAGCAGTTCTTTAAGTGCACAGGTGGGGACTTAACATTAAATATAAAGGAAAAAAATCCTAGAACTCTCCAGGAGGCAGCAGAAATAGCTGACCTCCGAATGTCATTAATTCGAGGGTGCAGAGCAGCAGCTAGGAGTGAGTCGGGTGCAAAGGATCGTACCCCTCCCCCTCCCAAGAATTTTGATACACATAAATACACAAAACCATCTAGCACTGACAATAAAACTGAACATAAACCAAATACCGTCCCGTATAAGAAGTCTAACTCCCAAGGGAAACCAAAGAGTAAAGTGTGCTTTGCATGTCACAAGGAGGGTCACTTTGCAAATGCTTGTCCGAACAAGCCACCAAACAAGGTTGTGTCATTGGTCCGCAGCATAGGGGTGTCGCCTATATCTTCTGAGTTTGCCAAGGGTAGTTCGTCAGAGGTTGGGACACAGCCTGTGTTCAAGAGTCCGGAAGGCTCGAACCCTGTCCGCGACGTCTTTGGGGGTCATAGAGGGCATGGTTTTGTGAGGTGGCTGGCGAAAGGCGAGGAGTTAAGCTATTGCGTGATACTGGGGCTTCTCAGACCTTGTTAAGGAACTTTACTGGTAGACCGATTAACGCTGCTCGGGTGGTGGTAGTTCAGGGGATCAATGCTACGAAGTCCTACCCGCTGGTGCGGATGGAGCTGGAGGTGGGTGGTGTGGCGAAGGAGCTGGATGTCGGAATCGTAGAGAACTTGCCTGTTGGGGGCGTCGACCTCCTCCTCGGCAACGACTTTGCGGTGCCTGCTTCTAAGGTTTCACCCTTGGTCGTTGCCGAGAAGGCGGCCGACGTTAGTAGGGAGGAACAGGAGTGGGTTGAGAAGTGTAGCGTACAAACCATGGCGTGTGTTGTGACGCGTTCTCAGACATCCGGAGCCTTGCAGCCACCACCTCAGTCTATCAGACCGTGGAGGAAAGGTCACAAGAAAACGGGAAGTGTTGGTCAATTGGAGAGTTTTGAGCCGGCAGTGTTTCTTGGTGACTCATTATTGGCACCTATGTTAGAGTCTAGAGAGGCCCCGGGGCCTGTCACCGCTAGTGCAGGTGCAGGGCAGGAAGAGACTCTGCGGCAGCATCGTTATGCGCAGCGTGAGGAAAGGATGGCTCAGCGGGACATTGGAGGTGGAAATAAATTATTTAAGATGAACTTGGATAATCTCGCACCTGCTGATATATGTTCCTTGCAGCTGGAAGATCCTGAAGTCAGGGCGTGTGGTAATGGTGCTGTCGAACTGGAGAGCGATGGGGATGCGCAGCCTGGTGATTTTTCTTGTCCGAGGGGATCTTGTATCGGAGACATCAGGATCCCAAGAAAAAGTGGGATGGCGGGTCAGGATTAGTGGACCAGTTAGTAGTACCGAGGGTGTGCCGTGAGAGCTTATTGAGATTAGCTAATGATGTGCCTTTGGCAGGGCACCTGGGGGCACGTAAGACGGAGGCAGCTCTGAGCAAGCTTTTCTGGTGGCCTGGGTTAAAGGCGAGTGTCGTGTCATGGGTGTCACAGTGTCACACTTGTCAAGTTGTTGGGAAACCCAATCAGGTCATCCCGAGAGCCCCGTTACAACCCATCCCTGTCATTGGGCCGCCCTTCAGCAAAGTAGTTATCGATATGGTTGGCCCATTGCCCCCCTAGTGCCGGCAATAAATTTTTACTAACTGTAATGGATGTAGCAACATGGTATCCAGATGCTTACCCCATGCGCAACGGGATGGCCAAGACTGTTGTCAAAAACCTACTTGTCTATTTCTCTCGTTATGGCTACCCTCAGGAGATCCAGTCTGATCAGGGATCCAATTTTACTTCTGCTCTGTTTAAGCAGACCATGCAGCAACATGGGATAGTGTCTGTGGTGTCATCTGCCTACCATCCCGAGAGTCAGGGAGTTTTGGAAAGGTGGCACTCGACTCTCAAGAGTATGTTGCGGTGTTATTGCATGGAAAATGGGAAGGACTGGGATCTAGGTCTCCCATACGTTTTATTTGCTGCGAGAGAAGTACCTGGGGAGAGCTTGGGATTTAGCCCGAACGAGTTGGTTTTTGGACACAGGGTCAGGGGGCCCCTCCACATAGTCAAGGAGATCTGGGAGGGAGTCACAAAGCCATGCTCGCTTCTAAAGTATGTAGTTGAAAGCCGTGAGAGAATGCTAAAGAGCTTGGAGGTAGCAGGTCGGAACCTTAAGAGTTCACAAGCTCAGATGAAGGACAGATACGACCAGAAGGTGAAGCTGAGGGAGTTTGAAGTAGATCAGGAGGTACTGATACTACTGCCTCTGGTGGGACACCCCTTGTCTGCCAAGTATTCTGGTCCGTATCGGGTTGTAAGGAAGGTTTCTGATCTCGACTATTTAGTAGCTACTCCTGATCGAAAGAAAAAGAACCAACTTTGCCATGTAAATCTGATGAAAGAGTATGTGAGGCGCCCCTCCGAGCCTCTCACTGTCCCGGTATTGATCTGCAGCGATCGTGGTGGAGAAGGAGGAAGGGACAGTCAAGCTGCGGGGGAGGATAATTGGGATTGTCATGTTTCCGCGGATCAGTGGGCGGGGAATTCTAGACAAGTGGCTGACGAGTTGATATTGCACCTGCCTGAGCAACAGCGTGTAGCTGTGCAGCACTTGTTTGATTCAAACCCAGCTGTTTTCGCGGAGCATCCTGGCCTCACTACTCAAGCGGTGCATGATGTCGATGTTGGGGACCACCCGCCCTTTAAATCAGTGCCATACCGTGTTCCCCCTATTAAATTACCAGCACTTAGGGAAGAGCTGGATTATATGCTGAAACGTGGGCTGATTTCTGAGGGTGCAGTAAGGTGGACTTCCCCCGTCACACTGCAGCCCAAACCAGATGGCAAGGTGTGGTTTTGTATAGATTTCCGCAGGTTGAATGGTTTAACCCCCACAAATGCCTACCCTCTCCCTCGCGTGGACGACAGTGTGGATAAGATAGGAAAAGCCAAGTTCCTCACTAAGATAGACCTTGTTAAGGGTTATTGGCAAGTGCCCTTGTCTGAGCGAGCGCGAGAGGTGTGTGGGTTTGTGGTGGACGGTGCCACATATCGTTGCCATGTTATGCCATACGGGCTGAAAAATGCCCCTGCAACGTTTCAGAAATTAATGAACGACATTGTAGCCGACATTCCCAACTGTACGGTGTACCTAGATGATGTCATAATATACGACGATGATTTTAACAGTCACTGTGCTCACATCGGACAGCTTTTTAATAAACTGAATGAAGCAGGTTTGGTGGTAAACCTGGGTAAGTGCGATTTTGTCAAAGCCACAGTTTTGTACCTGGGGTTCGAGGTGGGGATGGGTCAGGTGTGCCCTCCACAGACAAAGATCAAAGCCATCGATCAGTTTCCCCAGCCTACGACTAAGAAACAAATCATGCGGTTTCTAGGTATGATAGGCTATTATCGCCGCTTCATCAAAGGCTATTCGACTGTACTTGCACCTTTAACTGACTTATTATCTAAGGACAAGAAGTTCCGGTGGGTTCCCGAGTGTGCAGAGGCGTTTTCCTTGGTGAAACACCTGTTATGTACCCACCCCATACTCAGGGCCCCGGACTTCAGCAGACCTTTTCAGCTGGCGACTGATGCCAGTGGCGTAGGGGCTGGGGCTGTCTTGTTACAGACAGATGATGAAGGTATCGAACGTCCAGTGAGTTTTTACAGTAAAAAATTCAATAGTGCACAAAGGAATTACTCTGTAATTGAAAAAGAACTCCTGGCGATAGTGCTGGCGCTCAGGCACTTCGATGTATATGTTCCTGCTTTCGGACCAGTCGTAGTGGTTTATACCGATCATCACCCTCTGAAATTCTTGAATCAGTTTCATAACCGGAATATGAGGCTGACCAGGTGGTCACTCATGCTTCAGGAGTATAATCTGGACATACGCCATATTGCCGGTTCTGATAACGTGATAGCGGATTGTCTATCAAGGGTGGATGATGTTGGTTAGACTGCCACAGGATAGAGGGTTGAGTGTGGAGGAAAATAGGCTGTCACTGTAGTTCAGCCGAAAAATAAAAAAAAATAAAAAAGCAAAAACCTTATAAAAACTCTTTATTTTTTATAACGTGTAGAATTTTGTATAAGATGTTGTAGCAGTATCTAAGTTGAATGTTTTCGCTTATTGTCGCTAAGTTAGTTGAACTTGCTCGGTGGAGCGCAACAGTCTTTATTTTTTTTATATATAGTGCCTTGTGTCGCAACAGTGTGTGGTACTATGAGAAGCTTTCTGTTAGATATGAAGAACTTAGTCCAGGGTCTTATATCTTGGGGGAGGTGTGACACTTCTGCATAGTAGCCACATGCGGGCATGCGCGCGCGTCGGCTGCCCAGCCGTTTAGAAACCGGCTGGCGGCAGCCGGCCGGCAGGCTTTTCCTTAGTATATATCCTACGACAACATAACTAATGTCTGAGATATTCTTATGTTGTTTCACAGCTTGAAGCTGCCCTTATTCTTAACCAACGCATCTTAGTATATTTTATTCTCGATAGTTGATTGTTTCATTATAATATATAAGATGTAAGTCTAGTGAGAGTGGGAGGAGACGAGTGGGAGGAGACGAGCGGGAGAGAGAGACCGGCTGGGGGACGTTGCTTCGCGCGGAGAGTCCAGCTTGGGACGAGCCTGAAAACGTTGCCATATGCATTTGATTGCAACGTTAGGCTTAGTTTCGACTCACGCACGGGGTAGAGGATTTTGACCCGGCAACTGTGTTGAGTGTTGCCAAGCATGGGATGTATTTTGCATGCCTAGGGTGGGGTCCAGACAGATTCAAGACTCAGAGCTCACCTCACTGTCGTACCCTTCGGACCCCCTTGATATCTATCCCTCTCAACCCCACTTAGAAACTTTCTCTCTTACTTTGTATACCTTCCTTCCACTACTTCACCAATCTATTTAATTACCCCATCCCCTTGATAGACCTTATATCTATTATTGTATTAATGACGAGCTCTCAGATAACTAGATAGGATTTAGGGCCTTATGCAGAGACGTAATTGTTAATGAGACCTAGGAAGCTTTTTTGTTGTCTCATATTTGGTGGTTTCATGCTTGCTAGTGTGTTCTTGTGTCAGGTTAGCAGGGGCTAGACCGGAGGGGAGGCTTTTTGCGATCCTTTAAGTAAAGTCTGCTGGTGCGAGTCCTGTGGACCCGCACGACTTTACTAGGATACCCGTGGGAGTCTGGGGGCATTTTCTTGTCAGTGTCCCTGTGTGTCTAGTGTTGTGTTGTGTGAGGGCCCTTGCTTAGTCCACTCAGCACTGCGCTAGCACGTCTTGCTTTTGTTTTAGGGTCGCCAGGAGAGAGTCAGATACTTGCGATCTGAGTCTCTCAAGAGAGCACCCTTTCAATTAGAGTAATTTGGCGCACAGACTTGGGAACGTCCCTAGGCTAGAGCAGGTGGCTCAGCCCGGGTATCCGAAGCCTATATCCTTCCAGCTAGACCTCTGCCACCTGGCAGATTAACAGCTAGGGGTTTATCATCTCTGTATGCTTGTTATTGTGCCACAGTTTACCGTTTTTGTGAGCATTGTGAGTCAGGGTGTGGCTTAGAGACTCTGTCCGAGCAGGCTTGCCTGACTAAGAGTGAGAAGCACACCTGTATGTGGTTATGTTGCGAGTTGCTGCCTTTATTTAATTATACCTATGCCATTATACACTGTATGGCCTATCACTAGTATTTATTCCTGCTTATGAGTTAAGAGTTCTCTAAATCCGTAACGTACTTTCTTTGCTAAGCATCAGATCCTACAGTAGCCGCATGCAGTTTAGAAACCTGCATCTTGTCTACCAGTACGATGTTTTGAGGACCGTTTGCTTTCACCTTCTTTCACGCAGGGGTGATTAGTTGTATTAATTAACGTAACGTTAAATGTACTTTCTTCTAGTTTGTTATTAAATTGTTTCTGCAATTTAATTCCGTTATCTATCTTTTCCTTGAAGCTTTAAGTCAACTTAATTGTGTGATCTTTTATATAGCCTGCTTGACTATCAGCAGTCTATAGTGCGTGCACCCTGTAACCGAGTCATAGGATACCTCGTTGTCCAGGCAGGACTCTTGACGGTTTAGGGTGGTTTGTTGCCTGGGTTTATAGATAAGGGTTGGATCTAGCGTTTTCCGTTGTTGCTTGTTGCCACATACCTAGTCCAATAGAAAGAGCCCAGTGTTTATATATCCCAGGACGTAACATATCCCTACACCATCGCCGATTCAGATTGATAATTCAGATGTTCTAAGCAATATCACAGTTACAGAGAGAGAAGTATTGAATTGTTTAGATAAACTCAAGGTAAATAAAACGCCTGGACCTGATACAATCTCGCCTAGAGTTCTAAAGGAAGCTAAGGATGAGCTCTCCAAACCACTGACATTGCTATTCAATGAATCCTTGCAGTCTGGGACTATGCCTGATCAGTGGAAGCTAGCCAACGTAACACCGATATTAAAAAAAAGGCAGCAAATCCCTACCCAGTAACTATCGTCCAATTAGCTTAACCTCAATTGTATGTAAAATGCTAGAAACGGTCATAAGAGACAGACTCGTAAATCACTTAGAGGCAAATAACTTACTTAAAGATACTCAACACGGCTTTCGTAAAAAACGTTCCTGTTTAACAAACCTCTTAGACTTCTTCCACGATATCCTCAACCTCTACGATGAGAGTAAAGCTGTAGATATTATATACCTTGATTTTCAAAAGGCCTTTGACAAAGTTCCCCACAAACGTTTACTGCTAAAACTAAAAGCGCATGGAATACAAGACGGTGTGTTGAAATGGATAAAAAATTGGCTCAGCGACAGAAAGCAAAGAGTAGTCATAAACGGTAAGGCATCTAAATGGACCAGTGTAAGTAGCGGGGTACCCCAGGGATCGGTACCGGTACTAGGACCAATTCTCTTTCTAATTTACATCAACGACATAGATGAGGGTCTCACCTGTACAATCTCAAAATTTGCTGACGATACAAAAATTGCAAATAGCGTACTCTCAAAAGAACAAGTTGACGATTTGCAACACAATCTAGATAAATTGTCATGTTGGGCCCAAATTTGGCAAATGAGTTTCAATGCGGATAAATGTAAAGTACTACATATCGGATACCTAAATGAGAAAGCAAACTATTCGATGAATGGCACTCAGCTTAAGAATGTAAACAGAGAAACCGATCTGGGAGTAACAATATCGAGTAACCTAAAACCGAGTCAACAATGTTCAGAAGTTGTTAAGAAGGCAAACAAAATAATTGGCTTTATAGGCAGGTCATTTGAGCATAAATCCAAAGAAGTTATCCTAGCCCTTTACAATTCCTTAGTCCGCCCTCTTCTGGAATACTGCGTTCAATCCTGGTGCCCTTATTACCAAAAAGATATAAACAAGCTAGAACGAGTTCAATGTAGAGTTACCAAAATGATACCTAGCCTGAAGAACAAACCATACGAAGAGCGTCTTAGAAAATTAAATCGATTTCCTTTAACCCAGCGCAGATTAAGAGGTGACTTAATTCAAGTCACCTTGTATTGAGTATTGTTCACATGTGTGGGGAGGTTCCTCTCACACCGCTCTCCTAGACAAAGTTGAAAGGAAGGCCTTTCGTATCATTAACTCCCGTCCACTCACCAACTCTCTGCAATCTCTCTCTCTCCGTCGCAATGTTGCATCTCTCTCGCTATTCTATCGCTACTATAATAATCAGTGTTCCTCAGAGCTATCCCAGTGCATACCACCTCCTTTACGTAGGGCACGTGGTACCCGTCTTGCAACTCAATCCCACCCCTACTCTGTGCAACTCTCCAACCCAAGAGTGAAACGTTACTCTCAAACTTTCTTCTACTCAACAGCTGAGCTCTGGAACTCTCTCCCAGAATCAGTCTTTCCCTCTTCCTATGACTTAAATTGCTTCAAACTCCGTGTGTCCAGGCATTTTGGCTCGAACGTCCCTTGATTTTGGCCCTGTCACTCTTTCAACTATGGGGGAGGCACTCGCTATAGGCAGTTATGCCTTTTGCCTCCCTCAATCACATAGAAAAAAAAAAAAAACAAAAAAAAAAAATGTTCAAAATCATCAAAGGCATCGACAATATGAACTGTAGTAAGTACTTCACTATCGACCAATCTAATTACACGCGGGGAAACGGTTGCAAAATTATTGGTAAATCTTGTAACTCACACGAATCTAAGAATTTCTTCTTCAATCGAGTTGTCAACTAGTGGAATGGGCTTCCCCGAGACGTTATAGACTGCAGCACCGTTGATTCATTTAAACTCCGCTTGGACAAATATCTCGCATCAAACCCGCGACTTACTGCGTTTGTAAATGAATAACTTTATTTTATCCCCCCCTCAGTTACTAACCCATCTGTCCCCTACTAACTTCCTAATCCTGGCACGGACATTAGTTCCAGGGCAGTAGTTCCCTTTCCAATGTTCCCTTAACCACTCTAAACCACTGTTTGGACACTTGATCCTCAGTGTTTTGGAGGACAAGCAGCCTAGAAGAGTCACTAGATCTGTTGTTGCTTGATTTCCTTTGTACTCCTTTGTACTCTCTCTCTCTCTCTCTCAACAACACCTCCCCCTTAAGAAGTAACCCATAATATTCGCACCCATACTTACGTCACCCGAAATTGGACAGGCCCCCCGCAAACACGCACACTCGAAACGTATTATGCAAATATTGACACAAACACTTTCACCCGCGCACTATTACCGACTGAGACATACACAACACACACGCACACGCCCTAACACACACATATGCCGTTAGACACACTTACACAACACACACATACGCCCTCTCACACAAACGCATACACCACACACACACACGCGCCCATAGACACACACATACGCTCTTAGAGACACACACATACGCTCTTAGAGACACACACACACACATTATACACACACAGGGAGAGTACGAGCAAAACAGGTCGAAATTTAAACAGGATGCCAATAGATTTTTTTTTTATCATATTTATCGATATGCATTACAATTCAAAGTTATATATATATATATATATATATATATATATATATATACAGTATATATATATACCGGTATATATCGTAAGTAATTTATGGTAGTTATGGTTGTAGTAAACAAATGCTTCTTTTATCCCTTTGAATAAAGTGTTGATTCATATTATTTGTCAACTGCAACCAGGCAAAAAAAAAAAAAAAAGAAATCAGCCTAGGGAAAATTTCAACCGAAAAAATTGCAAATTAATTTCGAAGGAGGATGTTGGGGGTATTTTTATAAGCTTGATGGAGGTCTACGGAGGAAAATATAACCTCCCCTAAGGTACAACACAATAGTAGCGGTGTGGTGTTCAGTAACGATGCCGTCCTTTTAATTTGACTCAGTTATTCAGTTTAAAAAGGGCCTCCAGCACTTAACAGGATTCGAACTATCCCACCTAACAATTTAACTACAAAGGGGAGGTGTGGTGGAGTGGTCTTGCCACTGGCCTGGTAATCCAAAGGTCCCGGGTTCAAATCCTGATGTATCAATGGGAAGATATTATTGGGATGGAATTTGTGCTGTACCTGGTATCAGTGCATTACCACAAGCCCACCGAAACGTCAATAAAATACCCTCATTGTTCCCTGATTAAATAGCACTGTATGAATATTCCCATATTCAAAATATGCTATAGGGGTGCAATGCCTGGTGAGTTATCTGCTCAACAGGTGGCGTTGTGTGTGTGTAAGTGTGAGAGTCCGAGTGTAGGGGATGAGACAGTGAAGCACGGGAACGAGGTGGCTTCAGAGATGGGGTCGTTTCGGGCCATGAGTGAGCACCGTGCCTCATGTGAAGGCAAGATGGCAGGTGCTCGTTGTACTCTACGTGCTTCACATGTCTCACTCCCTAGACTGGAACAAGACCTCACGGGCTTCACTGTTCATTGTAAAGCGGTGAATGTTAAGGCTCTCAGCCTATGCCCGAGAGGAAGTAAGTTGAAAAAAAAAAAAAGAGTTTTCTTAAACTGCACAAAATCGTCTACTGTAGAGCTAGAATAAAATTTAAAAGACGTCACCGGTACTGTAGGGGTTAACCAAGATCTATTAATCAAGACTTTAGGGTGAACCAAACACCTTACGTGCCCACCAACCCACCAACCAACCCACCCACCAACACGACTGGTTGACCTACTGACCAAACCAACACCAACACGTTAGTATATATTATGGGTATGGGAGGGGAGGTGGCGAAGGTGGGGAAAGGCAGCGGAGAGTTAAGGGGAGATTTCCACCTGGAGGATTTTTTTTCTGGACCCCTTTCTCCCTCATGTTTAGCCCCATTGTTTTTGAGATTTTAAGACGTTCGCCCCCATTAGTTTGGCGATTTTAAGAACCCTCGCCCCATTTCTGTCAATTTTAAGACCATTCGTGACATTTAGGTGTCGATTTGTTCCTGGCGAGCGATAGCGAGCCTGTAATTTAAGGGGAACCGGTCTTCGGCCGGGACATTTTTCTACCGAAAAATGTACAAATTTATCTTGAAAGGGGGTCTAGGGGGAGTAATTTTAAGCTTGATGGAAGTCTAGGGAATCAACTAAAAACCTCCCCTTAACACATTCAATACCGGCGACGTCTTGTTAATTTTATGCTGGCTATATCTAGACGATTGTGTGCAGGTTAAGAAGGATCTGTGGGCGTAAAAAGGGTTAAGTGAGATAGATAATATATAAGCCTATTAATTGCTGGAGGCCCTTTTTATGCTGAATAAAATCGTCTAATAGTAGCCAGAATAAGACAAAAGGACGTCGCCGGTGCTGAATCGGTTAAGGGGAGATTTCCACTTGAGGGAGTTTTTTTCTGGACCACTTTTTCCCTCATGTTTAGCCTCATTGCTTTTGAGATAATAAGACGTTCACCCCATTTGTTTGGCGATTTTAAGAACTTTTGCCCCCATTTCTGTCAATTTTAAGATCTTTCGTGCCATTTAGGTGTCGATGTTTTCCTGGCGAGCGATAGCGAGCCTGTAATTTAAGAGGAATCGGCCTTCGGCCGGGAAAATTTTCTACCGAAAAATGTACACATTTATCTTGAAAGGGGGTCTAGGGAGTGTAATTTTAAGCTTGATGGAGGTCTAGGGAACAAACTAAAAACCTCCCCTTAGTGGATAGAACATAGTAATTTGTCTTTACTGCTCTTGCCTTATTATATATCTTGCACTGAAACCCATTGCTAAAACATGAATATATATATATACTATATATATATATATATATATTATATATATATATATATATATATATATATATATATAAATATATATATATATAATATATATATATATATATACAGTATATACTGTATATATATATATATATATATATATATACAGTATATACTGTATATATATATATATATACAGTATATATAAGATTTGTATGAAAGACAAAAGGCTGCTTGCCTGTAACGGGCGTTTCCCCCAAATTGACATTATTGCAAATGGTTAAGGGTATATACTGAAATTGACCTGTACCTGTGAAAGCTTCCAATACCAGTTCACAGAATGTTGTACCTGGTTAAGGGGGGTGACCTACTTTTTGTTATTTCTGTCCTTTTCTCTCTTTCTCTGGCTTGTATCCATTCGGTCCCATTCAGCCAACTATTTTAAGACGTTTATCCCCATCTAGGTGTCGATTTCTTCCTGGCGAGCGATAGCGAGCCAGCATTATATGAAGAAATCCGGCTTCGCCGGCAACATTTTTCTATCGAAAAATGTACAAATTTAGCCTCTGTCAAACAAAAATAAAAAAATATGTTGGCTTGCTACCGCTCACCAGTAAAAAATTGACACCTGGATGGGGATAAACGTCTTAAAACAGTAGGCTGAATGGGGCCAAATGGATACAATCCAGAGAAAGATAGGGCAGGCCAGAACCAAAACAGGTGACCCGCCTTAATGCTTAGTTTATGCTGCAATGTATATGTTTATAGTATTTGTGTGCATGACAGTTGTACACTAGTGCTTTGTTACCTATATAATATTACACAGGACAGTAAGCAGCGACAGATCTACAGCTGCTTATAACTAGACTGATTGCTGAAGGATAAGGATGGCGTTAAGGAGGGACTGCCACGGAAAGGTATTTGAAGGATGGTGGTCGTGTGCGGCCACCAGATGACCTGTAGAGACCATTACACTAAATAAAGTATAATGGTAACTACAGGGAACGTGTGTGTGTGTGTGTGTGTGTGTGTGTGTGTGTGTGTGTGTGTGTGTGTGTGTGTGTGTGTAACTTGCAACTTGCTTTCTTGTTCGTCAAGGGGAATCCACGCAATGCGAGCTAAGCTCATTATTATCGCGCCTCCTTAACTGGGAATGTATTGCGTGAAATGCATGTTAAGTGTATATGTATCGTTGGAATGGCTGTGGATGTGTGTGTAGTCTGTATTTTAGCCAATTGGCGACATCTGGAAACAAAGGCTTAAGCCACTTTCACACATTCACGATGTTGGTTCCGATGTACCCTGAGGTACAAAAATTGGTACATCGACAGTGACAAGATGTACGCGTTTGACCGTTTGACGACGAAGCCTCGACGGTGACACGTCGTCGTAGCCACGACGGGCCAGATGGTACCACGGTTGCAACACGACGGCGCCACGTCAATGCTGTAACGGTCAAAATTCCGGTCAAAACTGTACCCCGACGTGGCACGAGGGGAACACGACAAGGGGCGATAGACTTATGATGGTGACACGTGGCTGACCCGACGAGGACGACGCCACAACGTCAGGCAGCCTGACAGATATCGTCAACACATATGGTGTTAAAGGTATTACGTTCAACGGTCAAGTTTAAGGTAAGATAAGGTCGAATTATTTCTTTGTAAGGTATAGGCGTATGAAATTTGTTATATAAAATCAAGTTTTTGTCGTAGAGAGCTGGTTCTTCGTAAATAACAATCTGTATTCATTGCTAATATACGAAATTAATATCTAAACACTGTATCGAACGTTAAATTATATGAAAATAGACCATGAAGTGAAGCGAAAATATTTACCAGTGGGTGACAGCGGCGACGGACAAAAAATATTCAGGAAAAATAAAAGTTTTGGTCGTACATTGGCCATATATGTACCATTAGAAAGCTAATGAAAAATCCTATATATCACTTGCTTACAGAATATTCATTGTCCCACATTTTATCGGTGAAAATGGAGAGGGAAAGTATGGGCGGACTGAACAGTAACCTTCACCTATGGTGAAATTCCACATATTATTATTATTATTTATTGTTTTGTTGAAATCTTATATAATAACCTTTCCTCTTGCCGTTCATAAAAAAAAAAAAAAAAAAAAAAAAAAATTATTATGGGTGAAAACCAATCGAGAGCGAATATTTTGGTGCGGCTGGGATTCTATAAAAACAAAAAACTATCGTTATAGATTTATTTCTATAAAATCCAATATTGATGATAACATTATTCTAAACACCGCCATCATGTTCAGCGGAAAAAATTGCAGTGATTTATTATGAAAATAAAAATAACGATAACAAAACGATATACCGGTACCGGTATATCTCATATAGTATATAATATAACAGTGTGTTTAATCTCCACAGGTAGGCTACACTTCGTGATGAATCATATTTTATCTAATTGTGGAAGGTAAAAGGTATTGATATAAACCTATCTTGTGCAAAAGGATTGATATAAACATAGCTTGTGTAAGGATGGAATCGTCGAAAACACAGGAACAATCTCCTCTATCTAAACCCATCCACCCACACAAACACTACCTTGTGTTAAATTAATCAATAACACTTAGTATTTCCTTTGGCTTTTACTATTATAAACACTACTGTATTAGGTAAAATGAAATTCAATTCCATAGAGCATAATTATAATAACATTTATTGCATACCGTGTATCAGTGGCGGTCGATATAGCCACACAAGAATAATAACACACACACACACACACACACACACACACACTCACTCGACAATTAACACACACGTGTTTTGGTAATCATACCGGTACACTGATTTTTCATTTGAACTTATTAACTCGTTTGATAGAAGTTGATTATGGATTAAGTATGATTATACGGTATATACGGTATAGGCCTATACCATATCAGGTCTGTATTTATTCATCATGTGCGTATTTATAGTGTTGTCAGAATACTCCACTAATCCGAAGCACTGTCGGTCCGCTGCCATTCGGATTACATGATTTTTACTGTATTATTATAACTATTTATACCCCGACGCCGCCACGTCGATGCCGATGGAACCTGATGCAGACACGTCAGACCCACGTCATCGACACGTTGTACCCGACGTTACCCGATGGTACCACGCCAAAAGTCCATCGTGCGAAATGTTTGAACAAATCCAAAACTTTGGTGGCCAAGCCTGATTTGCCACGTCCCGCACCGCGGGGTAACCCGACGCTCCCCGACGACCCCGACACACGTCGGGGATTGCACCACGTTGTGTCCCGATATTCAAATCGGGGTACATCGGGACCAACAACGTGAATGTGTGAAAGTGGCTTAAAATTAGGGTTAATCTGTACGATACCATTCTCACTATGGTACCAGTCTCACCCGAAGGCTTAGGTTGACCAGTACGATACCAGTACGATACCCATTTCACCTTGTAACCGATCACCAACCCCAGATGGGACGTCACAACTTCGTCCACCTGTGTGTGTGTGTGTGTGTGTGTGTATGAGTGTATGTGTGTGTGAGTGTGTGTGTGTATGAGTGTGTGTGTGTGAGTGTGTGTGTGTATGAGTGTGTGTGTGTATATGAGTGTTTATGCTTAGTATGAGTGTATGTGTAGCCTATGTGTTGGAGAGGGGTGGTTGGGTGGGGGGGGGACTGCAATAAGTGGCCGTAAAGAGGCACTGTACTTATGAAAGTGGGCAAGTGGGGTAATGCTATAGTTAACCTAAAGGGAGGAGGGGGGGGGGGAGGGGCATGGGTATTGGTGTGAGGTCATTCCTTAAGGAGGGTACTGGTTATATATTCGTCGATTTATGTATTTATTTATTATATTTCTTTAGTTTCCTCCCTAGACCTCCATCAAGCTTAAAAAAACACCCCCATGACCCCACTTCAGGATAAATTTGTAAATTTTTGGGTAGAAAAATGTCCCGGCCGAAGGCCGCTTTCTCCCAAACTAGAGGCTCTATCGCTCGCCAGGAAAAAAAATAGACAGCTAAATGGCTCGAAAGGTCTTACTATTGACAAGAAATGGGGTGAAAGGTTTCAAAATCGCCAAACTAACGAAACGAATGTCTTCAAATCTGAAAACTGATGGTGCAAAACATGAGAGAAAAGGGGGTCAAGAAAAACCCTATACCCTCCTTTAAGTTTTCTCTATCTATCTATCTATTGCCTGACGCCGTGATCCCCCAAGGGGTGGCCACGAACGAACCGCCCCCATGCACCTCTGTCCCCAGTCAGTCAACGCCCCTCCCCCAAACCAGCACCGCCTTCATTCATGTACTTCCTCACACCATCCTTCCAACTCTCATTCGGTCTACCTCTCCCTCTCTGTCCCTCCGCCTCGCTCTCTTGCACCCTCTTAGTCATTCTCTCGCTTTCCATACGTTCCATATGGCCGAACCATCTCAAGTTGTTCCTTTTCACACTTTCCAGCACATCTACCTCCACACCACACCTCCTTCTTACTTCCTAGTCTGTCTATCCCTCCATGTAACTCCGCACACACTCCTTAAGTAATTCATTTCCACTGCTCTCACTCTTAGTCTGAGTCTCTCAATCAACGTCCATGCTTCGCTTCCGTAAGTCAGCGTCAGGATTACCACACTGTCATGCAAGGACTTCTTTACTTCCATACTGACCACCCTATTTCTTGTTACTGCTTTTAGCGTTCCTACAACCCTCTTCCCCTGTTGTACCCTCTCCCGAACTTCTTCATCCATAGTCCCATCTTTACTCAACACACTGCCCAGATACTTAAAAGAGTTGACGATCTCCATAGCCTGACCGTTCAGCTTCACCTCACACTCTGTGACTTCACCCCTTTCGAAGACCATAACCTTGCTCTTCCCCGCATTTACCTTCAAATTCAGTTTTTCGCACACTGTTCCATGCAAACTCATTTACCAGACCCTGCAATTCCCATTCATTATCACTCATCAGAACTGTATTATCCGCAAACAGCAGTATAGGTAGCTTCCACTCAATTCCCTCCCTTTTCAGCGATACACCAACATCCACTGCTCTTGATAGTATTTCTTTCATGACTCCATCCATATATACAGTAAACAACCACGGGGACATCACACACCCCTGTTTCAAACCAACATTCAGGTAAAAGAACTCGCTCTGCTCACTCTCCACACGTACTGCCGCCTTTGCACCCTCATACATGCTCTTCACTGCTTTCAGCAACTTGCCCTCTACTCCGTATATTCTAAGTACTTTCCACAAACCTTCTCTATCCACTCTGTCATAGGCCTTCTCCAAGTCCATAAAGGCAACATACACCTTTTGTTTCTTCTCCAGATATTTCTCCACAACACAATTCAGGGTAAAAATCTGATCTACACATCCACTTCCCTTCCTAAAACCTCCCTGCTCGTCGCCTATCCATTTCTCCGTTCTCACTCTCTCAATCACTACCCTACTGTATACCTTCCCTACTACGCTTAGAAGCTTTAAGTTTTTTGTTATTATTTATTTAAAAATAAAGTAGACGTGCCGTTTCGCCCAAAATCAAAACGGCATACCCAAATCTGCGATGGGTCATCATCATCACTACTAGTCACTATCACCCTTACTATCATCAGCAATACTATTATTATAATCATCACTACTACTCTCACCATCATCACTACTACTGTTATCATCACCATTACTATGATCATCATCATATAAATGAGAGGCGAGTTGTTTTGGGGGCGTCATCTCTGGTAACCATCACCAATACTTTCACCATCATCACTACTACTAACCCCATCATCACAACTACTTTCATAATCACGACTGCCCTCATACCATAATAACCATCATCATCACTACTGGCAATATCATAACTGCTAGCATAATCACCACAACTATCACTACTACACCAAGACACAATATTGTCACAAATACAGATCATCACCAACATCATCACTACTAGTACCATAATCACCATTATTACTACCATCACTTCTAATGTCAACTTGTTTTTCCGGTGGTACCCACTATACGGGGGGGGGGGGGGGGGGGATACCAAACTCTGCTTACGCAGAGTTGATCAAACAATCACCGGAACAAGTCTACACTATAAATAAAGTAGACGTGCTGTTTTGCCCAAAATCAAAACGGCATACCCATCTCTGCGATGGGTTACCATCATCACTACTAATACCATCATCAATCACAATCACCATCATCACTACTACTGCCATCATCACTACAACTGCCGCAATCATCACGACTACTGTCATCACCATTACTATGATCATAATCATCACTACTAGTCACCATTGTCACTACCATCTTAATCACTACTATCATCATTGATACTCTACAACTATCAACCATCACCACCACTATCTTACAATCATCATTACTACTGTTAACATCATCACTACTACTATAACCATCATCATTACTACTGTCACAAGTATTACCACCATGTATCCTACTATCCCCATCATCACCATTACTATGATCTTCATCATCACAACTATTGTCATCATCACTACAACTTTCACCATCATCACTAATACTCACCATCATCACTACTGTCATCATTATCGCTACAACAATCATCATCACTTGTCACCATCATCACTACTACTAGTACCGTCACCATCATATCTACTACTGTCACCATCATATCTACTACTGTCATCATCATCACTACTGTCATCATCATCAATACAACAACAACCATCATCACTACTATTATCACCATCATCACTACTATCACCATCAATCCCACTATTACTACAATCACTTCTAATGCCAACTAAACTAACTTAACCTAGCAAATGCTAGCGAGATGTTTTCGCCCTCCGAACGATTGCGTTCGGGGGGGGGGGGGGGGAACCATATGTTGGACCTAAAATCATAACTATTGCATAAATTCAAAAAATCTTTTTTGACTGACGTTTGCATTCACGCAACAAATGTTTGTGTGAAATTTGGTGAAAATCCGTCCAACGGTCTAGGAGGAGTTTCGAGACAGACGGACAACAACAACGACAGACATTTTTTTCCGGTGGTACCCACTATACGGGGGAGGAGGGGGGGGGGGAGGGGGGAGGGCGATACCAAACTCTGCTTACGCAGAGTTGATACAAAATTTTAATGGTAGCCAGAAATAGAACAGAAACGCGTATTGGAGCTTGAAAGGGTTAAACAAAAATATAGTTTCCTTCCTAGACCTTCATCAAACTTAAAAACACGTCCATTAGATCCCCCTTTTAGATACATTTGTACTTTTTTCTACCGAAAAGTGTCCAGGCCGAAGGCCAGTTCTTCCAAAATAACAGGCTCACTCTCGTTCGCCAGGAAACAAAATAGACACCTAAATAACACGAAAGGTCTTAATATTGACAAAGCAATGGGGCGAAAGGTCATACAATCACCAAACTAATGGGCCGAACGTCTTATTATCTGTAAACTAATGGGACTAAACATGAGGGAGAAGGGGGTCTTGAAAAACGACCCATCTCCCCTTAATGGTGGTAGGTGATATGCATGGTGACAAAATTAGTGGTAGGAGATGGTGGTAGAGAGTTGGAATGTTGGTAGATGATTGTAATGTTGGTAGTAATGTTGGTTGGTAGGTGGTTAGTGATAGTGGTAGATGATTATAATGTTGGTAGTAATGTTGGTTGATAGGTGGTTAGTGATAGTGATTGATGGTTGGAGTGTTGGTAGTAATGTTGGTTGATAAGTGATAGTGGTTGATGGTTGGAATGTTGGTAGTAATGTTGGTTGATAGGTGGTTAATGGTAGTCTTAGATGGTTGGGATGTTGGAATGTTGGTAAATGTTGGTTGGTAGTAGTTAGTGGTAGATGGTTGTAATGTTGGTAGTAATGTTGGTTGGTAGGTGGTTAGTGGTATATGGTTGTAATGTTGGTAGTAATGTTGGTTGGTAGGTGGTTAGTGGTAGATGGTTGTAATGTTGGTAGTAATGTTGGTTGGTAGGTGGTTAGTGGTAGATGGTTGTAATGTTGGTAGTAATGTTGGTTGGTAGGTGGTTAGTGGTAGATGGTTGTAATGTTGGTTGGTAGGTGGTTAGTGGTAGATGGTTGTAATGTTGGTAGTAATGTTGGTTGGTAGGTGGTTAGTGGTAGATCGTTGTAATGTTGGTTGGTAGGTGGTTAGTGGTAGATGGTTGTAATGTTGATAGTAATGTTGGTTGGTAGGTGGTTAGTGGTGGTGGTAATGTTGGTTGGTAGGTGGTTAGTGGTAGATGGTTGTAATGTTGGTAGTAATGTTGGTTGGTAGGTGGTTAGTGGTAGATGATTGTAATGTTGGTAGTAATGTTGGTTGGTAGGTGGTTAGTGGTAGATGGTTGTAATGTTGGTAGTAATGTTGGTTGGTAGGTGGTTAGTGGTAGATGGTTGTAATGTTGGTAGTAATGTTGGTTGGTAGGTGGTTAGTGGTAGATGATTGTAATGTTGGTTGGTAGGTGGTTAGTGGTAGATGGTTGTAATGTTGGTAGTAATGTTGGTTGGTAGGTGGTAAGTGGTAGATGGTTGTAATGTTGGTAGTAATGTTGGTTGGTAGGTGGTTAGTGGTAGATGGTTGTAATGGTAGTAATGTTGGTTGGTAGGTGGTTATAGTCTATTTTTTCCAGCTGAGCCTAAATTGTCATGTTTCTAGCTTTGTTACTCAGCTATAAGGTAGATTTTGTAGCGAAAAATGATGGTTATTCTGAAAACTTGGCATTAATATGACACACAGCCATTGTAGTTTCATATATTTCCATTAAGTATCGAGAAATCAGCTAATAAGAGATTCAATTTAAGATCAGCTGGAAAAAAATAGAGTATATAATTATAGTGATAGTGGTAGATAATTATAACGTTGGTAGTAATGTTGGTTGGTTGGTTGGTGGTTTGTGGTAGAGGTTGATGGTTGGAATGTTGGTAGTAATGTTGGTTGATGGGTGGTTAGTGATAGTGGTAGATGATTATAATGTTGGTAGTTGTTATTGTTGTTGCTGTTCCCCAGGCTGCCTGGCCGAACAGCCCCAAGGCCCCGAGCAATACCAAGGCCATAACCGAGCGCCCCCTCAGAACCCTCCCTGCCTACCACAATAAAGCCTGGGTGACCAAAGCCACTCCATGGCGGGGAGCTGAGGAGGATGCGGAAACGCCCGGGAAACCAAAGCCCCACCCAGGGCCCTGTGCCCCTCAGCAATTATGAAGAGAAAGTTGAGGGGCAAAGGAAAAATGTGACGCTTTGGCTTCCAATCTTGGTAGATTGGGAGGTCAATCCACGGAAGAGACGCCGTCACTTGAGATTTAGAAAATATATAAGTAAAAGGAACAGTCAGATTAAGCTATGGGTATGGCAGAGATCGCTCAGTTCTCACTCTGATAGACCAGCCCATCACCACATGACTAGAACCCAATCCTCTCAGCATCAGCTAGGAAAGGCCCTAGAAAGCTGCCTTTGGCGGGGTGATAGCTCCCCTATTTCAACCCCTTTCGGGGTTGGGCACCTGCCCTAATGTTGGTAGTAATGTTGGTTGATAGGTGGTTAGTGATAGTGGTAGATGATTATAATGTTGGTAGTAATGTTGGTTGGTAGGTGGTTAGTGATAGTGGTATATGATTATAATGTTGGTAGTAATGTTGGTTGGTAGGTAGTTAGTGATAGTGGTAGATGATTATAATGTTGGTAGTAATGTTGGTTGGTAGGTGGTTAGTGATAGTGGTAGATGATTATAATGTTGGTAGTAATGTTGGTTGGTAGGTGGATAGTGGTAGGTGATTATAATGTTGGTAGTAATGTTGGTTGGTTATCTGTAGGTGGGTATTAAATGGTGGTTAATAGTTATAACGTTGGTAGTAATGTTGGTAGTAATGTTGGTTGATAGGTGATAAGTGATAGTGGTTGTTGGTAGTAATGTTGGTTGATAGGTAGTTAGTGATAGTGGTTGATGGTTATAATGTTGGTAGTAATGTTGGTTGGTAGGCAGTTAGTGATAGTGGTTAATGGTTATAATGTTGGTTGATAGGCGGTATGTGATAGTGGTTAATGGTTATAATGTTGGTAGTAATGTTGGTTGATAAGTGGTTGTTGGTAGTAATGTTGGTTGATAGGTGATAAGTGATAGTGGTTGTTGGTAGTAATGTTGGTTGATATCTGTAGGTGGTTAGTGGTAGTGTTTTATGGTTGGAATGTTGGTTGGTATCTGTAGGTGAAAAGTGATAGTGGTAGATAATTGCAATGTTGATCGTCATATAGTTTGGTATCTATAGGCAATATTTTATTTATTGTAATTTATTTTTCTATATTCCATCTACTCCCTCTAGGGCATAAGCTGAGAGCCCCAGTACATTCAAAGGTGAAGCCCATGAGGTCTCGCGCCAGTCTAGGGAGTGAGACACGCGAAGCACTTTGAGATGCAACTAGCCCCCGCTATCTTGCCTTCGCAAGATGTATGGGGCCCGGTTGCCCACCCACAGCTCGAAGCAGCCCCATCTCTGGAGCTTCCTCGCTCCAGTGCTTCACTGTCTCATCCCCTAGACTCTGACCCTCACTCTCAGAACGCCACCTATTGAGCAATGAACTCACTAGGCATTGCCCCCCTATAACATATTTTGAATATGGGAATATTCATACAGTGTTATTTAATCAGGGAACAATGAGGGTATTTATTTGGCGTTTCGGTGGGCTTTGTGGTAATGCAGTAATACTAGGTACAGCACAAGTTCCATCCCAATAATATCTTCCCATTGATACATCGGGATTCGTACCCAGGACCATTGGATTACCAGTCCAGTGGCATGACCACTCTACCACACCTTTCCTGATAAAAATATAAGTGGTAGATGGTTGGAATGTTGGTAGGTGATGGTGGTAGCAATGTTGGTAGGTGTCAGAGGGTGTGGTCAGTTCGATGTGGGTGAGGGGGGGGGGGGGGGGATAGCCTTGAAGGGGTTGGAGGGGGGTACCTACAAGTCTTGACCCCTTCCTTAACCCGATTTGCCTCCTGTCTACCTACCCCCTCCCCCTCCCAGCCTCCCCCCCCCCGCCATTCATTTGTCTATTATGCCTTTATCTCATCTCGTATTAGGGTTGTTTTGTGTGTCTGTCTGTCTGTATAAGGTTATCATTCTTCATAGTGTTTGTTTGTTTATTTTTACTTCCGTCTATAGATGCATGTCACTATTTTGTATTTACGATATTTCCGTCTATATTATGTTATGTTGATTGTGTTCTTGTCTGTTATCATAATTATTATTATTATTATATTATCTATTTTGTATTAACTTCACCACAACACCAAACACCTCCAATTAATATAACGTTAAAAGGAGGTTTATAGTTTACTCCCTAGACCTCTTTCAAGCTTAAAAACGTACCCTCAAGAAATGTTTCTCCATTTTTCCTCCTAAATTGCAGGCTCGCTATCCTTCGGCAGGAAAAAATCGACACCTCATGGACAAGAAAATGCTAACATTGACAAAGACATGGGACGAAATGTTTTTAAATCGCCAACCAAATGAGGCGAACGTCTTAAAATGAGAGAAGGGGATCCAGCAAAACCCTCGCCTCAACATGATTTACCCCACTGTTTACCCTTCCCCTCCCACTCCCACCATCCATTTACCCCACTGTTTACCCTTCCCCTCCCACTCTCACCATCCATTTACCCCACTGTTTACCCTTTCCCTCCCACTCCCACCATCCATTTACCCCACTGTTTACCCTTTCCCTCCCACTCTCACCATCCATTTACCCCACTGTTTACCCTTCCCCTCCCACTCCCACCATCCATTTACCCCACTGTTTACCTTTTCCCTCCCACTCTCACCATCCATTTACCCCACTGTTTACCCTTCCCCTCCCACTCCCACCATCCATTTAACCCACTGTTTACCCTTCCCCTCCCACTCTCACCATCCATTTACCCCACTGTTTACCCTTTCCCTCCCACTCCCACCATCCATTTACCCCACTGTTTACCCTTCCCCTCCCACTCCCACCATCCATTTACCCCACTGTTTACCCTTTCCCTCCCACTCCCACCATCCATTTACCCCACTGTTTACCCTTTCCCTCCCACTCCCACCATCCATTTACCCCACTGTTTACCCTTTCCCTCCCACTCCCACCATCCATTTGACTATTATCCCTTAAGGGGAGATTTCCACTTCAGGGATTTTTTTCTGGACCCCTTTCTCCCTCATGTTTAGCCCCATTGCTTTTGAGATTATAAGACGTTCGTCCTAGTAGTTTTGACATTTTAAGACATTTTGCCCCATTTCTGTCAATTTTAAGACCTTTCGTGCCATTAAGCTGTCGATTTTTTTCCTGGCGAGCGATAGCGAGCCTGTAATTTAGGAGCAACCGGCCTCCGGCCGGGACATTTTTCTACCGAAAAATGTACAAATTTATCTTGAAAGGGGGTCTAGGAGGTGTAATTTTAAGCTTGATGAAAACGTAGGGAACAAACTAAATACCTCCCCTTAATCTACTCTCGTATGAGTGTTTGTGTCTGTCTGTATAAGGTTACCATTCTTATTAGTATAAGGTTATCATTCTTATTAGTTTGTGTTGCTAGATACACTTGTATTATTGTATATATGCTATTGTATTGTTGTCTGTATTATGGTGTGTTGTTTGTATTATTGTGTTTGTATTATTGTATATTATTGTATATATGCTATTGTATTGTTGTCTGTATTATGGTGTGTTGTTTGTATTATTGTATATATGCTATTGTATTGTTGTCTGTATTATGGTGTGTTGTTTGTATTATTGTATATTATTGTATATATGCTATTGTATTGTTGTCTGTATTATGGTGTGTTGTTTGTATTATTGTCTATTATTATATTCTACAACGTTTACCAGAGTGAGCGTTGGCATCTTCTACCCAAACTTAACTGTTTATGTCCCAAACTTAACTGTTTATGTCCCTCTCTTTTCCTGTACGGTACTATTTCTAGGAATCCTCCTCCCCTTGTAAAATTAACCTACTAGAAGAGACAGAGGAAGGGGCGAGGGAACGCGAAAGTGGTCCCGGACCCGAGGCATTGGAACCTTAGATGTTGTTTCTGTTCGGGCTCTGTCTCGAGTCGACCACCACCAGCTATGGGGTATGTGCCTGAGTACATACATACACATATACATACATACATATATACATCAGGCATGCATACATACATGCATACTAATTATAATTATTATTATATTCATTTTTATGTTATTGTTTTTGTTGTTTATTGTTTTTATTTATATTTAATCTATTGGTTATTTTATTATCATTACACTTTGTTATTACCATTACTATTATACTAGCCCGATTTGCCTCCAGTCTGCCCCCACTCCTCGACTATTTATATGACTATTAGGCCTTATTCTCCTCTCGTACTAGGGTGTTTGTGTCTGTCTGTATAAGGTTATCATTCTTATATATTTTACTATTTATATGACTATTAGGCCTTATTCTCCTCTCGTACTAGGGTGTTTGTGTCTGTCTAAGGTTATCATTCTTATATATTTTACTTCCCTCTATATTGGTACCTGGGTTTGGCTATTCTACCTTAGCCCCTTGAGGATTATGACGCGATTGGACAGGTTATTCTGGCTATCATTAGACGATTTTAGACAGATTAGGAAGAATTTGTGTGAGTTGATTTAATAGGAACCGGCCTTTGGCCAAAGCAGTTTTCTTGAAGGACGGGGGGGGGAGGTGTGCGTGTGTTTTTTTATAGCTTGATAGAGGTCTAGTGAGCAACAAAACAAAAAAAATTATATACAATATATATTATATATATTATATAATTATATATTAATAATAATAAACAATACCAATAAAATACCCCCCCTTCCTTAATATGCTATCGTTACTGTACATTCCTATACATTTCCCTATCACTTTTATATAATTCCTTAGTAATACAATGTGTCTCCCGTCTGCCTACACCTTCAACCATTAATTGATTTATTAGCCTTATTATGCATATATATATATATATATATAATTATTTGAGTTTCCTCCCCAGACCTTCATCAAGCTTAAACATAAATAAATAAAGATATACCCAATGATCCTCCTTCCAGATAAATGTGTACATATTTTGGTAGAATAATATCCCGGCCAAAGGCCAGTTCCTCCAAAATTACAGGCTCGCTATAGTCAGGAAAAAATTGCACGGAAGGTCTAGATATTGACAAAGAAATTAGGCGAAGTATCTTGAAATTGACAATCCAATGGTGAACGTCTTAAAATATCAAAACAAATGGGTCTAAACATGAAGGGGGTCCAGAACAAAACAATTCATCCCCTTAATCCTATCTGGTGTAACGTCTAGTGGGTTATTAGGATAGTTTGTATAATTATTGAGAGGTTTGCTTGTTTTTGTCATTTTACAGCATCGTATTTTAGTTAGTCCCCAAGGCTAACAAACCCGTCTTCCCATACCCTTTTCAAACTAAAAAAAATGCCCGACCAGACCCGCTTTAAGTTCACTTTTCACATTTTTCGATAGAAAAATATCCTGACCGAAGGGCGATTTTCTCTTACAGGCTCGCTATCCCTGGCCCAGATAAAATCGACACCTGAATGGGGTGAATCGTCTAATTATCGCCAGACTAATGAAATGAAACTTGTTAAACTCTCCAACCAAATGGGTCGAAACAGGGGAGGTCCTATTTAGGAGTCGATTTTTGTCCTGGCGAACAATAGTGAGCCTGTCATTTCGGAAGAACCGGCCGGTACATTTTTTCTACCGGAAGAACCGGCCGGTACATTTTTTCTACCGAAAAATGTACAAATGTATCTTGAAAGTGGGTCTAGGGGGTATTATTTTAAGGTTAATGTAGATCTAACTAGGACACTAATAAATACATTAATAAGTAAATACATAGACCAATAAACAAGAACTACCCCCTTAACCCTTTCAAGCTCCAAAACGCATTATTATTGTGTTTTCTGGCTAAAATTAGACGTTTTTATGCAGATTAGGAAGGGTGTATGGGAGTCAGAGGGTTGATTGAGATAGTCTTTACCCTTTTAATACTCACAGATCCTTCCTAAGCTGGATAAAACCAACTAATGAGAGCCAAAATAAACTTCTAAAACGCGTCAGAGCTTCAAGGGGTTAACAGCCCAAGTAGTGTAGCACCTTCATCACCAGTACCCAATTTGCAAGACCAATTTCCAGTTTCTCCTATGTGTGAAATATGGAGTGCATGTTCCGTAGGTTTCTGGTTGCCTTGTATGGTTGTAAGGCATTTGTTATTTGGTTGGGTCTCCCGCAAGTCTTTTCAACTACACATATTTCACTCACCTTCAGATTCCAGTCATTGGCATTTAATTATTCCTAACCTAACTTCACTTATTTAATTATTCCTAACCTAACTTCACTTATTTAATTATTCCTAACCTAACTTCACTTATTTAATTATTTCTAACCTAACTTCACTTATTCACGCATAATTCAAGTTAACCCGACCTACGGTATTGTAACATCAGCCTAATATTTTGAAATCTAACTTAACCTGATCTAAATTATGCTAACTTAACTTAAGGAACGTATAGTAACTCGACCCCATCTTAAGGGAAAATTTTAGCTTGCTCCCTAGACCTCTGTTAAGCTTAAAAAAAAAAAAAAAAAAAAAAAAAAAAACTTCAAGATAAATTTGTACATTTTTCGGTAGAAAAATGTCCCGGACGAAGGTCGCTTCCTCATAAATTACAGGCTCGTTATCGCTCGCCAGAAAAAAATAGACACCTAAATGGCACGAAAGGTCTTGGTATTGATAATGAAAGGGGACGAAAGGTCTTAAAATCTCAAAACTAATGGACCGAACGTCTTATGATCTCAAAACTAATGGGGCTAATCATGAGGAGGAAGGGGTCCAGAAAAACGACACACCTCCCCTTAAGCTTACATAATCTAAGCTAACCTAATCATTTATTGCCAAACTTAACTTGATCTAACTTAACCTAGCCTAACTGAGCCTAACTTCAGGAGGGTGACCTGCTTTTTGTTATTGGTCTTTTTTTCTCTTTCTTTGGCTTGTATCCATTCGGCCCCATTCAGCCAACTAACTTAAGACGTTTATCCCCATCTAGGTGTCGATTTCTTCCTGGCGAGCGATAGCGAGCCAGCATTATATGAAGACATCCGGCTTCGCCGGAGAAATTTTTCTATCGAAAAATTTACAAATTTAGCCTGCTGTCAAACAAAAATAAAAAATATGCTGCCTCGCTACCACTCACCAGTAAAAAATTGACACCTGGATTGGGATAAACGTCTTAAAACAGTAGGCTGAATGGGGCCAAATGGATACAAGCCAGAGAAAGATAGAAGAGGACAGAACAAAAACAGGTCACCGCCCCTTAACCTATAGCTTAACTTAGCTTATCCCTTGGAGTACCAGCGACGTGGGATATATTTTATTCTAGCAATATTTAGACAATAATTTACAGCTTGGGAAGGATCTGTGATAGGTAAAAAGGGTTGGTTGAGATAGTTTGCAGCCTTATTATGGCTAGAGGTCCTTGCTAAGCTGAATCAAATCGTCTATAAATTGCCGGAATATGATGAAAGAGAACGTCCCCGTTACGGAATGGGTTAACTTGCCTCAATAAACTTAGACTAACTTCCACTTAACTTAATGGGGGGGGGGGGGTAGTCCTTGGTTTTTGGTTTATATATTATATTTATTAATTTATTTTTGATTTTCCTCGCTAGACCTCCATCATGCTTAGAAAATACCCCCTAGACCCCCTTTCAAGATAAATTTGTACATTTTTCGGTAGAAAAATCGCTTGTGAATCCTCGTGTAATCCTTGTGTAAGCGCGTGTGAATCCTCGAAGGAGGAGATACGGGCGCTATATAAGTAACCAGAAGATTATTATTATTATTAGAAAAATGTCCCGCCCGAAGGCCGATTCCTTCTAAACTTAGAGGCTCGCTATCGCTCGCCAGGAAAAAATAGACACCTAAAGGGCACGAAAGGTTTTAATATTGAAAAAAAAATGAGGCGAAAGGTCGCAAAAACACCAAACTAACGGCACGAACATCTTAAAACTTCAAAACTAATATGCTAAACATGAGGGAGAAGGGAGTCCAGAAAAACCGAGTAGTGCCCCCTTAATGGTAACTCTAACTTATATAGCCGACTTAAGGGGAGGCGAGTCGCTTTTCTAGACCCCCTTCGCCCTCATCTTCAGACCCATTAGTTTGGCGATTTTATGAACTTTCGCCCAATTTCTGTCAATTTTAAGACCTTTCCTGTCAATTAGGTCTTGATTTTTTCCTGGCGAGCGATAGCGAGCCTGTAATTTAAGAGGAATTGGCCTTCGGCCAGGACATTTTTCTACCGAAAAATGTACAAATTTATCTTGAAAGGGGGTCTAGGGAGCTTCATTTTAAGCTTGATGGAGGTCTAGCGAGGGAACTAGAAAAATAATGACTAAATAAACAAATTGACAAACAGTGAAGGATCTCCCCTTAATGGTAATGTAGGCGGAAAGACTCGATCGTGGCATTGGTCAACTTAAGGGGGAGAGGGCTAGTTTTTATGGTCCCCCTTCTTCCTCGTGTTTAGCTCCATTCATTTCCAGATTTTATGATATTTGTCCCATTAGTTTTTGTCGATTTTAAGACCTTTTCGCCCCATTTCTTTGTCAATATTAAGACACCGAGAGCTTTTTAGGTGTCGATTTTTTTTCTTCTGGCGAACGATAGTGAGCCTGTACAAATTAATGCCCATTAGTTTTTGTGGATTTTAAGACCTTCCGCCCCATGTCTTTGTCAATATTAAGACCTCTCGTGCTTCTTAGGTGTCGATGTTTTTTTTCTGGTGAACGATAGTGAGCCTGTACAAATTAATAAATGTAGCCTACAACTTAATACAAGAGGGGGATCTAATGGATGTTTTTGTTTTAAGTTTGATGGAAGTCTAAGGAGGAAACTAACGAATATATAAAGATATTATTATAAAGGAGGAAATAAATACGGCCCTCCCTCCCTTAAGGTGTTGGCCTTCTGGTGTACTATATGTCTTGTCTCCACCCCCTCACACACACACACACAAGCACACTCATACACAAACACACTCATACACAAGCACACTCATACACAAACACACTCATACACACTTTCATACACAAACACACTCATACACAAACACACTCATACACACTTTCATACACAAGCACACTCATACACAAACACACTCATACACAAACACACTCATACACAAACACACTCATACACAAACACACTCATACACGCTTACATACACAAGCACACTCACACACAAACACACTCATACACAAACACACTCATACACAAACACACTCATACACAAACACACTCATACACAAGCACACTCATACACAAACACACTCATACACAAACACACTCATACACAAGCACACTCATACACAAACACACTCATACACAAACACACTCATACACAAACACACTCATACACAAACACACTCATACACAAACACACTCATACACAAACACTCATACACAAACACACTCATACACAAACACACTCATACACAAACACACTCATACACAAACACACTCATACACACTTACATACACAAGCACACTCACACAAACACACTCATACACAAACACACTCATACACAAACACACTCATACACAAACACACTCATACACAAACACACTCATACACACTTACATACACAAGCACACTCACACACAAACACACTCATACACAAACACACTCATACACAAACACACTCATACACAAACACACTCATACACAAACATACTCATACACAAACACTCATACACACTTACATACACAAGCACACTCACACACAAACACACTCATACACAAACACACTCATACACAAACACACTCATACACACTTACATACACAAGCACACTCATACACAAACACACTCATACACAAACACACTCATACACAAACACACTCATACACAAACACATTCATACACAAACACATTCATACACACTTACATACACAAGCACACACACACACATACACACTTACACAAGCACACTCCAACACAACCACATACACACACACGCACTTACACACACTCATACCAACATACACCGAATCATCACGTAAGATAGCAAGACAATTATTACTCTAAGATATCATTCTTTATCATAAGCAATTGTTGTGAGTGCCTTAATATGAATCCTTCTCACTTTGGAGATTTTAAAACGTTCGTTCCATTAGTATGTCGATTTTAAGACTTTTCGCCCCATATATTTGTCAATATTAAGACCTTTCGTGCCATTTATGTGTCGATTTTTTCCTGGCGAGCGACAGCGAGCCTGTAATTTTAAGGGGAACCGACCTTCGGCCGAAAAATGTACAAATTTAACTTGAAGAGAAGTCTATTTTTTTTGTTTTAAAGCTTGATGGAGGTATAGGGAGGAAACTAAACAATAATAACAAGATAAAACAACAAGCAAATATACACGCCCATCTGCCCTTAATAAATACGCCCATCTGCCCTTAATAAATACGCCCATCTGCCCTTAATAAATACGCCCATCTGCCCTTAATAAATACGCCCATCTGCCCTTAATAAATACGCCCATCTGCCCTTAATACGAATCCTTCTCTTGGTAGAAGATGACCTATCTCAATTGAAATAGTCTTGAATACAATTTTACAAGGATATTCTCCATCGAGCCCCATCCAGCCATCATCTGCCTCACCGACCTACTTCCCCCCACCCCAGGTGAAGGTATTGAGGGATAAGCCTTTACAACAGTACCTCGTAACTACTTTATACTTTCCTTTTTGCTCAAGAGTGTTGAGAGGGGAGAAGAGGTATTGGAGAGAGAGGAAGCTGTTGAGGTGGCTTTGTTGTGAGTTGAGAGGGGAGAAGAGGTATTGGAGAGAGAGGAAGCTGTTGAGGTGGCTTTCTTGTGTGTGTTATTAGGCTGTATACGTCGTCGAGGTGTCCCCCGGTAGGGTGGAAACATGTGAACCACGTTAGGACGTACTACCACACCCCCTAAAATGCCCCACATCTCCCCTACTCTTGGCGCCCTTTCTTGGTTCACTCAAATACGCACTACATTAAGGGGAGGTTTTTAGTTTGTTTCCTAATCCTCCAGCAATCTTAAAATGTCACCTCCTTGACCCCCTTTCAAGAAAAATGTGTACATTTTTCGGTTGAAAAATGTCCCGGCCGAAGGCTGGTTACTCTTAAATTACAGGCTCGCTATCGCTCGCCAGGATAAAATCGACGCCTAAATGGCACGAAAGGTCTTAAAATTGACAGAATGGGGCGGAAATTCTTAAAATCACCAAACTAATGGGGCAAACGTCTTAAAATCTCAAAAGCGATGGGGCTAGACATGAGGGAGTAAGGGGTCAAGAAAAAAAGTCCTTCAAGTGGAAACCTCCCCTTAAGTTAGCTCTTTCAAGATCCGATTAAGCCTTTTTGTCTTGTTTTCTGGCCGGTGTTATATTAATTTATTCACATTAGGAAGGGTATATGGAAATCAGAGGGATAATTGCTACAGTACTTACGCATATAATACCCACAGATTTTCACCAAGCTCTATGAAATCATCTAATGCTAGGACGTTTTACCATTAAAAGGCTACATAATAGTTCAATTAAACCTTTTAGCTGGTATATATCCTTCCTAAGCTTCATAACATCGTCTAAATGTGGTTGAAGTTAAATTAAATAGACGTCACTGGTACTGAAAGGGTTAACACATCCCACGGCTTCCATCCTTCACCTGGAAAAATGTCACAGTCCACCCACACTGCTTCTACCCTCCATACCACCTCCACTTCGATCCACTATTCTCTCCACCTTCAACAATGTAACCTGCTGACCTGTATCTCCTATATACTCCACTTCAATAGATTCCGTGCTTCCCATCCTCCATTCTAAAAATTCCCCCTCAATTCCACTACAGCGATTCCACTTAGCATTCCACCTCCACCGTACCGCCCTCCCTCCTCCTCTCTCTCTCTCTCTTTCCTCCCCTCGTGACCCCACCCAGCCCCTCCCTCCTCCTTCCTCTACCAGCTGCCCTGCATCCTCCTCCCCCGCAGACTCAGCTGGTAGTAAGCGGCACGCCCTTCAGTGTCCCTCTAACAGTCGTGTGGGGTGGACGCGCTCCGGTTGTCTCTCCTCCTCAGTGACTTGACCAGACTACCAATACCTATACTCTGTTCCTCGTACGGTGGCTCTGTTGCGTCTGTGCCTTCGTCTGTAGCTGCTGGGAGGTGTAAGGCTGTGCTACTACCGCCAGCTGATTTCCAGTGTGTGAATAAGGGTGAGTATTATGACAGAATTGTGTATTTTGTGACTTGGCTAATTTTCCAGGACGAAGAAGTGCTTGTGTTGGTTTTGCCTGGTATGTGTGTGTGTGTGTGTGTGATATTCCCTTTTGAGAAACTTCTTTTCAACTATATTCTATCGTTAATTCAAGAATATGGGTTTGCATGCCATGTCCCTATTTGGTTGTCAATCGTTTAACATTTTGTTGTCGTAAATTATATTAGAGTAAGGTTATTTAATCTTTAATAAAATTGAACTTTTAACAATGGAAATTGATCTTTTAAATTCCGGATAATGCGGGGTCTTTGTTAATCTGCATAAAAACATCGAGGTTATCCAGGAAAATATTAAATATGGCATTGTACTGTATGATTTAAGATTAAGTTAGATTAAATTTTTAACCCACTTGATAATCAGAAGGAATTGCTAAGCTTGATAAAGTATCTGGTGGTCCCTAGACCTCCATCAGATTTAAAAAGAAAACATCCATTAGATCCCCCTTCTAGAATAATTTGTACATTTTTCGGTAGAAAAATGGCCCGGTTTTTAAGACCTTTCGTGCCATTTAGGTGTCGATTTTATCCTGGCGAGCGATAGCGAGCCTGTCATTTAAGAGGAACCGGCTTTCAGCCGGAACATTTTTCTACCGAAAAATTTACAAATTTATCTTGAAAGGGGCTCAACGGGGTGTAATCTTAAGCTTGAAGGATATCTAGGGACCAAACTAAAAACCTCCCCTTAACCAAATCTAGCCCACTCGTACACATTATGGTACACACGGATACCATAGTCTCTAGCCCACTCGTACACATTATGGTACACACGGATACCATAGTCTCTAGCCCACTCGTACACATTATGGTACACTCGGATACCATAGTCTCTAGCCCACTCGTACACATTATGGTACACACGGATACCATAGTCTCTAGCCCACTCGTACACATTATGGTACACACTGATACCATAGTCTCTAGCCCACTCGTACACATTATGGTACACACGGATACCATAGTCTCTAGCCCACTCGTACACATTATGGTACACACGGATACCATAGTCTCTAGCCCACTCGTACACATTATGGTACACTCGGATACCATAGTCTCTAGCCCACTCGTACACATTATGGTACACACGGATACCATAGTCTCTAGCCCACTCGTACACATTATGGTACACTCGGATACCATAGTCTCTAGCCCACTCGTACACATTATGGTACACACGGATACCATAGTCTCTAGCCCACTCGTACACATTATGGTACACACGGATACCATAGTCTCTAGCCCACTCGTACATTATGGTACACTCGGATACCATAGTCTCTAGCCCAATCGTACACATTATGGTACACACGGATACCATAGTCTCTAGCCCACTCGTACACATTATGGTACACACGGATACCATAGTCTCTAGCCCACTCGTACACATTATGGTACACACGGATACCATAGTCTCTAGCCCACTCGTACACATTATGGTACACTCGGATACCATAGTCTCTAGCCCACTCGTACACATTATGGTACACACGGATACCATAGTCTCTAGCCCACTCGTACACATTATGGTACACACGGATACCATAGTCTCTAGCCCACTCGTACACATTATGGTACACACGGATACCATAGTCTCTAGCCCACTCGTACACATTATGGTACACACGGATACCATAGTCTCTAGCCCACTCGTACACATTATGGTACACACGGATACCATAGTCTCTAGCCCATTCGTACACATTATGGTACACACGGATACCATAGTCTCTAGCCCACTCGTACACATTATGGTACACACGGATACCATAGTCTCTAGCCCACTCGTACACATTATGGTACACACGGATACCATAGTCTCTAGCCCACTCGTACACATTATGGTACACACGGATACCATAGTCTCTAGCCCACTCGTACACATTATGGTACACACGGATACCATAGTCTCTAGCCCACTCGTACACATTATGGTACACACGGATACCATAGTCTCTAGCCCACTCGTACACATTATGGTACACTCGGATACCATAGTCTCTAGCCCACTCGTACACATTATGGTACACACGGATACCATAGTCTCTAGCCCACTCGTACACATTATGGTACACTCGGATACCATAGTCTCTAGCCCACTCGTACACATTATGGTACACACTGATACCATAGTCTCTAGCCCACTCGTACACATTATGGTACACACGGATACCATAGTCTCTAGCCCACTCGTACACATTATGGTACACACGGATACCATAGTCTCTAGCCCACTCTTACACATTATGGTACACACGGATACCATAGTCTCTAGCCCACTCGTACACATTATGGTACACTCGGATACCATAGTCTCTAGCCCACTCGTACACATTATGGTACACACGGATACCAGTCTCTAGCCCACTCGTACACATTATGGTACACACGGATACCATAGTCTCTAGCCCACTCGTACACACGGATACCATAGTCTCTAGCCCACTCGTACACATTATGGTACACACGGATACCATAGTCTCTAGCCCACTCGTACACATTATGGTACACACGGATACCATAGTCTCTAGCCCACTCGTACACATTATGGTACACACGGATACCATAGTCTCTAGCCCACTCGTACACATTATGGTACACACGGATACCATAGTCTCTAGCCCACTCGTACACATTATGGTACACACGGATACCATAGTCTCTAGCCCACTCGTACACATTATGGTACACACGGATACCATAGTCTCTAGCCCACTCGTACACATTATGGTACACACGGATACCATAGTCTCTAGCCCACTCTTACACATTATGGTACACACGGATACCATAGTCTCTAGCCCACTCGTACACATTCGTGGACTTCACATATTTTTAATTATGGAAGTATATCTGTGGAAACTAATTTAGGAATATATTTGTCTATAAATCAACTACACAACTATATATATATCATTTATTACTAAGGAAGTTCTATCCATGAATCAATCCAGATAGTTATAATTGCATACAGAAAACATGAGGGGTCCATGAATTCTTATGAGTGGGCTAGAGACTATGGCATCCGAGTGTACTATTGTTGTATACCACTCCAGCATAGGAATGAAAATATGGCACATAAACTGTACTATGACTATCTAAAGCTTTGGTAAAGGTGGGATACCCTTCTTTATCATGCTTAGCCCAATTACTTGAGAGATTTTATGACCTACGTTTCTAAAGGATTAATCGCCCAATTTGTATGCGTCACAGAGAAACAATGCACTTATATTTTAAATACAATCTCTCACTCACTTTCACAAACACACTCTCTATCTCTCTCTCAATGTGTGAGAGAGAGAGATAGATAGAGAGAGAGATCAAAGGGTACGATAGCTAGGTCATCGTAACACACACATCAATAAGAGGTGTGGTAGCTAGGTCAACACACACACACACACACACAGGATACATAAAGAAAACAAATAGAGAAAAAAAAACACTAATTAAATACATCACACAAACACAAACACACACGTACATCACACACAAACACATATCACATAAAGAGATACGGTAGCTAGGTCAAAGTACAACACGGGTAACAGTGAAGGTCAGGTCAAGGGCACTACTGGCACTGAGAGGTCACCAGGGGAGGGGGAGGGGGGGTGGGGGGGGAGGCTAGATCAGTGCCAAAGGTAGATATGGTACTCTTGCGTCATTATTCAACACACATTGCTTCCTCTTTCTCTGCCCCTCCCCTCTCGCTCTCGCTCTCGCTGGCGCTGGCTCTCTCTCTCTCTCTCTGGAATCATAAAGGTTCAGCACTAGCATTTGTGGACACTTTTTCACATATAAGAGATGTTCTACTTATAATAAACTTCCGTCAGATCAGGAGAACAGTTCAAGTAGAGAGTAGAGAGTAGGCTACATAGAAAATGTTGCACACTCTGTACTAAAAGTAGTGAACTATAGAATATCTCACTTTCCACTTAGAGTATCTCCCCGGAATGTACCGCAAGGGTTTTAAGATACTAACTATTCCTTGTAACTCTGTCTTCCAGTACACCACCATTGCACCATTGTCCAGTACAGCTGTATTTCCTGTTACTGGGTATATCGTGGTGGCTCTCAGGGTTGTTCTCTAGGCTCTCTCTCTCTCTAACAGGCCAACTACAAACTTCTGACACTGATATAGCTAAATCCCTAAACGACTATTTTGCCTCAGTATTCACAAGGAAAAATACCAGTGACATGCCAAGTCCAGGATTAGTACATACGGGTGAAGTTCTTAGCAGAATTAGATTTACCCCAGAGTAGGTAGCAAAATGAATAGATAAGTTAAATAGGTTAAAGTCATCCGGCCCAGATAGCTTTCTTCCAAGAGTTGTACAAGAAGTGCGAGATGAAATTGCACCGTTCTTGGCAGACATCTTCAATAAATTACTGGAAAATGGAGAGGTTCCTGAAGATTGGAAACTGACCAATGTGACCCCAATCTTTAAGAAAGGGGACCACGAGTGTCCCAAGAATTATTAGCCAATTAGCTTGACTTCTATAATAGTAAAACTCTTTGAAGGGATACTAGTAGACAAGATAGTTGACTACCTACAAATTCACAATTTAATTACAGATACCCAATATAGATTCAAGCGACACCGATCATGTCTTACCAATTTGCTGGAATTTTTCCATGAAATGCTGAGTGAGTATGACAAAAGTAGAGCCATAGACATCCTTTACTTAGATTTTCAAAAAGTTTTTGACAAAGTGCCTAATTGAAGGCTAGTGTCAAAAGTGAGTGCACTAGGTATCAATACAGAGGTCACAAATTGGGTAAAAAGTTGGCTAACAGGTACACAACAACGAGTGGTAATCAATGGTGTTTCTTCTTAGTGGACTCCAGTCACTTCTGGAGTTCCACAGGGATCTGTCCTTTGCCCACTACTGTTTATTATAAATGTCAATTACATCAATATTGGTCTGTTGAGTGTGATCTCCAAGTTTGCAGATGACATAAAGCTTGGAATGAATGTGAAAGACCCCAAAGGGGTTGAACAGCTCAGGATGGACCTCAACAGACTGGGTGAATGGTCAGAGATATGGTAGATGCCTCTAAACTTGTAAAAGTGCAAGGTGATGCATATCGGCCAAGCAATCCCCAAGTCAGGCTATTCGCTATTGGGAATGCCTCTGGAAGGAACTGACTTGGAAAAGCATTTGGATGTTCTGATTAGCAGTGACCTAAAGTTTTCCAAGTAGTGCATTGAAGTAGAGAAGAAGGCTCAGAAATGATTGAGCTATATTAAGAGGCAATATAAGTATAGACATAAGGAAATAGTCCTCACACTTTACAACGCTCTGATACAGCCTCTCCTGGACTATGCTGTTCAATTCTGGTCTTCAGCACTCCGGAAAGATATAGAGCGACTGGAAAGAGTACAAGCTAGGGCTCCAAAGCTTATTCCATCGCTTAGAAGACTGAGCTATGAGGACCTGTTGAGAGCTCTTAATCTCTTCCGTTGGAGACACGCAGACTACGAGGTCAGCTCAATGAAGTTATTAAAATACTTGATGGGTTTGACAATGTGGATTATAGCAAAATGTTTAGTCTCAATAAGAATACAACACGCAACCATGGCTGGAAATTAGAATTGAAAAGGTTCAGCACTAGTATTTGTGGACACTTTTTCACATACAAGATCTGTTCTACCTAGAACAAACTTCCCTCCGAAGTTCTAAACAGTTCTTCAGTAGAACAGCTCAAGAAGAGAGAAGATAGTATTTTGCACACTTATTAACGAACGCTACTTCGAGTATCTCCTAGGAATGGACCAGAAGGTCTCTGAGATACTAACTATTCCTTGTAACTCACTCTCTCTCTCTCTCTCTCTATATATATATATATATATATATATAGAGAGAGAGAGTGAGAGAGTATATATATATAATTTCTGTAATAGATACATGTATTCGGTGGTTGTTCTCATCCTTCTCTTCATATATATATATATATATATATATATATATATATATATATATAACAAATAATAAACAAAATAATATAAAGAGACTCCCTCAACCCGGTTCTAGTAAGAGTATTAACTGAGCCCGCCACAGTGCCCTGGCTAATAAGGAGAGACAGTGACCCAGATTATCTCGGGAATATTCATAAGGGGAGGAATATAAATGATGGCTGAGCAATAACTACATTCACGGGATCTAGAAACAACTAAATAATACCCAACTAGAACGACTAAATAATACCCAACTAGAATGACTAAATAATACCCAACTAGAACGACTAAATAATACCCAACTAGAACGACTAAATAATACCCAACTAGAATGACTAAATAATACCCAACTAGAATGACTAAATAATACCCAACTATAACGACTAAATAATACCCAACTATAACGACTAAATAATACCCAACTAGAACGACTAAATAATACCCAACTAGAACAACTAAATAATACCCAACTAGAATGACTAAATAATACCCAACTAGAATGACTAAATAATACCCAACTAGAACGACTAAATAATACCCAACTAGAACGACTAAATAATACCCAACTAGAACGACTAAATAATACCCAACTAGAATGACTAAATAATACCCAACTAGAATGACTAAATAATACCCAACTAGAATGACTAAAGAATACCCAACTAGAACGACTAAATAATACCCAACTAGAACGACTAAATTATACCCAACTAGAATTACTAAATAATACCCAACTAAAATGATTAAATAATACCCAACTAGAACGACTAAATAATACCCAACTAGAACGACTAAATAATACCCAACTAGAATGACTAAATAATACCAAACTAGAACGACTAAATAATACCGAACTAGAATGACTAAATAATGCCCAACTAGAATGACTAAATAATGCCCAACTAGAACGACTAAATAATACCCAACTAGAACGACTAAATAATACCCAACTAGAACGACTAAATAATACCCAATTAGAATGACTAATTAATACCAAACTAGAATGACTAAATAATACCCAACTAGAACGACTAAATAATACCCAACTAGAACGACTAAACAATACCCAACTAGAACCAATAAACAACACCAACTAGAACCAATAAACAATACCCAACTAGAACCAATAAACAACACCAACTAGAACCAATAAACAATACCCAACTAGAACCAACAAACAACACCAACTAGAACCAATAAACAACAACTAGAACCAATAAACAACACCAATTAGAACCAATAAACAACACCAACTAGAACCAATAAACAATACCCAACTAGAACCAATAAACAACACCAACTAGAACCAATAAACAACACCAAATAGAACCAATAAACAATACCAACTAGAACCAATAAACAACAACAGTCTTTTCCGTGGATCGACCTCCCAACTGCCAACCTAAAAGTTGGCAGATTGGGAGCCAAAGCGTCACATCCCTTGCCCCTCAGCTTTCCCTAAACAACAACAACAACAACCAATAAACAATACCAACTAGAACCAATAAACAACACCAATTAGAACCAATAAACAACACCAATTAGAACCAATACCCAACTAGAACCAATAAACACCAACTAGAACCAATAAACAATACCCTACTAGAACTAATAGACAACACCAACTAGAACCAATAAACAATACCAACTAGAACCAATAAACACCAACTAGAACCAATAAACAATACCCAACTAGAACCAATAAACAATACCCAACTAGAACAAATAAACAATACCCAACTAGAACCAATAAACAATACCAACTAGAACCAATTAACAACACCAACTAGAACCAATAAACAATACCCAACTAGAACCAATAAACAACACCAACTAGGACCAATAAACAACATCAACTAGAACCAATAAACAACACCAACTAGAACCAATAAACAACACCAACTAGGACCAATAAACAACACCAACTAGAACCAATAAACAATACCCAACTAGAACCAATAAACAATACCAACTAGAACCAATAAACAACACCAACTAGGACTAATACACAATACCAACTAGAACCAATAAACAATACCAACTAGAACCAATAAACAATACCCAACTAGAACCAATAAACAACACCAACTAGAACCAATAAACAACACCAACTAGAACCAATAAACAACACCAACTAGGACCAATACACAACACCAACTAGAACCAATAAACAACACCAACTAGAACCAATAGACAACACCAAATAGAACCAATACACAACACCAACTAGAACCAATACACAACACCAACTAGAACCAATAAACAATACCAACTAAAACCAATAAACAATACCAACTAGAACCAATAAACACCAACTAGAACCAATAAACAATACCAACTAGAACCAATAAACAACACCAAATAGAACCAATAAACAACACCAACTAGAACCAATAAACAATACCCAACTAGGACCAATAAACAACACCAACTAGAACCAATAAACAATACCCAACTAGGACCAATAAACAACACCAACTAGAACCAATAGACAATACCCAACTAGGACCAATACACAACACCAACTAGAACCAATAAACAATACCCAACTAGGACCAATACACAACACCAATTAGAACCAATAGACAATACCCAACTAGGACCAATAAACAACACCAACTAGAATCAATAAACAATACCAACTAGAACCAATAAACAATACCAACTAGAACCAATAAACAACACCAACTAGAACCAATAAACAATACCAACTTGAACCAATAAACAATACCAACTAGAACCAATAAACAATACCAACTAGAACCAGTAAACAATACCAACTAGAACCAATAAACAACACCAACTAGAACCAATAAACAATACCAACTAGAACCAATAAACAACACCAACTAGAACCAATAAACAACACCAACTAGAACCAATAAACAACACCAACTAGAACTAATAAACAATACCAACTAGAACCAATAAACAACACCAACTAGAACCAATAAACAACACCAACTAGAACCAATAAACAACACCAACTAGAACCAATAAACAACACCAACTAGAACCAATAAACAACACCAACTAGAACCAATAAACACCACCAACTAGAACCAATAAACAACACCAACTAGAACCAATAAAAAACACCAACTAGAACCAATAAACAACACCAACTAGAACCAATAAACAACACCAACTAGAACCAATAAACAACACCAACTAGAACCAATAAACACCACCAACTAGAACCAATAAACAATACCAACTAGAACCAATAAACACCAACTAGAACCAATAAACACCACCAACTAGAACCAATAAACAACACCAACTAGAACCAATAAACAATACCAACTAGAACCAATAAACACCAACTAGAACCAATAAAGAACACCAACTAGAACCAATAAACACCACCAACTACAACCAATAAACACCAACTAGAACCAATAAACAACACCAACTAGAACCAATAAACAATACCAACTAGAACCAATAAACAACACCAACTAGAACCAATAAACAACACCCAACCAGAACCAATAAACAATACCAACTAGAACCAATAAACACCAACTAGAACCAATAAACAACACCAACTAGAACCAATAAACACCAACTACAACCAATAAACACCAACTAGAACCAATAAACAACACCAACTAGAACCAATAAACAATACCAACTAGAACCAATAAACAACACCAACTAGAACCAATAAACAATACCCAAGTACTACGGTATCTGTCAGTAAAGATCGTGAATCTCTTAAGTTTCTATACGGTATGCCAATATTTACTATAAAACTTAAATCACGTGAGCTGTAAAATTGGAATATATATATATATATATATATATATATATATATATATATATATATATATATATATATATATATATATTCCCCCCTCCCCCCGAGTAAGGAAATTACACGCTTTAATTTAACCATTACACCATCAAGACAGCTAAAGGTTCAGCACACGACCACGATAAATATCCATTTATCGAATACTGGATAATTTTCAATCCAATCCTGTACTGGACCCAACTGCACACTAAATGCGAGAGGAAATTAAGGGGGGATGGGCGTATTTATTTGTTCATATACATCTTTATATATTCATTTTTAGTATCCTCCCTAGACCTCCATCAAGCTTAAAACAAATAAAAACAAGGTTAAAAAATAAGCCATTGAAAAAAAAAAAAAACAATAAAGAAAATCAAAATCATACACCGACACACATGTGGTCGATAATTAGAGCTTCTAATGAAGTATAATTAGCGTGAGTGTGTGGGTGGGTGGGTGTATGTGGAGGGGGGCGGGGTGCTTGTGTGGGTGGAGGGGGGGGGGTGCTTGTGTGTGTGTGTGGGTGGAGGGGGGAGGGTGCTTGTGTGTGTGTGTGGGTGGAGGGGGGGGGGGCCCCTCCACCCACACACACACACACAAGCACCCCCCCCCCCTCCCCCCACACACACACACAAGCCCCCCGCCCCCCTCCACATACACCCCCCCACCCACACACTCACGCTAATTAGACTTCATTAGAAGCTCTAATTATCGACCACAAGCTTCCATTACCGACTGACACACTATCTTCATCATTATCTATTTAAGCAATAAGGATTTTCTTCAGCCCATGGCCTACAATAGGTTATTCTAAAAGGGTGATTTTATTTCCTATTAATTTGCTTATAAATGTATCTTTCTTTGTAGTGTCCTCCTCGGCCAAAGGCCGATTGTTCATAAATTACAGGCTCACTATCGCTCGCCAAGACAAAAATTGACACCTAAATTGCATGAAAGGTCTGAATATTGACAAGGAAACGGGTCGAAATGTCTTAAAATCGCCAAACTAATTGGCCGAACGTCTTAACAATTGAAAACTAAAGGGGCTAAACATGAGGGAGAAGGGGCACCAGAAAAACGAACCATCTCCCCTTAAGCTGAAGACCACTATGTTAAGAGTCTTGATTGATACCGGGGCGTCATGAGATTAACCCTTTTACGATTACATTCTCGCTATCATTAGGCGAATGCACACGATTTAGGAAGGATCCGAGAAGTTTATAAAGGTAAAGACTATCTCAATTAACCCTGACTTCCATACACCCTTCATTAATATGTATAAAATCATCAAATAATAGCCAGAAAACAAATATAGAAATGCGTCATCGTATTTTTAAAGGGTTAATGTAGGCCTATTAGTCTGTCTAATGTAAATATAAAAAACAAAAAGTCGTTATCATACCGATTTACTCGAAATGGTGCCTAGCCCTGTGATATGAGAGGATTAGCCTAAGCTTTAGCAGATGCCATACCAATAAGCTTAAGGGGGAGGTAGTTGTTTTTTCTGGACCCTCTTCTCCCTCAAGTTTAGCTCCATTAGTTTTTAAATTTTAAGACGTTCGGGACATTAGTTTGGCCATTTTAAAAGCTTTCATCTCATTTCTATATCAATATAAAGACCTTTCGTGCCATTTAGGGGTCTATTTTTGTACTGGCGAGCGAAAGCGAGCAAATAATTTTAAGAGAAACCGGCCTTCGGCCGGGATATTATTCTATCGAAAAATGTACACATTTATCGTGAAGGGGGGTCTAGGGAGTGTTTTTTTAAGCTTGATGGAAGTCTAGCGAGGAAGCTAAGAAATCTATGAATATATAAATAAATAACCCCCCCAAAATAACCACTCTTCCCTTAAGTCTTTCATTCCGAAGGATATATTGTATCGACTAGAACACGAGGATTTTAGGAAGTTAAAATTAAAATGTAAAACTTGCAAAACAAACAAACAGAACAGGAACCACACAGGAAAAGTGGGGATTGGGCCCGAGTAAATAGATAGATAGATAGATAGATAGACAATCACTGAGGAAAAGAAACGCATTGAAGATTTTGCAAAACAATATTAAAGCAAAACAAAATATATAATAATAATAATAATAATAATAATAATAATAATAATAATAATAATAATAATAATAATAATACTGTTCAATTCCAGTAGCATATCTTCCCTTGCACGGTGGATTTGTCTATGATTAGAAAGTAGTGAACGATGCCCTTGTTAGAGAATTACGATGATAACCTAATAAGGCTTATAAACTCTATGGATATTCAGCAGACCGTAACACAGATTTAGGGGATTATAATTTGTAGACGAGTTTCATTCATAATTAAGCGTTTATATTTTTGTCTTGATAATCTTTTAGTTGATTATGAAAAGTCTCACTCTCACTCTCTCTCACACACACAAACACACACTCTCTCTCTCTCTCTCTCCCTCTCTCTCAATTTATCTATATATCTATCAGTCTATTTATATATCTATCAGTCTATTTATGTATCTATATATCTATCCATCTGTCTATTAATTTATGTAAACATCTCAGGGCCAATCCCCAATTTCCATCTCCAAACAATTAATTATTTTGACCTCTCACCTTCACCCCATATTTCCATATATAGGCAGGAACTCACTCACTCACTCTCACTCTCTCTCTCATACCCAACAAAGCCTACTAAATACCCAAGAGAAAGGCACAATATCATACCCCCCCCCCCCTTTCCTCCTCCCTTTAAAAAACTCCTCCTCCATATCAGCTGTTGATCTGATTATTCTCTACCTAGTTAATGTGTTTCTTGTCAGGTTAGTAATGGAGGCAGGGCTGGACGAGAGGTGGGCTGCAATCTGTAGTTATATGATAGGGGGTTTAAGACAACTTAGTTTGTTTCAGACGTCATTTCGTATACCTGACAATGTGATATATGCCTCCCAATGTTGGCATTATGTTTACTGGAGTATCATGCACAAAATACAATAATTATCATGCATAGGCTTCACTATATCAATATGATGATTACTATTACATATCTTAATCTGACTAACATCGCACAATTGTGTTGAACGTACAAGTAATCTTTCGTACTATTAAGTACATAATTTATGATTTTAAGGTAATTACCACTGCTTGAAGTCCTCCATAGTTTAGGATATTTTGAGGTAAACAAATGTAAAAATACAGTACCGGTAAGGTTATCCTAACTCTCCCTACAGAGGTACCAGTGTTCCGCAAGAGAGGTGTAAGACTTGGATGGATGTTAAGAATAGATCACCTTAATAGGTAGGATGTATTACCTGTCCAACACTCTATATTAACCCCACTATACCAACACTATATTATATTACACCCACTACCCCAACACTCAGTGCATTACCACAAAGCCCACCGAAACGCCAAAAAAATACCCTCATTGTTCCCTGATTAGATAGCATTGTATGAATATTCCCATATTCAAAATAGGCTGCAGGGGGCCAATGCCTAGTGAGTTAATTGCTCAATAGGTGGTGTTCTGAGAGTGAGGTTCCGAGTCTAGGGGTTTGAGACAGTGCAGTGCATAAGGCAAAGCAGCTTCTGAGATGGGTCTGCTTCGAGCCATGGGTCAGCGACCGGGCCCCGTGCATGTTGCGAAGGCAAGATGGAGGGGGCTTGTTGCAGCTCAAAAACGCTTCAATGTCTCACTCCCTGACTGGGTTTAGACCTCAAGGGCTATATATATATATATAAAAAAAAAAAAAAAACCCACTACAGCAACACTATATTATATCCACTACATAACACTTACACTCAAGCCACCTTTCTGTTATCCCTGAGTCTACAACACTGGCCTCCCTCATCGTCGTCCCTCAGACAAATAGAAGAGTCCACCCTCAACAAAAGTTTTCCTTCACAATCAAGGAAAACGGCAAGTCTACAACTACCCTCAAGACATCAATAGGTTCCTTAAGGCAGTGTCACACAATCTCTTTTTCTGTCAATTGTTATAGGCAATGTAGTCTAGCATCTCTGCTTTAAGCTAAACCACAAGGAAAACCGAAAACAAAATAAAATGTACAGAAATAATGAGGAATTGGAGGCAGGTACCCTCATTCTGATAGGTCCAACCCATCACAACACGCCAGCACTTGGTGAATGGAACTACATGATGATGATCAAGTCATTAGGTTAACAAATTTAACTGGTTACAAATTCTTATGTACTGTAAATTGTCAGGTGCATATTTGTACGTTTATTAAACAAGAAAGAATAAGAATAAGATACAGCACAATATATCTCTTTTTCTCCCTCTCTCAAACCCATACCTCCACCAATGCCCGACCTTGCACACACACACACACACACACACACACACACACACACACACACACACACACACACACACACACACACACACACCACACACACACACACACACACACACACACACACACACACACACACACACACACACACACACACACACACACCCACACACACACACACACACACACACACAACACACACACACACACACAACACACACCACACACACACACACACACACACACACACACACACACACACACACACACACACACACACACACACACACACACACACACACACACACACACACACACACACACACAGTTGTCCCGCCCTCCCATTCACTCTTGAGGTTGTTAATCTCTGACACACCTCAACTCTCGCTACACATTAACCTCACACTCCATCACTGACCCCCATATCTTTCTGCTGGTGACCCGAAATAGTTTTTAGAGGAGTTTGGGCTATCTAGTTAGCCCCGTTTTCTTTTGTTCTTAGTTGCTGTTGCTTCTGTGCAGTACTTTCGGGTATTTTTGGCTGAATGGGGGTCGAACGCCTTAAAATTATAAACCTAATGGGGCTGAATGGACACACACACACAACCCGTAGCCTAGTAGGTAGAGCTCTCGTCTCACACACGAGGGGTCGGGGGTTCAATCCCCGGCCGGGCGGAGACAAATTGGGCTTGTCTCCTTTCATGTGTTAGCCTCAGTTCACCTAGCTGTAAATAGGTACCTGGAATAAGTGGACGACGTTGTGACGCCCCATCTGGGGTTGGCAAAAATGGTACAAGGAGAGATGGGTATCACATGGTTCACCTAAGCTGATGGCTACCTAAGCCTTCGGGCGAGACGGTACCGTCTATAGTGAGAATGGTACCATACAGATCCACCCTAAGCCTTCGTTTCCGATGTCGCCAATTGGCTAAAAATACAGACTACACACACATCCACAGCCATTCCAACGATACATATAACACCTACACATATAGGAGGCGGGAAATAACGAGCATGCTCACTCCCGCAATACAACTAGAGTAAGTACAACTAGAGTAAGTACACACACACACACACACACACACACACACACACTTCCTCACTTCCTCACTCTCCCACTTACCTCAAGACTTTATCATTGACCCAGTAGTATCTTGTTCCCCTACATAGTTTTTCTTTTACACTCGTTGCCCCATACCCCATTCATACCCTGTTTGTTTTACACGAGTTACCCCATAGAGCCTAATACATGGAGTCTGTGTACACCTCTCGCCCCATAGACGCACACACAGTTGGCGTATAGTGTATATTTTTCCTTGCAAAACCTTTAAGGGAGGATGGTCTGTTTTTCTGGTCTCCCTTCTCCCTCGTCTTTAGCCCCATTCGTTTTGAGATTTTAAGACGTTCGGCCCATTAGTTTGGCGATTATAACACCTTTCGCCCCATTTCGTTGTTAATTTTAAGACCTTTCATGCCATTTAGGTGTCGATTTTTCCTGGCGAGCGATAGCGAGCATGTAATTTTAAGAGGAACAGGCCTTCTATCGGGACAATTTTGATAGATTTTTTTTTTTTAGCTTCATGGAGGTCTAGCGAGGAAACTAAAAATTTAATGTATAAATGAATAAATGGACCGAAGAACAGCCCCCATCCCCTTAATACACGGTTTGTTTTACGCTTGTTGCCCCATAGATCTTAGTTTTAGTTGGTTTTGTTTACGCTTGTTGCCCCATAGATCTTAGTTTTAGTTGGTTTTGTTTACTCTTGTTGCCCCATAGATCTGACAGACGGTGTTTCTATTGCACCTTTTGTTTATTAATATAAGGGAACATGGGCCGTTATTTTGGCCTATTAATTAATGTATTCCTTTATATCTTAGTTTCTTCGCTACATCTCCATCAAGCTAAGAATAACACCCCCTAGACCCCGTTTCAAGATAAATGTTTACATTTTTCGGTAGAAAAATTGTCCCGGCCGAAGGCCGATTCCTCTTAAAATTACAGGCTAGCTATCGCTCGCCAGGAAAAATTCGACACCTAAATGGCATGATAGGTCTTAAAATTGACAACTAAATTGGGCGAAAGGTGTTAAAATCGCCACACTAATGGACCGAACGTCTTATAATCCCAAAACAAATGGGGCTTAACACGAGGGAGAAAGGGGACCAGAAAACCGGCCCATATCCCCTTAACCCTGTGAAGATCTAATTACGCATTTCGACAGTTTGTGCATGCTATCGTTTGACGATTTTATACAGTTTAAGAATGATCTGTGGGAATTATAAGGGTAAAGACTATCTCGACGAACCCTCTGTTTTCCATTTACCCATCCTAATCTGAATACAATGTACACATTAATCTAGAAGGGGGTTCTAATGGATATTATTTTATGTTTGATGGAGGTCTAGGGAGGAAACTAGAAAAACAATAAACAAATGAAATATATCGACCAAAAAGTGAATCATTATGCACACCTCTCACTCCATCAATCACTGCAACCACTACACTATATTATCGTTTCCGCTTGACTGAGTAGGCGGCCTGTTTATTCAGCCTTCAACCATATTGTCTCGTAACAGTATATTAAGGTTCCACTCACCACAATAACAAAAGGTTAAATAGTATTGTATATATACTATATCTATCTATCTACCTACCTATCTATCTATCTATCTTTTTTGTTATGTGGATGAGAGAGACAACAGACAGCCAGCACTCCCTTTAACGTGTGCCTCCCCCAGTTGAAAGAATGACAGGGCCAAAATAAAGGAATGTTCAAGCCAAAATGCCTGGACACCCGGAGTTTGAAGCAATTAACCCCTTCACGCTCATATGACGCAGAGGTTGCCAGATTAGCAATAAGAAATAGAGTTCTCTCACTCTTATAATTACCTCTCCAAAATTAGTTTTCTGCCCACACCTAACTCAAAGACAACTGCAGAGATTGAAGTAACTAAACTAAAGGTTTCTAAATAACCCTGATGGTAACAAAGGCTTTAAAGTATCCCCAATAGGCTCAAAATCGCGTCATATGTCAGAGAGGGTTAAAGTCATAGTGTGAGGGGAAGATCTATATCTATCTATCTATTTATCTATCTATCTGATCTATCCATTAATTTGACTATAAATGCATGTTCTTTAAATGCAAGGATGACAAGTCAGAAAACACGAATATGATTTTAAATGATATACATATAAATTTTGCAACTTATTATAAATATCTTGGATATATTATTGATTGCAATCTAAATGATGATATTGATATAATAAGATGCAGAAACAAGTTCTATAATGAATTGAATTGTATTCGGAGGAAGTTTAGTAACGCGAATACAAATGTGCTACTTTATTTATTTCAATCTTTTTGTTTGAATTTGTTGGGGCTGAGTTATGGTTTAACAATAAGAAATGCTATGTACCAATGGAACGATTTGGTGTTGTTTACCATAATGCTACAAAGAAAATGTTAAATACGAGACTCTGGGAGAGTAATCACGCTGCATGTAGTAGAGGTGGACTAATGATTTTTAAGCATTTTATCAATTGGATGAAAATTAGATTTTTGCATTGGATACTATTGAAACCATGTGCATACATTGAAAAGGGTTTACATTATTTTTTGAATAAATCTTATATTGTAAAGGATGTGGAGAGGACGCTATTGAATCAATATGGATTTCAAAACTTAATATTTAATGATATTGAAGCCATAACATCAAGAATTTATTATGTGCAGAATACAGAGCCCACATTACGTTAAGCAATATTTGCATGTATTATATATTTTATTTCAGTATTATGTAAAATATGCACAAATGTATCTCTTTTATGAAATAAAACTATGACTGACTGACTATCTCTCTCATATATATATATATATATATATATATATATATATATATATATATATATATATATACAGGATAGCCGTTGATCACTTCGTTAGTAATTCATTGAGCAATACTGATTTTTCTGGTTATCATTAGACAAATTTAATAACAAACTATCTTAATTAACCCTCTAACTCCCATAGGGCCTTCATAAATTAACTAAAATAGTTTAATTGATAACTGGAATATTACAGAGAATATAGTAATCATCTTGTACGCGTGACTGACTATAACCTCTTTCAAATGTGTAGTCCAGAAATCGTGAACCTTATCCTCTGTAGCTCAAGAAGGGCTAGAGCAAATGAGCTGTAGATTTCTCCACTTGTTCCCTTGCTGACCCTTCCCAAATGGTAGAAATATTAGCTGGATTACTTTAGTCGTTTGTGAGTTATAGAGGTTAATATTCCAGAGTTGTGGCCTACGTACTTGGAACAGGGTATAGGTTACCAGTTTATAGCCTTCAGCCCTATTATCACGTAACAGTAATATAATGTCCCGCCCAGAACAACAATAGAGGACAGATTGTATATTATATATATTAAGGTTAGCAGGAGTACCGTTCAGTGTGGGCTTGTTAAAGGTCCAGTTATTATCATGGCTATTCTCTTGATCTATGTCTATCTCTCACACACTCAACCACTCTCTCAATCACTCTCACTCTCTCTCTCCTTGATGGCTCTGTCTGTCTGTCCTTACCTCACCCACACTCGTACGTCCCACCCACACACTCACCCCATCCTTACACCCCATCCACACCCTCATCTCATGTCACCTCTATCCTCATCTAATCAGCATATCCTCACCCACTACCCTCACCTCACATTATCTCATTTCACTCCTATCCTCAGATCTTCAGCCTCACCTCACCCTATCTTCACCCACACCCTCATTTAATTTTACTCCTATCCTCCAACTATCCTCAGTCTCACCTCACCCTCTTCACCTTCACCTCACAACACTTTTCTCACTTAAAGCTCGCGTCATCCACCTTCAAGGCATTAAGTTTTTCGATCCGAATTCCTCAAGAGACTGTACACTCAAATGCCAGTCTCTATATCAATACCCATCAATATTCGTGGATCTCGCTTATTTCTAATTGTAGAAGTATATCTCTGGAAACGAATTTATGAATATAAATGTCGATACATCAACTACAAAACTATATATATATATATATATTTTTTTTTTTTTTGTAGTTGATGTATCGACAATTATATTCATAAACTAGTTACCAGAGATATACTTCTACAATTAGAAATAAGCGAGATCCACGAATATTGATGGGTGGGCTAGAGACTATGGCATCCGAGTGTACAGTCTCTTGAGGAATTCAGATATTTTTTTTTTTAATATATATATATATATATATATATATATATATATATATATATATATATAGTACCTGTATATTATATACATATATATATATATATATATATACTATTTATTGATAAGCAAGTTCTATTGTGAAATTTATCCTGATAGCTATATTTGCACAAAGAAAAACATAGGGGGTCCACACATTTCTATGTGCGGTCTAGATACTATGGCGTCCGAGTGTACAAACAGTCGCCATCCTAGTGAAAGGGTAAGTTATAAACTACATCCAGGCTCCCCCAACCCCTACACACATACACAAAAACACACACACAATGTCCCTCACCCCATTCTCTCACAAGCAGTTCACATTAACCACACCCTGACTCTCGCACACACACCATCTTCATCCCCTTCCTACACCAATAGAAAACGAGACCACACCCTAGATAATGCTATACCACCTCATTCTTAATTGACCTCTTATATAAAAACACAGATAAACACCCACAGACCCATCTAGACACCTTCTCTCCCACACATGCACACATACCCAAACACCTGACCCTGACCCTGACCCCCTCCCCCCATCCAACACACGCACATATGAAATTAACTAATGTAATGCTTATTTAAATAAGAGGAAACAAATCACTACCTTGTAGCTACCGTCCAATAAGTTTGGCTTCAATCATATGTAAATTGCTCGAAATAATCATCAGAGATAAACTTGTAAACCATTTAGAATACAAGAATATAATACAAGAATCCCAGCATGGTTTCCGAAACAAGAGTTCATGCCTAACAAATCTCCTTAACTTTTTTCACATCTTCAACATGTATGATGAAAGTAAAGCCGTCGACATTGTCTACCTTAATTTCCAAAAAACATTCGATAGTGTCCCCCCACAAGCATCTCTTGATAAAATTAAAAGCTCATGGCATAGAAGGATATGTACTTCGATGGATTGAAAATTGGCTTACTGGGCATACACAACGAGTAGTAATAAACTGTAAAGCCTCGGACTGGAAAAATGTCACAAGTGGTGTGCCGCTGGGGTCAGTGCTCGGATCCGTTCTTTTCTTAATTTATATTAATGACATCGATGACGATCTTTCATGTACGGTACAATTACAATTTTTGCAGATGATACCAAAATAGCGAACATAGTAGTATCTCCCTTGCATGTTCTACAGACCCAAAATTATTTAGATAACTTAGCAAATTGGGCCCAAACCTGGCAAATGAGTTTTAATACCGACACATGTAAAGTACCGGTACTACATATAGGATACAATAATGACAATTCAAACTACTCCATGAATGGTAGTCATCTAAAAAATACTGATAAAGAAATTGAACTTTGAGTACCGGTAACAATATTAAGTACTTTAAGGGAGCCCACCTCGCTTTTTTTTTATCTCTCTCTCCCTCTCTCTTTGGCTTGTATCCATTCGGCCCCATTCAGCCTACTGTTTTAAGACGTTTATCCCCATCCAGGTGTCAATATTTTCCTGGCGAGCGGTAGCGAGCCAGCATATTTATTTTTGTTTTGACAGCAAGCTAAATTTTTACATTTTTCGATAGAAACATTTCTCCGGCGAAGCCGGATTTCTCCATACAATGATAGCTCGCTATCGCTCGCCAGGAAGAAATCGACACCTGGATGGGGATAAAAGTCTTAAAACAGTTGGCTGAATGGGGCCGAATGGATAAAAGCCAGAGAAAGAGAAATAGAGAAAAAAAAAAAAAAAAAAAGCAGGTGACCCCCTTAAAACTCTGCCAACAGCAATGTACCGAAGTAGTTAAGAAAGCAAACATAATTATTGGCTTCATTGGAAGATCGTTTGAATACAAATCTGAAAATGTCATTCTCTCCTTATACAATTCTTTGGTTCGCCCCCATCTGAAATACTGTGTACAATTTTGGTGTCCACATTATCAAAAGGACATAGATAAACTGGAGAGAATACAGCGGAGATTGACAACAATTATCCCTAGACTGAGAACAAAAGTCATATGAAGAGCGTCTAAAAGACTTAAATCGTTTCAGTTTAACAAAGCACAGGCTGAGAGGGGACCTAATTTAAGTGTTTACAAATATTTAAGGTATTGTCAATATGGATGTCATCAAATATTTCACAATCAATCATTCGAATTATACTAGAGGAAATGGTTGGAAGATAATCGGAAAGCAATTTAACTCCCATGAGGCAAATCATTTCTTTTTCAGTCTAGTAGCAAAGCTATGGATCGGACTACCCCGTCATGTCATTGAATGCAGTACTGTTGAAACCTTCAAAATACGCCTAGATAAATATCTCGCTCTTAATCCACAATTAACTGCGTTTACAAACGAATAGCAGCACTTATTATTGAGCTACCTATATTTTGTTCTCACATAGGTTAGGTAGTTTAGCTACAAGCATCCTCTAAAGGATCACTATATCTGTTGTTGCTAGTTTTCCTTTGTACATACCTACGCTTTCACACAAACACACACATGAATCTCAAAATACATACTTATACCATTAATACACAACACACCCTCTCACTCCTACACCATTAACAAATGCATCTATATCCTGTGTAATAGTAAACTGCCTCATTCTTAATTGGCCTGTAATACAAACGCTGATGCTCCTAATAAAAACACAATCGCCTATACTTGCAAGCATGTGAAGCTGTCCTAAGCGGCCACTCACTCACTCTCACAAGATCTCTCTCTCTCTCTCATATATATATATATATATATATATATATATATATATATATATATATATATATATATATATATATATATATCTATCTCTCACTCTCTTTCTGGAGACGACAAAATGCAGTGAAACTACCTACTTAGCGAGTGTAACGGAAATCCGGCAGGTTCACTTTGGCTTTGCGAATAACTTTGGTCTTAGTATTCAGTATCGTGGAGGCAACCGTTTACGAGGAGTATTGCGTCAAAGGTTACGGAGACGACAATAAACAATATTCAGCAAAACAACTCTCTCTAGTCTATTCGATGTAAGTAGGCGAGAAATCATGACCTCTATCCTCTGTAACTCAAAAAGGGCTAGAGCAAATTGGCTGTAAATTTCCACATCTATTCCTTGACTGACTCTTCCCAAATGCTAGAAATAATAGTAGTTTTTTAGTTACAGAGGTTAGGTGTCATGATTTTTCGCCTACTTACAGCGAATAGACTATAGCGGAGTCCGGGGGAAAACAAATGAAGTAATTCACAACCACTACTCAGTTGTCTATTTACTATTTTTGTATTTGTTTATATGTTTTGCCATCCAATACTCGGAACCCATCTTGAATTTCTGACGGTTTTATCCTCATGCCTTCTTATGCAAAACGAGTCTTATTACCTTCCTTGTTCTACCTGACAACAGGGAATCTTCTCTATGTTGTAGCTCTCTTTACAACATATATTATTATTATTATTATTATGTGAGTATCCTAGGTTCGAGTCCTTGGAGGGCCACATGTATTTGTTGATTTCATTAATTGAGTTTAGAGGTGAAGTTGGTTGGTGGGAAAAACAATAATTATTAGTATTATTATAGTATTAGAATAATTATTATATTATTGTAATTATTATTATTATTATTATTATTATTATTAGCAAGACCCCCTTCTTTCTCATGCTTAGTCCCATTAGTTTGATATTTTAAGACGTTCTCCCCATTAGTTTGGGAATTTTAAGAGCTTATTCCCCATTTATTTGTCAATCTTAAGACCTTTCGTGTCATTTAGGTGTCTATTTATTCCTGGCGAGCGATAGCGAGACCCCTCATATGATGCTGACCAAGAACGGCCCTCTGCGGTTACGTCAACAAATTAACCCCTTCTGTACCGGTGACGTCCTTTTTTACTTTATGATGGCTACTATTAGACGATTTCCTTCAATTTAAAAAGGGCCTCCAGCATTTATCAGGCTTCGAACTACCTCATTTATCACTTTTTTATTACCACACATCCTTCTTAAGCTGCACAAAATCGTCTCAATATGGCGCGAATGAAATAAAAAAATGTAAACCCAAAAAACGTCACCGGTACAGAAGGGGTTAAAACGTCACCGGTACAGACGGGGTTAAAACGTCACCGGTACAGAAGGGGTTAAAACGTCACCGGTACAGAAGGGGTTAAAACGTCACCGGTACAGACGGGGTTAAAACGTCACCGGTACAGACGGGGTTAAAACGTCACCGGTACAGACGGGGTTAAAACGTCACCGGTACAGAAGGGGTTAAAACGTCACCGGTACAGAAGGGGTTAAAACGTCACCGGTACAGAAGGGGTTAAAACGTCACCGGTACAGAAGGGGTTAAAACGTCACCGGTACAGAAGGGGTTAAAACGTCACCGGTACAGACGGGGTTAAAACGTCACCGGTACAGACGGGGTTAAAACGTCACCGGTACAGAAGGGGTTAAAACGTCACCGGTACAGAAGGGGTTAAAACGTCACCGGTACAGAAGGGGTTAAAACGTCACCGGTACAGAAGGGGTTAAAACGTCACCGGTACAGAAGGGGTTAAAAACATGTCACCGGTACAGAAGGGGTTAAAACGTCACCGGTACAGAAGGGGTTAAAACGTCACCGGTACAGAAGGGGTTAAAACGTCACCGGTACAGAAGGGGTTAAAACGTCACCGGTACAGAAGGGGTTAAAACGTCACCGGGACAGAAGGGGTTAAAACGTCACCGGGACAGAAGGGGTTAAAACGTCACCGGTACAGAAGGGGTTAAAACGTCACCGGGACAGAAGGGGTTAAAACGTCACCGGGACAGAAGGGGTTAAAACGTCACCGGGACAGAAGGGGTTAAAACGTCACCGGGACAGAAGGGGTTAAAACGTCACCGGGACAGAAGGGGTTAAAACGTCACCGGGACAGAAGGGGTTAAAACGTCACCGGGACAGAAGGGGTTAAAACGTCACCGGGACAGAAGGGGTTAAAACGTCACCGGGACAGAAGGGGTTAAAACGTCACCGGGACAGAAGGGGTGAAAATGTATTGAATTAAGGGGAGATGGGCCGATTTTCTGGTCCTCCTTCTTCCTCATGTTTAGCCCCGTAAGTTTTCAGATTATAAGACGTTCGGCCCATTAGTTTCTCGGTTTTAAGACCTTTTGCCCCATTTATTTGTCAATATTAAGACTTTTCGTGTCATTTAGGTCTCAATTTCTTCCTGGCGAGCGATAGCGAGCCTGTATAATTTAGGAGAAACCGGCCTTGAAGGAGGGTCTTGGGCGGATGTTTTTCAAGCTTGATGGAGGTCTAGGGAGGAAACTAATAAAACAAAAATATACATAAATAAGCAAATAAATACGCCCATCCCCCCTTAATAAATACGCCCATCCCCCCTTAATAAATACGCCCATCCCCCCTTAATAAATACGCCCATCCCCCCTTAATAAATACGGCCATCCCCCTTAATAAATACCGTCATCCCCCTTAATAAATACGCCCATCCTCCCTCAATAAATACGCCCATCCCCCCTTAATAAATACGCCCATCCCCCCTTAATAAATACGCCCATCCCCCCTTAATAAATACGCCCATCCCCCCTTAATAAATACGCCCATCCCCCCCTCAATAAATACGCCCATCCACCCTTAATAAATACGCCCATCCCCCCTCAATTTAATGAAACCAACTTGTCCGACATTTCCGTATCATCCGAGTTCCACCTGACCGCGCGGAAACATTGACCTACATCGTTACGGGTTTTTATTATTCGTTCAGACCAAACCCAAACCTGTTGTTCCACTTTCTTTGTATTCTTTTTACTTATTACTACTAATTTTGTATTGGTGTTGTTGTTGTTGTTGTTATTATTAATTAATATTATTATTATCATTATTATTAATTTGATAAACATTTATTTTATAAGTATTATTTTCGTTATCAACATTATTTGTATTATTATTATTATTATTATTATATTTTAATTATTATTATAATTATGAAGTTTATTATGCTTATTAGTTTTATTATTATATAACCATTATTATTATGCTCTGTTAAGTCTAAAATGAAAAAGACGCCATTGTATCGAAGGGGTTAAGCGCAGAATAACAGAGTTGAAGAACAAGGAAGAACACGAACAATATCTCACACACAATTAATGATGAAATATATAGGGGGAGAAAAAGCCAGTCTGTATGTGGTGGTGTATGTTAGAGGTGAGGTGGTGGTGGGGAGGGAGTGGTCAGAGAGGTACAATGAGTTACAAGGAAGAGAGGGAGGAAGACACTTAGAGAGCAAGAAAGAAAGAAAGAGAGAGAGAGAGAGAGAGAGAGAGAGAGAGAGAGAGAGAGAGAGAGAGAGAGAGAGAGAGAGAAAGGCATAAAGAAAGAGGGAAGAAGAAATTTAGAGAGTAAGAAAGAAAAAGAGAATAAAGTAGAGAGAATACTGTGGTTCATTCCGAGGAGATACTCGAAGTAGAAGGAGAGGAATTGTTTAGTGCACTACACTCATGACAGAGTGTTTAGTGCACTACACTCATGACAGAGTGTTTAGTGCACTACACTCATGACAGAGTGTGCAAAATACTATCTAGTTTACTCTTTAACTGCTCTACTGAAGAATTATTTGCAACTTCTGAGGAAAGTATGTTCCAGGTTGAACAAAGCGTATGTGGAAACGTTTTCACAAATACTAGGGCTGAACCTTTTCATTCGGATTTCCAGCCATGGTTGCGTGTTGTATTCATATAGAGACAATATTTTGCTATAATCCACATTGTCAAACCCATTAAGTATTTTACAAACTTCAATGGTCTTACCTCATAGTCTGCGTGTTTCCAATCAAAATAGAACAAGAGCTCTCAACCGGTCATCATAGCTCAGTCTTCTAATCGATGGAATACCCGGTAAGCTTTTTAGCCCTAGCTTGTACTCTTTCCAGTCGCTCTATACTTTTCCTGAGTGCTGGAGGCCAAAATTGAACAGCATACTCCATTGAGAGGCCGTATCAGAGCGTTGAAAAGTGTGAGGACTATTTGCTTTTTTCTATACTTAAATTGCCTCTTAATAATTATAACCTATGGTGCAGTGGAAGTGGAGAAAAGATGGAGGTTGATGAAAGGTGGGGGAGGGTGCGAAAGAAGGAATGAGGGAGCGAGAGAATAAACCAGGGAGCAACAGCAGAGAGGAAGGAAGAGAGAGAGAGAGAGAGAGAGAGAGAGAGAGAGAGAGAGAGAGAGAGAGAGAGAGAGAGAGAGAGAGAGAGAGAGAGAGAGAGAGAGAGAGAGAGAGAGAGAGTATGAGGTAGATAGAAAGAGTACCGGTAGAGCTTCCTGACCTACATATCCACTAACCCAGTCTTCCTTAGAGGTCACACACACACACATACACACACACACACACACACACTACACCGGCTGCCATTCATCCTACTGAGGGGAGATTTGTATTTTTATATATTTATTTGTTAATTTACATATTATTTTATGTTTCCTCCCAAGACCTTCCTCAACCTTCATAAAATACCCCAAAATACCCCCCCCTTCGAGATAAATTGGTACATTTTTCGGTAGAACAATTTGCCCTAACCTTTCAAGATCCTATGCCCCATTTTTGTTCTGTGTGTTGGCTATTATTTGACGATTGTATTGAAATAGGAGGTTATATAGAAGTCCGAGGGTTGATTGAGATAGTCTTTACCCTTATGGTCCCCACATATCCTTCCTGAGCTGTATACAATCGTCTAATGATAGCCATAATATACTGTCATAAGCCTCATAATCTTCAAAGGCTTAATACGGTGAGGATATAGAGAGGGTGGGGTTAGATCAAGTGCGTTTATATTATATAGGTATGGTTGACATAATTAACATTAACCCCTTATTTACCGGAGACTTCTTTTTAATTATATTCTTGCTATATTAAGACGCTTTTGTGCAGCTTAAGAAGGATCTATGGTAGTAAAATGGGTAAGGGTGATAGTTCGAAGCCTGCCAATTGCTGGAGGCCCTTTTTAAGCTGAATACATCTTCTAATAGTAGCCATAATATAATTAATAAGACGTCGTCGGTACAGAAGGAGTTAAATTACAGTGGATGAATTTGTGTTTATATATAGAGAGCAAAAGTTAGAGAGAGTTGGTGGTAGGGTTAGTTTACAGCAACAAAAACTATATTGGCTAGCTCTGCTGTTGCTCTAGATTCTTCAAGGTGCTAGGGTAGGGTGGAGTGGCTAGGGTAGGGTAGGGTGTGGTTAGGTAGCAGGGTAATGGAGGGTAGTGTGAAGTGGGTAGGGTAGGGTAGAGTGTGGTTAGATAGCAGGGTAGGGTAAGGTATGGTAGGGTAGAGTGTGGTTAGATAGCAGGGTAGGGTAAGGTATGGTAGGGTAGGGTATGGTAGGGTGTGGTTAGATAGCAGGGTAAGGGAGGGTAGTGTGAAGTGGGTAGGGTGTGGTTAGATAGCAGGGTAGGGTAGGGTGTGGTTAGATAGTAGGGTAGGGTACGGTGTGGTTAGATAGCAAGGTAGGGTAAGGTATGGTAGGGTGTGGTTAGATAGCAGGGTAGGGTAAGGTATGGTAGGGTAGGGTGTGGTTAGATAGCAGGGTAGGGTAAGGTATGGTAGGGTAGGGTATGGTAGGGTGTGGTTAGATAGCAGGGTAAGGGAGGGTAGTGTGAAGTGGGTAGGGTGTGGTTAGATAGCAGGGTAGGGTAGGGTGTGGTTAGATAGCAGGGTAGGGTAGGGTGTGGTTAGATAGCAGGGTAGGGTAAGGTAGGGTAGGGTGTGGTTAGATAGCAGGGTAGGGTAAGGTATGGTAGGGTAGGGTGTGGTTAGATAGCAGGGTAGGGTAAGGTAGGGTAGGGTGTGGTTAGATAGCAGGGTAGGGTAAGGTATGGTAGGGTAGGGTGTGGTTAGATAGCAGGGTAGGGTAAGGTATGGTAGGGTAGGGTGTGGTTAGATAGCAGGGTAGGGTAAGGTATGGTAGGGTAGGGTGTGGTTAGATAGCAGGGTAGGGTAAGGTATGGTAGGGTAGGGTGTGGTTAGATAGCAGGGTAGGGTAAGGTATGGTAGGGTAGGGTGTGGTTAGATAGCAGGGTAGGGTAAGGTATGGTAGGGTAGGGTGTGGTTAGATAGTAGGGTAGGGTAGAGTGGCTAGGGTAGGGTTGGGTGTGGTTAGGTAGCAGGGTAGGGTGTGGTTAGATAGTAGGGTAGGTTACGTTAGGGTGTGGTTAGATGGCAGGATAAGGGAGGGTAGGGTGAAGTGGGTAGGGTAGGCTGGTGTTTAGCTAGCAGGGTAGGGTGGCGAGGCTAGGGTAGGGTAGGGTGTGGTTAGGTAGCAGGGTAAGGGAGGGTAGTGTGAAGTGGGTAGGGTAGGGTAGAGTGTGGTTAGGTAGCAGGGTAAGGTAGGGTAGGGTAGAGTGTGGTTAGGTAGCAGGGTAAGGTAGGGTAGTGTGAAGTGGGTAGGGTAGGATAGGGTGTGGTTAGGTAGCAGGGTAAGGTGTGGTTAGGTAGCAGGGTAAGGTAGGGTAGGGTGTGGTGTGATAGCAGGGTAGGATAGGGTAGAGTGTGGTTAGATTGCAGGGTAAGGGAGGGTAGGTTGTGGTTAGAAGGTATAAATAGACGTAGTGTAGTGTAGGGTGATACCGGTAGGTGTTTAAGTAGAGTGGATATTGCTTGAATAGTTAGGCTAGCAAGAATAAATGAATTGTAGGGTGTGATTTGATTGAGCAAGATAGATTACGAGAAGGTGAGTGAAATGTGGAGAAAAAGGGGGATTTTCCTTGTGATCGGATGGAATAGAATTTAGTATAACTGAGATATAAGAAATATAATAACGGATAATTAGAATGGATAGATTATAGACTATTCTTGGTTTCTTTTCAGCTGACGATAAATTGAATCCATTAATTGGAGAATTAAGCCACTTGTCCCTGAGTCATGAGGTTAAAGTCATATTTGAATGACTAAGAAACTGACAAGGCTACCGTGACGTATTTGTGAAAACCACCAAACCATTATTGCACTTCCATTGCTCTTGTCCGTTTAGTCATTCATGTGTGACTTTAACCTCATGACTCAGGGACAAGTGGTTTGATTCTCCACTGTTGGTAATGCACTATGCTGACGGAAATTAGGGGACGGTGTGAAACAAGCTCTGGCAAAATATCATACTGATCCAAATATTTGTTTATAAGGGTTATACTGATGTTTTGTCAGTTTCCATAAGGGTTATACTGATGTTTTGGACCGACAGTTAGCCCATCGATCTTGTTAAGCCTAATAGGTCCGGTAGAGCATATACATCATTGCTATATATATATGTCATTAAGAGCTGAAATGTGTTATAAGGAAGAAAAAAAAAAAAACACGCTAAAATACAGTATACTGTAAACCAATAAGTTTTTCAGCCAGTACCCAACCAGCGGGGGTGTGGGGGCGGCAGCCCCCACCCATAATACTAGGATAGGTTAGGTAAGGTTGTTAGGTTAGGCTAATGTCTTCCCAAAGTTGACTATTTTTATAACATAAGATATTAGGCTACCCACTCCACCCCGTGAATTCCGAGCCAGCTTTCGTCAAAAGTTGGCTCGGGTATTCACAAAATTAGGTTTTATGAGTTTGCAATTTGGGAAAACCCGAGCCAAGTTTTGATACACAACGCTATATTATTGTATTTTTACGCTTTTAACCCCTCATTTTCCCTGAACTTCATAGCCCTCCCCATTAGTGGGGGGCGTGTTTTTAGATTGTTGGATAATGGGTAAATACTCATTTCAGCTCCTCTTCAGTATAAAACAACACTATATATGAAGAAAAAATGAAAAAATACAAACTAAAACTTACTGAAATCGCTGTCGGTCCAAAATGTCAGGTTTACCCTAATAAGTTATTCCCCCAAAACGATGCAACACTGCCTCTGAAACCCATGTACAATAACTGAAAGCCAGTTTATTTGGCAATCGATTCAGCTTTAATACCTTAGAAATCTTGCTACCGCTTGACTTAACCTTGACTTGTGAACCAAATCGTCAGTTCTGGGTTAGACCTGCCCTAGATGAACTTATGGACTTAGTTTGTGTTCTTGTTATCTCAGCTGAGTTAAATTTGCAAAGGTTAAGTGTTCTTAGTTTGTTTGGTTTGTAAGTAGGATTTTTATATGTTATCAGTGTGTTCTTGACTGCGTCGACCTGTTTTTGTTTAGGACTTTATTGGTCTAGCTGTACACCCCCCCCCCTCTCTCGACATCCATACACTTTCACACCCAAACACACTAACAAATACAGTTACTCAAATACACAATACCAAACACACAGATTTCCACAAACACAGACACCCCCACCCCTCCCTCCCACCCACACGCACACAACCACACACACCCTATCTCTCCATCTAGCTCATACAACTACTCATGCTAGCAATATCTAAGTACGGTAACCCTTGTGAATGTCAATAGATGGTAAAGTGCTGATATTAACATCCACAGTGATTTATTTGGGGCTGTTGTGGGTCATGCTTCCTCTTAGTCTCACTCTTACTTCTACTTTGCTGTCCTATTCTTCTACTATACACTGACCCGGTCTAGTTTGCTTTATTTTTTTTTGGAGTTGTGTTATCTAAGAATTAATCCTGATCACCTTGTTAAGATCGTAAGGTCTGCGTGGTCAGTGTATTTATAGATATCTAGGTAATTTTCGGGGATCCTGCTTTCGGTACCGAAAAATGTATACATTTATCTCGAAGGGGGATCTTTAGGATAATTTATTACGCTTGATGGAGGTCTAGGGAGGAAACTAAAAAGATAATACATACATAAATAAATAAACTAATATATAAACCCTACCCCTTTATATTTTAGGTAGATCAGCCACATGCAATCCTCCCCTAACCCTTCACCCCCCACCCCTGCACACCACGCCACTCTAGAGCATCCCTTGGTGAGTCCACGGATGAGGTGACCGGAAATAATGTACCAGTATCAGTATGTGTTAATCGGTCAAGTGGGGAGAGGAGAAGTCTGTGTGTGTGTGTGTGTGTGTGTGTGTGTGTGTGTGTGTGTGTGTGTGATGTTATTAGTTATGCAGGTGTGTGTGTGTATGTTGTAAATATTGATGCAGGGCTGATATGTGTGTGTGTGTGTGTGTGTGTGTGTGTGTAAATGTTTGTGTATCTACTAAATAAAATTAATGATGCAGGGGTGATAAGACTGGACAGGTGTGTGTGTGACTAGGTGTGTTGGTAGATTTGATAAATACAGGAAAATCTCTCTCTCTCTCTCTCTCTCTATATATATATATATATATATATATATATATATATAGAGAGAGAGAGAGAGATAGAGACAAAAAGAAAGAGGGAAAGACAGTAGGGCATGTTTGTGCATGTGAAGTTGATGGAATACGTGCATGTGTGTGTGTGTGTACTTACTCTAGTTGTACTTACTCTAGTTGTATTGCGGGAGTGAGCATGCTCGTTATTTCCCGCCTCCTATATGTGTAGGTGTTATATGTATCGTTGGAATGGCTGTGGATGTGTGTGTAGTCTGTATTTTTAGCCAATTGGCGACATCGGAAACGAAGGCTTAGGGTGGATCTGTATGGTACCATTCTCACTATAGACGGTACCGTCTCGCCCGAAGGCTTAGGTAGCCATCAGCTTAGGTGAACCATATGATACCCATCTCGCCTTGTACCATTTTTGCCAACCCCAGATGGGACGTCACAACGTCGTCCACTTATTCCAGGTACCTATTTACAGCTAGGTAAACTGAGGCTAACACATGAAAGGAGACCAGCCCAATTTGTCTCCGCCCGGCCGGGGATTGAACCCCCGACCCCTCGTGTGTGAGACGAGAGCTCTACCTACTAGGCTACGGGCTGTGTGTGTGTTTGTGTGTGTGTGCGTATATGTGTGCATGTCTGTGTGTGTGTGTGTGTGTGTGTGTCCGCCCACAGGTCAACACCCCGGTAATAGGTCAGAGACAACCCCCCCCCCCCCATCTCTCTCTCTTCTCTCTTAACCTTGCTCCGTTTTTAGGTACCGGTAGTTCTGTGGTAATATCTTTGTCACTTGTTCTATATTACACTTCCACCAATATGTCTATCATTTATAGATTTCGAAGTATAGTTTTTACTTAAACTTTGGCTTCCTTTTGAATTGTATGTTTGTTTCTTCTAACGATATGCAATGATGTCATTAAATTGTATATTTTTAGATAATCTTCAAGGACACTACATCCGCCCTGTTAGAAACAATTTATTAGGGAAAATAGGGACCAATAGACTCGCCATATTTTTCTCATTATAGTCCGCATGGAGGAATTTCGGGTCAATTTAAAGATGTAATTAAATTGCTAAAAATAGTTTCGATTGTTTTTATGTAGTTTAGAGTTGTGCAAGGGTGTTTTGATGTGTGAAAATAGGCGTAAATGCATATTTACCCATTAAACAACAATCTAAAAACACGTCCCTTCACTCGCGAAAAATAACTATTTGGCCATAACCGTTTGCCGTTGGATACACAATATGTAGAGGGAGGGGGGGGGGGGGGGGGGGGAAGCCCCCCCTCACCCCCCAAGATTTATTGAAATCGTCATATATTTAAACAGTAGGGGGCAAAAACCAAATTTTCCCCAACGCTTCTTCTTCTTCTTCGCGGCGGATGTAAACAAAGCCACCCGCCTCTTGTGACGTAGGCGATATAGAGGATATTTTGTTTTTTTCAGGATCAGTAATAAATGTTTACGGGCATTTAGACACATATAGGAATGAAATACATGGTATAAGAAACCTGTAGGCCACGATAAAATCGATGTATGAATTTAATTACATCTTTATATTGTCCGAATTTCGTTATCGACACTTGTAAAAGCCCGATTACACCAACAAATAACACCAAAATAATAAGTTCCGACCGTAAACAAAGCATTGCGCACAATTAATCCTTCGATTTGACTCTTCTTCTTCTTGCTTTGAAAGATGCGGGGAGTGCGATTCACCCAATAAATGGCTTGAGCGTTACTCACAAAAACGAAATACCGGCAACTTGTTTATGCCCCTTACAGATCTACATATATGAGGATGACAATAAATCAAGGGGGGGCGTTGCCCCCCCTCAACCCATCGTGTATCCAATGTACCCCACAATTTCCCTTACCTACTGTAAAAGCGCGATTCACCCAATAAATGGCGCCATTTGACGCCGTATCATCAGATTAATGAATAATGGGTAAGTAAATGCAAATCCACCACTCAAACCATGAAAAAATACAATAAAACTATATTCCTTGAAACAAAATAATATAAAGAAAACTTGGTAAATAAGGCGGCTCTAGCAGTCTTGAATGTTACCCCTGTTTTTGCCCCCCTTACAGATCAACATACATGAGGATGACAATAATTCAAGGGGGGGGGGGGGGGCTAGCTCCCCCTCAACCCATCATGTAATAAATTTACCCTACCTACTGTAAAAGCGCGATTCACCCATTAAATGGCGCCACTTGATGCCGTATCTTCAGATTAATGAATAATGGGTAAGTAAATGCAAATCCTCCACTCAAACCATGAAAAAATACAATAAAAGACTGTTCCTTGAAGATAATATATAGAAAAATTGGTAAATAAGGATGCTCTAGCTGTCTTGAATGGTACCTCTAAGCCACTACACAACTGACGTGAATATGGTAATAAAAGAACGCAAGAGAGCTGTAAAAACTAAGGGAACAACTCACCCTCTTAGAAGCACAGTAAATCACATGCAGCTTCAGGAGGACCTTCAGTATATGAGGTTGCACTATTTCAGTAGGGAGAGCTTCCGTTATTCTCAACTCCGTGTCTGAACAGTAACTGGCGAGAATTTTCAGTTCTGAATCACTCGTGGGGTGATCGTATGTGAGTGCTCGCTAATGGTCGAAAGTATTTGAAGCATTTGAAGGAAAGGCCAAATTGTTCACTGACACGAACCCTGAGTAGCCAAGTTGTTTTTGCCGATGTACTGAGACTTACATCTCTTATGCCGCGTCCACACGGTGCCCAAAACATTGCCTGAAACAATGCTAGGAACATATCAGAAACATGCTAGATACATGCTTCAAAACATGCCACAAACATGCCGGACTAAATAGCTTTACAATGCTGCAAACATGACACTGACTTCGTTTATGTCAAGTGATGATTTCCAAACTTGTTCCCAGCAAGAAACGTCCACACCAGTGATGATAACATGTCTCGAAACAAGTTTATGGGTGTGAAAGTCCAAACAAGATACTTCGAACATGACTGTCTAAAGCAGTGCTTCATGACGTGTTTCAGGCTCATGTGGGCGCGGCCTTACACGTATACACTGATGATTGCAAACTTTGTGGGCTCTTCTAAACTTAAACCCGTTCTTCAATACATTATTATTAAAAAAATAAAAAAAATAGCACAGTTGAGATAGAACTGATTACGCGAACATCTGAAATGTAAATATTAAGTAAATCCTTAATAAAGAGATTTAATGCAGCCGAGACCTACGAGAAAGATCGAGACAGCTTCGAATATGTACTGTACATATCCGCACCACCCCTGAGAGTTATCATAATTATTTACCAGACCTCATAGCCATAGACTACATATAACCTAGATACGAAAGAAGACGCCACAAATCTGTAAATAGTGAGTCGCGCGTTCGAGAGATGGCAGCACGATCACAAAGGACAATGGGAGGGGAGGGTCCCCACAAAGACATTATATTGACTATCCTTGTCGTTGGTCCTCATTAATTCGTAATAATCCCTACCTTGTACTAATAACGCTATTAATAAGCAATTGAACATTATCCAGAGACTCTGCAGACATGACATAGTTAAATAGACATAAGTAGAGGCTACTGTAAAGGCGCCAGTCATCGTGTAATTGTCGTTATTATGAGGAGGTACACAAGCAAAACTCCTCCAACACCTGCCATTGTTGATGTGAGATTCGGGAGTTGCCAACGTCAATGGTGGGACAAAATATCCCTAGATGTCATAAGTATAAATGTCCAGTTTTAGTGCTACTTGACAAATGAACATCTACATAACATGTAACATACTAATATATATTCAAAATGACAATTTAATTCTTATTGTGTTGCTTGAAGGTATACAGCTTGCATCATATATGAGTAGCCTATGTTTTATAGTGTATATGTATACTTAATGTTTTCATCTTGCTTATATATATATCTAATTTATACTAAATAATTTACAAGTGTTTTTACCAACATTAATTAACTTTTAAATAAGTTACCTCTTTAATCTATTGCTCCCTCGTTTTGCGGATATTCCCTTAACTTTGGAAACACTGCAGCAAGCCAGCTGGCAGGTGCGCGCGGCGCACAGACTATCTATAATAAGGACAAGCCACTGAGATGCTTTGTTACAGTACAATACAATAGTGCTGCCACCAAATCCCTAGGACGCGCGGCAAACTAACCGTGTGACGTCACGCTTTCATGTCGAGGTTATAATTATGTAGTCTATGCTCATAGCCAACCCAGACTCATATACCGGTACCCTAGATCGTACACTCAACGACAGAAGTTAAGGGGAGATGGCATGGGCCCCGAAAGGGAGTCGTTGGAATATAAAAACAAAACAAAAACAAAAACAAGTATTTTTTCCTGGCGAGCGATAGCGAGCCTGTAATTTTAAGAGGAACCGCCGGGACTTTTTTCTACCGAAAAATGTACACATTTAACTTGAAGGGGAGTCTAGGGGGTGTTTCTTTTTTAAGCTTGATGGAGGTCTAGCGAAGAAACTAAAACATATATGAATAACTGAATAAATAGATACAAAACACAGCCACTATCCCCTCAAGGCCAAAGTTTTCGAAGCTATCCCGAACAAAATCGAATCATCTCATTAATTTGTTTACCTAATATTTACATTGCCGGGGTTCATTTTGCAGTTCGAGACTTCATATTGGATTTATGTCTCAGATTGTACAGTCGGCCTAATAAGTGATGTCTCGGCACCAAGTATATTTCGATCAATATTTGGTGTCTGCATTGTTTTAAACTTGATTTATTCGTTTCGAGTGAGATACACCAGCATGTTCCTAGACTAACCCACCCAACATACTCAACATCTGACAGACATTAATACAGTTCAGAGAGAGCCAAACGTGATGACAGCTGAGACATGACTTATTAGCGCCACCGTACAGTTGCCCACATAAGTAATCCTCCTCGTCGTTATCCTATGCATGAAAGTAAAATAGTATGGAGTGGTATCTTTTCATTATTAGTTAGTTAAAATATGACCTCGGAGGCTATCAACCCTTCTGGATTATTAAGCCAGCACACTGTAAGTCAAGAATAGCGACAGGACTGGAGCCCCTTTTCAAGAACTCTAGTCCCTTGTATTATTAGTTGACTAACCAGATGAGTTAACCACTGCATAAGAAACTACACTCGTAATTCAACCATGTGCATTAGATTTCCATGTATAAGATCACGGAGAGCAACAAAACTAATGTGACCAACTGTACATACCATATCTATAGTCCTTTCCTTTGAACTGGTGGTAAATTGAATTCCTTAGCAGCTAATTGTTCGATAGTTAATGGGAAAATACGCAACTACTATGTGTTTGCATCATATTCAGACCAAGTTTATATAATCAGCACTACATTTCACTACATAACCTTCAAAATAACTGAGCAATCTTGATGGGAACTTTGCAATTTACTGTCAGTTGAAAAGAAAGCGAGTACAGTAATCTACGTTCGTGGTTGTGGGAGGAGGAGGAGGAGGCGGAGGAGTAGGAGGGAGAGGAGGAGGAGGAGGAGGAGGAGGAGGAGGAGGAAGAGGAGGAGGAGGAGGAGGAAGGTGAGGCGGAGGAGGAGGAAGAGGAAAAGGAGGAGGAGGGGGAGGAGGAAGGTGAGGCGGAGGAGAAGGAAGAGGAAGAGGAGGGAGAGGAGGAGGAGGAGGAAGAGGAGGAAGAGGAAGGTGAGGCGGAGGAGGAGGAAGAGGAAGAGGAGGAGGAAGAGGATTCAGGTCACAGGTAGTTAGCTTGGGAGGGCGTATCTGAGGGACGATCGTGAGGGGAATGGTGTGGGCTACTGTCTGGTCCGAGCAGGGGCTTTTGCAACCTACCCTGTTTCGCTGCATTAGTTTGGATATTTTAAGACGTTTCACCCCGTTAGTTTGGCGATAATAAGATGCTTTACCCAAATAAGCTGTCGATTAGTTTTCTGCGCGAGCGATAGCAAGCATGTAACTTAGAAAACATCGGAAAATATACACATTCAAGTTAAGGGGGGTGACCTGCTTTTGTTCTGTCCTTTTGTATCTTTCTCTGTCTTGTATCCATTTGGCCCCATTCAGCCTACTGTTGTTAGACGTTTATCCCCATCCAGGTGTCAATTTTGTACTGGTGAGCGGTAGCGAGCCAGCATATTTTGTATTTTTGTTAGACACTAAATTTGTAAATTTTTCGATAGAAAAATGTCTCCGGCGAAGCCGGATTTCTTCATATAATGCTGGCTCGCTATAGCTCGCCAGGAAGAAATTGACACATGGATGGGGATAAAAGTCTTAACACAGTAGGCTGAATGGGGCCAAATGGATATAAGTCAGAGAAAGAGAGAAAAGGAGAGAAATAACAAAAAGCAGGTCACCCCCCTTAAAGAAGTCCGGTTGGCCCTTTATTAGTTTGAAGGAAATCTGGGAAGGCGTTTTCGTTAGCCTAGGGGACAAACTAAAATAACTTGCTCGAAAAAAGCAATCAATAACAATTAACCCCTTCTGTACCGGCGATGTCTTTTTAACTTTATTCTGGCTACTATTTGACGATTTTAGTCAGTTTCAAAAGGGCCTCCAGCAATTAACAGGCTTCGAACCATCTCACTTAACCCTTAATACTGCCACAGATCCTTCTTAAGTTGCACAAAATCGTCGAAATATATAGCTAGAATAAAACTAAAAGGACATCGCCGGTACAGAAGGGGTTAACAAAATATCATGATAACCCCAAGACGTCGGATCAGCTAGTGTTAAAGCCGGTGTCACACGCGCTAGTTTATCGGCGTCTAGAATCCGATACAAGTTATCAGAGTATTTTTATTGAGTTTGCTGTTTGTTCGTATCTTAAATTGGACTGTACACAGGTCAGGTGAAGGTATTGAAGGATAAGCCTTTACAACGGCACCTCGTAGCTACTTTCTACTTTTTCCTATTTTCTGAATTGTGTAGAGAGGGGAGAAGGGATGTTGGAGAGAGAGGAAGCTGTGTGAGTGGCTTTGTTATGTGTGTTATTAGTCTGTATACGTCATCGAGGTGTCCCCCAACTGGGTGCAAGCATGTGAAACACGCTAGGACGTACTACCACACCCACTAAATGTCTGCCTAGGCTGGGATCGAACCCAGGTCAAGCAGATTCACATGCTAGCGTGCTCTCTACTCGACCGCTGCGGCTCTCGATGAAGCGTTATGTGTAGTACGTGTATCTGTGTATCTATGTAACTCTCTCTCTCTCTCTCTCTTTCACTCTCACACACTCTCTCTCACCTAGGGCGCGTGAGACAGATAACGGGATGAGCGGCGAACCAGTTTGTTGGGGGGAGGGGGGGGGCCTGAGGGGGCTGAGGAGAGGGGAGGGGGGGGGATAGGAAAGAAGGAAGGAAGGAAGGAAAGAAGGAAGGGAGGAAGGAAGGAAGGAAGAAAGATATGAAGGAAGTAGGGAAGGAAGGAAGGAAGGAAGGAAGGAAAAGAGGAAGGAAGGAACGAAGGAAGAAAGATATGAAGGAATGAAGGAAGGAAGGAAGGAAGGAAGGAAGGAAGGAAGGAAGAAAGGGAGGGAGGGAGGAAGGAAGGAAAACGGAAGGGAGGAATGAAGGACAAATAAATGAAAGAATGAATGTATAAAGCATAGTAAAGACGACACACAAACAAAGAGAAAACCAACCAGTGAAAAGATGAAAGAAAATACCAGTAAAGGGGGAATTTGAATGTTTTGGCAAGGAATAAAGCGTGTGAAAGATGTGGGGATGGTCGACGAAGTAAAAGGTCAAGGTTTGTGACCTAACCTGCTGGAAGGGGTCAAAATGTCAACAATATACAGTCGGCCAAATAAGTGATGTTTGATAAAAAATTGGTATCAGCAATATCTAAACATGATTTCTGCATTTCGAGTGAGATATACAAACACGTTCCTACAGCTACCCACCTTATTCAACATCGACCAGACATTACTACAGAGCACAGCCAGCCAAACGTAATGACAGCTTAGACATGACTTATTAGCGCCACCGTACATTCTTTTAACACCGGGAATATTAAACATGATAATTGAAGTAAGAAGGAAAGGGAGGAAGGGGGGAACTTTGAATATAGGAGACATTTTTGAATAGCCCAATTTGCTTTAGCCCTTTTTGAGTTACAGAGGTTAGGGTTCAGGATTTCTGGCCTACCTCTTTGGAACAGGGTATAGCAACCTAGCATGTTAAGACAGTGGGTATTTTGGGGGGTCTATTTATTTATATATTCATTTGTTTTTTTAGTTTCCTCCCTAGACCTCCATCAAACTTAACACAACATCCATTCGGCCGGTTCCTCCACAATTACAGGCTCACTATCGCTCGCCAGGAAAACAAATCGACACTTAAAGGGCACGAATGGTCTTAATATTGACAAAGAAATGGGGCGAAAGGTCCTAAAATCGACAAACTAATGGGGCAAACGTCTTAAAATTTCAAAACTAATGGGGCTAAGCATGGCCCATCTCCCGCTAACCCTCTGAGGATACGATGCCGTACTTCGATCTTTTCTATTTTCTGGCTATTATTAGACGATTTCGTTCAGATTAGGCAGAGTATGGACATTCGAGGTTGAACTGAATATCTTTACCCCATCGATTCCCACAGAGCCTCCCTAAGCTCCTAAGCTGTGAACAATCGTCGAATGAGAGCCAGAATCAGCTGTCAAAACGCGTCATAATCTTCACGTAAATAAAATGACTGAGATTCATTAGTTATAGGGAGATTTTCACTTAAGGGACTAGTGGCTGTTCTTTTGGTCTATTAATTCATTTATTTATCTATGTTTTAGTTTCCTCGCTATATCTCCCTCAAACTTAGAAAAACACCCCCTAGACCACTCCTCAAGACAAACTTGTAAATTTTTCGGTAGAAAATTGTCCCGGCCAAAGGCCGGTATCTCTTTAGTTACAGGTTCGCTATCGCTCGCCAGGAAAAATATGACACCTAAATGGTTCGATAAGTCTTAAAATTGACAACGAAATGGAGCTAAAGGTGTTAAGATCGCCAAACTAATGGGCCGAACGTCTGAAAATATGAACACTAATGGGGTTAAACACGAGGGAGAAAGGGGTCCAGAAAAACAACCCATCTCCCCTTAAGTTCTTTTTTTCTGGACACCTTTCTCCCTCATGTTTAGCCCCATTAGTTTTGATATTTTAAGATGTTCGCCTCATTGGTTTGGCGATTTTTAAGACTTTTCGCCCAATTTCTGTCAATTTTAAGACCTTTCGTGCTATGTAGGTGTCGTTTTTTTATCATGGTGAGGGATAGCGAATCTGTAATAAACAGGGTTTATAATTACTCCTTAACCCGTTCAGTGCCGGTGTCGTCCTCTTAACTATATTCTGGCTATTAGACGAATTTATTAAGTTTCATAAGGGTCTCCAGCAATTAACAGGCTTCCAACTATTTCACTTAACCATTTTGACTACCACAGATCATTCTTAAGTTGCACCAAATCGTCTAAATATAGCTAGACTAAAATATAACACACGTCGCTGGTACTCATTAATATCGGCATAAAATTGCTCGGGTGACGTGGGTTGTATAAGCGGTGTCATACGAGCAAATTTTCCAATAGTAGTCTGGCAGCTTCAACATTTAAGTTCCATATATTATGTATTAAACCACTTAAGGGGGGGGGGGTCGTTTGTGTGGCCCTCCTCCTCCCTCATGTTTAGCCCCATTAGTTTTCAGATTTTCAGATGTACGACCCACTAGTTTGGCGATTTTAAGAATATTCGCCCAATTTCTGTCAATATTCAGACCTTTCGTGCAATTTAGGTGTCGATATTTTTCCTGGCGATCGATAGCCATCCTGTATTATAGTAGTAATAGGCCTCCGGCCAGGATATTTTTCTGTCGTAAATGTACAAATACATCTTGAAGGGAGGTCTTGGAGGTGTTTTTTAAGGGGAGATTTCCACCTGGAGGATTTTTTTCTGAACTTCTTTCTCCCTCATGTTTAGCCCCATTGCTTGTGAGATTTAAAGATGCTTGCCCCATTAGTTTGGCGATTTTAAGAACCTTCGCCCAATTTCTGTCAATTTTAAGACCATTCGTGCCATTTAGGTGTCGATTTTTTCCTGGCGAGCGATAGCGAGCCTGTAATTTAAGGGGAACCGGCCTTGGGCCAGGACATTTTTCTACCGAAAGATGTACAAATTTATCTTGAAAGGGGGTGAAAGGGGAGTAATTTTAAGTTTGATGGAAGTCTAGGGAATCAACTAAAAACCTCCCCTTAAAGTTTGATGGAGGTCTAGGGAGGAAACTAAGATAATATTAAAAAGATAAATAAACAAGCAAGTGCATACCCCCCCCACCCCCCCTTAACCCCTTGAGTACCGGCGACGTCTGTTATACTTTATTTTGGCTACTGTTAGACGAGTTTATTCAGTTTAGGAAGGATGTCTACCAATTCAAATGCTATAGACTATCTCAATTAATCCATTTAGTTACCACATATCCTTCCTAAGCTACATGAAATCGTCTAAATCTAGCTAGAATAAAATGAAAAAAACGTCGTCGGTACAGAAGGGGTTAATGTAAATGCACCCTAACAAACAAAAAACTACGAGAACAAAAAATTGCTCATCGAAAATTGCCAGAAAATGCGCTCGTGTGACACCCCCCCCCCCCTCATGGGTCAAGGCGGGATGAAGGCCAACTCGTGAGAAGGACACAAGGAGAATCAAGGAAAAACAACAGGAAAAAATGACCAGGTGAAATTATATAATGGTGTAAATGTGAGGGGAGGTAAATATAAATATATATATTATAGGAGAACTTGAGTGAGGTGCGGCATGTTGTCGGAGATATGATGATGTTAAGGGGAGGTTTTTAGTTGATTCCCTAGACTTCCATCAAGCTTAAAATTGCTCCCCCTAGACCCCCTTTCAAGATAAATTTGTACATTTTTCGGTAGAAAATTGTCGGTTCCCCTTAAATTACAGGCTCGCTATCGCTCGCCAGGAAAAAATCGACACCTAAATAGCGCGAATAGTCTTGAAATTGACAGAAATGGGGCGAGGGTTCTTAAAATCGCCAAACTAATGAGGCGAACGTCTTCAAATCTCAAAAGCAATGGGGCTAAACATGAGGGAGAAAGGGGTCCAGAACAAAAAATCCTCCAAGATGTATTTGTTTATGTAAGAACACAAAACAGAGAGACCATAAAATCCCACAGAACCTGCCTAAATTGTATAAAATCCTCTCATGATAGTCGTCGGAATAAACTGTCAAAAGGCCTCATAATCCTCAAGACGTTAACGACAAAACAAACAAACTTGTGCGCAACACTCCTTTCAATATACCATGATTTTATTTTATTCTGGCTATAACTACACGATTGTATTAACCCCCTTGGAGGATCTAAGACGCATTTTTACACAGAGCCTCCCTGAGCTGTGAAAAAAAATCGTCGAATGAGGCCCAGAATAAGCTATCAAAATCCTCACGTAGATTTTAGATTGGTCCTCATTAGACAAATTGATGCAATTTAGGTAGGCTACTTAGGAATCAAAGGTGTTAATGCAATCTCAATTAACGCCTTAGCTCCCACAAATTCAACTTAATACTATCTGGTGCAACGTCTTAGGGGTTATTTGGGTATTTTGTTTAATTATGGAGGGTTTTAATTGTGTTTGCGCCATTTTCGAGCAATGTATTTTTAGTTTACCCCCTAGACTTTAAAAAACGCCTCTCCAAACCCCCTTCAAACTAAAAAATATCGTTCCCCAGACCTCCTTCAAGCTAAATGTGTACATTTTTCGGTAGAAAAAATGCTCCAAAGGCCGGTTTCTCCCAAATTGAAGGCTCGCTATCGCTCGCCCAGGAAACATCGACACCTTATTGGGTTGAACCATCATATAATCGCCAAACTAATGAGATGAAACGTCTTAAAATCTCCAAGCTAATGGAGTAAAATTGGGAGGCTCTAAATTGGCTCGCCCTGCACCTAATAGGGTTAAGCTGAATGAAATCGTCTAATGATAGCCAGAATATACTGTCGCAACGCATCCTGATCCTCAGAGGTTTAAGTTTACAATGGAGCTGCGGGAGTCAATGGGATTATGCATATATGTTTTACCTCCTTAATTAATTGCTAGGTGTCCTTCCTAAGCTGTATAAAATCGTCTAGTGTTGGCGCGAGTGAAGCCAATAGAGACGCCATTTTAGTGAAAGGTCTCTGTATCCTTTTACCTAGGTGAGCTAAGATATATCAGCAGGATTACAGAACTATACCTGAATGGGGTGAAGCGTCTTATTGTAGTCAAACTAATGGGGTGCAGCGTCGTATAATCTCCAAACTAATGAAGGTCCAAATAGACCCTCGTCGGACCAAATAGGGGCCAGTGGTTGTTATTTGGGGTCTATTTATTTGGGGTCTATTTATTTATGTATTAATTTATTTTTTAGTTTCCTCGCTAGACCTTGATGAAGCTTAACAAAACACTCCCTTCAAGATAAGTTTGTACATTTTTCTATGAAAAATATGCCGGGCCGAAGGCCGGTTTTCTGAAAATTACAGGTTTGCTATCGCTCGTCAAGAAAATGTCGACACCTAAATGGCACGAAAGGTCTTGATATTGATATAGAAATGCGACGAAAGGTTTTAAAATCGACAAACTAATGAAGCGAACGTCTAAAAATATGAAAACTAATGGGGCTAAACATGAGGGAGAAGGAGGACCATAAAAACGACCGCAGAACCAAGTGAAGATAAGCACCGACTTCTGGTTAAAACCCAAAGCTCTCAGTAGGAGGATATTCTCAGCCACCAGTACGGGTTTCCCTATATCAATACACAATACATACACAGAGTTTGTTTTTAGTAATGTGTGTGTGTGTGTGTGTGTGTGTGTGTGTGTGTGTGTGTGTGTTTTTTTTTTTTTTTTTAACCTCCCCTGTTTCGGTCTATTCGTTTGGCGATTTTAAAACGTTTCACTCCGTTAATTTGGCGATAATAAGACGGATCACCCCATTCAGGTGTCGATATATTCTGGGCGAAGGATAGTAAGATTTTAATTTAGAAGAAACAAAATTGGTACATGGCCGGGACATTATTCTATAAAATATGTACACATTTAGCTTGAAGGGGGTCTGGGAGGGCTTACTTTTGTTTGAAGGAACACTGTTAAATGTGTTAGCCTAGGGGACAAACTAAAATACAGTCATCGAAAATAGCCAAAGCAAGCAAAATCCCCAATAATAATAAACCAAACTATCACAATAACCCACAGGACGTCGGACTAGATAGGGTTAGCACGTACAACCGGTCGCTTGGTCTATCAGGCTTCTCAGGTACGGGCTTCCCTACCTGAATAATAATGCAATGGGTACCTGTGCCTGGTAACACGATTATCATACCTCCTGCCTCAAGCCCATGGTCTGAGGTGTATGATAGATCCAAGCTCTCTCTCTCTCTCTCTCTCTCTCTCTCTCTATATATATATATATATATATATATATATATATATATATATATATATATATATATATATATATATAAATGTACAGATACAGTAGAGAGAGAGAGAGAGAGAGAGAGAGAGAGAGAGAGAGAGAGAGAGAGAGAGAGAGAGAGAGAGAGAGAGAGGACATTAAGAACATTAACCCTGAAGTGAGCCTCATATATCTTAACTACCTGTGACGTGCATGATACAGCTGATTTAAACCACAGATTAAAGGGACCGACAGAGGCCAATTGTTTACCTCTATTAGCCTCATAGCCCAGGGTACAGATGGTTAGTCATGTCAGGAGTTATATATTGGGAGCAGTTTTGTCATGTTCAGAGTTATTTATAAGGAGAGTTTAGTCATGTTCAGAGTTATTTACAGGGAGAATTTGTCATGTTCAGAGTTATTTACAGGGAGAATTTGTCACGTTCAGAGATATTTACAGGGAGAATTTGTTATGTTCAGAGTTATTTACAGGGAGAATTTGTTATGTTCAGAGTTATTTACAGGGAGAATTTGTTATGTTCAGAGTTATTTACAGGGACAGTTTTGTTATATTAAGAGTTTTATACAGGATTTTTGTTTGTCAGGTTAAGGGTTATTTACAGGGAGAGTTTTGTCATGTCCAGAGTTATTTATAGGGACAGTTTTGTCATGTTCAGAGTTATTTACACTGAGAGTTTTGTCATGTTCAGAGTTATTTACACTGAGAGTTTAGTCATGTCCATGGTTATTTACAGGGCGAATTTGTCATGTCGAGCTATTTACAAGGAAATTTTGCCATGTCATGGGTTATTTACAGGCAGAGTTCTGTCATGTCTAGGGTTACTTACAGGGAGAGTTTTGTCATGTCGAGAGCAATATACAGGGAAAGTTTGTTCATGTCAAGGGTTATTTTCAGGGGTAATTTTTCATGTCAAGAGATATTTACAGGGAGAAATGTTCATGTCAAGAGTTATTTACAGGGCGTGTTTTAAATTAGATTAACTTAAAGTTTTGTTACCCCTCTGACGATTATGACTCATTTTGACAGTTTATTCTGGCTTTCATTAGACGTGCTTGGACAGTTTAAGGGGAGATTTCCACTTGAGGGAGTTTTTTCTGGACCCCTTTCTCCCTCATGTTTAGCCCCATTGCTTTTGAGATTTTAAGACGTTCGCCCTAGTAGTTTGGATATTTTAAGACATTTTGCCCCATTTCTGTCAATTTTAATACCTTTCGTGCCGTTAAGGTGTCGATTTTTTCCTGGCGAGCGATAGCGAGCCTGTTATTTAAGAGCAACCGGCCTCTGGCCGGGACATTTTTCTACCGAAAAATGTACAAATTTATCTTGAAAGGGGGTCTAGGGGGTGTCATTTTAAGCTTGATGAAAAAGTAGGGAACAAACTAAATACCTCCCCTTAAGAAGGATCCGTGGGAATTATAAGGGTAAAGACTATCTCAATTAACCCTCTGACTTCCACACACTCTTCCTAACCTGAATACAATCGTCTAATAATAGCCAGAACACAGAACAGGCATGCGTGATCAGATCTTGAAAGGGTTAAGTACAGTTCGGTTAGGATAAGGTTAAGTTAGGATGTGTTAGATTAGGTCAGCTTAACCCTTTGAGTACCAGCGACGTGTATGTGTTGTACACTATTCTAGCTATAGGTAGACGATATTATATGCAGCTTGGGAAGGAGCTGCGGTAGTTAAGGGGAGATTTCCACTTGAGGGAGTTTTTTTTTTCTTGACTCCTTTCTCCCTCATGTTTAGCCCCATTGCTTTTCTAATTTTAAGACGTTCGCCCCATTATTTTGATGATTTTAAGAACTTTCAACCCATTTCTGTCAATTTTAAGACCTTTCGTGCAATTTAGGTGTCGATTTTATCCTGGCGAGCGATAGCGAGCCTGTAATTTAAGAGGAACCGGCTTTCAGCCGGGACATTTTTCTACCGAAAAATTTACAAATTTATCCTGAAAGGGGCTCAAGGGGTTGTTGTTGTTGTTGTTGTTGTTCCCCAAGCTGCCTGGCCGAACAGCCCCAAGGCCCCGAGTAAGGCCAAGGCCATAAACGAGCGCCCCCACAGAACCCTCCCTGCCGACCACAATAAAGCCTGGGTGACCGAAGCCACTCCATGGCGGGGAGCTGAGGAGGGTGCGTAAACGCCCGGGAAACCAAAGCCCCACCCAGGGCCCTGTGCCCCTCAGCAATTATGAAGAGAAAGTTGAGGGGCAAAGGAATAATGTGACGCTTTAGCTTCCAATCTTGGTAGATTGGGAGGTCAATCCACGGAAGAGACGCCGTCACTTGAGATCTAGAAAATATATAAGTAAAAGGAACAGTCAGAGTAAGCTATGGGTATGACAGAGATCGCTCAGGTCTCACTCTGATAGACCAGCCCATCAAGGGGTTGTAATCTTAAGCTTGATGGATATCTAGAGACCAAACTAAAAACCTCCCCTTAAAAGGGTTGGTTGAGATAGTTCGAAGTCTCATTATGGCTAGAGGTCCTTCCTAAGCTGAATAAAATCGTCTAATGGTTGCCAGAATATAATGGAAAACACGTCACCGGTACTGTACATAAGGGGTTAAGTTAAGGTGAGATTTCCACTCGAGAGATTTTTTTTTTCTAGACCCCGTTTTCCCTCATGTTTAGCTCCATTGATTTTGAGAGTTTAAGACGTTCGCCCCATTACGTTGGCGATTTTAGGAACTTTCGCCCCCTTTTTTGTCAATTTTAAGACCTTTCGTGCCATTTAGGTGTCGATTTTTTTCCTGGCGAGCGATAGCTAGCCTGTAATTTAAGAGGAATCGGGGTTCGGTCAGGACATTTTGCTACCGAAAAATGTACAAGCTTATTTTGAAAAGGGTTCTAGGGGGTGTAATTTTAAGCTTGATGGGGGTCTAGGAAACAAAATAAAAACCTCCCCTTAACCCTTTGAACCTCCCCTTAACCCTTTGAACCTCCCCTTAACCCTTTGAACCTCCCCTTAACCCTTTGAACCTCCCCTTAACCCTTTGAACCTCCCCTTAACCCTTTGAACCTCCCCTTAACCCTTTGAACCTCCCCTTAACCCTTTGAACCTCCCCTTAACCCTTTGAAGATACCCTTTTCATAACTTCCTTAACCCCTTCTATACCGGCGACGTCTCCATAATTTTATTCTAGCTATATTTATACGATTTTGTGCAGTTTAAGAAGGGTCTATGGTTGTAAACGCGGTTAAGTGAGATAGTTCGAAGCCTGTTAATTGCTGGAGGCCCTTTTAAAACTGAATACAATATAATAGTTGCCTGAATAAAATAAAAATAACGTCACTGGTACTGATTTTTTTTTTTTTTTTTTTCTTCTATATTCCAACTTACTCCCTCTCGGGCATAGGCTGAGAACCTGTAGAATCAACCACTGTACATTCAACGGTGAAGCCCGTAAGGTCTTGTTCCAGTCTAGGGAGTGAGACATGTGAAGCACTTAGATCTGCATCCAGCCTTTGCCATCTTGCCTTCGCAAGATGCACGGCGCTTGGATGCCCACTCACGGCTCAAAGTATCTGGAGCTGTCTCGCCTTCGTGCTTCACTGTCTCAACCTCTAGACTCGGATCCTCACTCTCAGAACGCCACCTATTGAGCAATTAACTCACTAGGCATTGTCACCCTGTAGCATATTTTGAATATGGGAGTATTCATACAGTGCTATATAATCAGGGAACAATGAGGATATTTATTTGGCGTTTCGGTGGGCTTTGTGGGAATGCACTGATACTAGGCACAGTACAAATTCCATCCCAATAATAGTTTCCTATTTATACATCAGGATTCAAACCCGGGACCATTGGATTACCAGTCCAGTGGCAAGACCAATCCACCACACCTCCACACCCAATAGCGTACTATAAATTGAATGTGTACCTTATGGGCCGGCCCCTACTGTCAAAATAAGCACTCCTGACTCCCCACAGATGGTAATAATGAGCCACGATTTTTGTTATCAGTTAACCATCTCTCACACACACCACTACCACACCACCACCACTACATAACTTCCTTCTTCCGGGCGACTCCCTATTCTCCTAACTACATTTAGCATAAGGAAGGCATTATATTTACTTTAACCCCTTCTGTTCCGGTGACGTCTTTTGTATTTGATTTCAGCTACATTTAGACGATTTGTTTAATCTTAGGATGGATGGATGGCAGCTAAACAGATGAATGGAAAGAGTCTATAGCCTTTTAATTGCTAGACGTCCTCCGTAAGCTGAATTAAATCGTCTAAATATAGTTCGAATAAAATGACAAACGTCGCCGGTAGAGAAGGAGTTAATGCACAATATAAACCCTGTCAAGACCCGATTACCCATTTTTTCTGGCTATCATTAGACGATTTTATTCATATTAGGAAGGGTATATGGAAGTCAGAGGGTTAATTGACCACTTGCGAGTTTCAGGCTATAAGGAAGTTGGAGCCATAAACAGCGATATCAAACAGAAATACAATACAAATGTAGGTTGCTAATGGATAAAAAGTATGTTAAATTGGGTTTTATGTATTTATATAAGCACTGCAACCGCAATTTAGGTGATCATTCTGTTAATTATCGATGTCTACAACTCCAACTTCCTTATAGACCGAAACTCGCAAGTGGTCAATTGAGATATTCTTCACCGCTTTAATTCCCACAGCTCCTTCTTAAACTGCCTACAATCGTCTCATGAGTGTTATTTTCTCTCCCAGTCTTTCTAATGCTTTGATATTCTTGACTTGTATTATTTTCTTCTTGTTTTCAGTGGCATTTGATTTGATTGCATTTTAACTTTATCTATATTTTTACTATTTTTTACCATTTCATTTTTGTTTACTTTTTCATACTGTATTTGTCTTGGTAGTTTTTGTACTATTTCGTATTTATATTTGTACTTTTTGTACATATATTGCCACATATTTTAGAGCTGATGATAAATTACCTGGGTCTCTGGGTATTATTTCTCCTGGATGACCTAAATGTGTGTAATTTTGTGGGGTTTTTTTCTGTTGTGTTGTGATTCGGGCTCTGTCTCGAGTTGGTCCCCCTCCCCCCCCCAAAAAAAAAAAAATAAGAAACAAAAAATAAGTAGAAAACAAAAGAAAAAAAGGACACAATGGGGTAAGTGCCAGAGTACATACATACATACATACATACACATCATGATAGTATACATCATCCCTATAGCTTATGCTACCCCTTTACTCCTGATAGTCATCGCTACTTCTCTATTTATCTTCCTTACTGCTCCCTCCTCTTCTTTGAATGACCTTACATCCAAAGGTCACACAACGTCTACTGGGTCATACTGGTGGAGGGAGGGGGAGGTGGTGGAGGATGGGTGGAGTAGGGAGAGGGGTGGGGTAGAGGGGGAGGAATACCAGGCAAGGACGTTTAAGGGTGGGGCCGATATGGGTGTGTGGGTTTATGTGTGTGTGTGTGTGTGTGTGTGTGTTTTTGTGTGTATGTGTTTGTGTGTGTTTGTGTTTGTGTGTGTTTGTGTGTGTGTCAATATGACAGATATGTAATAGGATGGACAAGTAAGAACATAAGAACATAAGAAAATGGGAGTCTGCAGAAAGCCGATTGGCCTAAGCAAGGCAGATCCCTGTCCCACACAACCCCAATTACAAAGCCCAATTATAGGCTCAACACTCTAATACCCTGAGGATCATCTTACCAAACCGGTTAGAGATTAACGCAGGATTACGGGGGTCTGCAGAGCGCTGATTGGCCCAACCCGGCTGATCCCCCTTCACACCAACCCTTCTCGTCCATATGCTTATCCAATTTTTTCTTAAAGCTCCCTATCGTTCTTGATCCCACTATATCACTTGGTAGCCTATTCCACCCATCTACAACTCTGTTACCAAACCAATATTTGCCTATATCTTTTCTGAAACGAAATTTATCTAATTTGAAACCATTGGTACGAGTTCTTTCGCTATCACTGAGCTTTAGTACATTTGTCATGTCCCCTTTGTTAATCCCACTAACCCACTTGAACACCTCTATCATATCCCCTCTAACTCTGCGTCTCTCTAACGAATGTAAACCTAATTTCTTCAACCTTTCTTCATACGGAAAATTTCTAATATTATGGATGGTTTTTGTCATTCTACGCTGAATTCTCTCCAATGAATCTATGTCCATTCTGTAATAAGGACACCAAAATTGGACAGCATAATCCATATGGGGTCTCACTAATGACAAGTAAAGTTTTAAGATAACATCAGCAGTTCTGTTACTCACACTCCTAGAGATGAACCCGAGAATCCTGTTTGCCTTATTACGAACGCTTATACACTGTTTTCTAGGCTTCAAATCATTGCTAACAAACACACCTAGATCTTTCTCGCAGTCTGAATTTTCTAATTCTAAATTAGCTAGTTTATATTTAACATTTGTTTGCATCTTCCCTATCTTTAATACCTTGCATTTGTCAATGTTAAACTTCATCTGCCAATTTACTGACCATTCATGTAAGGTATCTAGATCCCTTTGGAGGCACTCTATATCGCTATCTGAATCAATTGATCTCCCCATTTTAGTATCGTCTGCGAATTTACTTATCCTACTAGTTATACCTAAATCTAGGTCATTTATGTATATAAGAAACAACAGGGGACCTAATACCGATCCCTGGGGGACACCACTTTTGACTGCTCCCCACTCTGACTTGGTACCATTTATGCTGACTCTCTGTTTCCTACCAATTAGCCATGACCTAATCCATCCCAACAACGACCCTCCTATTCCATGTGCCTCAACCTTTCTCATCAATCTCTCATGGGGGACTCTGTCGAAAGCTTTACTGAAATCTAAATATATAATATCATATGACTTGTCACTATCTACTGCTTCATATACCTCTGAGAAAAAGCTAAGCAAATTAGTAAGGCAAGAACGTCCCTGAGTGAATCCATGCTGAGAAGAATTTATTAAGTTAAATTTTACTAAGTGGCTTCTAATTTTCCTAGCAATAATGGACTCTAGCAACTTTCCTATGATTGATGTGAGACTAATGGGACGGTAATTGGATGCTATCGATTTATCACCTTTTTTGAAGATCGGAACTACATTTGCAAGCTTCCAAGCTTAATAATAATAGATTATCACACAGACACACACACACACAATAAATACATAAATATATATATATATATATATATATATATATACCGTATATATATATATATACCGTATATATATATATATATATACAAAGAGAGAGAGAGAGAGAGAGAGAGAGAGAGAGAGAGAGAGAGAGAGAGAGAGAGAGAGAGAGAGAGAGAGAGAGAAAAGAGAGAGAGAGAGATATTATATGTTTTAGGAAGATTGTACAGAGGAAAAATTTATATAAGGTAAAACTGAATTAATAACATAAATACCAATCAAAACAGAGTACCGGTACCCATAAAAACAGAGTACCCATAAAAACAGAGTACCCACAAAAACATCCAATCCCACTAAAAGGCCATGATTACTATACTATCCGTCACCCTTTGAAAGTAGGAAACCACAACGTCCAGCAAAAAAAAAAAAAAAAAATGGGCGAGATAATACAAGGATCATGCGTACAACAATGCCATGCGGGGCAAGCAAAAACAAAAACAAAAAATACAAGGAAGGGCAGGTGACCTAATTAATTAAGTTGTTGTTGTAGGCAGGTGATCTTAATTAACCTATTGACAAACACACAGGTAGATGTTTACCGATGTTTACAATAATATGTCTATCTATCTATCTATCTATCTATCTATTATATATGTATGTATTATGTTTGTATGTATGTACGTATGTATGTAAGGGACTGGATAACCCCTTTTCGAGAACTCCAGTCCCTAGAACAAGCGTATTATCTTTATAAATGCAATATAGTTAGGTACCGGTACTGAGGAGATGTCGGGTATTTCACCACAGAGGGAGGTAAAGTGGAATGCGTTTGTGAAATATTAAGGGGGGGTCATCGTTTTTTTTTAGCTTTCTCTCCTGTTCTCTCTATCTCTGGCTTGTATCCATTCGGCCCCATTCAGCCAACGGTTTTAAGACGTTTATCCCCATCCAGGTGTCGATTTTTTCCTGGCGAGCGATAGCCAGCCAGCATTGTATGGAGAAATCCGGCTTCGCCGGAGAAATTTTTCTATCGAAAAATGTACAAATTTAGCTTGCGGTCAAAACAAAAATATATATATATATATGCTGGCTCGCTACCGCTCGCCAGGAAAATATTGACACCTGGATGGGCGTAAACGTCTTAAAACAGTAGGCTGAATGGAGCCGAATGGATACAAGCCAAAGAGAGGAGAGAAAGATAAAATAAAGCGAGGTGGGCTCCCTTAAGGTCAGCTCAGCCCTCAGATCCATCACCATCACCCACAAGCATAATAGTCATCATTCTCAATCTGGAATTAGTCACAGAGCTTAGAGAAAGTTGTATGTTATTATAATATTTATCGTATCAAGCTGGACATGCTATTAATTAAGTATTATTGCGTGTGACACAATGATCTTAAATTATGGTTATATATAATTATATCTGACTCTGCTTGCAACTCTCCCTTCTGTTACCCTTACTATGAATCATTTAAATAAGCATCGTGATCTTGATCAAACAAAAAACTATGCACATAAATCAATGCATAAATGTATTGTTCAATAAATATACCGGTATATACTGTATAATAGATGTGATATGTTCGAGACCAATTAATTGATTACATTTAATCGGAGAGACAAACTAAACAGTACCGTAGTTATATTTATTCTATATATATATACTGTATAATTATATATATACTGTATATACCGGTATATATATATATATATATATATATATATATATATATATATATATATATATATATATATATATATATATATATATATATATATATATATTTATTTATTTATTTATTTTGTTATTGCTGAAACCAAAACTAGTGACACAAAATGTTGTTATTCATCGCTCTAGCTTCCTCTGTATAATAAATGTAAGTGGAAGAAACAATGAACGCGACAGTCTGGACCTTGATGACACGATTAAGGGTGTTTTGTTTTCTGGACCCCCTTCTCCCTCATGTATAGACCCTTATATTGAGATTCTAAGATGTTCGGTCCATTAGTTTGGCGATTATAAGATCTTTTGCCCCATTTCCTTGTCAAATTGTTAGACCTTTCGTGCCATTTAGGTGTTGAGTTTTTCCTGGCGAGTGATAGCGAGACTGTAATTTAGGAGGAATCGGCCTCCGGCCGGAACATTTTTCTACCGAAAAATGTACAAGTTTATCCCCATGGGGAGTCTTGGGGGTATTTTATTAAGCTTGATGGAGGTCTTGGGAGGAAACTAAAAAATAAATGAAAATAAATAAAAACTAAAATATAGTTAAATAAAATAATGAATACATGAACAAATAAATACAAATCTCCCTTTAACCCCTTCTGTACCGACGCCGTCCTTTTAACTGTATTCTGGCTACGACTAGACGATTTTATTCAGTTTAATAGGGTTCCTCCAGCAATGAATATACTTCGAACTCTCTCACTTGCCCCATTATACTACCACAAGATCCTTCCCAAACTGCGCAATATCGTCTAAATATAGCCAGACTAAAATACAAAAGACGTCACCGGTACAGAAGGGGTTAAGGGGAGACTGTGTGTTTGTTTGGTCTATTAATTCATTTATTCATATATTTTTTTTATTTTCCTCCCTAGACCTCCATCAAGCTTAGAAAAACACCCCTTAGACCCCCCTTCAAGATCAATTTGTACATTTTTCGGCAGAAAAATGTCGCGGCCGAAGGCCGTTTCCTCTTAAAATTACAGGCTCGCTATCGCTCGCCAGGAAATAATCGACAACTAAATAGCACGAAAGGTCTTAAAATTGACAACGAAATGGGGCGAAAGGTGTTAACATCTCCAAACTAATGGACCGAATATCTTATAATCTCAAAACTAGTGGGGCTAAACATTAGGGAGAAGGGGGTCCAGAAAAACGGGCTGCCTCCCCTTAAGTGGAATAAAAGTGATCGCGACAGCCTGGAACCTTGATACAACCATTAATCTTAGTTGCTATCAGGGGCGAAATGACTCGTATACAAAAAATGGTAATGATAATGTCACTTGAAGGGGAGACGGATCGCTTTTCTGGACCCCTTTCTCCCTCGTGTTTAACCCCATTGATTTGGAGATCTTAAGACGTTCGGCTCACTAGTTTGGCGATTTTAACACCTTTCACACCATTGTGTTGTCTATTTTAACACCTTTCACACCATTGTGTTGTCTATTTTAACACCTTTCACACCATTGTGTTGTCTATTTTAACACCTTTCACACCATTGTGTTGTCTATTTTAACACCTTTCACACCATTGTGTTGTCTATTTTAACACCTTTCACACCATTGTGTTGTCTATTTTAACACCTTTCACACCATTGTGTTTGTCTATTTAAACACCTTTCACACCATTGTGTTGTCTATTTTAACACCTTTCACACCATTGTGTTGTCTATTTTAACACCTTTCACACCATTGTGTTGTCTATTTTAACACCTTTCACACCATTGTGTTGTCTATTTTAACACCTTTCACACCATTGTGTTGTCTATTTTAACACCTTTCACACCATTGTGTTGTCTATTTTAACACCTTTCACACCATTGTGTTGTCTATTTTAACACCTTTCACACCATTCTGTTGTCTATTTTAAGGGTTTTCTGGTCATTCTGATGTCGATATTTTCCTGGCGAGCGATAGCGAGCCTGTAATTTTAAGAGGAACCGGCTTTTGGCCGGGACATTTTTCTACCGAAAAATGTACACATTTATCTTGAAGGGGGTCTAGGGAGTGGTTTTTCTTAGCTTGATGGAGGCCTAGAGAGGAAAACTAAACACTTTAATAAACAAATTAATAGACCAAAAAAAAAGAAAAAAAAAAGAAAAACACACACACAGCCACTAGTTCCTAGAGTCTCCCACTGTGCAAGAGCAGATGTGGAAGAGTGATACGGTGTGTTTGACCTCTCTCTCTCTCTCTGTCTGTCTGTCTGTCTCTCTCTCTCTCTCTCTCTCTGCCTGTCTCTCTCTCTCTCTCACTCTCTCACACTCTCTCTCTCTCCTTTAAAATCTATCGCTAGTTCAACATTACTTTTCGATTTCTTCCACATTATATCTCATTTCTCTCTCTCTACCTCCCCTCCTCTCTCTCTCTTTTTTTCTCTCTCCCCCTCTCTTTCTTTCTCTCTCTCGCAGGCTCGCTATTGCTCGCCAGGATAAATATCGACACCTAACTGGCACGAAAGGTCTTATAATTGACAAAGAAATGGGACGCAAGGTCTTAAAATCGCCCAACTAATGGGCCGAACGTCTTAACATCTGAAAGCAAATGAAGCCAAACATGAGGAAGAAGGGGAACCAGAATAATGACCCATCTCCCCTTAATAATGACCCATCTCCCCTTAATAATGACCCATCTCCCCTTAATAATGACCCATCTCCCCTTAATAATGACCCATCTCCCCTTAATAATGACCCATCTCCCCTTAATAATTCCCAACTACCAATAGACGTTGGTATTCAGCTTCGGAGTCAGAGGGTTGAAGGAGACCGTTTTCAACCATTTGCTCCCTAGTGATCCTTCCTAAGCTTAATAAAATTGCATAAATAGCGTGATCATATACACAAAGGGTTAAAGGAGATCGTCTTTTAAGAACAATCGGCAATCGGCCGGGACACTTTTCTATCGAGAATTGTAAACAAAATTCTTAAAGGGGGTGTTTATTTTAGTTTAAGGGGGCGTGACCTGCTTTTTGTTATTTCTGTCCTTTTCTCTCTTTCTCTGGCTTGTATCCATTCGGCCCCATTCAGCCAACTATTTTAAGACGTTTATCCCCATCTAGGTGTCGATTTCGTCCTGGCGAGCGATAGCGAGCCAGCATTATATATATGAAGAAATCCGGCTTCGCCGGAGAAATTTTTCTATCGAAAAATGTACAAATTTAGCCTGCTGTCAAACAAAAATAAAAAATATGCTGGCTCGCTACCGCTCACCAGTAAAAAATTGACACCTGGATGGGGATAAACGTCTTAAAACAGTAGGCTGAATGGGGCCAAATGGATACAAGCCGGAGAAAGATAGAAAAGGACAGCACAAAAACAGGTCACCCCCCTTAATGAATTTCTAACAAGAAAACTAAATAAAAACCTAATGAATAAATATGTAAATACTGAAAGGATTGACATAAAAAAAAAAACGAAAAACCCCCCCCCCCATCACAAGATAAACAAAGCCGTCAAACCGCATATAACTCCTCCCCACAATGTTACTGAACTGAGGTGTACAAATGTAACACAATATTACTGCCAGCTTTCTAGGATGGGTCAATGATCTCGGAGGGGGGGGGGGGGATGCTTAAGGGGGGATGGGACAGTTTTCTGGACCACTATCTCCCTCATGTTTAGCCCCATTGGTTTTCAGATGTTAAGATGTTTGCCCCATTAGTTAGTCGATTTTAAGACCTTTCGCCCCATTTATTCGTCTTTATTTAGACCTTTTGTGCGATTTAGGTGTCGATTTATTCCCTGGCGAACGATAGTGAGCCTGTAATGTTTGAAGATCCGGCCTTTGGCTGGGACATTCTTCTACCGAAAAATGTACAAATTAATCTAGAAGGGGGATCTAATGGATGTTTTTTGTTTTTTTTATTTGATGGAGGTCTAGGGAGGAAACTAGAAAAAATAATGAATACATGACAAAATCGCCCTAAAAGTGAACCATTATGGGAAGATGAGTGTATTTATTTGCTTATATTATATTTTTATATTTATTATGGTATCCTGGAATATGGACTGCGACCTGTGCATGAATTGATATACATTCTTCAAGTAGGATTTTCCCTTCTTCTTGATATATACGGTACCGGTACTTGATATATACGGTACCGGTACTTGATATATACGGTACCGGTACTTGATATATACGGTACCGGTACTTGATATATACGGTACCGGTACTTGATATATACGGTACCGGTACTTGATATATACGGTACCGGTACTTGATATATACGGTACCGGTACTTGATATATACGGTACCGGTACTTGATATATACGGTACCGGTACTTGATATATACGGTACCGGTACTCTATAGGAAAAGCTTAAGATTCATTTATCACGCCGCCGTGGTGTAGTGGGTTAACACTATCTGGTGCAACGTCTTGGGGGTTATTATGATATTTTGTATAATTATTATGGAGGGTTATAATTGTTTTAGCCATTTTTGAACAATGTGTTTTTGGTTTACCCCCAAGACTTAGAAACACGCCTCTCCAGACCCCCTTCAAACTAAACAACGTCCCCCAGACCCCATTCAAGCTAAATATGTACATTTTTCGGTAGAAAAATGTCCCGGCCGAAGGCCGATTTCTCCCAAATTGAAGGCTCGGTCTCGCTCGCCCAGGAAAAATTTACACCTTATTGGGTTGAAGCATCTTATAATCGCCAAACTAATGAGATGAAACGTCTTAAAATCTACAAACTAATGGAGTAAAACAGGGAGGATCGAAATTGGCCCGCCCTGCACCTAATAGGGTTAAAAGCTTCGACACTCGTTCTGAATGTCGGAGGTTCGATCCCGGTTGGGGATATATATATATATATATATATATATATATATATATATATATATATATATATACAGTATATATATATATATTATATATATATATATATATATATATATATATATATATATATATATATATATATATATATATATATATATATATATATATATATATATATATATATCGTTAATTCTACATAGTGATTTTGATAAGTTCTTTTTTGGTCATTATATTGAGCCGTTTCCGTTTGGGTTCGTTTGTTTTGCAAGTTTTATAATTGAAGTTGACATTCGAAGATAGTCAAGTTCACATAAGGCCTATTTCCTGGTCACCAAGAATCAAACGACAGGCTTGCATAACACTCGGCCCATTGTCTCCCAACTCTGATTCAAACACAAGAACAACACCAAATATACACGACAGAAAAACCCTGAATCGGTAAGAGAGAGAGAGAGAGAGAGAGAGAGAGAGAGAGAGAGAGAGAGAGAGAGAGAGAGAGAGAGAGAGAGAGAGAGAGAGAGAGAGAGAGAATAATAAAAAACGTCTCTGATGGTCTGATCGAGTGGATTGTGTTGACTTTCGGTCGAGTCATCCCAAACGTCTTGACTTTGGGACAGACCTTGACATTTGAGGAGTCATTTGTTTAAAAAAATAAAAAATAAATAAATAAATAAATAAATAAATAAATAAATACAAAAAATATACAAATTTATCTTGTAATTTAAAGTTTGCTGGAGGTCCAGGGAACAAACTAAAAACCTCCCCTTAATGTTGACAACATGTGACACCCTCCCCTTAATGTTGACAACATGTGACACCCTCCCCTTTATATCCATCCACTGTTAAAGGGAGATGGGTCATTTTTCTTGATCTCCTTCTCCCTCATGTTTAGCCCCATTAGTTTTCAGATTTGAAGATGTTTGCCCTATTAGTTTGTCGATTTGAAGACCTTTCGCCCCATTTCTTTGTCAATATTAAGACCTTTCGTACTATTTAGGTATCGATTTTGTTAATGGCAAACGACAGTGAGCCTGTAATTTTGGAAGAACCGGGAAATTTTTCTACTGAAAAATTTACAAATTAAACTAGAAGGGGGATCTAATGGATGCTTCTTTTTAAAGTTTGATGTAGGGTTAGGGAGGAAAATATAATACAAATAAATATGTTAATTAATCGACAAAAAATAAATAAAAAATAAATCCACTTAATCCACAATGTAACTCTTCTCTCTCCCCAGCTGACCTGACCTGACCTGACCAACTGTGACCCAGGAAGCCCACTACCACAGCCTTGACACATTGCCTACATGACTATCAGTAGAGTGCAGCGGTGACACTTGACTTCATGTGACTAATAGATTATATACATGACACGGAAATAAATGAAAAAGTTGATTATTGACGTGAAAACTCTACGGTAGCTAAACATACAACATTGCAACCATTCTCACAGCCGTTAAGAATATACAAAGGAGGATGAATACATAAAGGCATTAAGTTTTACAAGACAGTGTTAATTCAAAGGCCGAATGAAAATGTGTTTGTTATTTGACTAACATTTAAGACGTAAGTACAATAAAATTAATAAATACAGAAAACAAAACAAACAGCAACAATAAAGTGCTATAGACAATGTTGACTTAATGCCTATCCGAAGATCTACATTACTAAGCTTAACATTCGAAACTTTAAGCAGAAAATTTTGTAAGATAAACAAAACTAACATATGCCAACATCTAAGATTAACATTCAAAACTATACACAGATAATATGATAAGACAAACAAAAGTAACGTATGCTAACCTCTTGAGCATTGGACCTTTGATAGCTATAATTGACATGACTAATAAAACCCAAATAGCTATATCAGTGTAACTTCTGAATTGGGTTTCGCGACTAAAAGTGACCCGACTATCTAATCCTGATCTAATAAGTGACCAAACAAATTTACAACCTAGACTTTACTGCGTGAGAAGTGACAAAACAAACAATTAAAGAAGCAAACGCAGCCCATTATTTAACGAAAAACGAAAACAAAAACAGTGACCTAACTTGATGTGATTGACGAAACCCAGCCAACTATTTCACGATAAAACAAAACAAAACAAAAACAGTGACTAAACTAGATGTGATTTTGTTTTCTGACTAAGTGGCGTATATTGATGAAGACCTGGGTTTAACAGTGACCCAAAAGACGTAACAAGTTCTTACAATCAGAAATGAACACCTGTAACAAGATACTAATTAACGTAACAAGTACTTACGATCGGAAATGAACACCTGTAACAAGATACTAATTAACGTAACAAGTACTTATGATCGGAAATGAACACCTGTAACAAGATACTACATAACGTATCAAGTTCTTACAATCAGAAATGAACACCTGTAACAAGATACTCTACGGTGAACATAAAGAAAGAAGGCGTTCAAATTAGTCACGTTAACTCTTTGTGTGTGAACTGATCGAGACTCACAGGAAAGGCGACCCGACTTGAACTTATTATTTATATATAGCGACCACGATTCAGCAGACATGTTTTATAATTACCCGGACGGCCTCGGAGGTGAGTGACCCTGCATAACAAAGTTCGTTGAAAAATTAATAAGACCATTGTTCTTCTTTATTTTATATATATATATATATATATATAAAAACACGAGTTGTAGAGCTATTATACCTTTTCTGATTATATATTTACCCAACCAATCCTTTCTAATCTTATAGTTAACCCCTTCTGTACCGGCGATATCTTGTTCATTATATTATATATAGGCGATCTTTAGACGATTATGTGCAGTTTAAGAAGGATTTGTGGCATTAAAATGGTTAAGTGACGTAGTTCGATACCTATTATAGTTGCTGGAGGCCCTTTTTAAACTGAATACAATCGTCTAATAGTAGCCAGAATAACGCAAAGTAACGTAGAGTAATTCATGAAGTATAGAAGATTTACGATCCTTAACCAAATCTACTTATCTGTATCATTTAAGGGGGAGGTAGTCGCTTTTTAGGGATCCCCTTCTCCCTCATCTATAGCATATTAGTTTTTGAGATTTTAAGACGTTCGTTCCATTAGTTTGGCAATTTTGAGACCTTTTGCCGCATTTCTTTGTCAATATTTAGGCCTTTTGTGCAATTTAGGTGTCGATTTTTTCTTGGCGAGCGATAGCGAGCCTGTAATTTCAGAAGGAACCGGCCTTCGGCCGGGGCATTTTTCTACCAAAAAATGTACAAATTTATCTTGAAAGGGGGTCTAGGGGGTGTCTTTTTTTAAGCTTGATGGAGGTTTAGGGAGGAAACTAGAAAAATATTTAATAAATGAACAAAATCGACCAAAAGGTGACCCATCCCCCCTTAACCAAATGTACTTATCTCTATCATTTAACCGTTATCTGTCAAGGTATATTACTAATCTATATTTATCTCTCCTTGTCGTTCCAGGATACATACCGCACGTCTCCCTGCCCTGTGAGAGGTACATCGGAGAGACCATACAGTGGATTGTCAGTCTTAGTATCTCTCCACTCGGCTGCAAATTTGTTCCTTGGCTGTGCTGTCCACTTGAGGTAAGGTACTTTTAGTGAATTAGTCTCGCTCTCTCTGTCTGTCTCGTTCTCGCTCTTTATCGCTCTCTCTCTCTTTGCTATCCTTTCCTTCCACTTTCTCTTAGGGTTGCTATCTCTATTATAATTAAGTCCTGACTATCTCGTTTGGATCGCACGGTCTGTGTGGCCAGTATATCTAGGTAAATATATGTAAATTTTCCTCCCCCTCTCTCTCTCTCTCTCTTAGTAACTCAGTCTCTCAGTAACGTAGCCTCTCAGTCAGTCTCTCTCTCTCTTTCTCAGTAACGCAGTCTCTCCCTGGCTGACCCTTCCTAAAATGGTAGAAAAAAATGCTATATTACCCTAGTCGTTTGTGAGTTTCAGAGAGGTTAGTGGTGAAAATGTCTGTCCTACCTTTAGTGAACATGGTATAACAGCGTCGGCATACCATTGACTAACACAACTAACATTTATTTTGATTTTAATGTAAAGCAGCTTCGCATTTACACTAAGATGTAGGATAATTTTATAATTATGTGCATAAATTGTAAATGGTAATTGATATATATATATATATATATATATATATATATATATATATATATATATATATATATATATATATATATATATAATTATATATATATATACTGTATATACAGTATATATTTTTATTTTTTTATTTTTTGTGTAAGTCCATACACATCTGAGAGTTTTATATATACAGTATATATATAACTCTCAGATGTGTTACTCATAGACAACGTTTTCCGGGAGACTGCAGCAAAAAGTGCTCCGTACAGTCAGGGTTAACTTGGTGGTCAGTCTACTTTAATTACTGCCATTATTTACTAGATACAATCAGTGGTCAAACTATAATATTATTGTGGCTAGTAAATTAAGCAAGAGTTTCAGCCTGGCGCTACTGTATTTATCAGGATGTCTCAGATATTTCTCTTCGTTATTTATACTTATTAATTATATATATATATATATATATATATATATATATATATATATATATATATATATATATATATATATATATATATATATATATTTGTTGTTCATTGTTAGTGACCATTTTTCTAGCTTGATAAATATTTACTGTAATTCATATTCTCGATCTATCGTAACCGTAACCTAACTAATTAATTTACTACATATAATATTAACTTGATGTACTCTGGTGATGGGCTGGTCTATCAGAGTGAGACCTGAGCGATCTCTGCCATACCCATAGCTTACTCTGACTGTTCCTTTTACATATATATTTTCTAGATCTCGAGTGACGACGTCTCTTCCGTGGATTGACCTCCCAATCTACCAAGATTGGAAGCTAATGCGTCACATTATTCCTTTGCCCCTCACCTTTCTCTTCATAATTGCTGAGGGGCACAGGGCCCTGGGTGGGGCTTTGGTTTCCCGGGCGTTTACGCACCCTCTCAGCCCCCCGCCATGGAGTGGCTTCGGTCACCCAGGCTTTATTGTGGTCGGCAGGGAGGGTTCTGTGGGGTCGCTCGTTTATGGCCTTGGCCTTGCTCGGGGCCTTGGGGCTGTTCGGCCAGGCAGCTTGGGGAACAACAACAACAACAACAACTTGATGTACTGAAAGGGTTAAGAGGAGATAGGCGTTTGTTTTTTTGTCTTTTTATGTATTTATATGTGTTTATTTTTTAGTTTCCTCCCTAAACCTCAATCAACCTGTAAAAAACACCCCCTAGACCCCCTTCAAGATAAATTTGTAAATTTTTCGATAGAAAAATTTACCGGCCGTTACTCTCAAATTACAGGCTCGCTATCGCTCTCCATGAAAGAATCGACACATAAATGGCACGAAAGGTCTTGATATTGACAAATAAATGGGGCGTAAAGTCATAAAATCTTCAAACTAATGGGTCGAACGTCTTAAAATGAAATAACCAATTGGGCTAAACACGATGGAGAAGGGGGACACAGAAACCAACCCATCCCCTCGTAATTGGAAGTGTTTAGTTTGTTGCCTCGACCTTCACCAAGCTTAAAATAATACTCCCAAGACTTCGAGATAAATGTGCACAGTTTTCAGTAGAAACATGTTCTGCAGGCTCACTATCGCTCGCCAGGAAAAAATCGACACCATGGCACGAAAGGTCTTAAAATTGACATAAATTGGGCGAAAGGTCTTAAACTCGCCAAACTAATGGGGTGAACGTCTTTGCTTATCAAAACCAATGGGGCTAAAGCATGAGGGAGAAGGGGGTCCAGAAGAAAACAAGCCCTTAAGGCAAATAAATACCTTGGGATTCTCTTATAGAGGATAACTAAGCTGATGGTATGTCGAGTTAGAGAGTTGGTAAGGTTAAGGGGCGGTGACCTGTTTTGGTTCTGTCCTGCCCTATCTTTCTCTGACTTGTATCCATTTGGCCCCATTCAGTCTACTGTTTTAAGACGTTTATCCCCATTCAGGTGTCAATTTTTACTGGTGAGCGGTAGCGAGCCAGCATATTTTTTATTTTTGTTTGACAGCAGGCTAAATTTGTACATTTTTCGATAGAAAAATGTCTCCGGTGAAGCCGGATTTCTTCATATAATGCTGGCTCGCTATCGCTCGCCAGGAAGAAATCGACACCTAGATGGGGATAAACGTCTTAAAATAGTTGGCTGAATGGGGCCGAATGGATACAAGCCAGAGAAAGAGAGAATAGGACAGAAATAACAAAAATCAGGTGACCCCCCTTAAGTGCCGTATTATATTGGGACCCTCTTTTCCCTCATGCTTAGCCTAATAAACTGCCAAAACGAGTCATAAGGAAGGGTATATGGGAATCTGAGGGTTAATGAAGAATGGTTGTACCAATTTAATGCCTTGAGATACTTCTTAAGCTGCATAACATCTTCTAATGATAGCCGGAAGGAATTGTAATAATGCGTCATAATCGTCAAGGCATTGTTGTTGTTGTTCCCCAGGCTGTCTGACCAAACAGCCCCAAGTTCCCGAGCAAGGCCAAGGCCATAGCCATGCGCCCCCACAGAACCCTCCCAGCTTTACTAAGGAAGCCCAGGTGACCGAAGCCGCTCCAAGGCGAGGGGCTGAGGAGGGTGCGGAAACGCCCGGGACACCGGAGCCCCACCCAGGGCCCTGTGCCCCTTAGCAACTATTAAGGGAAAGTTGAGGGGCAAGGGAAAAATGTGACAAGTTGGCTCCCAGACAGTAGAGAGGTAAATCCCATGAAGAGACGCCGCCACTTGAGATCTAGAAAATATATTAGTAAAAGGAACAGTCAGAGTAAACTATGGGTATGGCAGAGAACGCTCAACTCTCACTCTGATAGACCAGCCCATCACCACACCTCAAAAGGTTAAAACTAAGGCTGAATAAACTTGTAAAATAGACGAACACGAACAAAAACAATGTACCTTGTTGTTGATACGCTTTCACCTTGCCTCGCTACAACTAGGTGAGCCATATTTCCAGATGGGCCGTAAACAATACCCAGAGAAAAACAGTTTGTAAGATCACCGAGTCAACCAAAGGGGACGCGACCTTCATCACTTAACCTTTCTATAACAGTGTGTGTGAGAGAGAGAGAGAGAGAGAGAGAGAGAGAGAGAGAGAGAGAGAGAGAGAGAGAGAGAGAGAGAGAGAGAGAGAGAGAGAGAGAGAGAGAGAGAGAGAGAGATAATACATCTTAGAGACATTATTTAAGGAAATACTCTATCTGCTGGCATTTGATATATATATATATATATATATATATATATATTGTAAGATACATTTATATTTATGTAAGAACTATAAGAACAATAAGAACAATAGTGAATCGAACTCGCGAATCCGAGCGTACCATACTATAGGTAGCGCCAACGAACTTGACAATAATCTGGACCCCCATAACTTTTTATAACTCAAAATGAATGAAAGTAATCGGGCTGAAATTCCTATCATTTGGGAAGAGTCCACCAGGAAACAGGTGTAGCAATTTACAGCCAGTTTGCTCCAGGTCCTTTTGAGTTACGATGAGGTCAGGGATCGAGATAATTGTCAAGTTTGTTGGCGCTACCTATAGTCTAAATTGTATGACCACTCTGCCACCAGCACCCCCGAGAGAGGATGTATGGTAATAGGTGGCCCCCCTGGTGATTCTACCAGACACTATGGTAGCCAGAGCGTGTACCCATAACTTAACTACCAGGAGGTGGTTGTAACTTGTGGTACAATTAAGGGGGTAGTTACATTTGTTGGTCGATTTATTTATTTGTTATTAATTGATTTTATTTTTTTATTTTTTTAAAGTTTCTTCCCTAGTCCTCCATCAAGCTAAAAAAACATCCCCAAGATCCCCCTTCTAGATAAATTTGTACATTTTTCGGCAAAAAAAGTCACGGCCGAAGGCCGATTCCTCCTAAAGTACAGGCTTGCTATCGCTCGCCAGGAAAATAATTGACATCTAAATGGCACAAACGGTGTAAATATAGACAAACAATTGGGGAGAAAAATCTAAAAAATTCCAAACTAATGGGCCAAACGTCTTAAAATCTGAAAACGAACGAGGCTTAACATGAGGGAGAAGGGGGGGGGGGGGGCAGACAAAACAACCACGCCCCTTAATACCATAGTCTAGCCCACTTATAACACTTATACCCCACCCCTTAATACCATAGTCTAGCCCACTTATAAACAACCACGCCCCTTAATACCATAGTCTAGCCCACTTATAAACAACCACCCCCTTAATACCATAGTCTAGCCCACTTATAAACAACCACGCCCCTTAATACCATAGTCTAGCCCACTTATAAACAACCACCCCTTAATACCATAGTCTAGCCCACTTATAAACAACCACCCCTTAATACCATAGTCTAGCCCACTTATAAACAACCACCCCCTTAATACCATAGTCTAGCCCACTTATAAACAACCACCCCCTTAATACCATAGTCTAGCCCACTTATAAACAACCACCCCCTTAATACCATAGTCTAGCCCACTTATAAACAACCACCCCCTTAATACCATAGTCTAGCCCACTTATAAACAACCACCCCCTTAATACCATAGTCTAGCCCACTTATAAACAACCACGCCCCTTAATACCATAGTCTAGCCCACTTATAAACAACCACGCCCCTTAATACCATAGTCTAGCCCACTTATAAATATTCCTGAACTTTACCTATTTCTAATTGTAAAACTATACATCTGGACACGAATTTATCAATACAATTATCTATACATCAACTAATAAACTATACACTATTTATTGAAAAGCAAGTTCTATCCAAAACTCAATCCAGGTACCGGTAGTTATAATTGCATAAATATAAACATAAACATATGGATTATGCTGTCCAATTTTGGTGTCCTTATTACAGAATGGACATAGATTCATTGGAGAGAGTACAGCGTAGAATGACAAAAATGATCCATAATATTAGAAATCTTCCGTATGAAGAAAGGTTGAAGAAATTAGGTTTACATTCGTTAGAGAGACGCAGAGTTAGAGGGGATATGATAGAGGTGTTCAAGTGGGTTAGTGGGATTAACAAAGGGGACATGACAAATGTACTAAAGCTCAGTGATAGCGAAAGAACTCGTACCAATGGTTTCAAATTAGATAAATTTCGTTTCAGAAAAGATATAGGCAAATATTGGTTTGGTAACAGAGTTGTAGATGGGTGGAATGGACTACCAAGTGCTATAGTGGGATCTAAAACTGTAGGGAGCTTTAAGATAAAATTGGATAAGCATATGGACGAGAAGGGTTGGGTGTGAAGGGGGATCAGCCGGGTTGGGCCAATCAGCGCTCTGCAGACCCCCATAATCCTGCGTTAATCTCTAACCGTTTTGGTAGGATAATCCTCAGGGTATTAGAGTGTTGAGCCTATAATTGGGCTTTGTAATTGATTTGGGGTTGTGTGGGACAGGGATCTGCCTTGCTTAGGCCAATCGGCTTTCTGCAGACTCCCATTTTCTTATGTTCTTATGTTCTTATAAGGGGTCCGCGAATTGTTATGAGTGTGTTGGAGACTATGGCATCCGAACTAACCTACGATTATATGTGAGGATAAGATTGTTAAGGGGGGTCACCTGCTTATTTTCTCTTTGTCTCTCTTGCTCTGGCTTGTATCCATTTGGCCCAATTCAGCCAATCCCCATCCCCATCCAGGTGTCGATTTGCGAGCCAGCATTGTATGGGGAAATCCGGCTTTGCCGGAGAAATTTTTCTATCGAAAAATGTACACATTTAGCCTGCTGTCAATCTTTTTTTTAAAAAGTGCTTGCTCGCTACCACTCGCCAGGAAAAAATAGACACCTGGATGGGGATACACTTCTTAAAACAGTAAGCTGAATGGGGCCGAATATATACAACCCCGAGAGAGAGAGAGAGAGAGAGAGAGAGAGAGAGAGAGAGAGAGAGAGAGAGAGAGAGAGAGAGAGAGAGAGAGAGAGAGAGAGAGAGAGAGAGAGAGAGAGAGAGAGAGAGAGAGAGAGAGAGAGAGAGAGAGAGAGAGAGAGAGAGAGAGAGAGAGAGAGAGAGAGAGAGAGAGAGAGAACAACAGAAAACGAGGTGAGCCCCTTAATAAGTCGCACTCACATAAACGCTTTTCTGCAACTTTGATCTGAGTGCTTCTGATAATTTATATAAATGATATAATAATCGTTTAATTGTACCCAGAATAAATGGTAAATACACCGCCATAGTGCTGAAGGGGTTAACATATTAACCTTACCCTCTGTTTATATTGTACTGGCAATAATCTTACGGTGCATAATTATCTCCATCTCTTCACTGATCATAATTATTTCCATCTCTTCATTGATCATAATTATTTCCATCTCTTCACTGATCATAATTATCTCCATCTCTTCACTGATCATAATTATTTCCATCTTTTCACTGATCATAATTATTTCCATCTCTTCACTGATCATAATTATCTCCATCTCTTCACTGATCATAATTATCTCCATCTCTTCACTGATCATAATTATTTCCATCTCTTCACTGATCATAATTATCTCCATCTCTTCACTGATCATAATTATTTCCATCTCTTCACTGATCATAATTATCTCCATCTCTTCACTGATCATAATTATTTCCATCTCTTCATTGATCATAATTATTTCCATCTCTTCACTGATCATAATTATCTCCATCTCTTCACTGATCATAATTATTTCCATCTCTTCACTGATCATAATTATTTCCATCTCTTCATTGATCATAATTATCTCAATCTCTTCATTGATCATAATTATTTCCATCTCTTCATGGATCATAATTATTTCCATCTCTTCACTGATCATAATTATCTCCATCTCTTCATTGATCATAATTATCTCCATCTCTTCACTGATCATAATTATTTCCATCTCTTCACTGATCATAATTATCTCCATCTCTTCACTGATCATAATTATTTCCATCTCTTCAATGATCATAATTATCTCCCTCTCTTCACTGATCATAATTATCTGAATCTCTTCATTGATCATAATTATTTCCATCTCTTCATTGATCATAATTATTTCCATCTCTTCATTGATCATAATTATTTCCATCTCTTCACTGATCATAATTATCTCAATCTCTTCATTGATCATAATTATTTCCATCTCTTCACTGATCATAATTATTTCCATCTGTTCACTGATCATAATTATCTCCATCTCTTCACTGATAATAAGTATTTCCATCTCTTCACTGATCATTATTATCTCCATCTCTTCACTGATCATAATTATTTCCATCTCTTCACTGATCATAATTATCTCAATCTCTTCATTGATCATAATTATTTCCATCTCTTCATTGATCATAATTATTTCCATCTCTTCATTGATCATAATTATTTCCATCTCTTCACTGATCATAATTATCTCCATCTCTTCATTGATCATAATTATTTCCATCTCTTCACTGATCATAATTATCTCCATCTCTTCATTGATCATAATTATCTCCATCTCTTCACTGATCATAAATATTTCCATCTCTTCACTGATCATAATTATCTCCATCTCTTCACTGATCATAATTATTTCCATCTCTTCATTGATCATAATTATCTCCATCTCTTCACTGATCATAATTATTTCCATCTGTTCACTGATCATAATTATCTCCATCTCTTCACTGATCATAATTATTTCCATCTCTTCATTGATCATAATTATTTCCATCTCTTCACTGATCATAGTTATCTCCATCTCTTCACTGATCATAATTATTTCCATCTCTTCACTGATCATAATTATTTCCATCTCTTCATTGATCATAATTATCTCAATCTCTTCATTGATCATAATTATTTCCATCTCTTCATGGATCATAATTATTTCCATCTCTTCACTGATCATAATTATCTCCATCTCTTCATTGATCATAATTATCTCCATCTCTTCACTGATCATAATTATTTCCATCTCTTCACTGATCATAATTATCTCCATCTCTTCACTGATCATAATTATTTCCATCTCTTCAATGATCATAATTATCTCCATCTCTTCACTGATCATAATTATCTGAATCTCTTCATTGATCATAATTATTTCCATCTCTTCATTGATCATAATTATTTCCATCTCTTCATTGATCATAATTATTTCCATCTCTTCACTGATCATAATTATCTCAATCTCTTCATTGATCATAATTATTTCCATCTCTTCACTGATCATAATTATTTCCATCTGTTCACTGATCATAATTATCTCCATCTCTTCACTGATAATAAGTATTTCCATCTCTTCACTGATCATTATTATCTCCATCTCTTCACTGATCATAATTATTTCCATCTCTTCACTGATCATAATTATCTCAATCTCTTCATTGATCATAATTATTTCCATCTCTTCATTGATCATAATTATTTCCATCTCTTCATTGATCATAATTATTTCCATCTCTTCACTGATCATAATTATCTCCATCTCTTCATTGATCATAATTATTTCCATCTCTTCACTGATCATAATTATCTCCATCTCTTCATTGATCATAATTATCTCCATCTCTTCACTGATCATAAATATTTCCATCTCTTCACTGATCATAATTATCTCCATCTCTTCACTGATCATAATTATTTCCATCTCTTCATTGATCATAATTATCTCCATCTCTTCACTGATCATAATTATTTCCATCTGTTCACTGATCATAATTATCTCCATCTCTTCACTGATCATAAGTATCTCCATCTCTTCACTGATCATAATTATTTCCATCTCTTCACTGATCATAATTATCTCCATCTCTTCACTGATCATAATTATCTCCATCTCTTCATTGATCATAATTATCTCCATCTCTTCACTGATCATAATTATTTCTATCTCTTCCTGATCATAATTATCTCCATCTCTTCACTGATCAAAATTATTTCCATCTCTTCATTGATCATAATTATCTCCATCTCTTCACTGATCATAATTATTTCCATCTGTTCACTGATCATAATTATCTCCATCTCTTCACTGATCATAAGTATTTCCATCTCTTCACTGATCATAATTATCTCCATCTCTTCACTGATCATAATTATTTCCATCTCTTCAGTGATCATAATTATCTCAATCTCTTCATTGATCACAATTATTTCCATCTCTTCATTGATCATAATTATTTCCATCTCTTCATTGATCATAATTATTTCCATCTCTTCACTGATCATAATTATCTCCATCTCTTCATTGATCATAATTATTTCCATCTCTTCACTGATCATAATTATCTCCATCTCTTCATTGATCATAATTATCTCCATCTCTTCACTGATCATAATTATTTCCATCTCTTCACTGATCATAATTATCTCCATCTCTTCACTGATCATAATTATTTCCATCTCTTCATTGATCATAATTATCTCCATCTCTTCACTGATCATAATTATCTCAATCTCTTCATTGATCATAATTATCTCAATCTCTTCATTGATCATAATTATTTCCATCTCTTCATTGATCATACTTATTTCCATCTCTTCGCTGATCATAATTATCTCAATCTCTTCATTGATCATAATTATTTCCATCTCTTCACTGATCATAATTATTTCCATCTGTTCACTGATCATAATTATCTCCATCTCTTCACTGATCATAAGTATTTCCATCTCTTTACTGATCATAATTATCTCCATCTCTTCACTGATCATAATTATTTCCATCTCTTCACTGATCATAATTATCTCCATCTCTTCATTGATCATAATTATTTCCATCTCTTCATTGATCATAATTATTTCCATCTCTTCATTGATCATAATTATTTCCATCTCTTCACTGATCATAATTATCTCCATCTCTTCATTGATCATAATTATCTCCATCTCTTCACTGATCATAATTATCTCCATCTCTTCACTGATCATAATTATCTCCATCTCTTCACTGATCATAATTATCTCCATCTCTTCACCGATCATAATTATTTCCATCTCGATCATAATTATTTCCATCTCTTCACTGATCATAATTATCTCCATCTCTTCACTGATCATAATTATCTCCATCTCTTCACTGATCATAATTATCTCCATCTCTTCACTGATCATAATTATCTCCATCTCTTCACTGATCATAATTATCTCCATCTCTTCACTGATCATAATTATCTCCATCTCTTCACTGATCATAATTATCTCCATCTCTTCACTGATCATAATTATCTCCATCTCTTCATTGATCATAATTATCTCCATCTCTTCACTGATCATAATTATCTCCATCTCTTCACTGATCATAATTATCTCCATCTCTTCACTGATCATAATTATCTCCATCTCTTCACTGATCATAATTATCTCCATCTCTTCATTGATCATAATTATATCCATCTCTTCATTGATCATAATTATCTCCATCTCTTCACTGATCATAATTATCTCCATCTCTTTATTGATCATAATTATCTCCATCTCTTCATTGATCATATTTATCTCCATCTCTTCACTGATCATAATTATCTCCATCTCTTCATTGATCATAATTATCTCCATCTCTTCACTGATTATAATTATCTCCATCTCTTCATTGATCACAATTATTTCCATCTCTTCACTGATCATAAGTATCTCCATCTCTTCACTGATCATAATTATCTCCATCTCTTCACTGATCATAATTATCTCCATCTCTTCATTGATCATAATTATCTCCATCTCTTCATTGATCATAATTATCTCCATCTCTTCACTGATAATAATTATCTCCATCTCTTCACTGATCATAATTATCTCCATCTCTTCACTGATCATAATTATTTCCATCTCTTCATTATTTTCTTTATAGTCATTACCTCACTATCTTTAAGGGGAGATTTCCACTTGAGGGATTTTTTTTTTTACCCCTTTCTCTATCATGTTTAGCCCCATTGCTTTTGAGATTTTAAGACGTTTGCCCGATTAGTTTGGCTATTTTAAAACTTTCGCCCCATTTCTGTCAATTTTAAGACCTTTCGTGCCATTTAGGTGTCGATTTTTTCCTGGCGAGCGATAGCGAGCCTGTAATTGAAATGAAACCGGCCTTCGGCTGGGAAATTTTTCTACCGAAAAATGTACAAATTTATTTTGAAAGGTCAAGGGGGGTGTAATTCTAAGCTTGATGGAGGTCTAGGGAACAAACTAAATACCTCCACTTAACCCTTACTGTACCGGTGACGTCCTTTGCATTATATTCTGGCAACTATTAGATTATTTAATTCAGCTTAGGAAGGACGTCTACCCATGAAAACGCTACAGACTCTCTCAATTAAGCCATTTAGCTACCATAGCCTATATCCTTCCTTAGCTTCATAAACGCTACAGACTCTCTCAATTAAGCCATTTAGCTACCATAGCCTATATCCTTCCTTAGCTTCATAAACGCTACAGACTCTCTCAATTAAGCCATTTAGCTACCATAGCCTATATCCTTCCTTAGCTTTATAAACGCTACAGACTCTCTCAATTAAGCCATTTAGCTACCATAGCCTATATCCTTCCTTAGATTCATAAACGCTACAGACTCTCTCAATTAAGCCATTTAGCTACCATAGCCTATATCCTTCCTTAGCTTCATAAACGCTACAGACTCTCTCAATTAATGGGGAAAATATCTTAAAATCTGAAAAGTAATGGGGCAAAAACATGAGGAAGAAGGTGGACCTGAAAAAAGACCCATCTCTCCTTAATCTAACAAAGTACAACACAATCTCTATAAGTTGGTATTTTCTCTGTTCAGCTGGGCATAATTAAATAAGGCCGACCGTCCCACACGAGGCAGATCCCATTCACACCCAACTCATAATGCACATCTAATAACCTAATTATATTCAACAAAATATATATTATAAGGCCGACCGTCCCACACGAGGCAGATCCCATTCACACCCAACTCATATTACACATTTATTAACCTAACTATATACAACACATTCTATATAAGTTTCCAATTTCTATTTTCAGTTGGGCAATTCGAGCTTAACCATCAACGCGGCTTTGGACTGTAACGACGCTAGTGCCGTATACGGATCTACGGCCTTCTGGACCGTAATGGCCGTGTCTATAGTGGGCCTCATCCTGGCCGTGGCCAGTATGGGGCAGTGCTTCGCTGAACTGGCCGGGAAGGAGACGGTTAGTGGAAACAAAGATATTTTGTATTAAAGTGTTGGTGGTGTAATGATGCTTATGTTCTGGGTGTGGTGTCCCGAGTTCGAATCTCGGGAAGATCATATGCTTTCATTAGTTTATTCTAGTGCATTGGGGTTTGTCATGGAGAATTAATGTTAAGAACGGGGTGTTCCTTAATTTAGATGTCTAGAGCAACAGGGTGTAAAGAGCACTCTGTTCTGCTCTGTTCAATAAGGATATTCCCACCGCTTCCCAATTGCGTGTAGTAGATGGTGACTACATTGAAATGGGTAGACAGGATTCGCTGCCTTGGTTGTTAACCCTCTTAACTCTGAATACCAAACCTTATGATTTATAGTTGAAAATATGTGCTTAAAAGTGATAAAATGGCCAAAACAATACTATTTCATGTTAATTGTCTTGTATTCCTGCTCATATTCATTCAGGTCTTCTTACAAAATTGCTCTGGTTTGACACCCTGGATACAATCGTCTGGCAGGATTTTTGGCTCTAATATTGGTTCAGGAGTAATTTATCGAGAGGACTTCCCTAAGTGGTTAAGGCCCCATTAATTGCTCTTTCCATTCACATATGCATAGCCTACGTGAGTTGCAGTTGGGATGTGTGTACATGCTTAGATTGATATGCAGGATTCGAAGTTGCATAATCAATTGTAGGCAGTGTCCACCAACCTTTAACTGTCTTCGTGGTGCGATGTATAAGGTGTTGATTTTCGGTGTGAGCATCCTGAGTTCGAATCCACGGACTGCCACATGTGTTTGTAAATTTCATTAATCGATTTTAGGAGTATGGTTGGTTGTTGGAAGGAACATAATAATTGATCCTCTGAAGATCATGATGAGTTTTGACAGTATATTCTGGCTATCCTTAGATGATTTTATACAGTTTAGGAAGGATCTGTGGGCATGAAAATTATGAATAGTATCTCAATTATGCCTCTAACTCCCACAAATTCTTCTTAAGCTGTACCGGGTATATAATCATCTAATGATAGCCAGAATAAACTGTCAAAACGCGTCATAATCCTCAATGGGTAAATGTTGTCTTGTTATAACCTGTCTTGTCTTGTTATAACCTGTCTTGTTTTGTTATAACCTGTCTTGTCTTGTTATAACCTGTTTTGTTATAACCTGTCCTGCCTTGTTATATCCTGTCTTAAAAACATAAGAACATAAGAAAACGGGAGCCTGCAGAGAGCCGATTGGCCCACACACAGCAGATCCCTTTCACACCCAACCTATCTTGTCATATAAGAAAACGGGAGTCTGCAGAGAGCCGACCGGCCCACAAGCATATCCCCCTCACACCAACCCATCTTGTCTTGTCTTGTTATAACCTGTCTTGTCTCATTACAGCTCGATGTGTTTCCGCTGACCTTTGACCTATCTGACCTGACCACGGCCGTGTTGACCGGTATAGACGTCAAGGAGGCCAAGCAGGAAGGTCAACTCAACTACGTCAAGAAGAAAGTGGTGGGCTACCTGCAGGATAAGTACAGGTAAACGTATATTAACCCCTTGACGATTCTGGCTATCATTGCTTATTATGGTTCACTATTCTATGGTAACTATTAAATAAAATTTTTTTTTTAATGGTATACCATTCTATGCTAACTAATAAAGAAGAATGTTTTAATGGTATACTATTATATGCTAACTAAATGAAGATTTTGTTGTTTATGGTATATTATTCTATGATAACTAAATGAAGAGGAATATTTTTAATGGTATACTTTGCCATGCCAACTAGAAAGATAAGAATATTTTTAATGGTATACTATGCCATAATAACTAAAAAGATAAGAATATTATAAATGGTATACTATTCTATGCTAACTAATAAAGAAGAATGTTTTTAATGGTATACTATGCCATGCTAACTAAAAAGAGAGGAATATTTTTAATAGTGTACTATGACATGCTATCTAAAAAGAGAAGAATATTGTTAATGATATACTATGCCATGCTAATTAATAAAGAAGAATGTTTTTAATGGTATACTATTCTATGCTAACTAAATGAAGAATGATTTTAATGATATACTATGCCATGCTAATTAATAAAGAAGAATGTTTTAATGGTATACTATTCTATGCTAACTAAATGAAGAAGAATGATTTTAATGATATACTATGCCATGCTAATTAATAAAGAAGAATGTTTTTAATGGTATACTATTCTATGCTAACTAAATGAAGAAGAATGATTTTAATGATATACTATGCCATGCTAATTAATAAAGAAGAATGTTTTTAATGGTATACTATTCTATGCTAACTAAATGAAGAAGAATGATTTTAATGGTATACTATGCCATGCTAACTAAAAAGATAAGAATATTATTAATGGTATACTATTCTATGCTAACTAATAAAGAGGAATATTTTTAATGGTATACTATGCCATGCTAACTAAAAAGATAAGAATATTATTAATGGTATACAGTATCAGTGGCGGATCCAGGGGGGGGGGGGCCCCCCCCCTTAGTGACCAAAATTGCGCCCTTACATCTGTGTGTTTTTTTTTTTTTTCTATATTCCAACCTACTCCCTCTCGGGCATAGGCTGAGAGCCTGGACATTCACAGCTGTACAATGAGCAGTGAAGCCCGTGAAGTCTTGTTCCAGTCTAGGGAGTGAGGCATGTGAAGCACGTAGAGTACAACGAGCACCTGCCATCTTGCCTTCACATGAAGCACGGTGCTCACTCATGGTCCGAAGTGACCCCATCTCTGAAGCCACCTCGTTCCCGTGCTTCACTGTCTCACTCCCTACACTCGGACACTCACTCTTACACACACAACGCCACCTGTTGAGCAGCTAACTCACCAGGCATTGCACCCCTATAGCATAGTTTGAATATGGGAATATTCATACAGTGCTATTTAATCAGGGAACAATGAGGGTATTTTATTAGCGTTTTCGGTGGGCTTTGTGGTAATGCACTGATACTAGGTACAGCACAAATTCCATCCCAATAATATCTTCCCATTGATACATCGGGATTTGAACCCGGGACCTTTGGATTACCAGGCCAGTGGCAAGACCACTCCGCCACACCTCCCCTCTGCATATACTGCATTTTATCTGAAATACAATACATATAAAGAATATTGTGTGAATTATGGCGCCCCTCATGTATATCAGCCCCCCCCCCCCCCCCTTAAGCCTGAGCTGGATTCGCCACTGGGTATACTATTCTATGCTAACTAATAAAGAAGAATATTTTTAATGGTATACTATGCCATGCTAACTAAAAAGATAAAAATATTATTAATGGTATACCGGTACTATTCTATGCTAACTAATAAAGAAGAATATTTGTAATGGTATACCCGGTACTATGCCATGCTAACTAAAAATATAAGAATATTATTAATGGTATACTATTCTATGCTAACTAATAAAGAAGAATATTTTTAATGGTATACTATGCCATGCTAACTAAAAAGATACAACAACATTTAATGGTATACTATTCTATGTTAACTAAATGAAGAAGACTATTTTTAATGGTATACCATTCTATGCTAACTAAATAAAGAAGAATGTGTTTAATGGTATATTATTCTATGCTAACTAAATGAAGAAGAATGTTTTAATGGCATAATTTTCCATGCTAACTAAAACAAGATTTTTTTTTTTAATGGTATACTACTCTAAGGTAACTAAGGTATAATCTGATGCAGGAAAGAGATGGAGAAAGAAGCCATCAAGAAGCAAGGCCGACACAAACAAGACACCAAGAACGATAAGGGGGGGCCGCCGGGAGAAGAAGAAGCAGGAGGCCCCGGTGGAATGGCAGAACCTCCTCCACCACCACAACAACAAACCTCCACCAACCATACCCAGCAGAGCCACAGCAGAAAGAGACGTCAGGCCATCTCTGTGAACGTCCCGACCCTCAGTGGCTTCGTCAGAGGTGAAGTAACAACCAGGTTTTTGTGGCCCCCTTCTCCCTAGTGTTTAGCCCCATTGGTTTTCAGATTTTATGACGTTCAGCCCATTAGTTTGGCGATTTTATGACCTTTCACCCCAATTATTTGTTTATATTAGAACCTTTCGTGGTATTTAGGTGTCGATCTTGGCAAGCGATAGCGAGCCTGTAATTTTCAGAGGAACCGGTCTCCGGCTGGGACAATTTTTTACCGAAAAATTAAAAATTAATCTAAGGAGTTTTTGTGTTAAGCTTGATGGAGGTCTAGCGATTAAACTAATAAATAAATATTAATACATATATAAACAGATCAAAAATTAAACCCTTCTCCCCTAAGGCGGTGTCACACGAGCATTTTTTCAGGTAATTTTCGATGAGCAAGTTTTTTGTTTGTTCTTTGTATTTGTACTATTTCGAGGCTATTTCTCATGGCATCGTAAACTAGATCGAAGGTAGATTATCTTCGGTAGTTTAATCCTTCTGAAACCTAAATTTTTAAGCTGTCAGACCACAAATTGCCCGTCAAAATTGCCGGAAAAATCGCTCGTGTGACATCGCCTTTATACATACAACCTTGGCCTCTTGCATAAGTTGTGTTTTTTTTTTTTTTTTTTTGACTGGGCCAACCTGTTTCGAATGTCCATCTCATCTGCTTCCAACTAATTGTCTTTTTGGTTTCAAGTGAGTATGGTAATCGCTTTCTCTCTCTCTCTCTCTCTTCCCCCTAGAATTACAGTCCTGACCACCTCGCAGGGACCATGTTTTTGTGGCCAGTGTATATATATGTAACTCACTCATTCACTCTCACTCACTCTCACGCTCTCTCTCTCTCTTATCCTTATCTATTTTTTGTATTTGCATTTCTTTCGTAACCGGTTCCTTACCTCCGCTTCACCTATTGATTTTTTTTTTATTATGTTGTATCCTCCATTATCCGTGTGCCGTTATTATTTCACAGTAAACACAATATTTTCACAATATATTAATAATTTATCCTTCTTTACATCGTACTCCTCTTATTTTATTATATATATATTCATTTGCTTGCCTGTATTTTAATTCTAGAAGCTATCTCAGAATATACTCCTTTACAATATTATACAATTAAGCCTGTGGAGCAGTTGAATATTATAAGATTATATTCAGATTAAGTAGGGTATATGGAAGTCAGAGGGTTAACTGAGATATTCTTTATCCTTATGATTCCCACTGATCCTTCCTAAACTGTGTAACATCGTCTAATGCTAGCCAGAATAAATTGTCAAAATGCGTCATGATCTTCAGGATTAAGTACTACCGTACAACTAGCACCAGATCCCAGTCAAGCAAACTTATACACACACACACACACACACACACACATATCAAGGCCAAGGCAACATGTCAGCTACCCCAGGACGCCCCAGACAATAAATAATAATACAAAAATAAAATAATAATAACAATAATCATATTATCACAAATAAATCTTCCATCGTCGGCTCCAGACCAGAACCTACTGTTTAGTCAACATTATATATTGAATTGTAATATATATAAATAAATACATAATACTGTCAATATTGATGAAAATAAAACTTCAACTGTTGTTATGATCCCAGAGCATAAGTAATAAAATACATACAATTAATACTACTACTTCTACTACTACTACTACTATTACTACTACTAGTACTACTATTACTACTACTACTACTATTACTACTACTTTTTTTTTTTTTTTTTTTTTTCCACTCAGCCTGTGCATCCCCTCTTTGGACCCTAAACCAGGTCAGAACAGTCATCAAAGCGTCCGACTTGGTAGTCATTCAGCTACTTACTATTCCGGGGTCAGCACTCAGACTCATCATCGTGGATTACTACTACTACATTGATTTTTATTTAATATTGTTCATACATTTTATTTTACAAGCATCAGATATTACTATTCAACACCATGCAACTTCAATCCAGTCTCCTTCCTATGCGACCCTCTGCCACTGCTGCCTCGTAGTCCACTTCTGCCACCGTCGCTGGTTGTGGTGCAGACAGTCTTGTTCCCCGCAGGCATAGTAGTGCTGATCTGAGCAACGAGAAAGATAGATGGCACCTCATCCAGGCTACAACGTGGCTCCTGGGCTGTTTCTTCTTCTCTGCGATGATCTCTGCAAGCCTTGAATAGAAGCACTGGGCCCTAGGTCCCATCCCTCCAGATGTGGTGAAGACTAGTGGGGTAAAGCTGCCATGTTCGATATTTAAGATCCTTTCCCCATATGCCCTGACCTTCTCTTGTTCATTCCTCTTGTGTGCAGCCTCCAGAGACAGCCCGCTGTAGCTATGGGCCATTGGGTCAAATATTCTTACGTCAAAGAAAGCTCGCTGTGCTCTTGTCCAAAAACTTCTTGCACTAACGTCCACTCGTGCTTCGTTGGATGTGTTGGCCGTCCTGTGCTGCAAGATCTCTCCCTCCAAGGGAATGAGTGATGGTTCGCGCACCACATCTCGACACACCTCCCTGAGCATGTTTGCCGTTACATCTCTTACTTCATCGTGCCTGATGCTGATGAAGCATCCCTTCTTACATTAATTGCTCTTTCCATTCACATATGCATAGCCTACGTGAGTTGCAGTTGGGATGTGTGTACACGCTTAGATTGCTATGCAGGATTCGAAGTTGCATAATAAATCGTAGGCAGCGTCCACCAACCTTTAACTGTCTTCGTGGTGCGATGTATAAGGTGTTGATTTTCGGTGTGAGCATCCTGGGTTCGAGTCCACAGACTGCCACATGTGTTTGTAAATTTCATTAATCGATTTTAGGAGTATTGTTGGTTGTTGGAAGGAACATAATAATTGATATTGGTTCAGGAGTAATTTATCAAGAGGACTTCCCTAAGTGGTTAAGGCCCCATTAATTGCTCTTTCCATTCACATATGCATAGCCTACGTGAGTTGCAGTTGGGATGTGTGTACATGCTTAGATTGCTATGCAGGATTCGAAGTTGCATAATAAATCGTAGGCAGTGTCCACCAACCTTTAACTGTCTTCGTGGTGCGATGTATAAGGTGTTGATTTTCGGTGTGAGCATCCTGGGTTCGAGTCCACGGACTGCCACATGTGTTTGTAAATTTCATTAATCGATTTTAGGAGTATTGTTGGTTGTTGGAAGGAACATAATAATATCATGCTGTGGTCTGCATCGTTGTTGATTCCACAAACACATCGATCGGGCAGTCCTTCAATCGGCCAATCATACCTCAGTGCAATAGCATCATTAAATTCTTATTTGTTTAGATTGAAGCCTTTTGCCTTGATTGGTAGTGTTGTCAGCCAATTTGAAGCATCCGTTTCTTGTGCTATTTGTACTTTTCTTGTTAGTCTCGGGGAAAGTTGTCGCATCAATTGTGCCAGGTCATTTTTCTGTGAGTTTTGCCTCTCTGACGTGATGGTCTTTCTGATGTTGTAGATGTCCGCCTGGTCCACTTCGCCGTCAGGATCTTGCGCTACGATGCGTTCAGTGAGAGATTCTGTTTTCTTTACTGAGTTTTGGTGTTCCGTTGTCGCCCTCCTCACCGGATTGATGATTCCAAGCCCTCCTAACCTAGGAGGAAGTGCGAGCAACTCCCTCTCTGTAACATTTGGGGTGTGGGACTTCATCCAAGCTGGGATGAGTTTGTCTCTGATGGCATCTTCTAGCGGTTGAAGTTGTGGACCCATGTTTGGAATGGTACGCATCAAGTAGGTCCAGCGGTGTTTGACCCCATATGTGAATGCCGAATATGCAGCCTGTGGTTCCGTCTTTGCAATTTTGGCTAGTATTTCTATTTCGTTTACCCACTCTCTGACCTTCTCTTCCATGTATTGCTTCTTGAACTCTTCTGTGCCAATCACTGCCCCTAGATGACGCTGTCCGTCCTTTGTTACGACCACTTCACTACCGTTGAAAGCTTCTAAGGCATTTTCGTAATGTTCTGGTTTTACTATCAGTATAGACTTACTAGCATTTGGAAAGTATCCTATTTCTGGTCCCACTTGTGATACTTGCTCCCACCAGCTCTTGAGATCATTGACTTTCCCTGCTCCAGTGAGATCATCTGCATAGGCCGCCTGCTTAACATGTGTCGTCTCATGTCTTGTTAATGATAGCAACACTGAGAGACCTAATGCGTACATCGCCATTGCTACTGGGTCCCCTTGTGTGGTTCCTTCCATTGATTTCAGTGCCGTTCCACGTCGTGAGTTTTGGTTGTTTACTATGAAGAGGTCCGCAGGCTGTTTATAGGTATTCTCTACATAGGTGGCTTAGTTGGGGCATTTTACCTTGATGTTGTGTATTGCTGTCTTTCTGTTGATGGTGATAAAGGCATTTGATGCATCCACTAACAGCACGGCTTCACATTCTTCTTGCTCATATATTTCTCTTATTGAATGAATTGCTGCCTCTCCCCCTGCTTGGTGGCCAGCACACACTTGGAGATTTCCAGCCGCTGACCGCACATCGTCCTTCACCACCTCCATTATGCATTTTCCGATGATTCTTCTCAACACTTCACCCACCCCTACAGGTCTGCACCCTGGATTCTTGTCCAATGGTATTAGACGACAAGCTGTGTAGGCCTCCAAGTGTTGACAATCTTGAGTGGTCATTTTGCTTGCAAGATCTGCCAGCGCCCTGCGTAAGTCGGTCGCTGCAACTCCGAAAAGTGTGCTGCTCAGGATTGTTCTCCAACCGTTTGCATCCATCCCTGAGGGTCCTGCACTGCCTTGGGTCCCTAGAGCCTTTTTCCAAATCCTCTCGCCTGTGATTTGTTCGTAGATGACGGGGTTCGGTGGTATATAAGCCCCCTCTAGCTTCTGACTCTCGGATATACTAGGTTGCGGATGTTTCTCTTCCAGCAGCTTGATGGTATCTCTTGTGATAGGCAACAGCCCACCAGCTGCCTCCTTTGTCAGCGATCGTATTGCAGGTGCCACTTTACCTTGTCTCATTTGGTCGCCGAATCTCCTGGCCTTGTCCTCAGTGTTTTCTCTTTTGTGTTGCCGTCTGCCTTGTCTCTATGTAATGCTCTGGCTTCACTGAGTAAGTCATCCATCTTGTTATCATTCCACAGTTTCACTCTATTTGTTAGCGCAGTCACGTTTTCCGCTTGTCTAGAATTGCGGTGAGTTTTTTGCAAGAAGAGATGTGGAATGCTGAAAAATAACTTGAGAGCATACGGGGCTAAAGGTCTGTCATAGACATACTGTAGTTATAAATGAGATTTTTCATCTCTGTCAACAGTTTGGTGGTGGCGTCACATTTAGGTGGGTTGAATAAACTGTGTGCAGACCAATCTACAATTTCTGTCTTAATCCAAAAGAATAGACAGATAGGGAGAGAGAGAGTCCTATTTAGCCTACCTATCCAGCCTGTATATCTCAGAAGTTTTCGACTGTAAGATTATCCCCTTGCGGTCACTGTTTTTTTTTTTTTTTTAAAGACCTCTGTCTACGTATTGTGAAAAACCTGTTATCCTCCGGCAAATTGTGGGGTTGAGTGAGTGAAGGGGGGGGACAGTGAATGAAGGAGGATACATGTTTTTCATAATACGTGTTGCTAGCCCCAAACGCGCGAGCAACTGTGGCTTTCAACCATCCGACACATCCCCTTTTATTTATGTGCATCACACATGTTACATACAAATAAAGTTTATGTTTTGTTTTACCCTACTGTGGAAAGACTACGGATAAACCACTCCTGCCCGGGCCTCACACAGTGGCATGACTAAGTCCTGTCGAACTGAGCTCATGACGCTGGTGGCATTGCCCCGGAGGATAGCCATCCCTAGTCTTTGCTTGAGCCAGAGGCTTTCCCGGGGTTCTCCTGAAACTTCTCTGATTTTACGGCCTATTTCATTCACCATCTTAAGGGTGGTAGGGCCGAAGACTCCTGAAGTTTCGAATGCCAGGGGCTCGAACTGATGATTTCTGGCGATGGCTTGATATTTTTCTCGCTTTTTATTTTCGGCTATCTGGGCGGCTTCACCTGCTTCGTCGGCGTTTCTGGCGATGTTGGTTGTGGAGAAAGTGTCAACACATGTGGCATCCCACACGAGGCACCGGCCATTCTTGTAAGGGAAAGTGGTCATCCCATCTGGCCGTTTGCCGTCTTCTCTGTGAAGTCCATGTGGTTCGAGGATTGATGCACGGTTAGCACTCTGCAGGGCCCGTTTTATGACATCATTTAGTGCAGAGTGTCTTGGCAGGCGGCCTGCGTTGTAATTACATGACAAGGCATGGTGACCTTGAGCATCCATCCCCCGACCACACTTGCAAGTGTGTGGGTGACAAACTGCCGCACCCACTCTGAGCGCGATGGCAACCCGGAGCGCTTCAGCATCCAAGTGAGTTCCAAGAGGTGGGATGGGGATGGCGTGTAACCACAAGCCACTCTCCGAACGGGCGGCTGCCTGGAGGCGTGCTTTTGCAACCTGGTCTGCATTGGTTAGGAGATTTTCTTGAGTTTTCTTCGCCGAGATGGTATCCCACGCTTTCTGCTTGCTCCTGGAGGTACCCGGAGGCTCCTCCTCTACTCCTGTACTTCCCTTCCAGGTGTTAATCGCTGCTGTTACGTCCCCATTAAGTGTCATTCCGGGTTGAGAAGGAAGGATGGACACTACAAGGTCGTTGGTCGCGATGAGGGAAGAGATAAAGGCTGGGGAGGCAATATCCGAGGCTCTCCGTATGCCCAAGCCCCCGAGGCGGACAGGAAGGGTGGCTTGTGTCCAGGCCCGTTCTTTAAATTCCACGTTGGTGATGCTGGTCACTGCTTCTCGGATTATGCTGTCTAATTCTTGGAGGCCACCATTGTTCGTGTAAGTCATCGATGTGCGCAGGAGGTATTGGAGTTTTGGGATGGAGAAACAGTTCTTGAGCAGGGCCAGAGCTGAGTGGGCATCGATGTGTATCAGGCGACTCACGAGACATTGAAGCTCCTCCTTTTTAACTTGAAGTGCTGGTGGGATTGCTGCCAGAGTTAGTGGGGAACCTAATAGGGTTTGCTGGTGCTCCTGAAGGATCTTTACATCTGGCAATATGTCTCGAAACAGGGCCTGAGTCTCTTCTCCTTGTTCACGTGTGTGGTTGAGGAGGACAAGTTCACATTTGGTGTAATTTATCACTAGCCCAGCCTGGCCGAGGTCAGTTACGATGTTATTTAGGTCGGTTAGAACGTTCTCTACTGACCCACCCAAGGTTGCATCGTCCAGGTACCATACATTCAGTTCTGACCTTACTTTGTTAGCTGCTGCATCCACCCCTATTGAGAAAAGAGAAGGACCACCTGGATCTCCCTGCTGTAACCCGGTCGCTGATGGGATTACCGTCTCGCCAAACATCAGGATTGAAGGCTTGGAATAAGCCTGCCAAAGTAGGGGGTACAGAGTGGGGATGTGTTCTTGAGCTGCACGGAGGAAGACATCCCTGCGGATGCTGTTGAATGCGTTCCGCATTTCAATCTTTAGAAGCACTCGTTTTTCTTGGGCTTGGCTGAGGTAGGTGCGGGTTGCGTGTACAGCAGCTTCACACCCCCCTGGAGTTCCGAAACCTAGTTGAACTGGTCTTAAGTGTTGACCTAGGCCATTCGAGAGTGGTTTCAAACCCACCTTTGTGGCAAGGCGGCGGAAGGTGTTCCCTACTGCTATTGGGCGCACACCGCCATCTTTTTTTGCCAGTGCACAGAGTGATGCCCCAAAAAATAGGGGTGTGGCACAGTCAGGTACTTCCCCTCTTAAAACCATGTTGATGAATTTGGTGAGGGTTTCCAAGAGTGCCTCCCCAGCAGCTCCTGATCCCTGACCCAAGAGGCCTTTGAGGTGGGCGGGTCGGATACCATCTGGGCCCGCGGCTGAGCCTGCTGGGAATTAAGTCACTGCGGCAACCACCTGCTCCTTCGTGACAACTAAAGGTTGGCGCATCTGGTCATTTGGGGCAGGGGGGAGGTTTAGGTCCCTAGGTGTAGGTGGGTGCTTTTCTTGTAGGGCTTCAACAACTTCGGTGCCTTGACCAGCAAAACCTTCTGAAGAGGACAACAGTCTGACGGCCCCTTTGATGTCACTATCCGCCAGCTTCGCCGCGACCCTCTTACGTAGCTGTTCAGCCTCTTCCTCTTCCTTGTCCTGTTGCTTCTGGGCCCTGTTTGGTTGCTGTTCGGGGGGTTCCACCAGTTTGTTTCCATCCATATACTGTGCTACTTGACGTTTCACTCTGGTGGCTAGTGAAACCTGAAGATGGTCTTGTATGTTGGTTCTGGGTGGTTTTCGGAGGGCCCCATAGGAGAAACCCAGGAGCCGTGCCCATGCGAGGGGTGTCTTGAGCTGTAGGGCCTGCTTTATGATGGTTGTAAGGGCCTCCGCCACTTGGATTCTGGCTCCTTTAGGTACCCGGGCAAGGACCTGGATCCACGCTTTCCATTTGGTCACAAGTTGGGACAAGTCGGCGACCGGTGTTGCCGGTGTTGCCCCGGTTGGCTCTGCAGTGGGCCCTGGGCATGCGAGACATTTCCAGTTTGGTTGTTCTCCTGATGTTTTCTTTGTCAGCTTAGCACAAGATAAATGAATAGATCTAAGACAGCCGGAACATTTTCGCGAATTCTTTCTTGCATTGGTTTTTCCGCACTTAAAACACTTAGTATCTGCTAGGCCATAGTCTTCCAAGATTATCCGTTCCTCTGCCTCTCCCAAGCCGTCCTCCTGATCTTCCCGTGGTGCTTCCATCTCTACCATGTCTTCCTTGTTTCAGAAACCCCGGGAAATCTCTCCTGGCACATATCTAGATTATTGCTGTTGTTATTAATGTATAATTGGCTGGATGCATACAAATTCACATATCATAGTTAACCTTTCTGATGGGATATGTAAAAAAAACAAAAAAACAAAAATCACATATCATAGTCAACCTTTCTGATGGGCAATTGGCCTGCTTCTCCTAAAGCTAAGTGGTTAAATGTATAAATCCTCGGCATTGGGCACCGGTACAACTAAAAGATCTAACTGATTGAAGGGAAGCACGCCAATTATATCCTATGATTACTTACACTGGCGACGCCACCCTGATGTTGAGTATTAATAAATGCTTAGGATATTAATAATGCTGTCAACATCAAGATAGGGAGAGAGCCAGAGAGTGAGCGAGAGCCAGGATCTGAGTGTGTAACCTAATCTAGGACAGCAGTTATGGAAAAATGCTTAAATTGTACAAAATGTTAAGAGAGAGAGAGAGAGAGAGGGAGAGAGAGAAAGAGCAGAAAAGAGGACGAGGGAGAAAGAAAGCGAGCTGGAGAGGGGGCTGGCCTGGTTGGGTATTGAAAGATGTTAGGGAAAAACAAATAACTCAAATGATAAAAAGCGATCTGAAGTTATAGAAAACCAAAAAATAATAACAATGAGACGGTTAAGTGCGGTGATTGAAAGTGGATGGAAAGATGTTAAGGATAAAAGGAGAGAGAGAGAGAGAGGAGGATACAGAGAGAGAGAGAGAGAGAGAGAGAGAGAGAGAGAGAGAGGAGAAGAAGTAGGAGAGAGAAGGGAAGAGAGAGAGAGAAAGAAAGAGAGAGAGAAAGAAAGAGAGAGAGCGAGAGAGAAATGAAAATGGACCTTGAAGCAAGTATTTCCTAAATGGTTAGAGAGAGGGAAATAAAAATGGACCTTATAGCAAGTACTTCATAATGGTTAGAATTGTTTGAGAAGTTGAGAGACCGAGGGTCAGGTCCTTGGGGTAGATGGAAGATAAGGCCTATGGTGGGGAACCATAAGGGTGAAACTGCCTGCCCTATAAACGGTTACTTCACTCACCTTGTGGTTACTGCTGGAGGTTTATGGTGCCTGGGCAGGGCTGGGCTAGTGCCTGACGGCTCCTTGTCCCCTCACTGATACTGGTAATAACACTCTCAAGATTAAACTAAATATGCTTTGTGAGCGATGTTTAAACAAGAAACCACGTTCTGTTTACTATGTGCCGAAACACCGTATCATCGCCGATCTTCTGATACGTATATGGGTCACTTAGCCCCACGATACCCCTCCGAAAATCCCCTCTTTTGAGGAGCTCAACCAACCCGTGTGCTCTCACTGTGCTCTCACTCGTTTTTTTTTTTTTTTCCGTACCCTACAATGACTCATAGATTCACTCTCCTTTATTTTATGACCTAGAGAGAGAGAGAGAGAGAGCGCGAGCGAGAGAGAGATAGAGATTAGGTGCGACAGGTGTGCTCTTATTTTTACTTATTTTAATGTTAATTTTAGGGAGAGTGCACGATAGCGAGAACGAGAAAGAGATGATAGGTTTATATATGAGTATCTATATTGATTAATTGTGAGAGAAACTTATCTGATGCATGATTTCCTTCCGTTATTGAGAGAGAGAGAGAGAGAGAGGTGTCAAGTGTTCCCTCCAATTTTATGGGAGGGGTGGATAGGGGGGGGGGGGGGGATGAAGGGGGCGCGAGAGGGGGTGGTACACGTGGGGGAGCGGGGGGAGGTGGGGGTGGAGGATAAGAGGTATTGAGATGGGATAGGGGAGGGATAGGGGATGGATGGATGGATGGATGGATGGACAATAGCTATAAAGAAACCATTAGGGGGATGAGGTTAGGGGAAGTTACTAATATGCAGTACGTAGTAAAGAAAGTCTTTCTATTTTTCCATGGTATCACCACACACTCAGGTTACACTCACCGGTCCCTTTCTATAATAGTTTTTCACAAATTTCGTTGGCGGGATATGATTTCCGCATAAGACAGTATTTTCCCCTTCACTTTCACATTTACTATCCTTTACCGTATTCTCTATATCACTCACTGGCTCTTATTCCGTCTCTTGAGTGGCGTGAAGGTTGTCTGGCGATGTGGAACGAATGTGGAGAAGCGATGGTGGAGCTGGGCTGTTACTACTACTACTACTACTACTACTACTACAAATAATAATAATAACAATAATAAACAGGTATCACACAAGGCTCTACACAATCTTGAGGTACTCATTAATCGGCCAGGTATGCTTGCAGGCTGACACTGATTTATCAATGCATTTAAGGGGTAGGTAACTGTTTTTTCTCCCTCATGTTTAGCCACATTAGCTTTGAGATGTTATGAAGTTCGGCCCATTAGTTTGGTAATTTTACCACCTTCCATCTCTCATAGTCACTCATAGTCATAGGGTTAACCAAATACATGTTTTCCTAAGTGGTGAAGACGGGGGTGGGGTGGGGGGTATTTAAATAATAGCACATCCACTGCGACGTTTTAATATTGCATACATATCTACTGCGAGATAAATTGGCTGAGCTTAGGAAATACCTCTCACAATTTTTTTAGCAATGCATACGTATCTAGTGCGAGATAAATTGATTGACCTTAGGAAATACCTCTCATCACAGAATTAACCCTACAAGTGCGGTGTTCCCTCAGGTGGTGACGACCGCGCCCCGGGTCTGTGTCTGCGTAATGAGGTGTTCGTGGAGGATGAGGAGGAGTGTCACCAGGTCCTCACTCAGGGCCCTTGTGATGACGACGAGATCGTCCTTATCGACTCCAAGACCAGAAACGTAAGTCACATCCATCATTCAATAATACTGGTCACAAATATTAAAGCATCATGAAACATGAATGGAATGAAACGTCTTATTATCACCAACTAATAGGGTGAAACAGCTTAAGGGGAGAAGGGTCATTTTTCTGGACCCCTTCTCCCTCGTGTTAACCCCATTGGTTGTTAGATTTTACGACCTTCGGCTCATTAGTTTGGCAATTTTGAAACCTTTTGCCCAATTTCTTTGTCAATATTAAGACCTTTCGTGCCATGTAGGTGTCAATTTTTTCCTGGCGAGCGAGATAACGAGCCTGTAATATTAGAAGGATCCGGCCTTTGGCTGAGACATTTTTCTACCAAAAATGTATAATTTAATCTTGAAAGGGGGTCTAGGGGTGTTTTTTTAAGCTTGATGGAGGTCTGGGGAGGAAAGTAAAAAACAATATAACAATGATGAAATTTGCAAATAAATAGCCCATCTCCCCTTAAAGCAACATGCCACCTGAATGGAGTGAATCGTCATATTATCACCAACTAATAGGGTGAAACATCTTAAAAGCTCCAAACTAATGGAGCGAAACAGTGGAGATTCAAAAAGACCTTCCTCATACGAAATAGTATTTAGGTAAATGAAAGAGCTTACATATTTGCTGTAGAGTTGCTAGAAGGAATTTAAAACATTAATTTGCCATAAAACTATAATTTCTCTTTAGTGTGGTTACATAAAGCTCATATGATAACTAACTGAGAATATTGTCTATCATCCCCTTCAGCACGATAACGCCATGTTCATCTCGTTCTGATAACTATTAGGCTATTTTCTTAAGCTTATAATCTACCTCTAGGATTCTAAGGCCTGTAGCGACATTGGTAGAGAGCTCGATTTCTAACCGGGAGGACCGAGTTCGATTCTCGGCAGGTGGAGATGTTTGGGCAATCTCCTCACACCCCTTGCCTCTGTTCTGATCGCCTAACAGTAAAATAGATCTATGACAGGGTAAAAAGGTTCCGTTCCTCGTGACCTCAACTACTATAAAAAATAATAATATAATAATAAAAACAAATAAAATAAAAATAAAGGTAGGCTGAATCAACACTTATCTCTACTTCATCTGTCTACAACCGTACACTCGGATACCATAGTCTCTAGTCCACTCAAAAATATTTGTGGACTTCACTGTTTCTAATTATGCAAGTATATCTCTGGAAATGAATTAATGATTTTCTATACATCAACTACAAAACTTCATAGGCTATACTATTTATTAAAAAGCAAGTTCTATCCAAAAATCAATCCAGATAGTTATAATTGCATAAAGGAAAATATAGGAGGTCCAGGAATTCTTATGAGTGGGCTAGAGACTATGGTATCCGAGTGTACAGTTGCCCACATAAATTATGTTCCTCGTTGTGATCTTATGTATGAAAGTAAAAAAGCATGAATGAATTGCGAGTGTGGTTTCTGTTAAAGTGTCAGTAGAGTAATCAGATGCATAAGAACTACCGGTACACTCGTAATTCAATCATGCACATTATATTTCTCTACAGAAGGTCACGGAGAGCAACAGAACTTATGTGGGCAACTGTACATCCCAGATTAACTCCGCTAATCCTTTAAGGGGGTACTACTCGCTTTTTCTGGACCCCCTTCTCCCTCATGTTTAGCATATTAGTTTTAAATTTTAAGACGTTGTTGTTGTTGTTGTTCCCTAAGCTGCCTGGCCGAACAGCCCTGAGTCCCTGAGGAAGGCCATGGCCACGATCGGGCTTTCCCACAGAGCTCTCATTGAGTGTAGATTGTGTTGTTGGCGTACCGGTACCGGTATGTGGTTGTGTGAAATGCAGTCTTCTATGATGTGTTTAATGGTATGGGGTGCTGTGTTACATCCCGGGCAGGTGACGACGACGGAGTCATCCAGTCTCTTCTGATAGCTCAGGAGAGCTGGATGGTGTCCGCATCTCAGCCTGGCCAGGTGGACTCTGTTCTCGCGAGGAAGGGAGGATTCGGAAGGATGGATTTCGGAGACGTTCCTTTCATTACTGTAGTTTGGCGATTTTAATACCTTTCGCCCCATTTCGTTGTCAATTTCAAGACCTTTCATGCCATTTAGGTGTTGATTTTTTCCTGGCGAGCGATAGCGAGCCTGTAATTTTGAGAGGAACCAGCCTTTGGCCGGGACATTTTTCTATCTAGGGAGTGTTTTTTTAAGCTTGATGGAGGTCTAGCGATGAAACTAAATATATGAATAAATGAATTAATATCCCAAACAACCGAGTACTACCCCCTTAACTCAGCTAATCCTTTAACTACCCCCCAGGGATACTGTGGACCTCGCCTGTGTCCTCCTGACCGCGTGTTTACCTTCAGCGACCAACTCTGTCACAACCCGAGGGAACTGGGCCTCTGTCCGCGTAAGTACAATCGGCCTAATAAGTGATGTCTCGGTACCAATTATGTTTTGATCAATAATTGGTATCAGCCATATTTATACATGATTTCTTCTATTTGAGTGAGATATACAAACATGTTCGTACACTTACCCACCTTATACAACATCTGACAGACATTAATACAGCACAGAGCGTACCAAACGTAATGACAGCTGAGTCATGACTTATTAGCGCCATCGTACCTGTCTATTCATTTATTTGATGTATTAGCACCTTGATATGGATTTAAGAGTACAATACTATACAAATTGAAAGAGAGAGAGAGAGAGAGAGAGAGAGAGAGAGAGAGAGAGAGAGAGAGAGAGAGAGAGAGAGAGAGAGACGGGGGGCGTAATTTAGGAATATAACCATTTTGATGAGAAACACTTTACTGAAGCTTGATTGACCTGATTACATTTTAGCAAACATTGTCAATAAAGTACTCCTCCTGAAATGTTTATGTACATTATTTATCCCCCCCCCCCCCTCTCTCTCTCTCAGATCAATGTGCAGCAGCTGCAAACGAGGCGAATCGAGCATTGGAATATATAAAGAGAAATTTTACTTATAAAAATGAAAACATTATAGTACCTTTATTTCAAAGCATAGTGAGGCCCCATCTTGAATATGGAGTGCAATTTTGGTCTCCTTATCTGAACAAGGACATTAAGAAACTGGAGTCGGTGCGGTGCTGCGTAGAGTGACAAAGTTGATTCCGTCACTAATAAATAAACCTTATCATGAAAGACTAACAAAATTAAATTTGTTTTTACTCAAGAAAAGATTGCTAGGTCAATTAATTGCGTGTTTAAAGATAGTAAAGGGATTTGACAAAATTGATGTAGATTCACTTTTCAAAATAGATAGTTGTTCATTAACTCGGGGAAATGGAATTAAATTAAAAACCAGGAGGGCGAATCTCGATGTCACAAAGCACTTCTTCACCTACAGTGTGGTCATCGAGTGGAACAAATTGCCAGAGAAAGTGGTACAACATAACAGTGCGTCCACACTGGCAACAGAGCATGTTTGCAACACAAATACAACATAGTAGGCAACAACGTATTAAGTTGTTAATGATACACTGTTGCAGACATGTTGGTACTAATGTGAAGTACCGGTACCAACATGTCTGCATCACTGTATCATTAACAACTTAATACGTTGTTGCCTATTATGTTGTATTTTGTGTTTCAAACATGTTTTGTTGCCAGTGTGGACGCACCTTTAGACAATAGACACATTCAAAAGAAGTCTAGACGTCCATTTTGAGGAAGTGGGAATAATATAGCTTAAAAAAACCAAAGGTTAAGCATCATTAGCACCGGTATATAATATTTCTCAACTTCGTTCTTTACTATAAATTTCCCAGTAGAAGTTTTTTGTCTCATTCTGCTGGGGAACTTGTTTCCCCAACTAAACTTCATGCCGACCATCAGTCGGAGGTGGGTGGGGAGGAGCCTTCTGCTTTGCTATCCTTGCCTTCCACTCTGAAGCAAATTGTATTTTAGCATTAAGTCCAGACTACCTAGTAGGAACCGCAAGGTGTGTGTATCTATGTAACACACTCTCTCTCTCTTTCATATGAAAAGTTAATTATTTAAATAAATTGTATTCAGTGTTTCCACTCTTGTACTGATAACTGACCCTCTGTAGCGGGCCGCATGTTGTTCACGTCGAGTTATGGAGCCCCAGTGTGCGGATGTCCTGATGGAACTTATGAGGAGGAGGATGACCCAGATGAGGACGTTTGTGAGCCTGTGTTGGGGAATGATGCTTGCGGTGAAGGCCAGGTAAGGAGAATAGTTTAGGGGTTCAAGGTTAGCTATAAGATCATATGTGGAGGGGATACAAGACTATAAAATCAGTTCAGGGGGGAAATCAAGGCTTCAGGGTGCACTGATGGAACTTATACTGAGGAGGACGATCCAGATGCGGACATTTGCGAACTAGTGCTCGGAATAATACCTGCAGTAAGGCATTAGCTGGGAAATAGGTTTGGTCGTTCTGAGAAAATAAAAATAATAATTATTTTAATTTTAATGCGAATCCAAACCCGACAAAGCCCCATTTTTTTACTTTCGAGATAATCGCGGTCAAAGTTTGGCAATGTTTAGACGTGTGTAACTTTCCAACCAGGTGGATGTAAGTGTTCATATTTGGACTGAAGCTGTATGAAAGATCGATATTTCATCGTATGTGCAGTAATTGAAATTTGAACAGAGGGTTTTTGTGCAGGAATATTTTTTACAAAATAATCCAAGTTTCATAAGGGGAGATTTGGTCAAAACTCGCTTTGCCATCACTTTGAATGCGATTTCGTCTTTTTAATAATTATAGTGAATCAATAAAAGTTATTGTGCATCATTCCGACCCACATCGCTCCCCATTTCAAACACCAGCAACGCGTTCCATTGACAGCAAGCAAAAAATTGCTTCGTGCGAGCCGCTTTGCTAGGATAGCAGCACTGTCAATAGGCTGAACGGGACACCAGCTAGCATTTTTTTGCTTCGCATATCAGCTGACCGCACATAACAATCATCAATGACAGTCTTCATATATATGTATTCGCTTAATAAAACACTGAAATTATTGCGAAATGTATCACACTCGATGAAAATATATGTTGTAACTACCAGAAATTAGGCTATAATATCGTATGAGCCCACGGTCTGCGTAAAAACGTATGCAAGAACAGTGGAAACTTTAATAAAACACTCAACTATATACAGCTATATACTGATGTGAGACTAATATCCAATATATATATTTGCTAATAACTGTAGCCAAATGGCTCTTGTATATTATACTAAAGGAATATTGTACACACTGTACAGTGATGGATATTAGCCTTATCGCTTGCACCTCGCACTATTAATTTGTTTAGTACTTTTTTATTTATTTGTTTCTATATTCCAACTACTCCCTCTCGGGCATAGGCTGAGAGCCTGTACATTCCACTGCTCAACACGGTGAAGCCCGTGAGGTCTTGTTCCAGTCTGGGGAGTGAGACATGTGAAGCATCCATCATGGCTCGAAGCAGCTCCATCTCTGAAGCGGCTGGTTGCTTCGTTCAAGTGCTTCACTGTCTCACCCTCCAGACTCAGACCCTCTCTCTCAGAACGCCACCTATTGAGCAGTGAACTCACTAGGCATTGTCCCCCTGTAACATATTTTTAATATGGGAATATTCATACAGTGTTATTTAATCAGGGAACAATGAGGGTATTTTTTTGGCATTTCGGTGGGCTTTGTGGTAATGCACTGATACTAGGTACAGCACAAATTCAATTCCAATAATATCTTCCCATTGACATATCGGGATTTGAACCCGGGTCCATTGGATTACCAATCCAGTGGCATGACCACTCCACCACACCTCCCTACTTACGAGTTTTCATTGAACTTGTAGGCTACCATTAATATTTGTATATGCATATGCGATGTATTGTTTTCATACTGACTGTACAATATTATTTGAGGACTTAACATAGCCATACCTTTTAAATGAAAATATCGGGAAAGTTGGTGAACATGTCAAGACACAGTACTAGGCTATGCACATTTGTTTTTCATTCAACATTTACAGTTTCATATCTTTCAAAGTATGGTGATGACCATTTTGAGTAACTGACGATTTTCCGTGCTTGAATTATTAATAGTATTGTACAGATTACATTAAATGTCGACGATATCGCTCATAGTAAGTTATTTGGCGAAAACTTAAGGCGTAATGGTAGGCTACTTTTGTACTATAGGCTACCAGTCTTTATTAATTTTATTTCTGCATTGCATACGTAATGTTTGTTACAAGTTTGTTCCTTACATATTTCAATATACACAATTCCACAGCCACCACTTCGATAATGTTGCCATCTGTCATACAAATCAATCACTAGAATATCTTTAAAAGTGACACAACTTGCAGGTTATATTTTGTTGTGTTTCACGTATATTGTAAAGGTTGTCCTACGCCAGTTCGTTCTGTCAAGACTCAGTACCTCACAGACAAGTTTGAGTGGCTTCACACTTAATCTAATTCTCCCGGCATGCCTATTCAAACCGTCCAACCATTAACACACAGGCTCAGAATACTTTAACATTGTTAGTAGGTTATACATAATATTCAGTCTAGCGGCCTGTTAATTGAGAGTGTAGCCTACCGTGGTGGTCTGGGGTGGTATTGTCCGATATAGCCTATGTAATATTCACAATGATTCTATTGATAGGTAATGACTTTAGTGTTGCTTTCATATAGTAGCCTATATATAAATAAAGCAATTAATGGCGATGCCAACTGTAATATTATATACACATAGGAAGAACAATGGACGTCATAATTGAGCATGTTGCAGTGTAGGCATAACATATTTGTGGCAACATTCTATAGGCCGGGTGGGCATGTCAAATATATATTTTTAATCAAGAATTAGTAACTGCTGTACATCTCTATTCTCATTCAATACTATTAGGCCTAATCATGAAATAGGACTGTTAGTGTGGAAATAGGGCAAAATCAATCATTCACACCTTCATTGCTCGCTCTGCTAGGTCAACCTAGCAACCTCTTTTGGCTGCTCGCTTTGCTAGCCTAGCAGAGCGAGTAGAGTGAGGAAGCAATGTCGTTCCGCTAGCCTAGCAAAGCGCTCGCACGAAGCAATTTTTTGCTCGCTGTCAACGGAACGCGTTGCAGGTAAGTCAGGTAAGTACAGTCAGAAACCACAATTTCTGAGACACTGATAGGGCCCAGACATATGGAGCACATCGTTTCTGGAAGACAGCCCACTTTAACTATCACAAGGCCAGCTACCTATGAACACACGTTTCAAACCAATAGATGCTTCACTCAGTCTACCATGTAAAATGATAATGCTGCTGCTATACTATGATCCGCATTCATATATTTATGGATATACAAATTACAAAAATACCTTTATTACATTCCCTTACGTATCCACAGTAAATACGGACACGAATATTATAAAAGGTTTTAAGAAATAAAAATTAAAAGAAACACTTCCAAATTGCACAGTGAATGAACAGGATTTAGGTTAGTGTGTGTGTGCGCGCGCGCGCGCGCGTGTGTGTAAGTGAACCGATGTGTGTTGTAATAGCATTAATGCCCTACAGTAGGTGACAAACACTAATTTGATTAAAAACAGAAGTGTCTGCTCCATGACATACAACCCAACGAACTATGCAATGTAATATTACATATTATTATCATCTGGTTATGAAATTCTGGTGTGCAACAGCAATGAGTTATCAGTAGTGATACATGGGGGTATTATGTAATACCACACAAAGTTAAGCCTCGGACGCTGATAGGTTTATATATTCGGTTTAGGGAAAATATCAAGGAAACCGGCCACGAATTTTCCTGGAAATATGGAAGTCACCCATCGAATGAACATAACCTATACATCATATATGTTTCAACTTTCGGAAAAACCGTTTTCCCCATTATCCAACAATCTTAAGATACGGCCCCCGATAGTGGGGACGGCTATGCAGTACAGGGAAATTGAGGGGTAAAAGACGAAAATAAGGGGTAATATTAGCCTAACCTAACAACCTTACCTAACCTAACCTAGTAGGTAAATTGATACGGTGTGACAGTCACGAGTTTTAGAATGTTTTTTTTTTTTTTTTGCATTTTTTTTTTTTAAGAGACAATGAACGGAGGAAGGAAAAACACAGACACAACAAAAAGGTCCATGTGCCTAAAGGCATCCTCCATTCATAAAATGTTTGTAACAACTGGGTTTAAACATTTGTAGATTGTAAGTTTGTGGAAAGCAATTCGAGGGAAGTGAATTCCAAAGAGTAGTAGCTCTGGGGATAAATGAATTCTGATAAGCAGAAGTTCTGCATTGTGGAGGAGAAAGTGTAAATTCATGGGCGCTCTCAGCTGCCCTAGTTCTACGGGGAAAGATGTGGAGAGGCGGCACAATTGAAGCAAGTTCCTCGGAACAATTGCTGTGAAAATATCTGTAGAATAATGCAAGGGATGCAAACGTTTCTTCGTATGGATAATGTAGGAAGGTCCTGTGTGATTGCAGGGTTATTGATTAATCTAATAGCTTTATTTTGAATTTTGTCCAACTGCCTCAATGCAACCACTCCACTTCCACCCCACAGAGGTGAACAGTAATCCATCTGAGAACGCACATGACTTTTATATATCACGGCCAACTGCTCGTCAGTGAAGAATTCTCGAACTCTGTACAGGAGTCCCAGTTTTTTAGAGGCATTCTTAGCAATGCCTCTAACATAATGTGTCCAGCTCAAGTTAGTAGTTAATGTTACACCGAGAATGTCAATACTAGGGGAAGTGGGAATATTTACATCATTAAAAATATATGGGAGTCAGTGAGATTCTGTCGGTTAGAAAATTGAATGTACTTGGTTTTCTGTGCATTAAAGGAAACTAGATTCTTATGTCCCCATCCATTAATTCTAGAAAGGTCCTGGTTCAGAGAAATTGCAGTGTTTATTTTTGAATTTATAAGATCGGGTTGGGTGAAAATTGGTAAATGTGAAGGAACTGTGGAGTGTTGAGTCATCTGCGTAGGAATGTATTGGATTATGAGTGGTAGATATTATGAGATCATTGATATGAATGAGGAACAGAATTGGGGCCAAAACTGATCCCTGGGGAACACCAGCATTTATTGAGTGAAATTGAGAATAAAGGCCATCTAGCATTACACATATTTTTCTGTTATGAAGATAAGAAGAAATTAGTGGAACTAATGATGCAAGGCCGTAGTGTGACATCTTCGACAATAAGGATTGATGCCAGACTCTATCAAATGCCTTTGATATATCCAGTGCTATTGTATGTGTTTCACCATGTTGGTCTGTAGCTTGGTTGATTTGATGCGTAAGAAGGCAAAGCATGTCTGCAGTTGATCGACATCGTCTAAAACCATATTGCCTATCACTGATTAATTTATTATTCTCAAGATGCTTAATTATGTGATTATTCAATATAATTTCAAAGACTTTACCAAGAGTGGAAGTTATAGCTATTGGTCTGTAGTTTGATGGATCTGAAGAGGCATTTTTTCTTTGATATACAGTGTTGTTAACTAAGAAACCTAACCTAACCTAACCTAAAAGTAATACGTGGATAGAAACTAACCTAAAATGTACGCAATTACCAAAGCAGCACTGGATCGCGCAACTGTAAGGTCCCCCGAGTAAGGTAGGAGGGAAAAAAAAAATCTATAAAGCAGAAATCCCGTAAAACAGGACTTGTCATTATGCAGACAAGACTCTGTGTTTTACCCTATATCTCCCTTATAATACATTTGCGACGGGAAGGACATATATAGGACTGAAGACTATTATATAACATACCTATAGGCTACACAAACATCGATGGGGCTTGTAACTGTCAAACCGTAAAATCTTACCACCTAGTATATTAGGTGGGGGCTGCCGCCCCCACACCCCCGCTGGTTTGGTATGTAATTAATAAAAGGTTGACGGTCGCAAAAAAAAAAAAAAAAAAAAAAAAAAAAAAAAAAAAAAAAAACACACACACAAATCGGCGGTATTTACTCCGAAATCTTCAGTTTTGGCTCTGGATAACAGGAGGTAAATATTAACTTTTTCAAAGTAATTGAAAACGGTTTTTCCGAAAGTTGAAACATACGTATATTAATCTGATTTATAGGTTATGTTCATTTAATGGGTGACTTCCAAATTTCCAGGAAAATTCGTGGCCGGTTTCCTTGATAAATACCCGGTTTAGTAATACATTTAGTAAATTTAGTAATAAATGTATATAACATTCTAAAGGGTAAAGGCTACATAAGAATCGCATTGTGATATTACGTTTAGCAATGGCTATATATACCTTTTCGATGTTAGTATTATAGCATCTGATAACAGTGTAACAAGGTTAAGGCGCGGTTACACATGCCCGAATTTTTGCCACCCAAGCAACTTTTGTCACCGCTACGGGCAACTTTTCTGAGACCCAAAAACAAGTGGTTACACATGCAGGAAGAGAGTTGCTCGTAGTACTATCTCCCGTAGCCTACACTCTTTCGTTTTCACTTCGAAATTAATTGGTCTTAATTCGGCCGTTTTAGCTTCCCGTCACGCTATTAATACATCACAATCCCTATGATAAAGCTGAGCATATATAAAAACCAAGGTATGTATGACTATATTGCTCGCCATTACATAACAAGCGACATGAATCCACGTCTGTCGGTAAAAGTGCAATCAGTTGAAACAGCAGCACGCTCATGATTGGCTATCTTATTACCCTGATCATTTATTTATCATCTGTATTGTTCATTATTTATTCATTAACTAGATATGTTTAAGTAATTTTAATGATTAGGCCTACTTAATAAATTACAGTACTATCCGAATCTAAAGAGCTCTTAAAGAACACAGGAAGCACAATAATAACGTATAGGCTATATCATAAAGTAAACACAAGCAAGATAAAGATATGATAAACCAAAGAAGTAAGCGAGAGAGAAGACTGGCTGGCCCGGGGGCCTTGCTTTACGTATTACACATTTAAAATAGGCAGTGACAGTATTTCTTTCCTTGCTTGTGTTTACTGTATTATATGTACGATTTTATGTGTTCCATGTGGTATTTTATAGCTCTTAAGGTTCGGATATCACCTGTCACATTATCATTAGAAGTATTAAAACTTATTTATATTAATATAGGCCTAGCCTACTGTATATGGATTATATATATATATATATATATATATATATATATATATATATATATATATATATATATATATATATGGGCCTATTTAGGCTATAGGCTACATATGGAATATATGTCCACGACATAGCCTATTAATTCACGCCAAACACTATTACCGTATACTGTACATGTAGGCTACAAGTTATGTAAAGTGTAGCCTACGTCTATTTAGCACGTCGCATTAACAATTTAACCGAACCTATACTGCATAAATACGGTATTTAATCAAGATTACAAAGCATACAGAATACATAATTTGTAATACTGAAGGAAGTATTAGAAATTAATTAGGCTAACCATTGCAGTAACGAAGCTATTATTCATATTTAGTTATAACAAATCGTTTACTGTTGCAAATTATAATTGTAAGTTGATTATGATAACGGATATATGACACATTTATTCCCTTGAGAGAATATTCTTCCCATTCTTGCCTAAAGATATTGTAGGCTATGTGTACAAACTTGAAATTTCGCATTCATACCGTAGCCTACTTCTTGATTAAACCGTTTTCTCATCTCAATCTATTGCATATTATACTGTGATGACATATATATTTAAAGATTGAGCATTATTATAGTATATTAATGCTTGCACATCATATAATATAGTTATAACATTACTACTATTGCATGCAACCCATATTTATAGTTGCCGCAACAGGCGATGCGTCCCGTACGTTCGGGACGCAAAAGTTGCCCTATTCGGGTGACAAATGGGTCCCGAAAAAGTTGCTTGGGGCGCAAAAGTTGCTCCACGGAGCAACTTTTGTCACCGATTCGGGCAACTCGGGCATGTGTAACCGCGCCTTAGTAGCATGATAAAACTGGATGAATTATATGTGAGTACCTGTATGTGTTTAATAGTAACTACTATTGATGACGTTTGATGAATTTCTCTATCAACGAAAGCCTGTCCATTCACTGCGGTTTGGTAGTATTTCTTTACATTCTTAATTATGTAATAGCTATCCGTGTTTAATGTAGATATAGGGGAGAATAACAAACAATGGTATTTTTGTAATTTATTTATCAGATTTTGTAGTATGAATCGTATCCTAGCATAACAACAGCACAATAATTTTACATGACCAACTGAGTGAAGCATCTATTGGTTCGAAACGTGTGTTCGTACGTAGCCTATGCGGCCTTGTGAAAGTTAAAGTGAGCTGTCGTCCAGAAACAATACGCTCCCAATGTCCAGGCCCTATCCAGGTGTCTCAGAAACTGTGGTTTCTGACTGTACATAGTCATCAGGTAAGTAGGCCTACATGAAAACAGGTAAGTACGGTACCGGTACCATTATCAATGTGTACACAATGAATAACATAATAATCATAACAATAATAACCAAAAATATTACAGAATGTAGATAGGGTAGATTGGAGGTAGATACGGTAGATAGTAGGTAGTACGATACCGGTACCATTATCAATGTGTACACAATGAATAACAACATAATAATCATAACAATAATAACCAAAAACATTAGAGGATGTAGATAGGGTATAACCGTAGATTGGAGGTAGATAGGTAGATTAGGTAGAGTAGTAGGCCTAACAGTAACTGGGAAAAATGGAGCCAGGATTGAAGAAGGTTTACAAGGTTGATAAGGTAGATAGAATAATAGAAGATGAGGTATATAGCAGGTAGAACATTGCGCCGTACTTACATTGCATGTAAAGATGACTCAGAATGTTGGCAGGTAGATCCAGAGGTAGGTAAGTAATCCAGGGAGTGTGGTGGAGAGACTGATCCTTAATTGCAGGTAAAGATGACTCGGAATGTCGGCAGGTAGATCCAGAGGTAGGTAGTAATCCAGGGAGTGTGGTGGAGAGAATGATCCTTAATTGCAGATAAAGATCTTTTACACTATCGTCACTGTCCACCGGGGAATTAGAGATTCCCTGTACAGGATTCCGTTTGGCCCTGCCATAGAAACTTCCCCCACTTATAGAAAAATATCCAGAAGGGCCTGGCCGGACCTCCAGGCCCTCGTCACTGTCAGACATTGTTCACTATGTATTCCTGGATACACTGATGTACAATAGATGCAGTAATGTGATGTAAATCACTGTAAATAGTGCGATAACGACACCACGATCACCGGCAATGTAAGCGTTCCCGCGTGTCGGACAAGACTGTCATGTTTTTGTTAAGGAACTCGCCCGCATAAATCCCCAGTAGCCAATGGGAGCGCGCGGCGGGTAAGCCCTGAGTTCTCATTGGCTCCCGCACCTCCCCTACACATGTAGAGTGAGAGCGCGGGAGGACTTACTGTCGGGTTACGACAACCCCGTGTTTCTCGGCCTGCTCTGAATAATGCCGATACGGTCGAAAAAGATACCTGCACTCAAAACACTGTCACCCTTACAGTTTCTGCCCGAATGCGACCAAATCCAGAACACGTGATAAGAGGAAGGATAGGAGTGTTCCTTTCCGCAAAAAAACGCGTTTTTCAAAATTTGGCGCTTTGCCGGCTTTGGATTCGCCAGCCCTCGGAAAGGAATGTGGGAAAGAGCTCATAAGTTATTAAAGAGCGGATATATATGGACATTAATGTATTACAGATCAGAGGAAAACATTTTATATTGGTGGATGTAGGTTTGATTAGATTACAGCCGACAAATCAAAGGAATGGGATTCAAAGCTCGAGGAATCTTCAAAGTAGGAGAGAACTGCTTGTAATAGGTTCTCTGGTTCACATAATTTACTGCTTATGAAATAGCCTACTCACTTAACTGTCTTGATGGTGTAATTCGTAGAGTGTTTAATATCTGTATGTGGTAACCCAAGTTCGAATCCCGGTATATCGCATGCTTTCATTAATTTCATAGGGAAGTGTTTGGTGTTGGGAGTGAAATGAATAAATTAGATTATTATAAGATTTCTGGTCCATTGAAATGACCCCTTAGGTACCGGTGACGTCTTTTAGATTTTATTCTAGCTATATTTAGACGATTTTGTGTTGTTTAAGAAGGATCTGTGGTAGTAAAAACGGTTAAGTGAGATAGTTCGTTGCCTGTTAATTGCCAGAGATCCTTCCTAAACTGAATAAAATAGATGAGTAGTAGCCAGAATAAATTAAAAAGACGTCGCCGGTACAGAAGGGGTTATTAATTGTTGACTTACACCCTCGCTTTCTACAGGTGCTCTGGTTCACTGATTTCCGAAGGCCTCCGAGGTGCGTGCGCGACCCCTGCGGCGGCCTCAATGAACGGCGTGGAGAGACCGACCTTCCTTATGTACCTGCACTACACGACGGCAAGTGCTACAGGACAGGCACGGTGAGTCCAAGTTAACAATAAGGATTCAGTAAGGCATAGTGAAATAAAGTACCCATATCCTGTCCTGAGACTTCCCCCACGATTCCTTAAACAATACTGTCAAATAATAAATGTGGATCCCCCAAAAGAGAAATAATATGAATGAGTTTGAAATAGGAATATCTATGCAAATATTGTATAGTCAAGATTTGTTTAAATCTTATGATAACCGACTAAGGTGCATACAATTAATTAGTTTCAATTAATTAGAAGATACAGTTAAAAGTTCTTTATAAAATGTTTATGGATTAATTTCACATCCCTCAACAGAACCCACCTTTCTGCAAATACGACGAGCTGTACTCCATCTCCTTCGAACTCCTGCGCGGTGTATGTTCGACCTTGGAGGATGCCGGCTTCAAACTCAAGGACGAGGAGTTCAACTTCTTCGAGAGCAGGTTCAGGCGGCCCTCTTCTTCGACTTCCTCCAGCAGTAGTAGGAGAGGCGGATCTTATTCTTATTCTTCATCTTCTTCTTCTTCTTCATCATCATCATCATCCAGTAGTAGCAGAAGAAGCGGATCATCATCATCATCATCGAGAAGAAAGACATCCTCCTCCAAGTCTAAGAGGAAGCCCCTGACGCCCGCCAGCACGTTCCTCATCACTCGTCCACAGATCGGCTCCTCCGTGGTGGATCCAGAGGATAATGGTAGGACAGAATGGCTATTTTGGGTTTGTTTCTCGAATATCAGTTATATTATGTAAGGCTAAGTAAGGCAAAACAAATAATCCTTAACCCCTTCAGCACTTTTTATTCTGGCTAAAATTGTACGATATTATGCAGTTTAAGAAGGATCTTTGTTATTCAGAGGGTTAATTGAGAAGATATTTACCGCTTAGAATCCTTGAGGTAGATTATAAGCTTAAGACAATAGTCTAATAGTTATCAGAACGAGATGAACATGACGTCATCGTGCTGAAGGGGATAATAGGCAATATTCTCAGCTAATTATCACATGAGCTACGATCTAATATCTAATTTATGATAAGAAATATTATAGCTATAATATCAGACGAGATAATATTATATATTATCTCATGATAGGCGAAACTCTCGATTAGCTGCTATAGCATCAGGTGAGGTATAACAAGTAAATAATTATCAAATTCCAAGTTGCACCTTATCCATCCAAATAAAGATCTGTATGGGTTTCCAGTCCATAGGGATCATCACTGAGGCACTATACTCTGTTTGATTTCATCTGACGGTAAATTGAATCCCGTCGCAGCAAATCTCTCGATACTTAATGGGGAAAAAAAATGAATCCACAATGTCTCTGCATCTTATCAAGATCAAGTTTATATAATTAGCACCATATTTCACTACAAAATCTTCTAAATAACTGAGAAATCTTGATGGAAACTTTGCAATTTACCGTCAGTTGAAAATAAACAGGGTAATTCACCCTTTCAATACCGGTGATGACTTTTTTAATATGTTCAGCTATATTTAGACAATTTTATTAAGCCTGGGAGAGGTATATAGTAGCTAAGAAGATTCATTGAGATAGTCTGTAGCATTTTAATCGGGTGTCGCCCTTCCTAAACTGAATAAAATCGTCTAATCAGTTGCCTCAATATAATACAAAAAGATGTCACCGATACTGAATAGGTAAATTTGACTCTTGGTGATGCGATTCCTGGCGTAGCTCACCGTAGACTATCTACAATATAAAGGGAAGATACTTTCTTGATATTATTGTACAAGGAAGACAGGAAAATACTAGTAGTGCAGTAATAGAGAAAGAGCGAGTGAGCTGTGGGGGGTAGGGGGCGCTTATCTCCCCATTCTGATAGACCAGCCCATCACCATAAATACCAAATAGGCCTATATGGAAAGGTCACTAATTCCTACTCTTGAACAAGTTATTTTAGTCAGACGCTATAGTTATAACTCCTATTAATATCTTATATTTTAACTGTGTTGGTGGTGTAATGGTTTAGGTCCTTATGTTCTGGGTGTGGTGTCCCGAGTTCGAATCCCGGGAGGACCATATGCTTGCATTAGTTTATTCAAGTACATAGAGGTTTGTAATTGATGATTAATGTTAAGAACGGGGTGTTACTTATTTTAAACTTATTCCTACAGTCCATATTATTTCATTGCAAGTAAAGCAATGCAAATGGATGTAAATTTGTCTGCATTTCTTCTCCTATTTTTTCCAGTCTTAAAACTAAATTGCCCTGGCTTGACCCTGTGCATGACCCCACCAGTGACCCCATCAGCCCATGACCCTGCGTGGACCAGCCAAAGCCAACCACCACATCGAGAGTCGAAACTAACAATATCTGTATTCAAAACATATTGATTAAATTAGCTTAATTATAACCACATTCAGTGTAATACTTCACCTTTATCATAGGATTTTTTTTTTCTTGGTTGATGAGTAGGAGAGCCACCTAGTTAAATTCACTGTCCATAATAATACGGTTGTCCATAAAAACGGCAGACTATGAGGAAAGTCTTTTGGTGAAATTCACTGTAGATGATGAGAACAGCCCTCTGAGTCTTGGCCCTCTGAGCCTCCAGAGTTGTTATAATTTCAAAAACCAATATATTGATCAATTTTGCCTGGCCGTAGGCTTTCACACATTCACAACAAACGCCACGACAAACCCAAAGCTGAAAATCGGCATACCTCAGGGCTGGTAAGGCCACAATTTTAGCGTGGCACGACGGTGTAACTATGGTGTCACAACGATCGACAACGTACCTACAACTCCATGCTGTACGACAACGGGCCACGATGGGTACAAATTTTTTAATTTAACGGTCAAAATCGGTAGTAGACTTGGGATGATGGACCTACGACAATGGATGATGGTGACACAATGAGAGTGACGTCCTGACCCACATACGACTTTTCACGACCGTCTTGGTACCGTCGGTGGTTGTAAGCATTGTCGTGATGCACCACGCTGTATGACGATGGTGCCATGACAGTGCCACAATGTTGTCACGAGGACATGCGACAATTTCCAGTGCCATGACAACATTTCCAAATTTTGAACATGACCAAAACTTTTTCACGCCATGCCGACACATGGGGATACTGGGACAACAACCCACGCTGCGTGCCATGACCATGCTGCTGATTGCATCACGTTGGGAATGTCATGGAGCGCTGGGATCAAAATTGTGAATGTGTGAAAGCCCCTTAGCGAAATTTACTGTAATTCCTTATACGATAATATGCTCTGCCTCATACGATTAATTTCCCAACACAGATGACGAAGAGATCCCTCTGAGTCTCGGGGGCCCAGTCGTAGCCAACCACCACCTCAAGAGCCGGCCCAACACTCGCCCCAGCTACAGCAAGCATAACGATGACGACAACGAGGTGGAACTACGACCCACGCACGTCCACGCTTTCTCTCCACAACTTATCTCCGTCAACGGCTCCGTCACCTTCCTCAGCTCCCTCGATGGGTAGGGAACCAGGATGAATTGATTTTTTTTTTAGTATTCGATTACGCATTTCTTTATTATATTTTGGCTCTCAGTAGATGATTCTGAATCCCAGGACGATTTTAATTTTATTTTTATTTTTTGATGATTTGTGAAAAAAAAAAAACGAGGTGGTCCCGCTTAAGCCTCTCATCTCGCCTTAACTTATGGCATCTTTGAGTCTCCAGGACCAGGGCTTCAATAAATATCCCAATATTTCAGTATGGCGTCCCACTACCGCGGCCGTCGTTCACCACTGCCCTTCGCTTCTCCCGGTAATGTGTTTGAGCCCGGCCTCTCTGCCTGTCGTGCTGGTGCCAAGAGGGACGGAAACGCTAAGTGCAGAGAAACGTGAGTAACTCTTTTTGTTTTTTTCTATATTCCAAATACTCCCTCTCGGGCATAGGCTGAGAGCCTGTACATTCAACCGTACAATCAATGGTGAAGCCCATGAGGTCTCGTTCCAGTCTAGGGAGTGAGACATGTGAAGCACTTTGGGATGCAACCAGCCCCCGCTATCTTGCCTTCGCAAGATGCACAGGGCCCGGTTATACACCCACAGCTCGAAGCAGCCCCATCTCTGGAGCTGCTTCGCCACAGTGCTTCACTGTCTCACCTCCTAAGCTAGGACCCTTACTCTCAGAATGCCACCTATTGAGCATTGAACTCACTAGGCATTGTACCCATGTAGCATATTTTGAATATGGGAATATTCATACAGTGCTATTTAATCAGGGAACAATGAGGGTAACTTTTAGGGGCGTTTCGGTGGGCTGTGTGGTAATGTACTGATACTAGGTACAGCAAAAGTTCCATCCCAATAATATCTTCTCATCAATACATCAGGATTCGAACCCAGGACCATCGGATTACCAGTCCATTGGATTACCACACCTCCCCTGAGATAGATAGATAGAGAGATAACCAAATAGGAAAAGAGATAGATAGAGAGATAACCAAATAGGAAGAGGGATAGAATAGATAAAGAGATAGGGAGGTAGTGCACCCTAAAGATACCATACCCTTCTGCTCTTCGCCTCTCCCGGTAAGGTGTTTGAGCCCGGCCTCTCTGCCTGTCGTGCTCTTACCCATGGAAATGTGCTAAAAAGGTTATCGGAAAACTCAACCAGTAGACAAATTAAACCAATAGATCTAGATTGATAGATTGATAGATTGATGAGAAAGGTTGAGGCACATGGAATAGGTGGGGCGTTGTTAGGATGGATTAGGTCATGGCTAATTGGTAGGAAGCAGAGAGTCAGCATAAATGGTACTAAGTCAGAATGGGGATCAGTCAAGAGTGGTGTCCCCCAGGGATCTGTATTAGGTCCTCTGTTGTTTATTATATACATAAATGACCTTGATTTAGGTATAACTAGTAGGATAAGTAAATTTGCAGACGATACCAAAATGGGGAGAAAAATTGATTCAGTTAGAGATATAGAGTGTCTGCAAAGGGATCTAGATACCTTACACGAATGATCAGTAAAATGGCAGATGAAGTTTAACATTGACAAATGCAAGGTATTAAAGATAGGGAAGATGCATACAAATTTTAAATATAAACTAGCTAATATGGAATTAGAAAACTCAGACTGTGAGAAAGATCTAGGTGTGTTTGTTAGCAATGATTTGAAGCCTAGAAAACAATGTATAAGCGTTCGTAACAAGGCAAACAGGATTCTCGGGTTCATATCTAGGAGTGTGAGTAACAGAACTGCTGATGTTATCTTAAAACTTTACTTGTCATTAGTGAGACCCCATATGGATTATGCTGTTCAATTTTGGTGTCCTTATTACAGAATGGACATAGATTCATTGGAGAGAGTACAACGTAGAATGACAAAAATGATCCATAATATTAGACATTTTCCTTATGAAGAAAGGTTGAAAAAATTAGGCTTACATTCGTTAGAGAGACGCAGAGTTAGAGGTGATATGATAGAGGTATTCAAGTGGGTTAGTGGAATTAATAAAGGAGACATGAAAAATGTACTAAAGCTCAGTGATAGCGAAATAACTCGTACAAATGGTTTCAAATTAGATAAATTTCGTTTCAGAAAGGATATAGGCAAATATTGGTTTGGTAACAGAGTTGTAGATGGGTGGAATAGGCTACCAAGTGATATAGTGGGATCAAGAACGATAGGGAGCTTTAAGATAAAATTAGATAGGCATATGGACGAGATGGGTTGGGTGTGAGGGGGATCTACCAGGTGTGGGCCAATCGGCGCTCAGCAGACCCCCGTAATCTTGTGTTAATCTCTGACCGTTTTGGTGGGGTCAGTACTCAAGGTATTAGTGAGATGGGTCTATAATTGGGCCTTGTAATTGGGGTTGGGTGTGACAGGGATCTGCCTTGTATGGGCCGATCGGCTTTTTGCAGACTCCAATTTTCTTATGTTCTAATGTTCTTATCTATACCAGTGGAGTTTGGCATCCTCTACCCAACCTTAGCTGTTTCTGTATGTCTCTTTTACTCACAGAGCTGAAACACCACATATCTTGATCAATGCATAATTATGTATGTATGTATACAGTATACTCAGGCACATACCCCACAGCTGGGGGTGGCCGACTTGAGACAGAGCTCGAACAGATACAACATTTAAAGTTCCAATTATTAGGGTCCGGGACCACTTTCGGTCGTGTTACCTCGCCCCTTACTCTGTCTCGGTTTGTAGGTGAATTTTACAAGGCGAGGAGGATTCCTAGCCCCCTGCCCCCATAATTATACAAGGTGTTAATATAATGGTATTGTCTTTCGATCGGCACCTCCTACACTTCTCTCAATCTTTGTACTGAATAGATTAAATAAAAAAAATGTATCGGCAATAATGTCATAAATTCTATTTTGTGTCTAATATATTAACTTTATGCTTGTTGTTCTTCAGAGTACTACCAGCCAACTACCCCCCTGCCAAGTCCCGCACCCGTCGTTCAGTGCCCCCCGTCCCACCCAAACCTGCCTGTCCCACGGTATGTATAACTTGTACACACGCATGCACAGTTGGCCACATTAGGTCTGTTCCTCTCCGTGATCTTATACGTGGACATAATTATAATGCACATGATTGAAATACGAGCGTAGTTTCTTATGCAGTGGTTACCTCATCTGATTAGTCAACTGATCATTTATAGAAGGTACACTCGCAATTCCTCCATACTAGTTTACTTGCATACATAAGATCACAACGAGGAACATAACTTATGTGGGCAACTGTATATATATATACTGTATATATATATATATATATCTTTTTTTTTACCGAAAAATTTACAAGTTTATCTTGAAAGGGAGGTCTAGGATGTGTGTGTGTGTGTGTGTGTGTGTGTGTGTGTGTTTTAGTGTGTGTGTTTTAAAGCTTCATGGAGGTCTAGGGAGGAAACTAACAAAACAATAAAAACATAAACAAATAAGCAAATTAACACGCCCCTCCCCCCTTAATCATTTGCATATGTATTGTTCCAGGGCACCTTCCGTGGTTTGGACCGGCGGTGTTCCCCCAGAGCCACAGGGATCGCTTCTACCATCAACGCTCTAGGGCTGGGCTAAAGGAACACAAACCCCCCCCCCCCCCCCCTTCATGCTTAGCCCCAGGCATTGAAACACTCTTTAAGACGTTCGCCCCATTAGTTTTACTATTTTAAAACCTTAATTGATACAGAGGTGAGGCTGAAGGAAAACAAAAATTAGAATCAAACGTGAATAAAGTTAAGAAGATAAGCAACAAAATATGTTCTTTTGGATTTAAACATGTTTCAGTAATGTGAATCTGCGAACATGATGGACAAATTTATACCTGCATTAAAAATATAAGTCAAATTTCGAATGTAGGACTGTCAAACTCTATGTAATTTCGAAAATGGGCCATAACTAAAATATAATCATGTTCCAACATCATATAGTTGTGATCAAGAAGCAAAAATAATAGACATGAACTGAAATAAAATGTTGAACTAATGTGAAGTAACTATAATGACTAAAATCAAAATATGTTCCAATATTTTATAGTTTTGATCAGGAAGCAAAACTAATGGACATGACTGAAATTAAATGTTGAACTAATGTGAAGGAAGATAAAATAAGGGGAACTTTTTTGGATTTATGCTCATCTAAATAAGGACATCGACATTCTGGAAATGCTTTCATAACGACATTTTGTAATCTTTAATTAAGGGGGGGTCACCCGCTTTTTTTTATTTGTCTCTCCTTTTCTCTCTCTCCCTGGCTTGTATCCATTCGGCAACATTTCCTGGCGAGCGGTAGCGAGCCAGCATATATATATATATTTGTTTTTGACAGCAAGCTAAATTATATAATTTTTCGATAGAAAAATGTCTCCGGCGAAGCCGGATTTCTCTATACAATGCTGGCTCGCTATTGCTCACCAGGAAGAAATCGACACTTGGATGGGGATAAACGTCTTAAAACAGTTGGCTGAATGGAGCCGAATGGATACAAGCCAGGGAAAGAGAGAAAATGAAAGAAAGATAAAAAAAAAAAGCCGGTGACCCCCCCTTAATGAAAAACAAGTTCCATCCAAAAATAAACCCAGATAGTTATATTTGCATAAAGAAAAACATAAGGGGTTCCACACATTGTTTTAAAGTGACTGTACCTACCAATATATGGGCATGCTACATACTATAACATTTAGGGGAGACTGAGACATTTTTGTAAGTTATTATTTATGATTTTCCTGAAGCTTACAATTTTCTCTGTACTCCAACGTGTCTTGATGTTTTCCCAAGTTACCCACATATATATATATTTTTTATATCTATATTTTTCTTTTTCTATATATAAATCTTTTCACTTTGAGAGACCCTTTTGTAAATTGATTATATCTACAGGAGTTAGCTATAGATATGTAGGCTAAGAAACGGTTTGGATGTAAAGGTTTGGAGATTGAGAAAATGAACCTATTCTTTTGATCGCCCAGCAATCTAAGCCATTTTGTACTCAACCCTTTGAGTTGTGTTTTATTCGTGTTTTATTCGTGTTCTAATATGATAGATAAACCGAAGAACACGGTTTATCTCTACCGTTTTAGTTGCAAATAACCCTTGAGGATTATGACGCATTTTGACTGTTAATTCTGGTTATCATGAGATGATTGTATACAGCTTAGGATGGACATGTGGGAATTATAGGAGTAAACACTACTTTCATTAACCCTCTGACTTCCGTACACCCTTCCTAATCTGAATACAATGGTCTAATAATAGCCAGAAATCAGAAAAGAAACGCGTCGTCGGATCTTGAAAGGATTAAGTATTGATATCCTTATAGTGAATAGATTAGGTCTTAACCCCTTCCTTACCGGCGACGTCTTTTCGATTATATTGTAGTTATGTTTAGACGATTTTGTGCAGTTTAGGAAGGACCTGTGGCAGTATAAAGGGTTAGGAGAGATACTTCGAACCTGTTAAATGCTGGAGGCTCTTTTTAAACTGCACACAAATCGTCTAATAGTAGCCAGAATAACGTTAAAAAGACGTAGCCGGTACAGAAGGGGTTAATTCCTGATGCGAGTGTTTAATTATATACACAAACAAGGATTATTTGTTTATGCAAATATTAATTAACTTTTGTATATACTTCCCGTAGGTGCCCACTTGATTTGAATAATGTTTTTGACAGATGGGCTAACATGCCTATACACCTTCATCTTTCGTCAATCTGAGTCGACTAGTATATTTCTCATGTAACTGATTTTGACATATGCATAAATGTATAGCCGATGTTGAAGTATATTTAGATAAAAATATGTTAGGCAAATAATCATAGCATTGGCAAAAAGTGCTAGAATATAATTTGTTCTTCACATGTTAACACACTCCGTTAGATTTACAAAAGAAATGTTGAAACAATTATTGATGGAAGAAAACTGGCTAAAAAATAAAAATCCATAAGGACATTACAAAAGATACACCGTCCTTATATTCAAGCCGGTATCACACGAGCGCTTTTCCCCTCAAAAATGATCTACAACACTGGTCTGGCAGCTTATACGGTCAACATTTCAAATATTTCTGTCACCTTAACACATCTATCATTAGTCTACTTTCCGATACCAGTACAAAAGATCCCAGAAATGTTGCCAGAAAAATGTTGATCATCGAATGTTGACTATAAAAGCTCTCGTGTGATACCGGCTTTAGCAACTGTCTGTCCGTCTAGTATGAATTATTACCCTGAAAACACAAATCAGTCAAGCGTCGTCTAGTTGGCTAATTCTGACTAATATTGATTCCAGTTTATTTATATGTATTCACCCCTTGAGGATCATGGCGCGTGTTGGCAGTTTATTCTGGCCATCATTAGACGATTTTATACACCTTAGGAAGGATCTGTGGGAATTAAAAGAGTAAAGACTATTTCCATTAACCCTTCGACTTCTGTATACCCTTCTTAATCTAAACAAAATCGTTTAATACAAGCCAGAAAAACTGTCAAAATGCGTCATAATCGTTTAGCGGTTAAAAACTTCACCAAGACAGATTATCCTATGGTCTAAGCACCAATTATAATATGCACAACTTTTCAGAATTAGTCAATTAGTTAGTTTTATATATTAGTGAACTCATAATCAGCCTATAATACTCAATGCAGACAGAGCTTGACTGTTTCTGCTTCCGCCGTAGTGTATGTGCCAATTAGGGAACTATTATAATGAAGATACACACCATAATGAGGAAGGTAACTTTATTGACATGTCGCAATTGGCCACTTGTGAGTTTTGGTCATTAAGGAAGTTGGAGCTTTGGCCCATCAATATTTAACAGAATTATCGGCCAAAATGTGGTTATAATACATATATGAATACATACATCCAAATGGATCATACTTTTTAGCCATCAGAAATCCACATTATTATTACATTTTTCTTTAATATCGATGTTCACGGCTCCAACTTCCTTATAGCCTGAAACTCGCAAGTGGTCTGATACGCGATACGTTGTCAATAAAGTGCTCCTCCTCCCATGGTGTTTATAATTCATGCTGTCTACTTCTCTGTATGTATTTGTATCTATATAACTATCATGAGTAGTGTTCTGAAGTGTGATGCCAGTATATGTGTTGTCTCACAGGCCATTCATCTTAAGGGAGCCCATGGCCTCTCTTTCTCTCCCTCTCTCTTTGGCTTGTATCCATTCGGCCCCATTCAGCCTACTGTTTTAAGACGTTTTCCCCCCTCCCCCCCCCCCCCAAGGTGTCAATATTTTCCTGGCGAGCGATAGCGAGCCAGCATATATATTTTTTTGTTTTAACAGCAAGCTAAATTTGTATATTTTTCGATAGAAAGATTTCTCCGGCGATGCCGGATTTTTCCATACAATGCTGGCTCGCTATCGCTCGCCAGGTAGAAATCGACACCTGGATGGGGATAAACATCTTAAAACAGTTGGCTGAATGGGGCCGAATGGATACAAGCCAGGGAAAGAGAGAAAAGGAGAGCAAGATAAAAAAAGCCGGTGATCCCCCTTAACCCTTTAAATGTAACATGGGCACTCTTTTATTTTGTTTTGGCTGTTATTAGATGATATTGTTGGTTTTGTAAAGGGTTTGTAGAAGTCAAAGGGATAATTGAGGTAGATTTTACCCTCTTGAATTTTGGTGAGGTCGGTCCTCATGGTGTTAGTGAGCTGGGCCTATAATTAGGCCTTATAAATGGGGTTGGGTGTGAGAGGGGTCTGCCTTGTGTGGGCCAATCGGCTAGATTTCTGCAGACTCCCATTTTCTTATATTATGTTCTTACGAATCCTAAAGGCCCTTTCTAATCTGTATAAAATCATCTAATGTTGCTAGGATAATGTATAAATATGTATCATATTACTGAAAGGGTTATATTGGATTACCATTCTGGTCTAATGAGTTATTTACTCTTTTTAGGGGCCTATGTTTCAAATTACTATTCTCTCTGATTAACGAGATTCCAAATTTCTATGACAACGTTTTATTATTGATCTAGAAATGTACAAAGTTTTCTTCCGGAGGTGATGTAAGCTAACATCCTAAAGTAATGTCATTATCTCACAACTTTCATTGATCATTGAGTCTGACCATAACAAGTATGAAGACATTACATGATCTTACAGCGATACAAAGATTTTACAATATGTTTCATATATTATGTCCTCATTATATATTAAATGCCTGTAAGGGGGTGTTCAGAACTTCAGTCACTCTCTCACTCGTGGTTAAGAAATGGTTGTCTTTCGGTCTCGTCATATTACAGGCTAATACAAACCCCTAAAATTTATGTTGTGAAGGTCTGAGATTGCTTAGAATCTTCCTATACATAAGACAGAAAATGAAACTTTAGGAGAGAATGAAATGTACTGTGTGCAATATTAGGTAGTACTGTATATGGTAATTATATTGGGTGACGTAGATGCATAAAGATTGTATTATAGGATGATTTAGAACAGGGAAATGTGCAAATCAAATTGTAATGTGCACCTGTTAACCTTTCTTCGTACTAATGTATGTCGTGTTGTGTGTGTGTGTGTGTGTGTCCTTCATGTGTGAGTTTGTGTAGGGGCATTTGTATCAATACCTTAGTTATCCTTAAAGAAAACGAAGACAGAAAATGGGAAGTGATTTAGAAAAGTGGCTGCCGGGAGAGAGAGAGAGAGAGAGAGAGAGAGAGAGAGAGAGAGAGAGAGAGAGAGAGGGAAGGGGGAGGGGGAGAGTTACTAATGAATGATGAAAAGGAAACTGCCATAACATTTGAGTTGGTTAGGACATAATAATACACTGAACAGATACGAACAGAAGGCAAGTGATCAAATGAGTTATGTATGATTGGTATAGTTATAGAAAGGAAGGTATGGTGAAAGGTAGATGTGTTACCATAAATATAACATTAGATCTCCCATGCTTTCCTCTTTCTCTGTAGTTATATTGTAGAGGCGGTGTCACACGAGCTCTTTTTCCGGCAATATTTACGAGCAATTATAGTCTGGCAGATTCAAAATATAAGTGCCCTAAGAAATAAACTATCTATTTATCTATCTATCTATCTACTCAGGCGCATACCCCATTGTTTTCCCCATTTTTATTTTGTATTATATTATATCATTTTTCCCTTTCGTTTTCTGGGGGTGGCCGACTCGAGACAGAGCCTAACTTTCGATCTAGTTTCCGATTTCAATGTGAAAAAGACGCAAAACAATAAGAGAACAAACTTTGTAATCGAAAATTGCCGGAAAAAGCGCCTGTGTGACATTGGCCTTGTATGCTAAAAGAATATTCCTGATAATATACAGTGACCGCATGTGATGTGTTGTTTGTTTATCCTGTACCTACTGTTTCTTATGTATTCACCAACCCACCAATTAACTCACAAACAAACCTAATAAATGAAATAAATGAAACTAATGAATACATGTGGTGCTCCAAGGACTCGAACCTAGGATACTCACACATTAGCATTCAAACCACTTGTCTTAGAAACTTAAGAACAGTTGTATATACTGTAGACCATACCAACGACTCTCGCAAAATACAATTAAATTAATAAAAAAAAAAAAAAAAAAAAATATATATATATAATATATACCGGTATATATTTTTTTCTTTCTCTGGTATTCGCTGATGTTCTGTAATAGTTGGCCTATGTTTAACGTTTCAGAGATAGCTGTCTCCATCTTCAGGTTGGAATAGGTAAGTGTTTGATGTGGAGTTCTCGGGTTTATGTAGGGGTCGGAGTGATCTGGGTAGGGGAGGGGGCGGGGCTACACTTGGGGCGGGGGTTCCTGATTGGCTGGAGGTGGCCTGGTTGATCTCAATTGGTAGTGGTGGGAAGGGGTAGGTTGCTGGCTGCTGTAGGTGGGAGGACGTTTGGCACTGGGGAGAGCCTGGAAGTCTTCTACCTGTGTGATTAAAGTGGGGCGGAGGGATGTAAATAGCCTCAAGGAAAGCTAGGCGTCTGGGGTCGTTCTCTTGGTCTAGTATGGTAGTGTGTTGGTCTAGGTCTGGTCGAGTGAGGGCCTGGTGGAAGGAGGCTTTGTAGTGTGATTTAATTGTGCCATTTTGGAGATACATGGCGAGACGTCTTGACTGTCGGGTCCGCGTCATCACGATGTAAGAATGTGGCCCACAGTCCACATTGTTGCAGGTAGATGATGTGGTCTTCAAGTAGAGACGTCTTGGTCAGGGCAGGTTGGTTACGGAGGAGGAGGTGGGAGGTTTTCTTAGACTTATAGTAAATGATGAGTTTGATATGCTGTTCGGGGTTGGTGGGGAGTACGTTTTTCTTGAGTATTCCTTGTATGATAGCCTCATCAGTTTTTTTGTTCGGAGGACATTTGGTTCCTGTAGTAGATCTTCATGTCATCGTTGGGTGTAGGGGCTTCATCCATGTACCATTTTTCTAGGTATTTATTGATGGCTTGCTGAACATCGGAGTTACTGTAGCCATTATTTATGAGGACTTGGGTGAGGCTGCCAAGTTCAACGTGAGTGTCCTTCCAACTGGTGCAATGGGAAAGGGCCCTCCTGACATAGGCGTTGATAGTAGAGCAGAGATATCTTTAAATGCATTGTTAAATGTCTATGCTTGCATATGTATTTAATTTTGATTATTGCATTTCATATGTGTGTTTACATTATTTTGGTTGTGTACTATAATATGGGCTAATGGATGCACAAATACATTTTATATTTATGATTATTTGGGATTTAAGCAAAATATCAACCTTTTGAAGATTAAGCCGCATTTTGACCGTTTATTCTGGCTATTATTAGAAAATTTTATGCACCTTACGAAAATCAGTGGACATCTAAAGGGTAAAGACTATAGCAATTAACCCTCTGATGATGGGCTGGTCTATCAGAGTGAGAACTGAGCGATCTCTGCCATACCCATAGCTTACGCTGACTGCTCCTTTTACTTACATATTTTCTAGATCTCAAGTGACGGCGTCTTTTCCGTGGATTGACCTCCCAATCTACCAAGATTGGAAGCCAAAGCGTCACATTTTTCCTTTGCCCCTCAACTTTCTCTTTATAATTGCTGAGGGGCACAGGGCCCTGGGTGGGGCTTTGGTTTCCCGGGCGTTTCCGCGCCCTCCTCAGCTCCCCGCCATGGAGTGGCTTCGGTCACCCAGGCTTTATTGTGGTCCGCAGGGAGGGTTCTGTGGGGGCACTCGGCTATGGCCTTTGCCTTGCTCGGGGCCTTGGGGCTGTTCGGCCAGGCAGTTTGGGGAACAGCAACAACAACAACCCTCTGACTTCCATAAACCCTTTCTAATCTTAATAAAATTGTCTACTATTAACCAGAAAACAGAAAATAATTAGGTTATCTTATCTTGAAAGGGTTAATATTGGGATAACAATACTTTTCATTGGTTCACTCATAACTCCATAACTCACTCATAACTCCAGTGACGTCTTTTTCAGTATGTTCTGGCAACTATTAGATTATTTTATTTATCTTAGGAAGGACCTCAGACAATTAAAAGGGCTCCAGACCACATTGATTAATCCTTTTAGCTAGCACAGATCCTTCCTAAGTTGCATAAAATCGTCTAATAGTTGCCAGAATATAATGAAAAGGATGTCACAGATACTGAATGGGTTATACGACCTCTGCTATTCTGGTATGTAAGTCACTAAAGTCACGTAAATATCACACCGAAAAAATAAAACAAGAATAGTTCAGTTTTATTATTTATTTTATTACTGATATATTTACACAAAATAACATACATGATACGAGGCCTAAAAAAGCTGCTTCCGTCATATAAGGTGTGTCTATATAGTAATTATATATTTTATAATATATAGGGATGATGTACGTAAAACACAAAAGGAAACTGATGATGCGGTTTGGTCTGACACAGAGAGAGAGAGAGAGGGAGAGAGAGAGAGAGAGAGAGAGAGAGAGAGAGAGAGAGGGAGGGGGGGGGGTAAATATGGAACTATGCTACTTAAGAATACACAGAGATGATGTAGTGCAAGACATCCATTCTATTACACCCATATTAACTCTTTCAGGGCCGGGGGTTGCTGTTTAGTATTCATAAATAAAATTATGTTAATCTCATAATTACCTCTCCCAAATTTGTGTTCTGCCCACAACTCACTCAAAGACAATTGCAGAGGTTGAAGTAATTAAACTAAATGTTTCTAAACACCCCTGATGGTCACAAGGTTTTAAAGTATCGTTGTAAGGATGCAATCGCGTCCAGAGGTGCACGAAGGGGTTAACACTTACGCTGCAGGCACTCTTGAATGATTAACCCTCCTGGCCCGGTTGTCATTTTAAAATGACACCACGAATTAAGGGCAGGAGCCCGGGTGTCATTTTAAAATCTGTAAGCTTGAAAGCCTATTCAGCTTGGTCTGAACGCCGTGCGTCCGACGCATGTAAACAAAGCCGATCGTTACGTCACCGCACCTCCGAAAACAAGAAAGAGAAGACTCGTTTGTTATTGTATGTCTGTATGTCGTTGTTTCAGTAGTGAAAAAATCGTCATATTGCTAACATCGCCTGCAAGTGCTCTCCACTGAAATCGTCATCACAACTGAACCAGTTGACATAGAGAGCTCTACTCAACGCCAGTCTACAGATTGGAAACCGCACTACATTTATAGATGCGTGGGAAATTTCTAGCAGTTAAACTAAACAAAAATACGGTAGCCTAGGCCTAGACGTTTTTCGGCCAGATCGCCCGGGTAGCCCACACTGTCATTTTGAAAGCCTGCCCGGGCCAGGAGGGTTAAGCAAGTGTCTGAATGAAATTAAATGTATTCGGCTAAAAACTAAAAGAAAATAGCTTCAAAATTACACCAGAACGAGCTTCGTAGCGCGCGGGGCTTATCCGTAGCGCTACCATAGGCATCGGCAAATATTCGCAAATAATGAGCAATGTCGCGCTACATTTGCCTTTAGCAGCGCTGCATAGGTCTCGCGAGATATGAATCTCACTCCTCAGTGCACCAGCCACCGGGCTGGAGAGTGGACGGGGGCCTGCTGCGCTCCCACTCACTCGCACTCGTCTCCACGTCTCCACAGGCTTTAAGGGCCTGTAAATTGCATTAAATTGCCAGAACGTTCCTGAACGGCTTCTGCAGCCAAAGGGTTCAGGGGAGATTATATATTATTCTGGGGCCTCTTCGGCCCATTGTTTTGGTGATTTTAAGTCCTTTCAACCCATTTCTTTATCAATGTTAAGACCTTTCGTACCAATTAGGTGTCAATTTTTTTCCTGACAAGCGATAGCAAGCCTGTAACTTAAGAGTAACCAGCTTTCGGCCGGTATAATTTTCTACCGAAAAATGTACACATTAATCTAGAAAGGGTATCTTGCGGATTTTTTTTTTAAGCTTAAAGGATTTCTAGGGAGGAAATTAAATAAATGATACAAAATAATATATCGACCAATAAATAAACCCTTCCCCCTTAAGTGGACAGTTGCTCTAGTCTGTACATTATAAGTAGGCCAGGAATCGTCACTCCTAACCTCTGTAGCTCAAAAAGGGCTAGAGTAAATGGGCTGTAAATATTCACACCTAGTCCCTGACTGACCTTTCCCAAATGGTTGAAATATTAGCTCGATTACTCTAGTTCTTATAGAGTTATAGAGGATAATGTTCAAGAGTTTTGGCCTATATACTTGGAACAGGGTATAGGATTTGTAAACAACGATGAAATGCCAGATTGAAATACAGTTTTGGATGTTACGATAATAAAGTACTTTTAATATAACAAAAATCAATAATGAATTAACTTCACTGTGTATCACTAACCAACTCAGAACAAGCTGGTTCCATGATGATTAATCCTCTCAAGATTCGGTTACGCATTTCTTTTTTGTTTTCTAATAATAATAATAATAATAATAATAATAATAATAATAATAATAATAATGTTCACGTTACTTATATAGCGCCATTTCTCTCTAGCCCTCACTCTGAGATTCAATAGCGCTCGTCCACAGTTCGAGCGACGCTATTACCCATTTCCTTTCTCAAGGGAAATGGTACCGGCTACCAGTGTATGCGAAAAATCTTCATGCCTGAGCGTGGGATTGAACTCGGGTCACCCGGGGTGGGAGGCCGAGACGTTCTCCACTACACTACCGAGCCGGTCTATCATAAGACGATTTTTTTCAGATCAGGAAGGGTATGTGGACTTGGAGAGTTAATTGAGATAGTGTAATTTTAAGCTTTATGGAGGTCTAGGGAACAAACTAAAAACCTCCCCTTAAAGGTGACCATCCAAGAGAGAGAACCTAAGATGAAGATGATGATTCGGGATGACAACAACTGGATGATAGGAGAATACAATAAAGGGAGGCGCCGTATACGAGGCACCCCCAACTGGAAGTACTAGCCCAGGTTGAAGGCGTTAATAGAGCCCACGGCATTACTCCGAGGTTCACACATCCTTCGCAGGTTGTAGGCTTGTCCCTGATAAATAAAGGCAGTATTATTAGCAAAACAAAATACAGTATAATTATGTAAAAAAAATAAACATAAATAAGTAACACCCCGTTCTTAACAGTAATAATAAATTACAAACCCCAATGTACTTGAATAAAATAATGAAAGTATATGGACCTCCCGGGATTCGAACTCGGGACACCACACCCAGAACATAAGCACTAAACCATTACACCACCAACACAGTTAAAGCCAAAGTTCTTACCTGATCCTATAGACAGCACTCGAACTATATAAAAAAACACACACATAAAAAAGCCACTCCGACAGCTTCCTCTCTCTCCAACACCCCTTCTCCCCTCTCCACACTCTTCAGAAAATAGGAAAAGTAGAAAGTAGCTACGAGGTGCCATTGTAAAGGCTTATCTCTCAATACCTTCACCTGACCTGACCTGACGTATTTTTTTAGTTTTTTTAATCAGGGAGTCAAACGAAAGACTATTGAAAACCCGTCCTAAAACATAATTCCTTTTTAGTCAATGTTAATACATTGACAAAGTTTATATAATGCTTCAAAGTTCCTTATTATGTCCTTCAATGTGGTATAATGGCCAACACAAAGCCATTTCTCGATAATTATCCTGCATTTCGTGTCATATTAGGGGGGATGGGCCGGTTTTCTGGACCACTTTATCCCTCATGTTTAGCCCCTTTTGTTTTCAGATGCTAAAATGTTTGCCCCATTAGTTAGTCGATTTTAAGACCTTTCGCCCCATTTCTTCGTCAATATTTAGACCTTTCGTGCTATTTAGGCGTCGATTTTTTCCCTGGCGAACGATAGTGAGCCTGTAATGTTGGAAGAGCCGGCCTTTGGCCGGGAGATTTTTCTACCGAAATATTTACAAATTAATCTAGAATGGGGATCTAATGGATGTTTTTTTTTTAAATTTGATGGAGGTCTAGGGAGGAAACTAGAAAAATAATAAATACATGCAAAAATCGCCCAAAAAGTGAACCATCTCCCCTTAATTCAAGTCTTGAAACCAAATTGGCCTGGTTTGCCATCCTAGTTTTTATACCTGATAAGTAATCATATAACTTTATACAGATAAGAAAAATAATCTTAATTAATATTCATTCTTAGCATCAATCACCCCCAAATATAATTAATGAAAGCGTGTGATCCGGCCGCGATTCGAACGCGGGACACCACATATAGAACTTAAACACTAACCATTACACCACCAAACAAAGCAATTTTTTTACCTGATCCTATAAATAAACCAGCACTCGACCTATTATGAGTGTTTATAAACCTTACCTGATCTTACTCGACCTATTACGGGGGCTTATATACCTTATCTGATCATATTCGACCTATTACGAGGGCCTTCATACCTTACCTGATCTTACTCGACCTATTACGAGGGCCTTCATACCTTACCTGATCTTATCCGACTTATTACGAGGGCTTTAATACCTTACCTGATCTTACTCGACCTATTACAAGGCACACTGTGTCTTGTGTGAGTGTGTGTGTGTGTGAGTGTGTGTGTGTCGTTGTGGTTGTGTGTGTGTGTGTGTGTGTGTGTGTCGGTGTGGTTGTGTGTATATGTGTGTTTGTGTTGATGAGTGTGTGTGTGTTTATATCCCGCTATGTATGTGTATGCTGTGGTTGTTTACATGTGTATTAGCAAATAGTCGTGTATTCTTAGTTCCATAAACAACATCTCTAAATATTCTTCATGTTTCACTATAATATTGTTTTCTCTTAATTTGTGTTTGTGATGTTTTGGCGTCTGAATGTTTTTACAGCTCTTTTATTTAATTCTGTTCGATATATCCTTTAAGGGGGGGTCACCGGCTTTTTTTGTCTTTCTCTTCTTTTCTCTCTTTCCGTGGCTTGTATCCATTCGGCCCCATTCAGCCAACTGTTTTAAGACGTGTATCCCCATCCAGGTGTCGATTTCTTCCTGGCGAGCGATAGCGAGCCAGCATTGTATGGAGAAATCCGGCTTCGCCGGAGAAATTTTTCTATCAAAAAATGTACAAATTTAGCATGCTCTCAAAACAAAAAATATATATATGCTGGCTCACTACCACTCGCCAGGAAAATATTGACACCTGAATGGAGGTAAACGTCTTAAAACAGTAGGCTGAATGGGGCCGAATGGATACAAGCCAGGGAAAGAGAGAAAAGGAGAGAAAATATCGTAAGGAAAAACAAGACCGTGCCCAGTCATTGAAGATCGCCACCAGACAATGCACGACTGTTCACGAAAATGTTGGTCTCCTGGCGGTCTCGTAGCGTCTGGACCGCTGTGTGAAAGGGGCTTTACTCAATACCCCACGTTCAGTTGCCCACATAAATTTTGTTACTCTCCATGAGATCATGAGATCATACGTAGAAATATAATGAGCATGCTTCAATTACGAGTGTAGTTGCTTATGCATTGGTTAGCTCATCTAATTAGTCAACTGATAATTAAAAGAAGCCATACTCGCAATTGCCGACTTGCGAGTTTCGTTCTATAAGGAAGTTGGAGCTGTAGACATCGATATTTAACATAATTACCAGCTAAAATACGGTCGTAGTACATTTATAAATACATAAAACCCAATTCAACATACCATAATATATCCATCAGAAACTTATTAATTATTCTTTCATTTCTGTTTAATATCGATGTTCACGGCTCCAACTTCCTTATAGCCTGAAACTCGCAAGTGGTCAATTCATTCATAGTAATTTACTCTCATACATAATATCACGAGGAACAAAACTTATGTGGGGAACTGTACGTATAGGGCGACTTACATCAGGACATCCGGGACTTGGTGGGACGGGGGGCACAGTTCGGGTTGACCGCTTGACAGGGGCGCGGGCCGGGAGTATTCTGCAAAGGGTGAACAAACGAATAAGAGGCATATAGATAAATATTCATACTGTATTGAACATGTATATGTCCAGAACGTTTTCACTGGTCAAAGAAGTGTGAGTGTTATGCATAATGTAACTAGAACCTAAGGAGGAGGTAGTAATAAGTGTGAGTGTTATGCATAATGTAACTAGAACCTAAGGAGGAGGTAGTAATAAGTGTGAGTGTTATGCATAATGTAACTAGAACCTAAGGAGGAGGTAGTAATAAGTGTGAGTGTTATGCATAATGTAACTAGAACCTAAGGAGGAGGTAGTAATAAGTGTGAGTGTTATGCATAATGTAACTAGAACCTAAGGAGGAGGTAGTAATAAGTGTGAGTGTTAAGGAGGAGGTAGTAATAAGTGTGAGTGTTATGCATAATGTAACTAGAACCTAAGGAGGAGGTAGTAATAAGTGTGAGTGTTATGCATAATGTAACTAGAACCTAAGGAGGAGGTAGTAATAAGTGTGAGTGTTAAGGAGGAGGTAGTAATAAGTGTGAGTGTTATGCATAATGTAACTAGAACCTAAGGAGGAGGTAGTAATAAGTGTGAGTGTTAAGGAGGAGGTAGTAATAAGTGTGAGTGTTATGCATAATGTAACTAGAACCTAAGGAGGAGGTAGTAATAAGTGTGAGTGTTAAGGAGGAGGTAGTAATAAGTGTGAGTGTTATGCATAATGTAACTAGAACCTAAGGAGGAGGTAGTAATAAGTGTGAGTGTTATGCATAATGTAACTAGAACCTAAGGAGGAGGTAGTAATAAGTGTGAGTGTTATGCATAATGTAACTAGAACCTAAGGAGGAGGTAGTAATAAGTGTGAGTGTTATGCATAATGTAACTAGAACCTAAGGAGGAGGTAGTAATAAGTGTGAGTGTTATGCATAATGTAACTAGAACCTAAGGAGGAGGTAGTAATAAGTGTGAGTGTTATGCATAATGTAACTAGAACCTAAGGAGGAGGTAGTAATAAGTGTGAGTGTTATGCATAATGTAACTAGAACCTAAGGAGGAGGTAGTAATAAGTGTGAGTGTTATGCATAATGTAACTAGAACCTAAGGAGGAGGTAGTAATAAGTGTGAGTGTTAAGGAGGAGGTAGTAATAAGTGTGAGTGTTATGCATAATGTAACTAGAACCTAAGGAGGAGGTAGTAATAAGTGTGAGTGTTATGCATAATGTAACTAGAACCTAAGGAGGAGGTAGTAATAAGTGTGAGTGTTATGCATAATGTAACTAGAACCTAAGGAGGAGGTAGTAATAAGTGTGAGTGTTTATGCATAATGTAACTAGAACCTAAGGAGGAGGTAGTAATAAGTGTGAGTGTTATGCATAATGTAACTAGAACCTAAGGAGGAGGTAGTAATAAGTGTGAGTGTTATGCATAATGTAACTAGAACCTAAGGAGGAGGTAGTAATAAGTGTGAGTGTTATGCATAATGTAACTAGAACCTAAGGAGGAGGTAGTAATAAGTGTGAGTGTTATGCATAATGTAACTAGAACCTAAGGAGGAGGTAGTAATAAGTGTGAGTGTTATGCATAATGTAACTAGAACCTAAGGAGGAGGTAGTAATAAGTGTGAGTGTTATGCATAATGTAACTAGAACCTAAGGAGGAGGTAGTAATAAGTGTGAGTGTTATGCATAATGTAACTAGAACCTAAGGAGGAGGTAGTAATAAGTGTGAGTGTTATGCATAATGTAACTAGAACCTAAGGAGGAGGTAGTAATAAGTGTGAGTGTTATGCATAATGTAACTAGAACCTAAGGAGGAGGTAGTCATTGTTTCTGGACCCCCTTCTCCCTCATGTTAAGCATATTAGTGTTGAGGTTTTAAGACGTTGTTACGTTAGTTTGGCGATTTTGAGATCTTTCGCTTCATTGTTTTGTCATTATCAAGATCTTTCGCTTCATTGTTTTGTCAATATCAAGATCTTTCGTGCCATTTAGCTGTCGATGTTTCCTGGTGAGCGATAGCCATCCTGTAATTTTAGAAGGAATCGGCCTTCGGCCGGGACATTTTTCTACCGAAAAATGTACAAATATATTTTAAAGGGGGTCTAGGAGGTGTGTTTTTTTTAAGCTTGATGGAGGTCTAGCAAGGAAACTAAAAAATAAAGGAGTTAATTAATAAATAGACCAAAAATACAAGCACTATCCCCTTCACTGTTAATATAACCGTGCACTAACCCGTGAGGCACCAATAATGTATCGGTGACTAATGATAGATCCGTACCCTCAAGTTTGTTAATCCAAGTAGGGCTGAGGTTTCAGTCGGTATCACACAAGCGATTTTTCACTCAACATTTAAACTCAACACTGGTCTGGCAGCTTATTAGGTCAGTATTTATACTTTGTTGGTTACCTAAATTCATCTACCATCAATCTAGTTTCCGATACCAGTGCAAAGTATTCCAGAAATGTTGCCAGAAAAATGTTAATTATCGAATGGTGAGTATGAAAGCTCTCGTGTGATACCGGCTTTACTCCCCTTCATCTTAAACGGAGGATTATAGTTTGCTCTCTAGACCTCTATCAAGCTTAAAAAACACCCCCAAGACCCCCTTCAAGATAAATGTGTACATTTTTCGGTAGAAAAATGTCCCGGCCAAAGGCCGATTCCTCTTAAATCACAGGCTCGCTATTGCTCGGCAAAATAAACAAATTCGACACCAATATGACACGAAAGGTCTTCATATTGACTCCAACAGAGCTTGTAAATAGGAAGCGTTACCGATGCAAAGGTCAGTTCTTTTGCCTAAACATTGTGTCGTCCCTGTTTTGGTTTGTTTATTTTGCAAGTTGGATGACCTAGATGTGTGTGAATTTGTATTTTGTATATGTGTGTTCATTGTTTTCTGTTGTGTTGTCCCTATTCTGGCTCTGTCTTGAGTCGCCCCCCGCCCCCACCCAAAAAAAAAAAAAAAAAAAAAAAAAAAAGTGTGGATTGGGCCTGAGTATATAGATAGATAGATAGATAGATAGATAGATAGATGGACACTATAATTCACCCAATTCGTTACTTTTGAAAACAGGACATAACATAACCCTTACAGCCAAACGTTAACCCCTTCTATATCGACGACGTCTTTTTGGTTTGACTTCAGCTACATTTAGACGATTTTATGGAGCTTAGGAAGGATATATGGTAGCTAATAGGATCAATTATGGAGCTTAGGAAGGATATATGGTAGCTAATAGGATCAATTATGGAGCTTAGGAAGGATATATGGTAGCTAATAGGATCAATTGAGGTAGTCTGCAGCCTGTTAATGGGTAGACGTCTTTCTTAAGCTGAAGAAAGTCGTCCAATAGTAGCTAGAATAAAAATGAAAAAGACGTCGCCTGTACAGAAGGGGTTAATGTCCGCTAAGTCATCTTGTTTATCATGTACAGAAGGGGTTAATGTCCGCTAAGTCATCTTGTTTATCATGTACAGAAGGGGTTAATGTCCGCTAAGTCATCTTGTTTATCATGTACTCAGGTCAGTATGGACTATCAAGGGGAGGCGGGCCGTTTGTTTGGTCTATTAATTCATTTATTCATATATTTTGTTTAGTTTCCTCCCTAGGCCTCCAACAAGCTTAGAGAAATACCCCCTAGACCCCCCTTCAAGATAAATTTGTACATTTTTCGGTAGAAAAATGTCCCGGCCGAAGGTCGATTCCTCTTAAAATTGCAGGTTCGCTATCGCTCGCCAGGAAATAATCGACACCTAAATGGCACGAAAGGTCTTAAATTTGATAACAAAATGGGGCGAAAGGTGTTAAAATCGCCAAACTAATGGGCCAAACGTCTTATAATCTCAAAACTAGTGAGGCTAAACATTAGGGAGAAGGGGGTCCAGAAAAACGGTCTGCCTCCCCTTAACCCTATTTGATCCGAGGATGTCTTTTTGGATCTCCCCTGTTTCGCTACATTAGTTTGGAGATTTCAAGAAGTTTCACCCCATTAGTTTGGCGATGATAATAAGATGCTTCACCCCTTTCAGGCGTCGATTCTTCTCTGGGCGAGTGATAGCGAGCCGGTAACTTAAAGGAAATCGGCCTTCAGTCGGATTTGATTTTTATTTTTTAAATCGAAAAATATACAAATCTAGGTTGAAGGGGATCTACTGTAGGCATTGTTTTTTCACTCTGAGGGAAGTCTGGGAAAGCCGTTTTGTTATCCCAAGGGACAAACGAAAATACATTGCTCGAAAATGGCAAAAGAATGCAAAATCCTCAATAATAAGTGGATTACATAACATAGTCAGTTTTAGAAGGGGTCGGATTACTATAGGGTTACTATAGTCCATTTATTATAATCAGGCTAAACATGTTGACCACTAACCTCTGTACCTCTAAGGCGTCTGGAGTGATCGAGCTGATATTTCTACCATTTGGGAGGAGTCAGCCAGGGAACAGGAGTTGAAATTTACAGCCCCTTTGCTCTAGCCCTGTTTGAGTTACAGAGGTTAGGCGTTACGATTTCTGACCCACGTGTAATGAAAGGACTCTGCCTATACACGTCTCCCGCGATTTACGATTGGGTTAAGGGGAGGTATTTAGTTTGTTCCCTACTTTTTCATCAAGCTTAAAATTACACCCCCTAGACCCCCTTTCAAGATAAATTTGTACATTTTTCGGTAGAAAAATGTCCCGGCCCAAGGCCGGTTCCTCTTAAATTACAGGCTCGCTATCGCTCGCCAGGAAAAAATCGACACCTAAATGGGACGAAAGGTCTTAAAAGTGACATAAATGGGGGGGGGGGGGGAAGTTCTTAAAATCGCCAAACTAATGGGGCGAACGTCTTAAAATCTCAAAAGTTATGGGGCTAAACATGAGGGAGAAAGGGGTAAAGAAAAAAATCCCTCAAGTGGAAATCTCCCCTTAAGTTCTTGAAAGCATGGTCTTAACACTATCTGGTGCAACGTCTTGGGGGTTATTATGGTATTTTGTTGTATTATTATTGAGGTTTTTATTTGGTTTAGCCATTTTCGAACAATGTGTTTTTAGTTTAACGGTAGACTTGGAAAAACGCCTCTCCAAACCCCCTTCAAACTAAAAAAACGTCCGCCAGACCCCTTTCAAGCTAAACGTGTACATTATTCGGTAGAAAAATTTCCCGGCCGAAGGCCGGGTTCTCCTAAATTGCGGGCTCGCTATCGCTCGCCCAGGAAAAATCGACTACCTTATTGGGTTGAAGCATCATATAATCGCCAAACTAATGCGATGAAACGTTTTAAAATCTCCAAGCTAATGGAGTAAAACTGGGAGGCTCCAAATTGGCCCGCCCTGCACCTAATAGGCTTAAATAGAAAAATCACATAGCAAACCCTACAATGAATGGGGTAAATGGGGACGCGTTCTCGGACCAGCCATACCCCAAACACAAACACCTGTAAGGGGAGGCAGTTGTGTTGTCCAGTCCTCCTCCTCCCTCATGTTGTCCAGTCCTCCTCCTCCCTCATGTTGTCCAGTCCTCCTCCTCCCTCATGTTGTCGAGTCCTCCTCCTCCCTCATGTTGTCCAGTCCTCCTCCTCCCTCATGTTGTCGAGTCCTCCTCCTCCCTCATGTTGTCCAGTCCTCCTCCTCCCTCATGTTGTCGAGTCCTCCTCCTCCCTCATGTTGTCCAGTCCTCCTCCTCCCTCATGTTGTCGAGTCCTCCTCCTCCCTCATGTTGTCCAGTCCTCCTCCTCCCTCATGTTGTCCAGTCCTCCTCCTCCCTCATGTTGTCGAGTCCTCCTCCTCCCTCATGTTGTCCAGTCCTCCTCCTCCCTCATGTTGTCGAGTCCTCCTCCTCCCTCATGTTGTCCAGTCCTCCTCCTCCCTCATGTTGTCGAGTCCTCCTCCTCCCTCATGTTGTCCAGTCCTCCTCCTCCCTCATGTTGTCCAGTCCTCCTCCTCCCTCATGTTGTCCAGTCCTCCTCCTCCCTCATGTTTAGTCATATTAGATATGAAATTTCAAAACATTCGACCCATTAGTTTGGCAATTTTCAGACCTTTTGCCCCATTTCTTTGCCAATGTTAAGACCTTTTGTGCCATTTAGGTGTCGATTTTTTCCTGGCGAGCGATAGCGAGCCTGTATTTGAAGAGGAATCGGCCTTCGGCCGGGAAATTTTTTACCGAAAAATTTACAAATTTATATCGAAGGGGGGTCTTATGGGTGTTTTTTTAAGCTTGATAGAGGTTTAGAGAGCAAAGTAAACCCCCTCCTTAAACCATTGAGCTGAACCAGTAAATAATGCTGCACAATACCGTCTGAGCTGCCTTAATATCGTAAATGGGGTCATCGGATAGTGAGGGAGACATGTAACATGTATTGTGATGATATGACTCACGTGTCGCGACATTTGGCGTTGATATCCCTGACAGCACCAGCCCGACAGCCCACCAGTCGGGTCTCGAACACGTTGCCTGGGGTAGCGTGGGGTAGTGGGGAGCGGCGCCCCCTGTGGTGACCTTCCCCGCCCAGCACACCGCTCATCAGGGTACTCACACTGTTTAAGTTAGTTACAAAATTAGTTACAAAATTAGTTACAAAATTAGACAAGATGTTTTTCAGTGTATAGTCCAAATATTCTCCAATAAGTTCATTAGAGTTCCACTGTTAAATATAGTGATACAATGTTAACCCTATTTGCCACAGTGTGTAAAGACATTGATGCTCTATCGAGACGTGAAGAAAAGTATATCAACTTGATTATTTTTAATTAGTAGGATGTGAACTCGAATTTTAGTGATTAATGTAAGAATTCGTAAATACTAAATACTTTTTAGATAGCTATATTTCCTTCAGAGTATTAATAGTAGCAGTTAAATGCATATTAAATATCCAAGGGAGTGATTATTATAATATTTGTGATTTTTTTTTTTTTTTTTTTTTTTCTATGTGAGTGAGGGAGGCAAAAAGCAGAACTGCCTATAGCGAGTGCCTCCCCAAAAGTTGAAGGAGTGACAGGGCCAAAATCAAGGGACGTTCTAGCCAAAATGCCTGGACACACGGAGTTTGAAGCAATTTAAGTCATAGGAAGAGGGAAAGACTGATTCTGGGAGAGAGTTCCAGAGCTCAGCTGTTGAATAGAAGAAAGACTGAGAGTAACGTTTCACTCTTGGGTTGGAGAGTTGCACAGAGTAGGGGTGGGATTGTGTTGCAAGACGGGTACCACGTGCCCTACGTAAAGGAGGTGATATACACTGGAAAAGCTCTGAGGAACACTGATTATTATAGTAGCGATAGAATAGCGAGAGAGATGCAACGTTGCGGCGAAGAGAGAGAGATTGCAGAGAGTTGGTGAGTGGACGGGAGTTAATAATGCGAAAGGCCTTCCTTTCAATTTTGTCTAGGAGAGCGGTGTGAGAGGAACCTCCCCACACAAGTGAACAATACTCAATACAAGGACGCACTATGCCCCTGTACAGAGCAAGAAGCTGAGCAGGGGTACTAAGGTGGTTGAGCACACCCAGCTTCTGGGAGGCTGCCTTAGCAAGACTGGTAATATGGTCCTTCCAACTGAGAGCAGAAGAAAAAGAGACACCAAGAATATTGAGAGAGGATGAAGGATTGATTTTTGTATTGTTGAAGAATACGGGATAGTCCGCAGGGAGTTCCTGACGGTAGATAGATGGAGAAATTGGGTTTTGGAAGCATTAAAGGTAACAAGGTTTTCTCTGCCCCAATTGGAGATAGTAGTTAGATCAGAATTTAAATGTTCTATGGCTTCATTCCGTTTGTCGTTGAGGAATTGCTGGCTTGGGCGTTCTGAAAAACTAATGGAGTAGTGTAAGGTTGAGTCGTCTGCGTATGAATGGATGGGAGTTGAGGTACAGTTGAGAAGGTCATTTATAAAAATTAGAAAGAGAATAGGAGATAGGACAGAGCCCTGAGGAACACCGGAGTTTATAGGGTGAGGAAGTGAGCGATGGCCATCCACAACCACAGCTATGGAACGGCCGGAGAGGAAATTAGAGACAAAGGCACAGATGGAGGGATAGAAACCGAAGGAGGGTAGTTTAGAAATTAAAGATTTGTGCCAGACTCTATCAAAGGCTTTCGATACGTCTAGTGCAATAGAAAAAGTCTCACCGAAGTCTCGAAAGGAGGATGACCGAGAGTTAGTAAGATATGAAAGAAGATCACCAGTAGAGCGACCCTTAAGGAAGCCATACTGGCGATCTGAGAACAGATTATGAGAAGATAAATGCTTAAGAAACTTGGATGCAAGAATAGTTTCAAAAACTTTAGAAATACAAGAGATGAGAGCAATTGGACGATAGTTGGAGGGTTGAGAGCAGTCACCCTTCTTTGGGACAGCTTGAATGAGAGCAAACTTCCAGCATGAAGGGAAGAGGTTAGAGGATAGACAGAGACGAAAGAGTTTGCCTAGGCAGGGAGTCAGCACGGAAGCACAGTTTTTGAGTACAACAGGAGGAACACTGTCCGGACCGTATGCCTTATTAGTATTAAGCCCAGAGAGGGTAGAAAGTACATCTTTAGAAGAGATTAAGATATTAGGCATAAGTAAGAGAGAGGAGGGTGGAGAGGGAGGTATAGCACATGATTATCTTAGTAGCTATTCAATCACTAGTGCTATCAACCACCAATAAGTCCGTAAGGGTTATTCAGGATATAATGTATCTTTTCCTCTTACCCTTTGTAGAAACTGTGCAGTTCGTGATTGGTCGGCTTCTGGAGGTAACTGAGATCAGGAGTTTGTGCAGGACCGGAATCAACCAAGCCAGTCACCTTGGTCAAGAGGTGGCCCTGCCTTACATCCAGGCTAGGCCTAGATCCGTGTCCCATGACAGCCTTAGCCTGCGGACGGGCGTGGAATTGGCTCTGAGCCTGTGGACGGGCGTGGAATTGGCTCTGAGCCTGCTGACGGGCGTGGAATTGGTTCTGAGCCTGCTGACGAGCACTGATGGATCTAGCCATGGACAAGAAGCCGGATTCTTCAAACATCTCCAACGACTCTTGCTCATTGCTGTACAAGAAGGCATTTGGGTTGAAGGCATTTGGGTTGAAGGCATTTGGGTTGAAGGCATTTGGGTTGAAGACATTTGGGTTAAACTTGGGATTACCGAAGGCGTCCGTCATGTGGGTCGTCTGCGGGTGAACAGTTGGGGACATGTGGGGCTGCATCTGGGTCCTGGTGGGTGCTATGTTTCTATGGGGCATCTGTGAGGTGGTGGTCTGGGGCAGGCGGGGGTTCAAGAAGGGGTTTGCCTGGGACACCGGGGTGCTGACGGCTGGTGCGGTCACTCGGCTGCCTGGTTGTCCCACTGCTGAAGGCTGACCTGGCCTGCCGGACATAATGTGGCCCGATTGGCCAGAGAATCTTTGGCCAGTTGATGACATTCCTGATTGGCCGGAGAATTGTTGGCCAGTTGATGACATCCCTGATTGGCCAGCTATTCTTTGGCCAGTTGATGACGTACCTGATTGGCCAGAGAATCGTTGGCCAGTTGACGACGTACCTGATTGGCCAGCGAATTGTTGGCCAGTTCCTGATTGGGTAGGCACTCTCTGGCCAATTGGTGATGCTCCTGATTGACCAGAGAATCTTTGTCCGGTAGAAGTTACTGTTATATGGCTAGGAACTTTAGTAGTGGGCCTTCCTGATTGACCAGAGAATGTTTGGCCATTATTCGCCATTCCTGATTGGCTAGTGAATCCTTGACCAGAAGTAGATGTTCCTGATTGGCTGGAAAATTGTCCACTACTACTTGACTGACCTGGGATTCGCTGACTGGTAGAAGTAAATCCTGATTGGCCGGACCCTTGACCGGTGGTAGAGAATCCTGATTGGCCGGTATTGGACATACTAGATTGGCCAGAAAATCCTTGTCCAGAGATGGAACCTCCTGATTGGCCAAAGTTTTGTCCAGATGCACCCGATTGGCCAGTAAAGCCTTGTCCAGAGGTTCCTGATTGGCCAGTAAATCCTTGGCCAGATGTTCCTGATTGGCCGGTAAAGCCTTGTCCTGATTGGCCAGTTGTTTGACCAGGAAAACCTTGTCCTGTTGAAGATGTTCCTGATTGGCCAGTAAAGCCTTGTTCTGATTGGCCAGTTGTTTGACCAGGAGAACCTTGTCCTGTTGAAGTTATTCCTGATTGACCGGTAAATCCTTGTCCTGTTGAAGATGTTCCTGTTTGCCCAGTAAATCCTTGTCCTGCTTGGCTAGTTGTTTGACCAGTAAAGCCTTGTCCCGTGGTAGAGACTCCTGCTTGGCTAGTAGGAATCTGACCACCGCTCGAACCCTGTATGACGACCGGCACCTGCGCCTGTAGGGTCGGCGTCTGCGGAGATTGAGGCGATAGAGGAGAGAGCGGGGATTGAGGAGTCAACGAGGATTGAGGAAGTTGTGGAGACAGCGGCGGTTGAGGAGACAGCGGTGGTTGAGGAGACAGAGGAGACAGCGGTGGTTGAGGAGACAAAGGAGACAGCGGTGGTTGAGGAGACAGCGGAGACAGCGGTGGTTGAGGAGACAGCGGAGACAGCGGTGGTTGAGGAGACAGCGGAGACAGCGGTGGTTGAGGAGACAGCGGCGGTTGAGGAGACAGCGGAGACAGAGGAGATTGCAAGGTAGGGGACAGGGGAGATACTGGCCTCTGCGGAGTTGCCGGGAGTTGCGTGGGCAGGTTCGCCGTGGCCTCCCGGGGTATGGGCGGACCATAAAACTCGGTGAAGAATTTCAGTGTCTGCTCGTCGAACACCTGGTAGCCGGCATCGTTGAGGTCGGTACACTCACCACGCAAGGATTCCAGGGCTAAAGAGTACCAGGTCTTGGCCGGACACACCCCTCCCATACCACCCATCTGTAATCAAACACACTATTAGGTCACTGGCAAAAGAAAACATGTTGGTATTGCCTTAGTCTCTTCTTTTTTTGGTATATATGTGTGATGTTTGTTTGATGTGTTTGTGTTTTTTGTGTGTGTGTGTTTTTTTTTTTTTTTTTTTTTTTTTTGTCCCTGTTCGGGCTCTGTTTCGAGTTGGCCACCCCCAGCTATAAAATAAATAAAATAATTATAATAAATAAATAAAATATAATAAAATGGGGTATGTGCCGGAGTATATAGATAGATAGATAGATAGATTGCCTTAGTGGGTTAGCTACAACATTAGGTAAGGTATAATAGCTCTGATTTTTTTCTTTTTCTATGTGGATGAGGGAGATGCCTGTGACGTGTGCCTCCCCCAGAGTTGAACGAGTGACAGAACCAAAATCAAGGAATGTTGTTTTGGCCAGACATATTCATATTTTTTTCACCAACCAACTTTACTTCTAAACCCAATTAATGAAATCAACAAACACATGTGGCACTCCAAGGACTAGAACCTAGGACACTCACACCGAAACTCCGCGCACTTATGCATTACGCTATTCCACTCATCTGGAAAGCAATGGAAAAATTAAGTTAGTACGCGAAGGAAAGACGCTCGTATAGATAGGTATTATTTCGACTGACCGATTTTGGCTAATGTTCGTAGCTGGAAACATGGAATCATTCACTTCAGCAATAAGTTATAGTCCGTTTATTATAGGTAGGCCAGAACTCCTACACTAATTTCTATAACTCATTATGGGGGTCACCTGCTAGTTTTATCTTCTTTTCTCTTTTTCTCTGGCTTTTATCCATTCGGTCCCATTCAGCCAACTGTTTTAAGACATTTATCATCATCCAGGTGTCGATTTCTTCCTGGCGAGCGATAGCGAGCCAGCATTGTATGGAGAAATCCGGCTTCGCGGGAAAAACTTTTCTATAGAAAAAAATAACAAATTTAGCCTGCTGTCAATTTTTGTTTTGAAAAATATGCTGGCTCGCTACCGCTCGCCAGGAAAAGATCGACACCTGGATGGGGAAAAACAGTAGGGGCCGAACTGAATGGGGCCGAATGGATACAACCCAGAGAAAAAGAGAGATAGATAAAAAAAACACGAGGTGGGCCCCCTTAACGACTAGAGTAATCGAGCTAATATTTCTACCGTTTAGGAAGGGTACATCAGGGAATAGGTGTGGAAATTGACAACCCATGTGCTCTAGCCCTTTTTGAGTTACAGAGGCTAGGATTCACGATGTCTGGCCTACCTATAATGAAGAGACTATAGTAACAGAACCAGTTGATGACAGATCCGGTAACTAAAGTATAAATCAACCAAATAAGTAGGCCAAACATCGTGTTAACCTCTGTAACTCAAAAAGGGCTAAAGCAAATGGGCTGTTAATTTCCACACCTATTCCCTGGCCGACCCATCCCAAATGGTAGACATACTAGCTGGATGACTCTAGTGGTTTGTGAGTTATAGAGGTTAATGTTCAAGGGTTTTGGCCTCCTTATTTGGAACAGGGTATAGTTAAAGTATTCAGACTTTTAAACACAAAGGCAATTGTGGCGTCCCTTTAAGGGGAGATCTCCACTTGAGGGATTTTTTTTCTTAACCCCTCTCTCCCTCATGTTTAGCCCCATTGCTTTTGAGATTTTAAGACGTTCGCCCCATTTCTGTCAATTTTAAGACCATTCGTGCCATTTAGGTGTCGATTTTTTCCTGGCGAGCGATAGCGAGCCTGTAATTTAAGTGGAACCGGCCTTCGGCCGGGACATTTTTCTACCGAAAAATGTACACATTTATCTTGAAAGGGGGTCTAGGGGGAGTAATTTTAAGCTTGATGGAGGTCTTGGGAATCAACTAAAACCCTCCCCTTAAATTGACGCTCTTTTTGTTCATCGATGTCGGAGAAAATGAGACGCAAGTGAACGATAATACACAGTCAATAACGGTTAAGTGAACGATAATACACAGTCAATAACGGTTAAGTGAACGATAATACACAGTCAATAACGGTTAAGTGAACGATAATACACAGTCAATAACGGTTAAGTGAACGATAATACACAGTCAATAACGGTTAAGTGAACGATAATACACAGTCAATAACGGTTAAGTGAACGATAATACACAGTCAATAACGGTTAAGTGAACGATAATACACAGTCAATAACGGTTAAGTGAACGATAATACACAGTCAATAACGGTTAAGTGAACGATAATACACAGTCAATAACGGTTAAGTGAACGATAATACACAGTCAATAACGGTTAAGTGAACGATAATACACAGTCAATAACGGTTAAGTGAACGATAATACACAGTCAATAACGGTTAAGTGAACGATAATACACAGTCAATAACGGTTAAGTGAACGATAATACACAGTCAATAACGGTTAAGTGAACGATAATACACAGTCAATAACGGTTAAGTGAACGATAATACACAGTCAATAACGGTTAAGTGAACGATAATACACAGTCAATAACGGTTAAGTGAACGATAATACACAGTCAATAACGGTTAAGTGAACGATAATACACAGTCAATAACGGTTAAGTGAACGATAATACACAGTCAATAATGGTTAAGGGGAGGAAGTTGGTTTTTAGAGTCCTCCTCCTCCCTCATGTTTAGCCCTAGTAGTTATGAGATTTCAAAACATCCGCTCCATTAGTTTGGCGTTTTCAGACCTTTTGCCCCATTTCTTTGCCAATATTAAAGACCTTTCGTGCCATTTAGGTGTTGATTTTTTTCCTGGCGAGCGATAGCGAGCCAGTAATTGAAGAGGAATCGGCCTTCGGCCGGATCATTTTTCTACCGAAAAATGTACAAATATATATCGAAGTGGGGGGTTTGTGAGTGTTTTTAAAAGTTTGATAGAGGTTTAGAGAGCAAACTAAACCCCTTCCTTAAGCCATTGAGCCGAACCAGTAAATTATGCTGCACAATACCGTCTGAGCTCCCTTAAATATCGGACAATCATTGACCATCATCACCATCAATACACACAAGCCAAGGAATTAGTCACGGGCCCAACAAACAACAAACTCACTTCCTCTCTCTCTCTGTACAAACAATGTGTGTGAGTACGTATGCTTGCATTTATTCATTTTAAGGGGGGGGGGGGTCACCGGCTTTTTTGTTTGTTCTCTCCTTTTCTCTCTTTCCCGGGCTTGTATCCATTCGGCCCCATTCAGCCAACTGTTTTAAGACGTTTATCCCCATCCAGGTGTCGATATCTTCCTGGCGAGCGACAGCGAGCCAGCATTGTATGGAGAAATCCGGCTTCGCCGGAGACATTTTTCTATCGAAAAATGTACAAATTTAGCTTGCTGTCAAAAAAAAAATAACCTAACGGAACGAACGTCTTAAAACCTGAAAACTAATATGCTAAACATGAGGGAGAAGGGGGTCCAGAAAAAACGAGTACTACCCCCTTAAAGACATCTTGAATACAATAATGATGTACGAATATCTATCCTTATCATTCTCAATTGACCTCTTGCGAGTTTCAGGCTATAAGGAAGTTGGAGCTGTAGATATCGATAGCAAATAGAAATGCAATAATAATGTAGGTTTCTGATGGCTAAACAGTATGTAGAATTGGGTTTTATGTATTGATAAATGTACTACAACCGTATTTTAGCTGGCCATTCTGCTAAATATCGATGTCTACGGCTCCAACTTCCATATAGAACGAAACTCACAAGGGGTCAATTGGGTCACTAAACAGAGAATGCGATGAACAATGAGATAAATACAAGTTTGGGTTAGCCCTGATGACTCGCTCTCTGTCTGGCCGGATATCCTTTTAATTAAGGGGGGATGGGCCGGTTTTCTGGACCACTTTCTCCCTCATGTTTAGCCCCACTAGTTTAGAGATTATAAGATGTTTGCCCCATTAGTTAGTCGATTTTAAGATCTTTCGCCCCATTTCTTCATCAATATTTAGACCTTTCGTGGTATGTTGGAAGAACCGGACTTCGGCCGGGAAAGTTTTCTACCGAAAATTGTACAAATTAATCTAGAAGGGAGATCTAATGGATGTTTGTTTTTAAATTTGATGGAGGTCTAGCGAGGAAACTAAGAAATAAAGGAATAAATAAATTAATAGACCAAAAAAACCGGCCCATCTCCCCTTAACCCAGTTACTGACGGGAAGCCCTTCATATAGTCTACATATAAAGGCTTAGTACTTGGCTTATTTTATACCTTGTTAAATATCAAGCGTGTTATAATAGTATGTATTATATTATATTATGTATTATTCTATATTATGTATTATTCTATATTATGTATTATATTATATTATGTATTATATTATATTATGTATTATTCTATATTATGTATTATATTATGTATTATTCTATATTATGTATTATTCTATATTATGTATTATATTATATTATGTATTATTCTATATTATGTATTATATTATATTATGTATTATATTATATTATGTATTATTCTATATTATGTATTATTATATTATGTATTATTCTATATTATGTATTATTCTATACTATGTATTATATTATGTATTATTCTATATTATGTATTATTCTATATTATGTATTATTCTATATTATGTATTATATTATATTATGTATTATTCTATATTATGTATTATTCTATATTATGTATTATATTATATTATGTATTATATTATATTATGTATTATTCTATATTATGTATTATTCTATATTATGTATTATATTATATTATGTATTATTCTATATTATGTATTATTCTATATTATGTATTATTCTATATTATGTATTATATTATATTATGTATTATATTATATTATGTATTATTCTATATTATGTATTATTATATTATGTATTATTCTATATTATGTATTATTCTATATTATGTATTATTCTATATTATGTATTATATTATATTATGTATTATTCTATATTATGTATTATTCTATATTATGTATTATTCTATATTATGTACTGTATATTATGTATTATATTATATTATGTATTATTCTATATTATGTATTATATTATATTATGTATTATTCTATATTATGTATTATTCTATATTATGTATTATATTATATTATGTATTATATTATATTATGTATTATTCTATATTATGTATTATATTATATTATGTATTATTCTATATTATGTATTATATTATATTATGTATTATTCTATATTATGTATTATTCTATATTATGTATTATATTATATTATGTATTATTCTATATTATGTATTATATTATATTATGTATTATTCTATATTATGTATTATTCTATACTATGTATTATATTATATTATGTATTATTCTATATTATGTATTATTCTATATTATGTATTATTCTATATTATGTATTATTCTATATTATGTATTATTTTATATTATGTATTATTCTATATTATGTATTATTTTATATTATGTATTATTCTATATTATGTATTATTCTATATTATGTATTATTCTATATTATGTATTATTTTATATTATGTATTATTCTATATTATGTATTATTTTATATTATGTATTATTTTATATTATGTATTTCTATATTATGTATTTCTATATTATGTATTTCTATATTATGTATTTCTATATTATGTATTTCTATATTATGTATTATTCTATATTATGTATTATTCTATATTATGTATTATTTTATACTTCGTTATGGTTAGGTTGGTTACTAAGCATAATCATACATTTTATGGGACATCATTCTATACAGTAGGTAGCGCCAACTAACTTGACAATTGTTTTGACCCCTGAACTTCTCACAACTCAAAGAGCATGAAAGCAATCGGGCTGACATTTCTATCATTAGGGAAGAGCCCACCAGGAAATAGGTGTGGATAATTACAGCCAGTTTGCTCTAGGCCCTTTTGAGTTATGAAGAGTTAAGGGGAGATTTCCACCTGGAGGATTCTTTTCTGGACCCCTTTCTCCCTCATGTTTAGCCCCATTGTTTTTGAGATTTTAAGACATTCGCCCCATTAGTTTGGCGATTTTAAGAACCCTCGCCCCATTTCTGTCAATTTTAAGACCATTCGTGACATTTAGGTGTCGATTTTTACCTGGCGAGCGATAGCGAGTCTGTAATTTATGCGGAACCGGCCTTCGGCCGGAACATTTTTCTACCGAAAAATGTACAAATTTATCCTGAAAGGGGGTCTAGGGGGAGTAATTTTAAGCTTGATGGAAGTCTAGGGAATCAACTAAAAACCTCCCCTTAAGGGTCAAGAACATTGTCAAGTTCGTTGGCGTTACCTATATTAAACTTGTATTTTCATTGTGCCTCTCATGTTTGTGGTTATACTACTGTGCTATTAATTCAAAGTTGGACTTAATAGTATCATGTAATACATCTGGACTTAAACAAAACAATAGGAAATAACTTCTGAATATTGTGTTATACAGCCTCTTTTTTAATGTATAAGCTCTCAGGAATATGATTGGATGGATGCTTTGGTTTGTCAGTACACCTTCTATTATTATTATTATTATTATTATTATTATTATTATTATATGCAGGGGTGAATATAACACAATGTCCTCGTGTCCACTGAATAAGGTGTACAAGTGGAAATTACATGGCTGTTGACAGGTAGACGTTGGTGTAATATTGTTATATCTACGACAAAAAGGGCCTCGGAGTCGGACGGACCCTAAGTTGAGTGGTCAATCCTGCAAGTCCTTGAATAAACTGGCACGGGTTGTCCTTCTCAAAGGGGGCAGGTCCGTTTGGGGGCGTTTTATGTATGGCTCGAACGTTCCTTTATTTTGGCCCTGTCACTCTTTTAACTCTGGGGGAGGCACTCGTCACAGGTAGTTTTGCCTTTTTGTCTCCCTCATCCACATAGAACAACAAAATAATAAAGTGGAGTAAGGCATCCGGCAATAGATAGATACACAGACATAGAAATAATATACTATCTAACCTCTCCGAGTTGGTAGCATGTGCCGTCAGTAGCGGAGGGCACGAAGGGCAGATCGTTGGGTCCGCGGTTGAGGTTCTCGCCACCACAGGGATCCGGCAGGCACTCCGGGGGTAGGCTGAAGTCACGGAACCATAGCACCTGGAACAAATGCAATAGCAGTTATAGACCACTCATTATAGGTAGGCCAGAAAGCATAGCCCCTAAGACATGCAGTATAAACAGCAGTTATAGCTCATTCATTATAAGTAGACATCGTAATCCCTAAGATAGATAAACAGCAGTTATAGCTCATTCATTATAAGTAGACATCGTAATCCCTAAGATAGATAAACAGCAGTTATAGCTCATTCATTATAAGTAGACATCGTAATCCCTAAGATAGATAAACAGCAGTTATAGCTCATTCATTATAAGTAGACATCGTAATCCCTAAGACAGATAAACAGCAGTTATAGCTCATTCATTATAAGTAGACATCGTAATCCCTAAGATAGATAAACAGCAGTTATAGCTCATTCATTATAAGTAGACATCGTAATCCCTAAGATAGATAAACAGCAGTTATAGTGCATTCATTATTATGTAGGACAGATATTGTAGCCCCTAACCTCCATGACTTGCATGGTCAAATCGTCAGGGGTCAATATTACCGGGTTGGGGTTGGGGTTGGGGTTGGGATGGGGGTGGAGGGGGAGGGGGGGGGGGTACGGCCGAGGATGGGGTCACACACGTCATCATTATTACATATTTAATCTTACACCTCTAACAAGCTTAAAATAACACTCCTTCGATATAAATATGTACATTTTTCAATAGAAAAATGTCCCGGCCAAAGGCCGGATCTTACTAAGTTACAGGCTCACTATCGCTCGCCAGGAAAAAATCGGCACCTAAATGTCACGAAAATTCTTAATATTGACAAAGAAATAAGGTGAAAGGTCTGAAAATAGACAGACTGATGGGGCGAACGTATTATAATCTCCTAACGAATGGGGCTAAACATGAAGGAGAAGGGAGTCCAGAAAAAATACCCCCCAATACGTCCCCTTCCATATTACCTGGTTGGGTGGACAGGAGAGGGTGCGGCCGAGGAGGGGGTCACACACGTCATCGTCCTGGTCATCGTCACCCTCGTAGGTACCGTCCGGACACTGGCACACCGGGGTCCCGTACGCCGTGATGTACAGTTGCCGACCCGCTGGTGAGACGGAACGAGATGTATACAAAGGGAATACAAAGTGGCGACTAAAAGGGACGGGTGGATGGGACTCGTCAGCCTTGGTCGGCAACCCATCTAGGGGAGACAAACTTATAACAATCCGGGTGGATGGGACTCGTCAAAGGGAGGAAGCCTTATATAATCTCGGAAGGAGCAGCTCTCGCCAAGGCCACCAGACGGCTGAACTTAGAGTACTAAACTAGATTAATATAAATTAAACTATATATTCTAGCTTTCTTAAATTTGAGTAATATGCACAACATGCACAAATGACATGGTATAATTTTTGTTTTAGTTTAATGTGAAATGTGTTCTTACGTGGACATAACATGGTGTTCCTTGGGTCGTGGCAGAGCTGGTCACTGAAGACAAAGATCCTATCCGGGGGGCAGAGTCTGGGGGCACAGTACCCCTGGCGAGTGTTGGGGTCCAGTAGCACCTGTTCCTGCAGGGTACAGGGACCCTGGGTCAGGGCCCGGTGGCAGGACCCCTCCACCAATATCTTATCACGGGGACACTGGTCTAGCTTCTGGACGCCTCCTGGTGGGGGGGGGGGGTACCAAAGAAATTGAGTTATATCACATTATGTAAAAGCTAAATACAATTACATTATAAGAGGGGATGACTCCTCTACATCCCAATTCCGCTGTGTCCCGTTTTAAAAAATCTTGTGGAGCAAGAGCCACCACAGTTGGTAGGAGAAATACGGAAGGTACAATTTGTTCATTTTGGCACTGTGAAAAAATTTGTTCCTAGTGTTCACTGTCGTGGAGACAGCCGTTTAGGAGGAGTAGAGCGTCAAAAGTTAATTCAACAAAACACAGCCTTCTTCCTAGCGGAATCGGGAATACAAACGTTTCAGCCCACTCGACAATTAATCACATTAAGGGGGTACTGCTTGTTTTTTAGTCTATATATTTATTCATTTATTTGTTATTGAGTTTCTTCCCTAGACCCCCTTTCGAAATATATTTGTAAATTTTTCAATAGAAAAATGTCACGGCCGAAGGCCGATATATTCTAAAATTACAGGCTCGCTATCGCTCGCCAGGAAACTATCGACACCTAAAATTGCACGACAGGTTTTAATATTGACAGAGAAGAGAGGCAAAAGGTCTCACCAAACTAATGGAACGAACGTCTTAATATCTTATAACTAATACGCTAAACATGAGGGAGAATGGGGTCCAGAAAAAGCGAGTACCTCCCCCTTAACTGAATTCTACCTCTAGTTTAGTTGCCAATAATAGTGCAATTTAGTTCCAAAGTCTTGACACAATAATAGTTGCGGATTCAAAGTTGACGATAAAATCTTCAATGTGATACCTATTTTAGTCTTAGCTTGTAATACAATCCCACGAACCAAAAACAACGCTGAAATCTGTATATCTATTTCAAACAAACTTATTTAAAAAAAAAAAAAAAAAAAAAAAAAAAAAAAGAATCCGTATATTTATGTTAAGCCAACTGTCACCAACATCCTGATAGTGTTGTTGCAAACCATTGGACAACCTATTAATTAAGAGTAACGCAACCCTGACCTATGAAAATCCGGGACAACTTCCAGCCAAGGAGACATCTTGTTGCACTTACTGTATATATTGGCCAACACGTGAGAATGATACAGTTCATGGGGTCAAGTCAATCAGAGGCTAACGTTTGCAGTATTCGATAATGTTTTCAGTATTCGATAACGTTTTTAGTATTCGATAACGTTTTCAGTATTCAATAACGTTTTCAGTATTCGATAACGTTTTTAGTATTCGATAACGTTTGTAGTATTCGATAACGTTTTCAGTATTCGATAACGTTTTCAGTATTCGATAATGTTTTCAGTATTCGATAACGTTTTCAGTATTCGATAACGTTTTCAGTATTCAATAACGTTTTTAGTATTCGATAACGTTTTCAGTATTCGATAACGTTTTCAGTATTCGATAACGTTTTTAGTATTCGATAAAGTTTTCAGTATTCGATAACGTTTTCAGTATTCAATAACGTTTTTAGTATTCGATAACGTTTTCAGTATTCGATAACGTTTTCAGTATTCGATAACGTTTTTAGTATTCGATAACGTTTTCAGTATTCGATAACGTTTTCAGTATTCAATAACGTTTTTAGTATTCTATAACGTTTTCAGTATTCAATAACGTTTTTAGTATTCTATAACGTTTTCAGTATTCAATAACGTTTTTAGTATTCAATAACGTTTTTAGTATTCAATAACGTTTTTAGTATTCTATAACGTTTTCAGTATTCAATAACGTTTTTAGTATTCAATAACGTTTTTAGTATTCTATAACGTTTTCAGTATTCAATAACGTTTTTAGTATTCTATAACGTTTTCAGTATTCAATAACGTTTTTAGTATTCTATAACGTTTTCAGTATTCAATAACGTTTTCAGTATTCTATAAAGTTTTCAGTATTCAATAACGTTTTTAGTATTCGATAACGTGTTCAGTATTCAATAACGTTTTTGCTCATTATTCTGGGTAACATTAGTCGATTGTATTCAACTTATGAAGGACATCTTGTTGCACTTATAGAATAGTCAACAAGTGGGAGTTATACAGTTCATTGGAGTCAAGTCAATCAGAGGCTACATAACGTTTGCAGAATTCGATAACGTTTGTTCTCAATATTCTGAGTGACATTAGACGATTTTACTCAACTTATGAAGGACCTCTTGTTGCACTACTGTATATAGTGGTCATTGTGTGGGAATTACACAGTTCATGTTAAGGGGAGATATCCACTTGAGGGATTTTTTTCTTGACTCCTTTCTCCCTCATGTTTAGCCTCATTGCTTTTGAGATTTTAAGACGGTCGCACCATTAGTGTGGCGATTTTAAGAACCCTCGCCCCATTTCTGTCAATTTTAAGACCATTCGTGCCATTTAGGTGTCGATTTTTTCCTGGCGAGCGATAGCGAGCCTGTAATTTAAGGGGAATCGGCCTTCGGCCGGGAAATTTTTCTACCGAAAAATGTACAAATTTATCTTGAAAGGGGGTCTAGGGTGAGTAATTTTAAGTTTGATGGAAGTCTAGGGAATCAACTAAAAACCTCCCCTTAAAGTTAAGTATACCATGCTGCCCAAGAACCGCCCTTTATGTTGAGTGAATGCAAGCTTTTGGATGGGCTCGATTGTCACCTGTGCCTCATTTCAAGTCCTTAGCCCCTTCTGTACCGGCCACGTGATTTCAATTGTACTCTAGTTATATTTAGACGATTTTGTGCAGTTTACGAAGGATTTGTGGTAAAAAGGGTTAATTGAGATAAACCGAAGCCTTTTTATTGCTAGAGGCCCTATATAATATGAATAAAATCGTCGAACAGTAGCCAGAATAAAGTTATAAGGACGTCACAGGTACAGAAGGGGTTAATGACAATTTAAGGAGATGTATTATTCATATTTCTTATTTACTAATTTATTTGTTTGCATCTGTGAGAGCGCACATTGATGGACGGCTGACGGATAGCGATATTAGTTAAGCTAAAAAGAACCTATGGGAGGACGATGATGCCTTTTTACCTTTGACTGGCGAAAATTATTTATCGTCTATTAACAGCCAAAATATAATAGTCCTTACGGTGCTAAAAGGGTTACACATGACACACACACACACACACACACACAATTAACGAGCATGCTCACTCCCGCAAATACAACTAGTGTAAGTGTAAGTACTCACTCACTCACTCACACTCTCTCTCTCTCTCATCACACAAACGCAATATATCTCTCTCTCTCTCTCCCATTAACCACCACTACCACCACCAATACAAGCTGTTCTCCACTAGACCCAACAAGTAACCTTTCACACATCCCCATACCTCGCGATAATTAGGGGAACACAGACAGATAGCGTTTGTTAGTGGTCTAGGGATGGTTATGGTTAAAGATATACAGTATCCAGCACCACCACCTCTCTCTCACACACACACGCACACAGGCACACAGGCACACACACACACACACACACACACACATATTTATCCGCGCGTCCAGCTCAGTGGTACCGTCCCTGCCTGCATCCCAGCAGGCCGGGGTTTTCTAAGACATAGCCGGCGGTTACCATCTCCCTTGAGCAGGGAGATGGGTAATTGTCATTGATAATAATGTCTAGGAAGTGGGACAATACGAGCCAAAAACTCAATTCCTGTCAAACTACAATTATGAATACAATTATGAATACACACACACACACACACACACACACACACACACACACACACACACACACACACACACGCACACTCTCTCTCTCACTCTCAGGTAAAGTTAGCTCACTTATATCGACCTTTTACCTAGAGTCGCTACCTTGAGCATCACTATTATTATCTACAAGTCTATCTACTGCATTCTGCGAGAGAGAGAGAGAGAGAGAGAGAGAGAGAGAGAGAGAGAGAGAGAGAGAGAGAGAGAGAGAGAGAGAGAGAGAAAGAGTGAGTGAGTGAGTGAGTGTGTGAGAGATAGATAGATAGATAGATAGATAGATAGATATATAGAAACATAGATAGATAGCTAGATATATAGATAGATAGATAGATAGATAGAGAGAGAGAGCTGCTAAAAGAGTATAATGAAGACAATAAACTTGATAAAACTATAATATGAAGACAATAAACTTGATAAAACTATAATATGAAGCCAATAAACTCGATAAAACTATAATATGAAGCCAATAAACTCGATAAAACTATAATACGAAGACAATAAACTTGATAAAACTATAATATGAAGCCAATAAACTCGATAAAACTATAATAAGAAGACAATAAACTTGATAAAACTATAATAGGAAGACAATAAACTCGATAAAACTCTATAATATGAAGACAATAAACTTGATAAAACTATAATATGAAGCCAATAAACTCGATAAAACTATAATATGAAGCCAATAAACTCGATAAAACTATAATACGAAGACAATAAACTTGATAAAACTATAATACGAAGACAATAAACTTGATAAAACTATAATACGAAGACAATAAACTTGATAAAACTATAATATGAAGCCAATAAACTCGATAAAACTATAATATGAAGCCAATAAACTCGATAAAACTATAATACGAAGACAATAAACTTGATAAAACTATAATATGAAGACAATAAACTCGATAAAACTATAATATGAAGACAATAAACTCGATAAAACTATAATATGAAGACAATAAACTCGATAAAACTATAATATGAAGACAATAAACTCGATAAAACTATAATATGAAGACAATAAACTCGATAAAACTATAATATGAAGACAATAAACTTGATAAAACTATAATATGAAGACAATAAACTCGATAAAACTATAATATGAAGCCAATAAACTCGATAAAACTATAATATGAAGACAATAAACTCGATAAAACTATAATATGAAGACAATAAACTCGATAAAACTATAATATGAAGACAATACAGTCGATAAAACTCTTATTATATGAAGCCAATAAAGTCGATAAAACTCCATAATATGAAGACAATAAACTCTATAATAAACTCTATAAAACTCTATAATATGAAGATAATAAACTCGATAAAACTCTATTAAATGAAAACAATAAATTCTACAAAACTCCATAATATGAAGACAATAAACTCTATAAACCACTTTCCACAGGGCTCTCAAGTTAATGTAGATTATGTTGTTGGCGTAAGTGATTGCGTAGAATGCAGTCTTCTTTGATGAAATTGTGTATAATAGTTGGGGTGCTGTGTTGCATCCTGGACAGGTGTCGACGACGGAGACACCTGTCCAGGATGCAACACAGCACCCCATACTATTTTTTGTTCTTCTATGTGATTGAGGGAGGCAAAAGGCAGAACTGCCTATAGCGAGTGCCTCCCCCATAGTTGAAAGAGTGACAGGGCCAAAATCAAGGGACGTTCGAGCCAAAATGCCTGGAAACACGGAGTTTGAAGCAATTTAAGTCATAGGAAGAGGGAAAGACTGATTCTGGGAAAGAGTGCCAGAGCTCAGCTGTTGAGTAGAAGAAAGTTTGAAAGTAACGTTTCACTCTCGGGTTGGAGAGTTGCACAGAGTAAGGGTGGGATTGAGTTGCAAGACGGGTACCACGTGCCCTACGTAAAGAGGTGGTATACACTGGGAAAGCTCTGAGGAACACTGATTAAGGGGATAGTGCTTGGTTTTTGGGCTATATATTTATGTATTAATTTATTTTTGAGTTTCCTCGCTAGACCTCCATCAAGCTTAGAAAAACACCCCCTAGACCCCCTATCAAGATAAATGTGTACGTTTTTCTGTAGATAAATGTGCCGGCCGAAGGCCAGTTCCTTCTAAAATTAGAGGTTCGCTATCACTCGCCAGGAAAACTTCGACACCTAAAAGGCAAGAAAGGTCTTATTATTGAAGACAAAAATGAAGCAAAATGTCTCAAAATCGCCAAACTAATGGAACGAACGTCTTAAAACCTCAAAAACTAATATGCTAAACATGAGGGAGAAGGGGGTCCAGAAAAAGCGAGTACTACCCCCTTAAGCACATCATAGAAGACTGCATTCTACACAGTCACTTACGCCAACAACATAATCTACACTCCTTGAGAACCCTGTGGAAAAGCCCAATCGTGGCCATGGCCTTCCTTAGGGACTCGGAGCTGTTCGGCCAGGCAGCTTAGTGAACAACAACAACAACAACAACAACAACGACAACAACCACTTACCGATGTAGTGCCCGATGGAGGTGGGTATGGGAGGGTTCATGAAGGGCACGGGAGCCAGAGACTGTCTCTTAATGCGGTGGTGGTGAGAGAGCTGTGGAGGGCAGAGAAAAGATATATATTAACCCTATCAGAGCGGGTGAAGTAATTTGACTGTCTCTTACTACGGTGGTGGTGAGAGCTGTGGGGGGCAGAGGGAGAGGGAGATATATATATATTAAAGGGACCAACCTCTCCCTCTTTCTCTGGCTTGTATCCATTCGGCCCCATTCAGCCTACTGTTTTATGACGTTTTTCCCCATCCAGGTGAGCGGTAGCGAGCCAGCATATTTAAAAAAAAAAAAAATTGACAGCAGGCTAAATTTGTACATTTTTCGATAGAAAAATTTCTCCGGCGAAGCCAGATTTCTCCATATCAATGCTGACTTGCTATCGCTCACCAGGAATAAATCGACACCTGGATGGGGATAAAAGTCTTAAAACAGCAGGCTGAATGGGGCCGAATGGATACAAGCCAGAGAAAGTGAGAAAATGAGAAGAAAAAAAACCAGGTCAGCCCCCTTAACCCTATAATTGCGGGTGACGAAATTTGACTGTCTCTCAATGCGGCGGTGATGAGAGAGTTGTGGGGGGCAGGGGAGAGATATACAGTATATTAACACTATCAATGTGGGAGAGATATATATTAACACTATCAATGTGGGAGAGATATATATTAACACTATCAATGTGGGAGAGATAGATATTAACACTATCAATGTGAGAGAGATATACTGTATATTAACACTATCAATGTGGGAGAGATATATATTAACACTATCAATGTGGGAGAGATATATTAACACTATCAATGTGGGAGAGATATATATTAACACAATCAATGTGGGAGAGATATACAGTATATTAACACTATCAATGTGGGAGAGATATACTGTATATTAACACTATCAATGTGGGAGAGATATATATTAACACAATCAATGTGGGAGAGATATACAGTATATTAACACTATCAATGTGGGAGAGATATACTGTATATTAACACTATCAATGTGGGAGAGATATATATTAACACTATCAATGTGGGAGATATATATATATTAACACTATCAATGTGGGAGAGATATATATTAACACTATCAATGTGGGTGAGATATATTAACACTATCAATGTGGGAGAGATATATATTAACACTATCAATGTGGGAGAGATATACTGTATATTAACACTATCAATGTGGGAGAGATATATATTAACACTATCAATGTGGGAGAGATATATATTAACACTATCAATGTGGGAGAGATATACTGTATATTAACACTATCAATGTGGGAGAGATATACTGTATATTAACACTATCAATGTGGGAGAGATATATATTAACACTATCAATGTGGGAGAGATATACTGTATATTAACACTATCAATGTGGGAGAGATATATATTAACACTATCAATGTGGGAGAGATATATATTAACACTACCAATGTGGGAGAGATATATATTAACACTATCAATGTGGGAGAGATATATATTAACACTATCAATGTGGGAGAGATATATATTAACACTATCAATGTGGGAGAGATATATATTAACACTATCAATGTGGGAGAGATATACTGTATATTAACACTATCAATGTGGAGAGATATATATTAACACTATCAATGTGGGAGAGATATACTGTATATTAACACTATCAATGTGGGAGAGATATATATTAACACTATCAATGTGGGAGAGATATACTGTATATTAACACTATCAATGTGGGAGAGATATATATTAACACTATCAATGTGGGAGAGATATACTGTATATTAACACTATCAATGTGGGAGAGATATATATTAACACTATCAATGTGGGAGAGATATATATTAACACTATCAATGTGGGAGAGATATATATTAGCACTATCAATGTGGGAGAGATATATATTAACACTATCAATGTGGGAGAGATATACTGTATATTAACACTATCAATGTCGGAGAGATATATATTAACACTATCAATGTGGGAGAGATATACTGTATATTAACACTATCAATGTGGGAGAGATATATATTAACACTATCAATGTGGGAGAGATATATATTAACACTATCAATGTGGGAGAGATATATATTAACACTATCAATGTGGGAGAGATATACTGTATATTAACACTATCAATGTGGGAGAGATATATATTAACACTATCAATGTGGAGGAGATATATATTAACACTATCAATGTGGGAGATATATATTAACACTATCAATGTGGGAGAGATATATATTAACACTATCAATGTGGGAGAGATATACTGTATATTAACACTATCAATGTGGGAGAGATATACAGTATATTAACACTATCAATGTGGGAGAGATATATATTAACACTATCAATGTGGGAGAGATATATATTAACACTATCATGTGGAGAGATATATTAACACTATCAATGTGGAGAGATTACATCACTATCAATGTGGGAGAGATATACACTATCATATATTAACACTATCAATGTGGAGAGAGATAGAGAGATATACAGTATATTAACACTATCAATGTGGGAGAGATATATATTAACACTATCAATGTGGGAGAGATATATATTAACACTATCAATGTGGGAGAGATATACTGTATATTAACCCTTTGGCGCACCTATAGTTTGCAATCAAAGTTTTTCTCACTCCCAAAGTATGTCTCAGCTCACTCAGGGCCAGTTTTGTGCCCGGCGATAATTTGTTTCTGTGACGTTTTTATCCACCAAAAAATCCTTGTATTTGGATTAATGAGGTACCATCGGCTTCGTTATTGATTGACCTTGAAGATAAGCGAATAAAAACATAGAATAAATACAAAACAACCACATTGGGGCACTCCGAAATAAGAATTGTAAACAAAAAAGTAAATACCTTATCTCCAACTCGCGCTAGCTCAAAATTTTGCCCGCAACATTTTTGATTTGCATACATATGTGGAAGCGGAATTTAATGAGGATTCCACTGGTAACTTCAGAATTACTATAAACCAAATAGTTACTGAGATACACGAATAAACGTGAAAGTATCGAAACACAGACTGAGCTGTACTCTGCTCCCTTCCCAGCCAGCCCTGAGTAAACGGTTAAACTGAGAAGGTTGCCAATTGTACCCATTGAACTAGACGTAATACTTTATATCTATGCCAAATATTACGCGCGTCAGACGAAAACTTAATTTTTGGCGAATATTTATAAGTTTAATGACTCTTAACGAGTCATCGTGCACCTAGGAAAAAAATACCTAATGACTCTGAACGAGTCATCGTGCGCCAAAGGGTTAACACTATCAATGTGGGAGAGATATATATTATAAACACTATCTATGTGGGAGAGATATATATTAACACTATCAATGTCGGAGAGATATATATTAACACTATCAATGTGGGAGAGATATACAGTATATTAACACTATCAATGTGGGAGAGATATATATTAACACTATCAATGTGGGAGAGATATACTGTATATTAACACTATCAATGTGGGAGAGATATATATTAACACTATCAATGTGGGAGAGATATATATTAACACTATCAATGTGGGAGAGATATACTGTATATTAACACTATCAATGTGGGAGAGATATATATTAACACTATCAATGTGGGAGAGCTATACAGTATATTAACACTATCAATGTGGGAGAGATATATATTAACACTATCAATGTGGGAGATATATATATTAACACTATCAATGTGGGAGAGATATATATTAACACTATCAATGTGGGAGAGATATATATTAACACTATCAATGTGGGAGAGATATATATTAACACTATCAATGTGGGAGAGATAATATTAACACTATCAAAGTGGGAGATATATATATTAACACTATCAATGTGAGAGAGATATATATTAACACTATCAATGTGGGAGATATATATATTAACACTATCAATGTGGGAGAGATATATATTAACACTATCAATGCGGGTGAAGTAATTTGACTATTGCCCAGAATTTATGTGGGCAACTGTATTTTTCACTTCAAATTCATACTTTGATCTTATCCATAAGTGGTCTTAGTAAAGTTAGCAACCAATAGAAGGATACCAAACAAAAGCTAAACTTGTGAAGTTGAGATTATTTTACTCAGTTTCTTTTCAACTGACATTAAATTGCAAAGTTCCCATCAAGATTTCTCATTTATTTTGAAGATTTTGTAGTCAAATATGGTGGTAATTATGTGAACTTGGTCTGAATATGATGCAGAGACATAGTAGTTTAATATTTTCTCTTTAAGTATCGAGAAATTAGCTGCTAGGAGATCCAATTTATCGTCAGTTGAAAAGAAACAGAGTATAGGCATAAAATGTTTACTGACGCTTAAGATATTTGAATGCTGCCAAAACAAAACACTACGTACATTCTTCCTGGAAATCTCACAGTCGAGGACAAGCGTGAAGAGAGCCACGAGGACGAGGAGGGCGAGGACAGCCTTACCCATCCTGCTCAAGGGAGGTGGTACTTAGTCAAAATTAGGTCTTCGAGGACAGTGGGTGTGCTCGTCTCTTACTCACGAGGACAAGATGGTGTTCTCGGTGTCGTGGGTAACTGGGTCCTCGTAAATTACTAAAGGGTAAAGGCCAATATCTGTACTATATCTGTCAAATATAATCCTCGAGAATAAATATATCTATCCTTTCTTTAGCAACTCAATCCTCGAAGTCGAAGGGCATGTGTTCTCGGTCTCTTGGGGGAGGGGGGGGGAGGGGGGGGGGAGGATTTAAAAGCTCGAGGACAAAGGCTTCACGGTCTCGGCCTCACGTTCTCGATCACCCAAACACGGGAATCTAGTTTTTGTGACGAGAAGAAGACTCCTCTGTGGAACCCAAGAGTGAAGGAGGGGTGGTTGTTGCTTGCTTTCCTTTGGGGGCTGGATTTTGTTGTTGCTTGCTTTTCTTTTGGGGGCTGGATTTGATTGTTGCTTGCTTTTCTTTGGGGGCTGGATTTTGTTTGTTGCTTGCTTTTCTTTGGGGGCTGAATTTAGTTGTTGCTTGCTTTTCTTTATAATCGACTGAGAGCTGGATTTGATTATTGCTTGCTTTTCTTTGGGGGCTGGATTTTGTTTGTTGCTTGCTTTTCTTTGGGGGCTGAATTTAGTTGTTGCTTGCTTTTCTTTATAATCGACTGGGAGCTGGATTTGATTATTGCTTGCTTTTCTTTGTAATTTACTAAGACAATTATAGATACAGTAGTGGGGTCCGATAAAAGGAGTCAGCGATTGAATTCCAGCAGGCCTAACAAAAGCGGCGTTCCAACAGTGGGGTTCAGCAGTAGGTTCCTCAGTGCAGCGACCTTCAGACTGTTCCCCAAAGCACACCACCTTCTCTCTCCGACACCAGATGGCACCACTTGTTGTCGTTGTTGTTGTTGTTGTTGTCCAGGTAGACCAAGACTGGCTTTCTCACATCAGACGCTGCCAATTTTTTTTTAGCAGCGAGGACCTGAAAAACGAGTTCATAGTTAGTTAAAGAGGGTTTATCACACGAATTATTTGATCGTTAACTGTCGATCAACAACTTCGGTCTGATACTATTGTGCATTGTTATCGTTAACACTTTGAGTACCAGCGACGTCTGTTACATTTTATTCTGGCTAGATTTAGACTATTTTATGCAGCTTAGGAAGGATCTGTGGTAGTTATAAAGGTTGATGGGGAGAGTTCAAAGCTTTATAATTGCTAGAGATCCTTCCGAAACTGCACACAAATCGCCTACATATACCAAGAATAACACCAAAAAGACGTCGCTGGTACTCAAGGGGTTAACTAAGCTAGCGATAAATTATATTAAGTGACACATTTCTTATACACATGTATCTCAAAAGCGGCCAGATAAGAGTAAACAAAAAAGGGGGAGGGGGGGGTTGGGGGGGGGGGGGGGGGGAAGGCTCTCGTGTGATACCAGCTTTAAATCTAAGGCTGGTTTTGTGGTGTATGTGGTTGATATCTCGGTGGCTGGGGCTAATGTGGTTAAGGCAGCCCACCTCGCTTTTCTTCTCTGTCTCTCCCTTCTCTCCATTCGGCCCCATTCAGCTTACTGTTTTAAGACGCTTACCCCCATCCAGGTGTCAATATTTTCATCGTGAGCGATAGCGAGCCAGCATATATATATTTTTGTTTTTAGAACAAGTTAAATTTGTACATTTTTCGATAGAAAAATGTCTCCGGCAGAGCCGGATTTCTCCTTACAATGTTGGCTCGCTATCGCTCGCCAGGAAGATATCGACACCTGGATGGGGATAAACGTCTTAAAACAGTTGGCTGAATGGGGCCGAATGGATACAAGCCAGAGAAAGAGAGAAAGGGAGAGAAAGAGAAACAAACAGGTGACCCCCTTTAAATGCTTGTGTGGCTAGATTGCTGGAGACGAATACTTGGGATTGCTAAGATATGTGTGTATTTTAAAAAGACATTACGATTAGCATAAGATGATTTCACGAGTATTTGTGAGATACTCTTAACAATAATGGTGTATTTGTGAGATTTACTTAACAATAATGTAGCTCACGGACATTAGTTACAGGGCAGTAATTCCCTTTCCAATGTTCCCTTACCCACTCTAAACCACTGTTTGGACACTTGATCCTCAGTGTTTTGGAGGACAAGCAACCTAGAAGGGTCACTAGATCTGTTGTTGCTTGATTTCCTTTGTACTCCTTTGTACTCTAGGTCGTGGCTTGTTAAGAATGATATTAAACCAATTCCACCCGAGTTACGGGGAAATAGTTGTCAAAATCCCGGTATGGTACTCCAAGTAGGATTTCTCCATCTCCTTAACCTCTTCTGTACCGATGACGCATTTTCATTATATTCTGGCAACTATTAAGCGATTTTATTCTGGTGAGGAAGGACGTCTACCAACTAAAAGGCTACATAATATATCGATTAAACGTTTTGGCTACTTTATATCCCTTCCAAGCTTCATACAAAATCGTCTAAGTATAGCTGAACAATATAAAAAACACGTCACCGGTAATGAAAGGGTTAATATATATAGGAAATGTTTAACTATTCCTTATCACGCTGGGGTGTAGTTGATTCATATTTGGTGTCATGCCCCAGCCAGGGTTCGAACCCAGGCCAGTAGTGCAGCACTTCAGCACCTAACCACTAGACCACAGAGGAGCTTAAATGTAGTGGCTTCATTTGGAATTATATCCCATCCACCACCACCACCTGCTGCGACTCGTGATCACGTAGCTAGATACTTAGATTACTTAGACCCAGTGACCTAAAGCCTAATATCCACACATCCTCTCCTTGTAGTACCAGTTATACCCTCTCCAGATTAACCACTTCTGTACCGATGACGTCTTTTGTATTTGATTTCAGCTTCATGTAGACGATTTTCTGTAGCTTAGGAAGAATATATGGTAGTTAAAAGGATTAAGGGGAGGTATTTACTTTGTTCCCTAGACGTCCATCAAGCTTAAAATGATACCCCCTTGAGTCCCTTTCAAGATAAATGTGTAAATTTTTCGGTAGAAAAATGTCCCGGCCATAGGCCGGTTCCTCTTAAATTACAGGCTCGCTATCGCTCACCAGGATAAAATCGACACCTGAATGGCACGAAAGGTCTTAATATGGGGTGAAAGTTCTTAAAATCGCTAAATTAATGGGGCGAACGTTTTATAATATCAAAAGCAATGGGGCTAAACATGAGGGAGAAAGGGGTCAAGAAAAAAATCCCTCAAGTGGAGATCTCCCCTTAATCGAGATAGTCTGTAGCCTTTGAATTGGTAGGCGTCCTTCCTCAGCTGAATTTAATCGTCTAATAGTAACCAAAATAAAGAGAAAACGACGTCGCCGGTACAGAAGGGGTAAAGTAGCCTAACCTCTGTAATTAGAAAAGGACTAGAGCAAATGGGCTGTAAATGTCCACACCTATTCCCTGCCTGACTCTTCCCAAATGGCCGCAACGTTAGCTGGATTACTCTAGAAGTGTGTGAGTTGCAGAGGTTAAGGGGGGATGGCCGTATTAAATGGCACATTATGGGGAGGTATTTAGTTTCTTCCCTAGAACTCCATCAAGCTTAAAATTACACCCCCTAGACCCCCTTTCAAGATAAATTTGTACATTTTTCGGTAGAAAAATGTCCCGGCCGAAGGCCGGTTCCTCTCAAATTACAGGCTCGCTATCACTCGCCAGGAAAAAATCGACACCTAAATGGCACGAAAGTTCTTAAAATTGACAGAAATGGGGCGAAAGTTCTTAAAATCGCCAAACTAAAGGGGGAGAGCGTCTTAAAATAAAAAAAGCAATGTGGCTAAACATGAGAGAGAAAGGGGTCCAGACAAAAATCCCTCAAGTGGAAATCTCCCCTTAAATGGATCTCTCTATTATTGTTTTAGTTTCCTCTCCAGACCTCCATCAAGCTTTAAAAAACACTCTCCAAGACGGTCCTTCACGATAAATGTGTACATTTTTCGATAGAAAAATTTTTTTTCGATAGAAAAATGTAGAACAGGTTCGCTATCGCTCGCTAGGAAAAAATCGACACTTAGATAACACAAAGTCCTAATATTGACAAAGAAATAGGGCGAAAGGTCTTAAAATCGCCAAACTAATGAGTCTAACATAATACAATCTGAAAACTAATGGGGCTAAACATGAGGAAGAAGGGGGACCAGAAAAACGACCCTTAATGAATGTTCCAGAGTTTGGGGCCCACTGATAACTTGGAACAGAGTTATATGCCTGCCTGAACCACTTTTCCACCCACTTCCCACCAGCTAAAGTATAGGCGGGGTCACAAGAGCGCTTTTCCGTCAATTATTACGGGCAATTATAGTCTGGCAGCTTACAAAATTTAAGTTGCATATACATTCAACTACCTAACATAATCTACCTTCGATCTAGTTTCCGATGCCATTGCGAGAAGGGGGTCCAGAAAAACGGTCTGCCTCCCCTTAAGGCTCTTAAGGGGAGGCAGACCGTTTTTCTGGATCCCCTTCTCCCTAATGTTTAGCCCCACACGTTTTGAGATTATAAGACGTTCGGCCCATTAGTTCGGCGATTTTAACACCTTTCGCTCCATTTCGTTGTCAATTTTAAAACCTTTCGTGCCATTTAGGTGTCGATTTTCTCCTGGCGAGCGATAGCGAGCCTGCAATTTTAAGAGGAACCGGCCTTCGGCCAGGAAATTTTTCTACCGAAAAATATACAAATTAATCTTGAAGGGGGGTCTAGGGGGTGTTTTTCTAAGCTTGATGGAGGTCTAGGGAGGAAACTGAAAACATATGTGAATAATTAATGAATTAAGAGCCCAAACAAACGGTCAGTCTCCCCTTAAAATAGTGCGAGAAAAAACTTGCTCACGGAGGCAGACCGTTTTTCTGGACCTCCTTCTCCCTCATGTTTAGCCCCATTTTGTTTTAGATTATAAGACGTTCGGCACATTAATTTGACGAATTTAGCACCTTTCGCCCTATTTCGTTGTCAATTTTAAGACCTTTCGTACCATTTAGGTGTCGATTATTTCCTGGCGAGCGATAGCGAGCCTGAAATTTTAAGAGGAACAGGCCTTCGGCCGGGACATTTTTCTATCGAAAAATGTACAAAATTATCTTGAAGGGGGGTCTAGGGGGTGTTTTTCTAAGCTTGATGGAGGCCTAGGGAGGAAACTAAGGAACATGAATTAATAGACCATAAAAAAAAAAAAAAAAAAATCGGTCTGTCTCCCCGGAAGTACAGAGTTAAGGGAAAAAAAATCCCGGACCCCCTTCTCCCTCATCTTTAACCCTTTTAGCCGCTGCTGGTGCTGCGGCGGAAGGTGTGTGGGATTCCGAGCTTCCTGAGGTATACTAGACTAACCGGATCCTGGTGTTATTGGGGATGACCTGCTTTGTTCTCCTTTTCTCTCTTCCTCTGGCTTGTAGCCATTAGGCGCCATTCAGCCTACTGTTTTAAGACGTTTATCCCCATCCAGGAGTTGATTTCTTCCTGGCGAGCGATAGCGAGCCAGCATTGTATGGAGAAATCCGGCTTTGCCGGAGAAATTTTTCTATCGAGAAATGTACAAATTTAGCCTGCTGTCAACAAAATTATAACACAATATGTTGTCTCGCTCCCGCTCGTCAGGAACAAAAATCGACATCTGGATGGGGATAAAAGTCTTAAAATAGTAGGCTGAATGGGGGCGAATGGATACAAGCCAGAGAGGAAGAGAGAGAGGAAAACAACGAGGTGGGCCCCCTTAACCCACTCCGTACCGGTGACGTCCTTTGCATTATATTCTGGCCACAAGTAGACGATGTTATTCAGCTTTGGAAGGCTCTGTGGTAGCTTAAACGATTCATGGAGAGAGTTTGCAGCCTTTTCATGGTTAGCGGTCCTTCCTAAACTCAATAAAATCAGGATATAATGAAAAGGACGTCGCCGGTACATCATGGGTTAAGGTGCCAGAGTGCTTGTTTAGGGGTCTGTGTGTTTATTGTTTAGGGGTCTGTGTGTTTATTGTTTAGGGGTCTGTGTGTTTATTGCTTAGGGGTCTGTGTGTTTATTGTTTAGGGGTCTGTGTGTTTATTGTTTAGGGGTCTGTGTGTTTATTGTTTAGGGGTCTGTGTGTTTATTGTTAAGGGGTCTGTGTGTTTATTTTTTAGGGGTCTGTGTGTTTATTGTTTAGGGGTCTGTGTGTTTATTGTTTAGGGGTCTGTGTGTTTATTGCTTAGGGGTCTGTGTGTTTATTGTTTAGGGGTCTGTGTGTTTATTGTTTAGGGGTCTGTGTGTTTATTGTTTAGGGGTCTGTGTGTTTATTGTTTAGGGGTCTGTGTGTTTATTGTTTAGGGGTCTGTGTGTTTATTGTTTAGGGGTCTGTGTGTTTATTGTTTAGGGGTCTGTGTGTTTATTGTTTAGGGGTCTGTGTGTTTATTGTTTAGGAGTCTGTGTGTTTATTGTTTAGGGGTCTGTGTGTTTATTGTTTAGGGGTCTGTGTGTTTATTGTTTAGGGGTCTGTGTGTTTATTGTTTAGGGGTCTGTGTGTTTATTGTTTAGGGGTCTGTGTGTTTATTGTTTAGGGGTCTGTGTGTTTATTGTTTAGGGGTCTGTGTGTTTATTGTTTAGGGGTCTGTGTGTTTATTGTTTAGGGGTCTGTGTGTTTATTGTTTAGGGGTCTGTGTGTTTATTCGTTAATTTATTTTTTATTTTCCTCGCTAGACCTCCTTCAAGCTTAAAAAAAATGCACCCCCTAGACCCCCTTTCAAGATAAATGTGTACATTATTCGGTAGCGAGATGTCCTAGATTACAGGCTCGCTATCGCTCGCCAGGACAAAAATAGACACCTAAATAACACGAAACGTCTTAATATTGACAAACAAATGGAACGCAAGGTCTAAATATTGAGAAAATAATGAGAGCGAACGTCTTAAAATATCAAAACTACTAGGGCTAAACATGAGGGAGAAGGGGGGTCCAGAAGAAGAAGAAGAAGAAGAAGAAAGAAAGAAAGAAAAATCCTGAAGTGGCCATCTCCCCCTCCAAATGAACCTATGACGTCATTATTTTTGTAAAGTGTGATACCCAATGAACCAATGTCTATGGACAAGAAGTGAATGGGGGGGCTACCTGGATAAACCCGGGGGGGGGGGGGCTTCCAGTCTGGGGCAGGGGGAGGGTTAATGTTTATATATATTAATTTTATTTGTAATTGTTTTAAGGAGGTCGGTTATTTATTTATTTACTTATTTTAATGATGTATTATTTTGTTTAGTTTCTTCCCTAGACTTCCATCAAGCTTAAAAAAAAAAATCCCCAAGGTTCCCCTTTTAGATAAATTTGTAAATTTTTCGGTTAAATCACAGGCTCGCTATCGCTCGCCAGGAAAAAAATAGACACCTAAATGACACGAAAGGTCTTAATATTGACAAATAAATGGAACGAAAAGTCTAAATATTGAGAAACTAATGGGGCGAACGTCTCAAAATCTCAAAACTACTGGGGTTAAACAGGAGGGAGAAAGGGGTCCAGAAAAATCAACTACCTCCCCCTACAGCTAATGTATATAGACAAAAAGTGGTTGTGGAGCTACCTGGATGAGCCCGGTGGTGGGTGTGTGTGTGGGGGGGGGGGGGGGGGGGCGCGCTTCCGGTTTGGGGGAGGGGGAAGATATTGTTTACATTGTGTGTGTGTGTGTGTGTTTTAGGCGATAGGGTTTATATATTAGCTTAATATATTCCATTCCATTCCATTCCCTTAAGCAAGTGTCACACTATGCCGATTTAAGTGCCGACGCTCCACGGCTTAAGGAGTGGCGATACAAGGGGGAGACTACTGCCGAGTATCGTGGGTGATAGAGGGGCGGGACGCCCATGGCGGGCAGTATGGATGGGCATGCAGCCTAAAGCTCGGCTCACACATACACGTTCTAACGTCCCGTCCTTCCCCGACCAAGAAAATAACTTCTGTGTGTCCGTGTATGTCTCGTTGGTGTCCTGGCATAACACGTTTGCTGGTAATTGCCCCGACCCACACGGACCATTTTATGCATGCATAAAAAGGACTCCGCCTAGGCGCTTTTTATTAAGAGGTCGGGGCCGGACGGACGTTAGAACGTGTATGTGTGAACCGAGCTTAAGCTCAGTTCACACATGCACGAATTAACGTCACGTCCGTCCCCGACCAAGAAAATAGGCAGGACGGCATCAATCTGGAGGCCCCATGTGGCCACTAGGGCCGTTCCAACGTTTTTTTGCCGCCGTTCTCATCCCATTAATCGTCGTCTAAACGCCGCCAGTCGTCGTCTAGACGCCGCCAGGCTGCGTCTAGACGACGACTGCTCCCGTGTGTGTGTGTGTGTACGTGTGTGTCCTGTGGGTGTCCCCGACATAACACGTTTTCTGGCAGTTGCCCCGACCCACACGGACCATTTTATGCTGCACAAAAAAGACGCCGTCTAGGCACGGCGAATTAAGGGGTCGGGGACGGACGGGACGTTAATTCGTGCATTTGTGAACCGAGCTTTAACGGCAACTGGAAGGGGTCGAGTGGCAACCATGCAAGACTTAAGGAAGATAAATGACGCCGCTGGGACGGCATCATGCGCCGTAACACGCAAACTGGTTGGCGACAATGCTCCTGACGAGCGGCGCCTATAGGAGGTAGGGCGGCGACGATAGATACTACGGCGGCGATGGACAGCCACCCTGTCACACTGGACCCCTACAACATCACACTTGATCCCGACCGAGGCAAACCGGTCCGTTGGAGGCGATGTTTGTGTGTGTGTGTGTGTGTGTGGGGGGGGGGGTTAAGCTTGAGATCTAGGGAGGAAACTAAAAACATAATAAAAAGATCCATAAATGAGCAATCAAATGCGCCCATCTCCCCTTAATGCGCCCATCTCCCCTTAATTAAGTGTTATTTTTGTTTGAGTAATTGGTAAAACCAGGCCATCTATAGTTAACCCTTTCAGTACCGGTGACGTCTTTCTCGTTATAGTCTGGCAACTATTAGGTTATTGTATTATGCTTACAACGGGCTTGTAGCAATCACAAGACCTCCATTCCTCTCATTTATCTCTCTTAACTCCCACAGACCGTTCTTAAGCTGCATAAAATCGTCTAAGTATAGCAGAACTATGGCAAAACAGACGCCACCGCTATTGAAAGTGTTTATAGATAGTCACTCGTTGATGGGATCGGATTAAGGGGACAGTGGTGATTTTTGGGGTCTATTTATTTATATACTAATTTATTTTTTAGTTTCCTCGCTAGACCTCCATCAAGGTTAAAACAAAAACACCCCCAAAACCATCTATCAACGATGTCTCGTGCGAAGTTGCCAGGTCGCGGACTCACGGTATGCCCTCCCCCTATGACGGCGCCTGGGCGTTATCGGGTCGCTGCCTGAAGGCGACCTACCTTATATGCGGCGTCTGACGCAGACAGGTCGACACCCTTGTACCGTTTGACGCCTACTGGATGCCGCCCGACGCCACCTGCCTACCGTCACCGTCCCGCCAATTTACTAGCCGCCGACTCAACTCATGAGAGTTGTGCATGTCGAACTTTTCCTAAGGCCCCTGACGACCTCTCCCGACGGCTCGCTTGAGTAGGCGCCCACCCACGTCGCGTGGCGATGTAGGCAAAGACCTGCTCCCGATCCTTAAGTCGTGGAGCGTCGGCTCTTAAATCGGCATAGTGTGACACCTGCTTTAGCAACACTACCTAAAGCCCCCCCCCCCCCTCCCCCCCAGTTTCCTCCCAAGGTGACCCAGTTAGCGAAGCAGTCACGTTCAATGCTATTATATTTATATAATGTTATTATATTATAATGTTATTATATTATAATGTTATTATAATATAATGTTATTATATTATAATGTTATTATATTATAATGTTATTATATTATAATGTTATTATATTATAATGTTATTATATTATAATGTTATTATATTATAATGTTATTATATTATAATGTTATTATATTATAATGTTATTATAATATATTATTATATATGTTATTATTAATGTTATTATATTATAATGTTATTATATTATAATGTTATTATAATATAATGTTATTATATATAATGTTATTATTATAATGTTATTATATTATATGTTATTATATTATAATGTTATTATATTATAATGTTATTATTATAATGTTATTATATTTAATGTTATTATATTATAATATAATGTTATTATAATATAATGTTATTATATTATAATGTTATTATATTATAATGTTATTATATTATAATGTTATTATAATATAATGTTATTATATTATAATGTTATTATATTATAATGTTATTATATTATAATGTTATTATATTATAATGTTATTATAATATAATGTTATTATATTATAATGTTATTATAGTATAATGTTATTATATTATATTTTATTAATTTCACTCCAACACCAAACACCTCCAATGACATTAATGCAAGCATGTGATCCACCGGGATTCGAACTTGGGTTACCACACACAGATTTTTAAACACTCTAACCATTACACCACAAGACAGTTAATGGTTTATGCACATCCCTACGACTTATTATCCATTTTCGAATACTGGCTATTAATCTAATCATGTACTGTACTGTACATATTAATCTAATCATGTACTGTACTGTACATATTAATCTAATCATGTACTGTACTGTACATATTAATCTAATCATGTACTGTACTGTACATATTCCCAACTGTGGTATGGTAGTTTAAGGGGGGTCACCTGCTTTTTGTTATTTCTGTCCTTTTCTCTCTTTTTCTGGCTTGTATCCATTCGGCCCCATTCAGCCAACTATTTTAAGACGTTTATCCCCATCTAGGTGTCGATTTCTTCCTGGCGAGCGATAGTGAGCCAGCATTATATGAAGAAATCCGGCTTCGCCGGAGACATTTTTCTATCGAAAAATGTACAAATTTAGCCTGCTGTCAAACACAAATAAAAAATATGCTGGATCGCTACCGCTCACCAGTAAGACATTGACACCTGGATGGGGATAAACGTCTTAAAACAGTAGGCTGAATGGGGCCAAATGGATACAAGACAGAGAAAGATAGAAAAGGACAGAACAAAAAACAGGTCACCCCCCCTTAATGGTTAAGTGAGAGGAAAGACTATTCATGGTGCACAGATCATATAGAAACCGACCTCGCTACGAAATATCCCTGAACCTAATGATAATCTATGTTTACAGTTACACACAGTTAGAAAACGGGATGTAGGGATACTGACAAATGTTCGTGAGTTCTTGCGATTTTCTTTATGCAAATATATCCAGTTAGATTGATGTTCATATCAAATGAGCTGTATGCTTATAAATACATACTATGCATTAAGGGGAGATGGTTCACCTTTTGAGCGATTTTTGCATGTATTCATTATTTTTCTAGTTTCCTCCCTAGACCTCCATCAAATTTAAAAACACACCCATTAGATCCCCCTTCTAGATTAATTTGTACATTTTTCGGTAGAAAAATTTCCCGGCCAAAGGCCGGTTCTTCCAACATTACAGGCTTAACGCCAGGGAAAAAATCGACACATAAATATCACGAAAGGTCTAAATATTGACGAAGAAATGGGGCGAAAGGTCTTAAAATCGACTAACAAATGGGCAAACATCTTAACATCTGAAAACTAATGGGGCTAAGCATGAGGGAGAAAGTGGTCCAGAGAACCGGCCCATCCCCCCGTAATAAATATGTAGCTAATTTTATGTGGACATCAATCTAAAAGGTATATGTGCATAAAGAAATTGGCAAGAGATCGCGAACATTAGTCAGTAGCTGTACGGTGGCGCTAATAAGTCATGTCTCAGCCGCCATTATGTTTGGCTCGCTCTGTGCTGTATTAATGTTTGTCAGATGTTGAATAGGGTGGGTAAGTGTAGGAACATGGCTGTATACCTCACTCAATTTTTGTTTTTTTAAATAATGTGTAAATATTTCTGATACCAATTACTGATCAAAACATAATTGGTGTAGACACATCACTTATTAGGGCGACTGTACACATAAGGTTTGTTCCTCTCCGTGATCTTATTCTCAGAAATATAATGCGAATGCGTGAATTACGAATGTAGTTTCTTAGGCAGAGGTTAACTCATTTGATTAGTCAACTTACAAATATGGAAACTGCCCTTGCAATTCATTCATAGTAATATTAAATTAATATATATATATATATATATATATATATATATATATATATATTTTTTTTTTTTTTAAGCTTGGTGGAAGTCTAGGGAAGAAACTAAACACTTCCCTTTAAACAAACACTATTCCTGCTTCACACAATAGAGTTTATTTGTTTTGTATCAGTTCAACGGGTCTCTGGCATCAATATCCAGTTTTTCACCGGTATTACTCATGTTCTGTTGGCCGTTATTCCCTGTTTGGTTGTTTACTTTGGAATGACACTACCTTGGGGGTTATTAGGATGTATTTTTGTTTTAATTATGAGTGTGAGTTTTGTTTGTTTTTGTCGTTTTCGAGCCATGTATTTTAGCTTGCCTCCTAAGCTAACAAAAACTCCTCCCCGGACTTAAAAAAAATAAAAAATAAAAAATAAAAAATAAAATAAATAAAATATATATATATATATATATATATATATATATATATATATATATATATATATATATACACTCCATGAAGACTTAAAGTTAAAGAGAATCTGCCACATCACTTGGATTAAATACTTATCACACCTATTATAAAACGCATTACTCCTTATAGATATTATTATATTATATTATATATTATAAACAGCCAAACCGTAACTCCGTGATCTATGCATGTGTTTTGGCAACTTCTTCACAGTGTAAGAACCAAATATTCAGAGTATTTGTGTTTCGTAACCCTTCATGCCTGATTTACGGGTGAGATACAGTTACTTGATAGGTACGGTTGGCCAAATAAGTACTGTCTCCGCTGTCATTATGTTTTGCTCGCTGTGTGCTGTATTAATGTCTGTCAGATGTTGAACAGGGTGTGTAAAGATTGGAATATGTTTGTATGTCTCACTCGAAACGATGAATTAAATCTTAAATAGTGCAGATACCAATTATTGATTGAAATATACTTGGTGCTGCGACATAACTTTTGTTGGCCGACTGTACATAGAGTTACATAGATACACAGACTACACATAACTTGCAGCCCCTACTAGGCAGTCCGGATTAAATTCGAAAACAATTTGCTACTAAGTAGAAGGTAAGGCTAGCAAAGCAGAAGGCTCTCTCAAAGTAAGACGATATTTTATTTGGAACATTACTGAAAAAACGTGGGTATTATTTTCGAACTTTGTCTCCGTTATACGGGTCCGTTTTTGTCTGGCCCCCTTTTCCCTCATGCTTAGCCCCATAAGTTTTCAGATGTTAAGACGTTCGGCCCATTAGTTTGTCGATTTTAAGACCTTTCACCCCTTTTCTTTCTCAATATTAAGATATTTCTTGTCATTTAGGAGTCGATTGTTTCCTGGCGAGCAATAGCGAGCCTGTAATTTAGGAGGTACAGGCCTTCGGCCGGGACTAGGCAGGAAATTTAAAAAAAAAAAAAAAAAAAAAAAAAATATATATATACTGTATATATATATATATATATATATATATATATATATATATATATATATATATATATATATATATATATGTATATATATATACTGTATATGCAACAATCGAACAAAAAGTATATTTTTAAGATAACTACAAATCACGTAGCATAATATACTCAGTGTCTTGGAGTGAAATTATTATGGAGGACCGACCCTGTTCGTACGATTTAGTTTTTCAATATGAGGCCCATCCTGTTCAATACCAGTTTTTGTTTTTTTGTTTTTTTGTTTTTTTGTACCGAAATTTGAATACTGAGTTTCAACAACATTCATAAATATAGACCGCAATATTTCCGCTATAAGTTTATTTGTCAATATTCATATTTATGTAACAATAAAAGAAACAAAAATATATAATATATATATATATATATATATATATATATATATATACATATACCGGGTATATACTGTATATTATATTTTTATATTTTTGTTTGTACATATAATAACGTTTTCACTCTAACATAATTATATATTCACTGTTATATATACAATCACTAATCACACACACAACCATCACTATGCATCCAGATAAATCGATTATCACTATTACCTTATCTTATACATTATCACTATTACCTTATCTTATACATTATCACTATTACCCTATCTTATACATTATCACTATTACCTTATCTTATACATTATCACTATTATCTTATCTTATACATTATCACTATTACCTTATCTTATACATTATCACTATTACCCTATCTTATACATTATCACTATTACCTTATCTTATACATTATCACTATTACCTTATCTTATACATTATCACTATTACCTTATCTTATACATTATCACTATTAGCTTATCTTATACATTATACATTATCACTATTACCTTATCTTATATTATCACTATTACCTTATCTTATACATTATCACTATTACCTTATCTTATACATTATCACTATTACCTTATCTTATACATTATCACTATTACCTTCTTATACATTATCACTATTACCTTATCTTATACATTATCACTATTACCTTATCTTTACATTATCATTACCCTATCTTATACATTATCACTATTACCTTATCTTATACATTATCACTATTACCTTATCTTATACATTATCACTATTACCTTATCTTATACATTATCACTATTACCTTATCTATACATTATCACTATTACCTATCTTATACATTATCACTATTACCTTATCTATACATTATCACTATTATTATCTTATACATTATCACTATTACCTTATCTATACATTATCACTATTACCTTATCTTATACATTATCACTATTACCTTATCTTATACATTATCACTATTACCTTATCTTATACATTATCACTATTACCCTATCTTATACATTATCACTATTACCTTATCTATACATTATCACTATTACCTTATCTTATACATTATCACTATTACCTTATCTTATACATTATCACTATTACCTTATCTTATACATTATCACTATTACCTTATCTTATACATTATCACTATTACCTTATCTTATACATTATCACTATTACCTTATCTTATACATTATCACTATTACCTTATCTTATACATTATCACTATTACCTTATCTTATACATTATCACTATTACCTTATCTTATACATTATCACTATTACCTTATCTTATACATTATCACTATTACCCTATCTTATACATTATCACTATTACCTTATCTTATACATTATCACTATTACCTTATCTTATACATTATCACTATTACCTTATCTTATACATTATCACTATTACCTTATCTTATACATTATCACTATTACCTTATCTTATACATTATCACTATTACCTTATCTTATACATTATCACTATTACCTTATCTTATACATTATCACTATTACCTTATCTTATACATTATCACTATTACCTTATCTTATACATTCGTTAAGGGGAGATGGGTCGTTTTTCTGTTCCCCCTTCTTCCTCATGTTAACCATATTATTTGTCAGATTATAAGACGTTAGTTTGGCGCTTTTAAAACTTTTAGCCCCATTTCTTTGTCAATATTTAGACTTTTCGTGTCATTTAGGTGTCGATTTTTTACTGGCGAGCGATAGCGAGCCTGTAATGTATGAGGAGACGGCCTTCGGCCGGGACATTTTTCTATCGAAAAATATTTACAAATTTATCTTGAAGGATGGTCTTGGGCGGGTGTTTTTGTTTAAGGAGAGGTTTCTAGTTTGTTTCCTACTCCTCCAGCAATCTTAAAATTTCGCCCCCTTAACCCCCTTTCAAGATAAATTTGTACATTTTTCGGTAGAAAACTGTCCCGGCCGAAGGCCGATTACTCTTAAATTACAGGCTCGCTATCGCTCGCCAGGATAAAATCGACACCTAAATGGCACGAAAGGTCTTAAAATTGGCAGAATGGGGCGGAAATTCTTAGAAATCACCAAACTAATGGGGAAAACTTTTTAAAATCTCAAAAGCAATGGGGCTAGACATGAGGGAGAAAGAGGTCAAGGAAAAAGTCCCTCAAGTGGAAATCTCCCCTTAAGCTTGATGGTGGTCTAGGGAGGAAACTAAACAAATTATGAAAATATATATAAATGAGTTAATAAATACGCCCTTCCCCCCTTAACCCCTAACTCAACATAGATAATAATAGCATGGTTAATAAATACGCCCACCCCCCCTTAACCCCTAACTCAACATAATTAATAATAGCATGGTTAATAAATACGCCCTTCCCCCCTTAACCCCTAACTCAACATAGTTAATAATAGCATGGTTAATAAATACGCCCACCCCCCCTTAACCCCTAACTCAACATAGATAATAATAGCATGGTTAATAAATACGCCCACCCCCCCCTTAACCCCTAACTCAACATAATTAATAATAGCATGGTTAATAAATACGCCCTTCCCCCCTTAACCCCTAACTCAACATAGATAATAATAGCATGGTTAATAAATACGCCCACCCCCCCTTAACCCCTAACTCAACATAGATAATAATAGCATGGTTAATAAATACGCCCACCCCCCCTTAACCCCTAACTCAACATAGTTAATAATAGCATGGTTAATCATCATCACTATACTCGGTTTCTTTACAGCTGGCGATAAATTGAATCCCCTCGCAGCTCATTTCTTGACACTTAATGACAAAATATGAAACTACAAAAAAGGCAGGAGCAAATGGGCTGTAAATTTCCACACCTATATCCTGGCCAAGTTTTCCTATTTGGTAGACCTTTTTTGAGTAACAGAGGTTAGAGGTTACTATGTCTGCCCAACCTAGAATGAACAGAATTGACTGTATGTCTCTGCATCATATTAGGGTCAAGTTTATATAATTAGCACCCTATGTCGCTGCACAATCATCAAAATAGCTGTGAAATCTTTATGGAAACTTTGACATTTACCGTCAGTCGAAAAAAACAGACTGAAGGCGGTGTCACACGAGCGCATTTTCCGTCAATTTTCGATGAGCAAGTTTTTTCTCGTACAATTTTGAGGACCTTTCACATTGGAATCGGAAAGTATATCGAAGGTAGGTTATCTTAGGCAGTTTAATTCATACGGAACTTATTACATTTTGAAGCTCCCAGACTACAATAATTGCTCGTGAAAGTTTCCGGAAAAATCGCTCGTGTGATACTGCCTTATAAACCTATGTTACCATCATTAGCTTTCATATTCACTATTGTTCACTATTTCACTACAATTCGCACTTGAACGAAAGTATCTGTATCTGTATTATCTTATTAACCCCTTGAGGATTATAACGCGTTTTGACAGTTTATTCTGGCTATCATTAACAGATTTGATACAGCTTTGGAAGGTTCTGTGGGATTTAAGGGGGATGGGCCGGTTTTCTGGACCTCTTTCTCCCTCATGTTTAGCCCTATTAGTTTTCAGATGTTAAGATGTTTGCCTCATTAGTTAGTCGATTTTAAGACCTTTCGTCCCATTTCTTCGTCAATATTTAGACCTTTCATGCTATTTAGGTGTCGATTTTTTCCCTGGCGAACGATAGTGAGCCTGTAATGTTGGAAGAACCGGCCTTCGGCCGGTACATTTTTCTACCGAAAAATGTACAAATTAATCTAGAAGGGGAATCTAATGGATTTTTTTTTTTATTTGGTAGAGGTCTAGGGAGGAAACTAGAAAAATAACGAATACATGCAAAAATCGCCCAAAAAGTGAACCATCTCCCCTTAAATGGGTACAGACTGTCTCAATCGATCCTCTGACTGTCATATACCCTTCTTAATCTGCACATCGTCCACTAAGAGCCAGACATAATATAGCAGCACAATATAATACCAATATCATTTAATTTCGTTCATTATCACTCCAGAGTTTAATATCACCATCATTTACAACTCACAACTCGCACAACCTTCACTATTATTGTTAAGGGGAGATAGTTATTTTTCCTGGTCCATCTTCTCCCTCATGCTTAGCCCCATTAGTTTTTTTTTTCACCCATTTTTGGTGTCCATTTTAAGACTTTTCGTGTCCTTTAGATGTAATTTAGGAAAAACCAGCCTTCGGCTGGGAAATTTTTCTATCGAAAAATTTACAAATATATCTTGAAGGGGGGTGCTGAGGTTGTTATTTTAAGTTTGATAAAGGTCTAGGGAGGAAACTAATAACAAACAAAATCGAAAAAAATTAACCATCCCCCAAAAAACTATTTCTGTCATGTCATGTTTTCAGAAATAATTAGTTTGATCTTTTCAATTTTAACCTTTTGAGGCTCATGACGCGTTTTGGCAGTTTATTCTGGCCATCTTTAGACGCTTTTATACAGCTGAGGAAGGATGTGTGTCTGAATTAACTCTCTGATTTCCAATACCATTCCTAATCTAAGCAAAATCGTCCAGTAATAATCTAATATATTAATTTAACTTACAACACCAAACATCACCCAACAAATAATGAAAGCATGTGCTCCAACCGGGATTCGAACCTGGTTTACCACATACAGATCTTAAACACTCAAACCATTACACCACCAATATCCAGAATTAAGTACCAAAACGCACCATAATCCTGAAGGGGTTAATACATTTGTCATCCACTTGGTTAATCTCAACATTTTCGTCACTGTTACATACTTTTCGAATTTATTAACAACGATTTTTTATTTCTCAATCATTTGTGTTCGCGATCACAAATGTTCTCAACATTTGACATCAGTTTTATTTGCCAACACTATTATCCTATTTGACCACTTACGAGTTTCAGGCTATAAGGAATGATCTAATAATTATATCAATTTCTCTCCCAACACTAAACACCTCCCAATGAAATTAATGAAAGTAGGTTATCTTCCCGCGATTCGAACCTGGGTTACCACATACAGATCTCAAACACTCTAACCATTACACCATCATGACGGTTAAAGGTTAAGTACATGACTACGATTTATTATCCATTTATCGAATACTGGATATCAATTTAATCATGTACTCGTTTATAGACATCGATACTTAAAAGAATTAACAGTTAAAATACGGTTGTGGTACAATTATAAAACGTAAACTAAATTTAATCCTACTTTCTAATAATCAAATATCTACTTATTATTGCATTTCTGTTCTATATCGATGTTTACGGCTCCAACTTCCTTATAGCCTGAACTCGCAGGTGGTCAATTGCATTATCATTGTACACACAATCACTAACACTTCGAACCAGTACTTTATTTATTCCAAACACTTTAGGATATCTACGTTTATCACACATTAGCATGATCATATTTTTTAAACCTATTATTATTATTATTATTATTATTATTATTATTATTATTATCATTATTATTTATTATTATTATTATTATTATCATGATCATATTTTTCACAAGATGGTTCAATTCAGTAAATTAAATGCGTAATTTGTGTATCATCATCCTTTGTTTCTTTTCTAACCATCATCATTATTATCACCATCTTGTTCAATCTCCTTATATCATCAAATACATCATCATTATCATATCCACCATCAACATCATTTAAATAAATACTAATTATATTAATAATGCCTACCAATGCCTTCAAGCATAATTTGTTCATGTTTCGATAGAAAAAATACTCAGCATAGGTCAATTTTGTCTAAGCTACAAAAATATCGATACCTGAATGGGGTGAAGCGCCTGATTATCGGCAAAGTAATGAGGTGAAACGTCTTAAAATCCACCAAACTAATGGAGCAAAACAGGGGAGGTCCACATAAGACCCCCCGCGGACAAAATAGGGTTAAGGGGACATGGAACGTTTTTCTAGACCCCCTTCTCCCTCATGTTTAGCCCCATTAGTTTTCAGATATTTAAACGTTCGGCCCATTAGTTTGGCGATTTTAACACCTCTCGCCCCATTTTTTTGTCAATATTAAGACTTCATTTAGTTGTCGATTTTTTCCAGGCGAGCGATAGCGAGCCTGTAATTTAAGATTAACTGGCCTTTGGCCGGAAAATGTTCTATCGAAAGATGTACAAATTTATCTTGAAAGAGGGTCTTGTGGGGGTGTTTTTTTTAAGCTTGATGGAGGTCTAGCGAGAAAACTAAAAAAAAACTAATAAAAACACGAAACACAAAAATATACCAACAAATTAAACATCCCCCCTTAAGAACCACTATCACAAATATCAAATATAGACCAACTTTTTATTACTGGAACTCAAGGCTGTTTCGGACTAACATAAATCACTGGAGAACAACGCACCTTTTTCCTCACACGAATATCGCTAATATTTACGCATTGGATTTGTAAGACACATTATATAAAAACATTCCATTATAATTATACGGATTCATATTTTCTGCATCATCAATATTTTCAAAGATTACTGAATAGAGCTGAGTTTACCAATGCTATTATTGTCATTTAGGAGACTATATATATAAACAAACTATGCAGCCTTAAACTATCATATCATATTTAAACATTTTTTGTTCTTACCCGTACTGTCCCGGCGACGTCTTACATATATTTGTTCTAGCTGTATTAAGGGGAGGTATTTAGTGTGTTCCCTAGACCTCCATCAAACTTAAAATTACACCCCCTTGAGTCCCTTTCAAGATAAATTTGTACATTTTTCGGTAGAAAAATGTCCCGGCCGAAGGCCGGTTCCTCTTAAATTACAGGCTCGCTATCGCTCGCCAGGATAAATTTGACACCTGAATTGCGCGAAAGGTCATAATATGGGGTGAAACTTCTTAAAATCGCTAAACTAATGGGGCAAACGTTTTATAATATAAAAAAACAATGGGGCTAAACATGAGGGAGAAAGGGGTCAAGAAAAAAATCCCTCAAGTGGAGATCTCCCCTTAAAACGATTCTTTACAGCTTATGAACGCTGTGTGGAAGTGACTAGGGATAAGTGAGGGAGTTGGATGTTTTATATTTGCTAGAAGGCCTTCCTAAACTGAATAACATTGTATAAAAGTGTCCATTAATATAATAAAATGGACAACACCGGTACTGAACGGGTTAATAATATACAAACATTGAGTTAAACACCACAGTCAAATATAGCTCTGTGGCGGCTGCACATAGGAATTTGTAAGCCAAATTATACAAAATTATTATATCATACTAACTCATAAAATGTCAGTCTCATTATTATCTTCATGGCATTAGCACTACACAGAACAAAGAACATTATCCACTTATTACATATAGAATAATCACACCACATAATTATTCTATATTAAAGTGTCTATACTAATATATACCCTTATACAGGTATATTGGTATAGTTCATTCAATAGGCTTCCCGAGACATTACTGTATATTGTAGACTGCAGCACCGTTGATTTTAAACTTCGCCTAGACAAACATCTTACCTCAAACCCGTGACTGAATACGTTTGTAAATTAATAACTATATTTCCCCTCCTCAGACCCATCAAGGATTAGTGCGTTTATAAATAATCAAGATGTTATATCGATACTCTCTTTTTCCCAGAAACACGAAAGATCATCTATAACTGTGTTATGTTACTAACCCAAATGTCCCCTACTAACTTCTCCTAATCATGTTTGGAGGACAAACAGCCTAGAAGGGTCACTAGACCTGTTTTTACTTGATTTCCTTTGTACTCCTTTGTACTGTCAGATGGAATAAACCAATAGACAGTGCTAACCCCTTGAGGATCAAGGTGCGTTTTGACAGTTTATTCTGGCTACCATTAGATGCTTTTTGTACAGCTTAGGAAGGATCCCTGGGCATTAAAAGGGTAAAGATAATTAACCCTCTGATTTCCATATACCTTGTCTGATATTGTCTGATGATAGCCAGATAAAACTACCAAAACAAATCATAATCCTCGAAGGGATTAATAAAAAAAATAAAAAAATAAAAATGGACACTACTATCAATCCGACGTGATAATTTAGCTCTGACGATGTATGTGTGTGTGTGTGCGTGTGTGTGTGTGTGTGTGTGTTAAACAGGACAACACCCCGCACGTAGTACCCCTTCAACACAACAAAAAACGGCACCAGGGCCATAGCTCAAAACACATACATCCTCCCTTACGACACACCCTTAATATATTTTTAACACACACACACACACACACACACACTACAACTCCCCCCCCCCCCACCACACACACACACACTACAACTCCCCCCCCCCCCACCACACACACACACCACACCACTATCACCAACCACACACACACACGCACTACAACACACACATACAAGCACGCACTAACCAAACGCTCACAAACAAAGCACCATAACACTCCACTAACACCACCACAGCACCAACACACACACACATACAACACCATAGCATTCCACCACCAAACAAACAAACAAACACACACATACATACACACTACAACAAACACACAACACCAAAACACCCCACTAACACCACTAACACTACCACCAACACCACTACCACCACACCACTACCAACACCCCACTACACCACCAACAACACCCCACTACACCACTAACACCACCACCAACACCACCACCACCAACACCAGTAACACCACCACCAACACCCCTCTACACCACCAACACACCACTAACACCACCACCACCAACACACCACTAACACCACCACCAACACCCCACTACACCACTAACACCACCACCAACACACCAGGACAGGTAACAACTGACTGACTGGTTTTGGACTGACCGTGGTGATACAGTTAGTTGCAAGGATAGATAGACTGGGGATAGAGGGGGGGGGGGGGGGACTGGGGTAGGACAGGGACATCTATGGGTAAGGTTATGCCAACATTAAGACTATCTGGTCCCGGATGAAGGACAGCTTCTTTTAAGGCACAAGCTCTCTTTGGTCTGCCCATTAAAAAAAAAAAAAAAAAAAAAAATCATAACCTGAATGGGGGAAGTGTCTTATTATCGCCAAATTGATGGGGTGAAACGTCTTTAAATAAAAACCTGATTGGGGTGAAGTGTCACATTATCGCCAAATTAATTTGGTGAAAAGTTTATAAATGTTAACCTGAATGGGGTGAAGTGTCTTATTATCGCCAAATTAATTAGGTGAAACGTCTTTAAATTAAAATCTGAATGGGCTAAAGTGTCTTATCATCGCCAAATTGATGGGGCGAAACGTCTTAAACTCACCAAACTAATAGAACGAAACAGGGGCGTAGTGGCCCTCTCGGCCTAAATAGGGTAAAAGTTTCCTTCAATAGCCGCCATATTGCCGACCTAAGGGTGGACAGAGCCGTCAATAGGTACACTGTCATCAATACCAAACATCATAACAGTACGTGGCCTCCATGTTGTAGACCACCGAAAGAAAATATTTATTGGTGCAGTAACGTTAAGGGGGGATGGCCGTATTTATTTCTTCATATATTATATTATTTTTTAATACTTTTTTTAGTTTCCTCCCTAGACCTCCATCACACTTAAGAAATCCACCCCGCAAGACCCTCCTTGAAGATAAATTTGTAAATTTTTTCGATAGAAAAATATCCCGGTCGATTATTTCATATATTTGTTATTTTTCTAGTTTCCTCCCTACAGTAGACCGCCAACAAACTTAAAAAAAAAAAAAAAAAAAAAAAAAAAAATCTATTAGATCCCCCTTCTAGATTAATTCCTGACTAGGTTATAATAGGACGCACAGAGACAACCTTTATACACTTTTCTCCAGGTTAACCCCTTCTGTACCGGAGGATTCTTTTTTTAATTTAATTCTAGACTATTTAGACTATTTTGTGCAGTTTAAGAAGGATCTGTGGTAGTCAAAATGGTTAGGAGAGATAGTTCGAAGCCTGTTAATTGCTGCAGGTCCTTTGTACACTGAATAGAATCGTCTAATACTAGCTGAAATACAAAAAAATACATCGGTACACAAGGGAGTATATATCGAGTATAGGTAGTGCATTATTGCTATAGGTAGTGCATTATTGCTAACGCTGCATGAAATACATCGCCGGTACACAAAGGGTTAATATATATCGAGTATAGGTAGTGCATTATTGCTAACGCTGCATGAAATATGAATATCTTAAAGGGGGGGGGGGGATCACAATTGTTGTTTATCTTTCTCTCCTTTTTTCTCTTTCTCTGGCTTGTATCCATTCGGCCCAATTCAGCCAACTGTTTTAAGACGTTTATCCCCATCCAGGTGTCGATTAGTTCCTGGCGATCGATAGCAAGCCAGCATTTTATGGAGAAATCCGGCTTTGCCGGAGAAATTTTTCTATCGAAAAATTTACAAATTTAGCTTGCTGTCAAAAAAAAATAAAATATGTATATGCTGGCTCGCTATAGATCGCCAGAAACAATATTGACACCTGGATGGGGGTAAACGTCTTAAAACAGTAGGCTGAATGAGGCCGAATGGATACAAGCCAAAGCGAGTGGGAGAGAAAGAGAAAACAAACGAGGTGGGCTCGCTTAATCAAACTTAGTCATATCTCTATATTACATTAAATTTGTAACTGCTCTATGTTTTTGTTTGCATTCCGAGCCGCGGAGAGTCCTTCGAATAGTCGATATCTGCTAAAAACTCGCTTCTGCAATAGATAAATGATTCGGGTCCTGTTTGCAGTGTTATTATTATAGATTAAAGTCTAATTGATCTTAGTAAACTAGTGTACTTGTGTGTGTGTGTGTGTGTGTGTGTGTGTGTGTGTTTGAATGTGTGTGTGTGTGTTTGAATGTGTGTGTGTGTTTTAATGTGTATATGTTAATGTGTGTTTGAATGTGTGTGTGTGTTTTAATGTGTGTGTGTGTGTGTGTTTCAATGTTTGTTAGTTGTTTATAGGAAGGGGGGGGGGGGGACATGGCGAGAGAAGGATCTGGATTAACGGCGATTAAGAAATAGTTTATTTTGTATTTTTGTAGTCGCTAAGAAACGGATATACTGAGGAAAGAGAGAGAGAGAGAGAGAGTACAAAGGAGTACAAAGGAAATCAAGCAACAACAGGTCTAGTGATCCTTCTAGGTTGCTTGTCCTCCAAAACACTGAGGATCAAGTGTCCAAACAGTGGTTTAGAGTGGGTAAGGGAACATTGGAAAGGGAACTACTGCCCTGGAACTAATGTCCGTGGCAGGACTAGGAAGTTAGTAGGGGACATATGGGTTAGTAACTGAGGGGAGGATAAAATAAAGTTATTCATTTACAAACGCAGTCAGTCGCGGGTTTGATGCGAGATATTTGTCTAGGCGGAGTTTAAATGAATCAACGGTGCTGCAGTCTATAACGTCTCGGGGAAGCCCATTCCACAAGTTGACAACTCGATTGAAGAAGAAATTCTTAGATTCGTGTGAGTTAAAAGATTTACCAATAATTTTGCAAACCGTTTCCCCGCGTGTAATTAGATTGGTCGATAGTGAAGTACTTACTACAGTTCATATTGTCATGCCTTTGATGATTTTGAACACTTGAATTAAGTCACCTCTTAATCTGCGCTGGGTTAAAGGAAATAGATTTAATTCTCTAAGACGCTCTTCGTATGGTTTGTTCTTTAGGCTAGGTATCATTTTGGTAACTCTACGTTGAACTCGTTCTAGCTTGTTTATATCTTTTTGGTAATAAGGGCACCAGCATTGAACGCAGTATTCCAGAAGAGGGCGGACTAAGGAATTGTAAAGGGTTAGGATAACGTCTTTGGATTTATGCTCAAATGACCTGCCTATAAAGCCAATTATTTTGTTTGCCTTCTTAACAACTTCTGAACATTGTTGACTCGGTTTTAGGTTACTCGATATTGTTACTCCCAGATCGGTTTCTCTGTTTACATTCTTAAGCTGAGTGCCATTCATCGAATAGTTTGCTTTCTCATTTAGGTATCCGATATGTAGTACTTTACATTTATCCGCATTGAAACTCATTTGCCAAATTTGGGCCCAATGTGACAATTTATCTAGATTGTGTTGCATATCGCCAACTTGATCTTTTGAGAGTACGCTATTTCCAATTTTTGTATCGTCAGCAAATTTTGAGATTGTACAGGTGAGACCATCATCTATGTCGTTGATGTAAATTAGAAAGATAATTGGTCCTAGTACCGATCCCTGGGGTACCCCGCTACTTACATTGGTCCATTTAGATGACTTACCGTTTATGACTACTCTTTGCTTTCTGTCGCTGAGCCAATTTTCTATCCATTTCAACACACCGTCTTGTATTCCATGCGCTTTTAGTTTTAGCAGTAAACGTTTGTGGGGAACTTTGTCAAAGGCCTTTTGAAAATCAAGGTATATAATATCTACAGCTTTACTCTTATCGTAGAGGTTGAGGATATCGTGGAAGAAGTCTAAGAGGTTTGTTAAACAGGAACGTTTTTTACGAAAGCCGTGTTGAGTATCTTTAAGTATGTTATTTTCCTCTAAGTTATTTACGAGTCTGTCTCTTATGAGCGTTTCTAGCATTTTACATACCACTGAGGTTAAGCTAATTGGACGATAGTTACAGGGTAGGGATTTGCTGCCTTTTTTAATAATTGAATATCGGTGTTACGTTGGCTATCTTCCACTGATCAGGCATAGTTCCAGACTGCAAGGAACTTGAGAGAGAGAGAGAGAGAGAGAGAGAGAGAGAGAGAGAGAGAGAGAGAGAGAGAGAGAGAGAGAGAGAGAGAGAGAGAGAGAGAGAGAGAGAGAGAGAGAGAGATGATCCAAATGGTTAGGATAGTTGAACATTTATTCACGCAACTGTACCCTCTGGAGCCTGCCTATCCCCCCCCCCCCCCCAGTAAAAGGGGAATGGTTGCTTTTTCTGCCCCCCCACCACCCCTTCTCCCTCATGTTTAGCCCAATTAGTTTTGTCATTTTAAGACGTTCACCCTATTAGTTTAGCGATTTTAAGACCTTACGCCCCATTTCGTTGTCAATTTTAAGACCTTTGGTGCCATTTAGGTGTCGATATTTTTCTGGCGAGCGATAGCGAGCCTTTTATTTTAAAAAGAACTGGCCTTCAGCCCGGACATTTTCTACCGAAAAATGTACAAATTTATCTTGAAGAGGGGTCAAGGGGGAGTTTTTTTAAGCTTGATGGAGGTCTAAGGAGGAAAACAACAAAAGTAAATAAGCAAATAAATACGGCCATCCCCCCTAAAGAAGCCTCGCCTCTAGCCTTGTAAAACATCCCTTGGACAAACAAGGTTGGTAAGTAGAGCAGGTTATAGTTAGAGCCCCTCGTACACGTCAACAGGTAAACCTTAGACGCCACACATACCGGTACACACACATACACAAACATTCTCACACACACACACACACACGTACACAAACAGTCACACACACATATACAGTCACACACACACACACACGCACATACAGTCACACACACACGCATATACAGTCACACACACACACACACACACACACATATATAGTCACACACACACACACATATACAGTCACACACACAGTCACACACACATATACAGTCACACACACACACACACACACATATACACACACACACACATATACAGTCACACACACACACACACGCACACACATATACAGTCACACACACACACACACACACATATACAGTCACACACACACACACACACATATACAGTCACACACACAGTCACACACACATATACAGTCACACACACACACACATATACAGCCACACACACACACACACACACGCACACAATGCCACCTACATCCCCATACATATGTACACTTTTCGGTGTATACTGTAAGTGTCCCGGCCGAAGTCTGATTACTTTTATATTACAGGCTCACTATCGCTCGCCATGGAAATATACACACCTGGATGAGGAGAAACGTAATACAATCACCAACAGTATGGATCATAACGACCACCCTCAGCACAGCTCACCTTGTCTATAATTAACCCCTTCAGTGCCGGCAACGTCTTTTTATTGGATTTCAGCACCATTTATACGATGTCATGAAGCTTAGGAAGGATATATGGTAACTAAAGGGATTAATTGAGATAGTCTGTAGCCTTTTAATTGGTTGACATTCTTCCTACGCTGGCGGCACGCAAGGTCTTAAAATCGACAGAAATAGGGCGAAAAGTCTTAAAATCGCCAAACTAAGGAGGCGCACGTCTTAGAGTCTCAAAAGCAATGAGGCTAAGCATGACGGAGAAAGGTTTCCAGAAAAAACTCCCTCAAGTGGAAATCTACCCTAAAGGGGAGATGGTTCACTTTTTGGGCGATTTTTGCATGTATTTCATTATTTTTCTAGTTTCCTCCCTAGACCTCCATCAAATTTAAAAAAGAACATCCATTAGATCCCCCTTCTAGATTAATTTGTACATTTTTCGGTAGAAAAATGTCCCGACCGAAGGCCGGTTCTTCCAACATTACAGGCTCACTATCGTTCGCCAGGGAACAAATCGATACCTAAATAGCACGAAAGGTATAAATATTGACGAAGAAATGGGGCAAAAGGTTTTAAAATCGCCAAACTAATGGGGCAAACATCTGAAAACTAATGGGGCTAAACATGAGGGAGAAAGTGGTCCAGAAAACCGACCCATCTCCCCTTAAATAGCTATATCATCCTCTGGGGTAAGATTCATTTTTTGTGTGTTTTTTTTTTCTCCAAGCATCATAACCTTGTCTTAACTTTGTATTATTCATATTTGTATTTGATATTATTAATTTATATATTTGTTTTGGCCATAAACATTATATTTTCAAGCATCATAACTTTGTCTTATTTTTGTTTTGCCATAAACATTTTTTTAAGCATCATAACTTTGTCTTAATTTTTTGTTTTTCTTCTAATAATCACTTTTTTAATAATCACCTTGCTTGGTCATTGTAGCACAGAAATAATATACGATGGGATGCTATTGATATGATTTTTATTTGTTTGTTGTTGTTGTTGTTGTTGTTGTTCCCCAAGCTGCCTGGCCAAACAGCCCCAAGGCCCCGTGCAATTCCAAGGCCATAACCGAGCGCCCCACACAGAACCCTCCCTGCCGACCACAATAAAGCCTGGGTGACCGAAGCCACTCCATGGCGGGGAGCTGAGGAGGGTGCGGAAACGCCCGGGAAACCAAAGCCCCACCCAGGGCCCTGTGCCCCTCAGCAATTATGAAGAGAAAGTTGAGGGGCAAGGGAAAAATGTGACGCTTTGACTTCCAATCTTGATGGATTGGGAGGTCAATCCACGGAAAAGACGCCGTCACTTGAGATCTAGAAAATATATAAGTAAAAGGAACAGTCAGAGTAAGCTATGGGTATGGCAGAGATCGCTCAGTTCTCACTCTGATAGACCAGCCCATCACCACATGACTAGAACCCAATCCTCTCAGCATCAGCTAGGAAAGGCCCTAAAAAGCCGCCTTTGGCGGGGGGATAGCTCCCCTATTTCAACCCCTTTCGGGGTCGGGCACCCGCCCTTTATTTTGTTTGTTATATATATTTACTTTTTTTCAACATAAAGATGGGTCGCTTTTTTTGCCGATTTTTTCATTAATTTGTTATATTTTTAGTTTCCTCCCTAGACCTCCACCGAACATAATACAACAACCCTAGGATTCCCCTTTAAGATATATTTTTTTAATTTTTCGGAAGAAAAAAATGTTCCGCGTTCCTCCTAAATGTTCCGCGTTCCTCCTAAATGTTCCGCGTTCCTCCTAAATGTTCCGCGTTCCTCCTAAATGTTCCGCGTTCCTCCTAAATGTTCCGCGTTCCTCCTAAATGTTCCGCGTTCCTCCTAAATTACAGGCTCGCTATCGCTGGCCAGGAAAAAATAGACACCAAAATGACACGAAAACTCTTAATATTGACAAAGAAAAGGGGTGAAAGGTCATAAAATCGCCAAACTAATGGGCCTAACGTCTTATAATCTGAAAACTAATGGGGCCTAGCATGCGGGAGAAGGGTGCCCAGAAAAACGGCCCATCTCCCCTTAAGTATATTATAGGTTCAGGGATTACTGTACGATTAACCCCTTAACCCCTTGAGGATTACTGTACGATTAACCCCTTAACCCCTTGAGGATTACTGTACGATTAACCCCTTAACCCCTTGAGGATTACTGTACGATTAACCCCTTAACCCCTTGAGGATTACTGTACGATTAACCCCTTAACCCCTTGAGGATTACTGTACGATTAACCCCTTGAGGATTACTGTACGATTAACCCCTTAACCCCTTGAGGATTATGACGCGGTATTTGACTGTTCTTCAGGCTATTAGTCCACGATTTTGCTTAGATTAAACCTCTCCGACATATGACGCGATTTTGAGCCTATGGGGATACTTTAAAGCCTTTGTTACCATCAAGGGTATTTAGAAATCTTTAGTTTGGTGAGCGGTAGCGAGCCAGCATATTTTTTATTTTTGTTTGACAGCAGGCTAAATTTGTATATTTTTCGATAGAAAAATTTCTCCGGCGAAGCCGGATTTCTTCATATAATGCTGGCTCGCTATCGCTCGCCAGGAAGAAATCAACACCTAGATGGGGATAAACATCTTAAAATAGTTGGCTGAATGGGGCCGAATGGATACAAGCCAGAGAAAGAGAGAAAAGGACAGAAATAACAAAAAACCGGTCACCCTCCTTCAATTCCCACAGCTCCTTCCTAAGCTGTATAATATCATCTATAATAATAATAATGGCCGGCCAGAATATAAACAGTGGAAACACGTCAAGGGGTGGGGGTTCTTTTCAGTCGAGGCCCTACAGTATACAGAGGATGGACAACTGCCTTCCCTATCTCTTTGTCTATGTCAATGAAGGAGACAAAATACAATGCTGCCTGTAACAAGTGTCTTCCCCATAGGTTGAAAGAGTGACCGAGCCAAAATCCAGGTACATTATTATAGGTGTTTTGGAAAGATGTCTGGTGTGTTTGTCAAGGGGAGGTTTTTAGTTTGTTTCTTAGACGTCCATCAAGCTTGAAATTACACCCCCTTGACCACCTTTCAAGATAAATTTTTACATTTTTCGGTAGAAAAATGTCCCGGCCGAAGGCCGATTCCTCTTAAATTATAGGCTCGCTGTCGCTCGCCAGGAAAAAATCGACACCTAAATGGCACGAAAGGTCTTAAAAAGTGACATAAATGGGTCGAAAGTTCTTAAAATCGCCAAACTAATGGGGCGAACGTCTTAAAATATCAAAAGCAATGGGACTAAACCTGAGAGAGAAAGGGGTCCAGAAAAAAATATCTCAAGTGGAAATCTCCCCTTAAGTGTAGTGAAATGAATAGGAGGAGGAAGTGTTTGTGAGAGTTAGCTGGATTACTCTCTGTGTAGGGGAGGCACAAAGAGAAACAGTGGGGGAAGCCAGGCAAATGAAACAGGAGTTCCAGCAACATCATGTAAGAGCTTAGTAATAGCCAGAATACACAGCTAAAATGCTTCATATTCTTCAGAAGGTAGATGCAGTATATTTTCAGCTTACGAATAGCGGTTTCGGGTCGTAACATCTCGTTCTCGCTATCTATCTATCTATCTATCTATCTATCTATCTATCTATCTATCTCTCTCTCTCTCTTTCCCAATATCACTCTAACTCTCTCTCTCTCTATTTCTTTCCCAATATCACTCTAACTATCTAACTCTCTCTTACACTCTCTCTCTCTCTCTTTCCCAATATCACTCTAACTCTCTCTCTCTCTATTTCTTTCCCAATATCACTCTAACTATCTAACTCTCTCTTACACTCTCTCTCTCTCTCTCTCTTTCCCAATATCACTCTAACTCTCTCTCTCTATTTCTTTCCCAATATCACTCTAACTATCTAACTCTCTCTTACACTCTCTCTCTCTTTCTCTGACACAGAGAGAGAGAGAGAGAGCTAGAGTCATGATAATACCTATAGTGTGGGGGACTATAGTGTTGACCAGGTGTTAATTAACCCGTTTACCTTGCTCTATGGTAATTACAAGGGTTGCTGCTGCACGTACACCACTACACATACACACACACACACACACGTCTGGCTCGCTCTGGGCTGTATTATTGTCTGTCAGATGTTGCATAGGGGGATAAGTGTAGGAATATGTTTGTATATCTCACTAGAAACGAATTAATCAAGTTTTAGGCATTACTGATACCAATTATTGATCAAAACATACTTGTGCCGAAACATGACTTATTAGGCCGACTGTACATCCTATACCTCTAGCTTCACTCACGGGTAAACGGAACAATGTGAGATTTTATTTTATATAAAGATGTTAATCCTACGGCTATTATTGTATTCATTATAGTCTCTACTGATATATAAATAAATATATATATACTATATATATATATATATATATATATATATACCGCGTATATATATATATAAATATATATATATATATATATATATAATATATATATAGATATATATATAGTACATATATATATATGTATATACGTATATATATATATATATATATATATATATATATATAAATAAATATATATATACTATATATATATATATATATATATATATATATTATTAGCCGGTTTTATTCAAAGTAGGAAGGGTATATGGAACTCGGAGAGTTGATTTGGCAAACTTTATGATTTTACGTTCAATTTACAGTTCCTTCCTAATCTGTATAAAATTATCTAACGATAACCAGAATAAACTGTCAAAGTGCGTCATAATCATAAAGGGGTTAATTTTACGACTACATCATTTCCAACATTGTTAGAAACAGTAAGGTTATGCAGGAAGCGGAAGGTTAGGATCAGTCTAACATTTCAGAGATCAAGGAAGGTCTATTTGTTCCCGATATACCGTATTTACAGATTATTGTGTAAAGGCTGTCACACGAGCGCTTTTTCCGACGATTTTCGATGAACAAGTCTTTTTTAGGGAATATTTCGAGGATCTTTTTCATCGGAATCTGAAATTAGACTGAGTGTAGATTACGTTAGGTGGCTTGATATTGATTGTAGATTACGTTAGGTGGCTTGATATTTAGTGTAGATTACGTTAGGTGGCTGAACATTGGCCAGACTTAGATTTTGAAATTGCCTGACAATAAATGCCCCGAAAAATTGGTGGAAAATGCGCCCCGCCTTCATGTTACGAAATTATCGATACCGTCACCTCTTACAGTTACGGGGAATCCAGTTTCCTTCGCCAAATATATATCTAGTTCTGACTCACACCGTGTTGAATATGTATACTGTACCCCATGAGGAGGAACACTTTATTGACAACGTTTCGCATCTAGCTTCATTGGACTGATGAAGCTAGATGCGAAACGTTGTCAATAAAGTAAGCCTCCTCATATGGTGCTTAACCCTTTCACGCATTTATGACGCAGAGGTTGCCAGATTAGCAATAAGAAATAGAGTTCTTTCACTCTTATTATTACCTCTCCAAAATTAGTTTTCTGCCCAGCTAACTCAAAGACAACTGCAGAGGTTGAAGTAACTAAACTAAAGGTTTCTAAATACCTCTGATGGCAACAAAGGCTTTAAAGTTTCCCCAATAGGCTCAAAATCGCGTCATATGTCGGGGAGGGTTAAATATATTCTGTCTATTTTGCTAAGTCTATTTCTATCACACCATCTTGCTGGAATTTAATTTGCAGATGCAACTATTTTAACAAAAACCATCTTATTCTCTACATCATACCTAGCTGAAGAGAACATCTATAAGGAAACCATCTTATTCTCTACATCATACCTAGCTGAAGAGAACATCTATAAGGAAAACCATCTTATTCTCTACATCATACCTAGCTGAAGAGAACATCTAAGGAAAACCATCTTATTCTCTACATCATACCTAGCTGAAGAGAACATCTATAAGGAAAACCATCTTATTCTCTACATCATACCTAGCTGAAGAGAACATCTATAAGGAAAACCATCTTATTCTCTACATCATACCTAGCTGAAGAGAACATCTATAAGGAAACCATCTTATTCTCTACATCATACCTAGCTGAAGAGAACATCTATAAGGAAAACCATCTTATTCTCTACATCATACTAGCTGAAGAGAACATCTATAAGGAAACCATCTTATTCTCTACATCATACCTAGCTGAAGAGAACATCTATAAGGAAAACCATCTTATTCTCTACATCATACCTTGCTGAAGAGAACATCTATAAGGAAACCATCTTATTCTCTACATCATACCTAGCTGAAGAGAACATCTATAAGGAAAACCATCTTATTCTCTACATCATACCTAGCTGAAGAGAACATCTATAAGGAAAACCATCTTATTCTCTACATCATACCTAGCTGAAGAGAACATCTATAAGGAAAACCATCTTATTCTCTACATCATACCTAGCTGAAGAGAACATCTATAAGGAAAAAGATAAATAATATTAAACTAAATAGTCGTTACCCTTATAATCGCCACGGATCCTTCCTAAACTGCATACAACCGTCTAATGGTAACCAGAATAAACTGTAAAAAATGCGTGATCATCTCGAAAGGGTTAACGGTCACAAGTTTACCGAACCGTGAATATCAGTAAATGTGCCTTGGTCATGTTACTGCAGCACTAACGGTTACAAGAAACAACAAGTCATAACGTTAAATACTTAATAATTATCCACTAATTTTTGTATATTCCACTGTAAACTTAACCATTACATGAGTATGCAAATTGAGTTATAAATAGTTTATATATATATATATATATGTGTGTGTGTGTGTGTGTGTGTGTCAACTAAATGGGTGCTGCCTTCTCTCTGCACCGCATGAGATCTAGGATACAGCCAGTTAAAACTCTATCCACTGCAGTAGAATATCAATGAATCATATTTAATGTCGATTCGATTACAATTACAAATGCATATGTATGCTCTAAAATAATAACTAAATATGACTACTTTCAAATGATTTCCAAAATATGATGAATGTGCGATTTGTATTTAACATAATGTGCGAGTTGTATTTAACATAATGTGCGAGTTGTATTGAACATAATGTGCGAGTTGTATTGAACATAATGTGCGAGTTGTATTGAACATAATGTGCGAGTTGTATTGAACATAATGTGCGAGTTGTATTGAACATAATGTGCGAGTTGTATTTAACATAATGTGCGAGTTGTATTGAACATAATGTGCGAGTTGTATTGAACATAATGTGCGAGTTGTATTGAACATAATGTGCGAGTTGTATTGAACATAATTAACATAATGTGCGAGTTGTATTTAACATAATGTGCGAGTTGTATTGAACATAATGTGCGAGTTGTATTGAACATAATGTGCGAGTTGTATTGAACATAATGTGGGAGTTGTATTGAACATAATGTGGGAGTTGTATTGAACATAATGTGGGAGTTGTATTGAACATAATGTGCGAGTTGTATTTAACATAATGTGCGAGTTGTATTGAACATAATGTGGGAGTTGTATTGAACATAATGTGGGAGTTGTATTGAACATAATGTGGGAGTTGTATTGAACATAATGTGCGAGTTGTATTTAAACATAATGTGGGAGTTGTATTGAACATAATGTGCGAGTTGTATTGAACATAATGTGGGAGTTGTATTGAACATAATGTGGGAGTTGTATTGAACATAATGTGGGAGTTGTATTGAACATAATGTGGGAGTTGTATTGAACATAATGTGGGAGTTGTATTTAACATAATGTGGGAGTTGTATTGAACATAATGTGCGAGTTGTATTGAACATAATGTGCGAGTTGTATTTAACATAATGTGGGAGTTGTATTGAACATAATGTGCGAGTTGTATTGAACATAATGTGGGAGTTGTATTGAACATAATGTGCGAGTTGTATTTAACATAATGTGGGAGTTGTATTGAACATAATGTGCGAGTTGTATTGAACATAATGTGGGAGTTGTATTGAACATAATGTGGGAGTTGTATTGAACATAATGTGCGAGTTGTATTTAACATAATGTGCGAGTTGTATTGAACATAATGTGGGAGTTGTATTGAACATAATGTGGGAGTTGTATTGAACATAATGTGGGAGTTGTATTGAACATAATGTGCGAGTTGTATTTAACATAATGTGGGAGTTGTATTGAACATAATGTGCGAGTTGTATTTAACATAATGTGCGAGTTGTATTTAACATAATGTGGGAGTTGTATTGAACATAATGTGCGAGTTGTATTTAACATAATGTGGGAGTTGTATTGAACATAATGTGCGAGTTGTATTTAACATAATGTGCGAGTTGTATTTAACATAATGTGGGAGTTGTATTGAACATAATGTGCGAGTTGTATTTAACATAATGTGCGAGTTGTATTGAACATAATGTGGGAGTTGTATTTAACATAATGTGCGAGTTGTATTTAACATAATGTGCGAGTTGTATTGAACATAATGTGCGAGTTGTATTGAACATAATTAAAATTATATTGATTTCACTGCATATGAATTATACTTCGCCTAACGAAAACCCAACCAAAATTATTCATAATGTTATCAAAGTAACCACGTTATCTATATTAACTATATTATTGCCTTGTACAAATACAGCGGATTGGCAAGGGACTGGAGTTCTCGAAAAGGGGCTCCACTCCTGACGCTATTCTTGACTTACAGTGTGCTGGCTTAATAATCCAAAAGGTTGTTAGCCTCTGAAGTCTAATATTAACCAACTAACTAAATAGCGGATTGGCAGATGGTTTAGTTAGTGTATCAAATATATTATCACTGTCCGTTTTCTATGAACTCCAAAGAACCACAGAGAATACAAGTGATTTCGAATTGTCTTCTTCAGTAAAGGAACCCCATTCGTCGTAGTTTTGACAATATTAAGGGGGAAGGGTTTAATTCTTGGTCGAATATTTCACTATTATTATTTTTTTTTTTAGTTTCCATCCTAGACTTTCATAAAAAAACAAAAACAAACAAACATCCATTAGATCCCCCTTCTAGAATGATTCACACATTATTCGGTATAAAAAAAAATCCCGGCCGAAGGCCGATTCTTCCAAAATTACAGGCTCACTATCGTTCGCCAGGACAAAAATCGACACCTAAATAGCACGAAAGGTCTTAATATTGACAAACAAAATGGGACGAGCGGTCTTAAAATCGACAAACTCATGGGGCAAACATCTTAAAATCTGAAAACTAAAAGGGCTAAACATGAGGGAGAAGGGGGTCTCGAAAACCGGCCCAGCTCCCCTTAAATTTGTCTTCAATGTCCTTAGCATGATCCATAATTATGTTTGTTATTGTTCTCAAAATACTTTGCCATTTATCTGTGCATTTGCAAAGTCTTCAGCCTCAATGTTCCGAAGTGAGTTGATGCTTGGAATGAAAGGTAAAGAAAGAGTAAATATAACACATCAATATAACTAAACATCTACTAGCACAGAGAGAGAGAGAGAGAGAGAGAGAGAGAGAGAGAGAGAGAGAGAGAGAGAGAGAGAGAGAGAGAGAGAGAGAGAGAGAGAGAGAGAGAGAGAGAGAGAGAGAGAGAATAGGTATTGAAGCTGTATGACTATGGGTTAATTAATATGTACCAGCTGAGGGTAAATTGGCATGGCCCCAATATATATATATATATATATATATAGATAGATAGATAGGTAAATCGACATATATATTAACCCTTCCCCCATTAAATAAGTAAATATACTTGCCTTCAGTCGCTAGTCGCATGTAAGGCCGGGTTCAGGAGGATTCTGAAAGGTGAAGTATAACATATTAGGATCGAATTATAGTTTATTTCTTGTAAACTGACGGTAAATTGCAAAGTTCCCATCAAAATATCTTAGTTATTTTGAAGATTTTGTAGGGAAGTATGGTGCTGATTATATAAACCTAGTCTTAGTATGATGCAGAGACATGGTAGTTCCATATTTGTTAGTGAAATATGGTGCTTGTTATAGAAACTTGGTCTAAATATGATGCAGAGTCATGGTAGTTTCCTATTTCTCCGTTAGTTATCGACAAATCAGTTGTTAAGGGATTCAATTTACCGTCAGATGAAATGAAACCGAATTAAGGGAAGATGGGTCGCTTTTTTGGTCCCCCTTCTTCCTCATGTTTAGCCCCATTACTTTTCAGATTTTATGACGTTCAGCCCATTAGTTAAGTGATTGTAAGACTTTTCGACCTATTTCTTCGTCAATATTAAGACATTTCGTGTCATCTAGGGGTCGAGTGTTTCCTAGCGAGCGATAGCGAGCCTGTAATTTAAGAGAAACCGGCCTTCGGCCGGGAGATTTTTCTAACGAAAAATGTACATATTTATCTTGAAGGAGGGACTTGGGGGGTGTTTTTTTTAAGCTTGATGGAGGTCTAGGGAGGAAACTAGAAAAATGATAAAAATATACATAAATGAGGAAATATATACGCCCATCCCCCTTAAATAGGATATACAGAATACCACTCGGATTCCATAATCCACTCGTAAGAATTTCTGGACCTCCTAGTTTTTTTTATATGTATTTTTTTTCTTCATGCAGTACCGTTGACGACATTTCCATTATATTAGTGTAACTATTTGACGATTTTATTCATCTTAGGAAGAAAGTCTATCAATACAAAAGGCTAAAGGCTATGCAAAATTATCCTTTTAGCTACCATATACATCTTTCCTAAGCTTCATAACACAGTCTAAATGTAGCTGAGATCAAATATAAGAGACGTTACCGGTACTGTAAGGGTTAAGAAATTATAGCTATCTGGATTGACTTTTGAATAGAACACCTTGCTTTTCTATAAATATCCCAACACACACACACACACACACACACAATCACTCACTCACTCACACTACTGTAATACAACCACATACACATACAAACCAAAACCAAAACCACACACACACACACATACATACACCAATTACACACCCATAAGGACTGACTATAGTACAACCACACACAAACCAAGACACATACACACATGTAAGTTGATATATACCCCAACACACACACATTAACTCCCGTCTACTCACTAACTCTTTGCAATATCTCTCTCTTCGCCGCAATGTTGCTTCTCTCTCGCTATTCTATCGCTACTACAATAACCAGTGTTCCTCAGAGCTCTCCCAGTGTATACCATCTCCTCTACGTAGGGTACGTGGTACCCGTCTTGCAACACAATCCCACCCCTACGCTGTGCAACTCTCCAACCCAAGAGTGAAATGTTACTCTCAATCTTTCTTTTATTCAACAGCTGAGCTCTGGAACTCTCTCCCAGAATCAGTCTTTCCTTCTTCCTATGACTTAAATTTCTTCAAACTCCGTGTGTCCAGGAATTTTGGCTCTAACGTCCCTTGATTTTGGCTCCGTCGCTCTTTCAACTCTGGGGGAGGCACTCGCCACAGGCAGTTCTGCCTTTCGTCTCCCTCACTCACATATACAAAAAAAAAAAAAAAAAACACACACACACACACACACACACTGATATGTTAGTCCAAAATACTGGGAATTGGGAATATCCATTACGATACATGTCTAAGTAAAATGGATTGATTATAAAGTAACTAAGACAGGACAACACGAGCCCTGCTCAGTTCCTGTAAACTACAAATAGGTAAATAGGTAAATAGGTAATTACACACACACACACACACACACACACACACACACACACACACACACCGGAAACAACATATCTACTTAGTTGTATATTATCAGTGACTCATTCTAGGAGCGCGTCACTTCGGAGAATACCCAACAAATATATTATCTATAAGATAGGAAACACATTTATATACAGGTCACAAGCTGCATCACATTACCTTAGTGCTTTACAGAGGTTTGTTATACATGTAATATTTCCGGTTTAAGAAACAAAGGACAATAGGAGAGAGAGAGAGAGAGAGAGAGAGAGAGAGTCAGAGTCAGAGTCAGAGTGAGAGAGTCAGAGTGAAAGAGAGAGAGTCAGAGTCAGAGTGAGAGAGAGAGAGAGAGAGTCAGAGTGAGAGAGAGAGAGTCAGAGTCAGAGTCAGAGTCAGAGTGAGAGAGAGAGAGAGAGAGAGTCAGAGTGAGAGAGAGAGAGAGAGTCAGAGTGAGAGAGAGAGAGAGAGAGTCAGAGAGAGAGGGAGAGGGAGAGAGAATAAAAATAAGCCAATTCACCAGCTCTCCTGATCAGCTCGTCGAGGCTGTTTGTAACTATAATCTGTTATATTTCAATTGACGGTAAATCGAATCCTTTAGCAGCTAATTTATCGATATTTAATGGAAAAATTTGAAACTACTATGACTCTGCACCATATCATTGTTGAGTTTTCATAATTAGCACCATATTTCACTACAAAATCTTCAAAATAACTGAGAAATCTTGATGAGAACTTTTCATTTACCGTCAGTTGAAAAAACAAAAAAACCCAGGGTATAGTTTGAACAACCCATGTGTCATAGCCAAAGGATCCTGTAACCTGTTCAATATAGGGAGGCCAGAATCCCCCCCCCCCCCCAGCATCAATGTTTAACTAAAACACTAAATGTGCTGAATATCTTGCCTGAAGCAGGACTGGACCCGAGACGAATTTAGAGTATTATATTTGAGATGTTACAACACAAATATGCAATGCATAAATAAATACATAAATAAATATATATATATATATATATATATATATATATATATATATATATATATATATATATATATATATATATATATATTGTATATAAACCAACAAACACAACACCTGGACTAGATCACGTAGCCTTGACTGTGGACTAGCGCCGGAACAGATTAATCTTGATTTTTATACCGAAATGTACACACAAATGTGAGACGCTTCCCATTATGTACGCCATAATGAATCACGACCTTGAGGGACAGGAGGGAGCCGTTTATAGGGACACTTATTTACAATATTTACAGTAGTTCACGTATTTTTATTATTTTTATTCTTCTTATTATTAGTAGTAGTATTATTATTAGTAGTAGTAGCAGTAGTAGTAGTAGTAGTAGTAGTAGTATCGTGGAACTACAGTAGTCACTAATAAAAGTTTGTGGACCTCCATGTTTTTCATTATGCAAGGAATCATCTGCTTACCAATATGTTAACTCTTCGAGTATCATTAAACATTTTGGCCGTTCATTCTAGCCAGCATTAGACTATTTTAAACAGCTTAGGAAGGATCTGTGGGCATGAAACAGACAGGGACTGTCTTAATTAACCCTCTCACATCCATAAACCCTTCCTAATCTAAAGAAAATCCTCTACTGATTGCCAAAATAAACTGCCAAAACGCATCATAATCTTCAGAGGGTTAATCTAATTTATTTATTTCACTCCCAACACCAAACACCTCCCAATGACATTAATGAAAGCATATGATCCACCTGGGATTCGAACCTGGGTTACCACATTGATCTTAAACACTCAAACCATTACACCATCGAGACAGTTAAAGGTTAAGTACATTCGCGCTAATAAGTCATGTCCCAGTTGTCATTACGCTTGGCTTGCTCTGTGGTGTATTAATGTCTGGCAGATGTTGAATAGGGTGGGTAAATGTAGGAACATGTTTGTATATTTCACTCGATATGAAGAAATAAAGCTTAGATATTGCCGACACCAATTATTGATCAAAACATACTTGGTCACTTATTAGCGCGACTGTACATGACTACGATTGTATATGTCCATTTATCGTTTATTGTATATTGTATTAACCCTTTGAGTATCCAAAACGCACTTGTCCATTTTATTATGCTTATCAGTAGACGATTTTATGCAACTTAGGAAGGATATCTAGGAACTAAAGGGGTCAATACTATCTCAATTATGCTCATCAGTAGACGATTTTATGCAACTTCGGAAGGATATCTAGGAATTAATGGGGTCAATACTATCTCAATTAACTCTTTAGCTCCCACAAGCTTACCTTTAGCTGTATAAAATCGTCTAATGGTTGCCAGAATAGACTGTCAACATGCTTCATGATCCTCAAAGGGTTAAAACAATAATAAAACCAAAGACTCAACCCATAAGTCTGAACCTAGGAATTATGCTATAGCTACTATAAATGCTGACATAATACAGCCTGTTTTTGTTCTGTCCTTTTCTATCTTTCTCTGGCTTGTATCCATTTGGCCCCATTCAGCCTACTGTTTTAAGACGTTTATCCCCATCCAGGTGTCAATTTTATACTGGTGAGCGGTAGCGTGCCAGCATATTTTTTTTATTTTTGTTTGACAGCAGGCTAAATTTGTACATTTTTCGATAGAAAAATTTCTCCGGCGAAGCCGGATTTCTTCATATAATGCTGGCTCGCTATCGCTCACCAGTAAGAAATCGACACCTAGATGGGGATAAACGTCTTAAAATAGTTGGCTGAATGAGGCCGAATGGACACAAGCCAGAGAAAGAGAGAAAAGAACAGAAATAACAAAAAGCAAGTCACCCCCCTTAATGGGAGGTGGGTCGTTTTTATGATACCCTTCTTCCTCATGTTTAGCCCCATTAGTTTTCTGATTAGGACGTTCGGCCCATTAGTTTGGCGATTTTAAGACCTTGCACCACATTTATTTGTCAATGTTAAGACTTTTCGTGTCATTTAGGTGTCGATTTTTTCTTGGCGAGCGATAGCGAACCTGTAATTTAAGAGAAACCTGCCTTCGGCTGGGACATTTTTCTATCGAAAAATTTACAAATTTATCTTGAAGGAGGGTCTTGGGCGGGTGTTTTTTTAATCTTGATGGAGGTCTAGGGAGAAAACTAAGAAAAAAAAAAAAAAAAAATACATAAATGTGCCAATAAAAACGGCCCATCTCCCCTTAAGACCATAACCAAACCCAAGACTCAACAACCCGTAAGTATGAACTTAGGAATTATGCCATAGGTAATAATGTAGATCATGACGTAATTCAGCCTATTTAACACCCCGGATGCTTCTTATCAACCAAAGGATGCTGGGTGGATGGGTGGGGCTTGCTGGTTGGGTGGATGGGTGGGGCTTGCTGGGTGGGTGGGTGGGTGGATGGGTGGGGCTTGCTGGGTGGGGGGGTGGGTGGGGCTTGCTGTGTGGGTGGGTGGGTGGGGCTTGCTGGGTTGGTGGGTGGGTGGGGCTTGCTGGGTGGATGGGTGGGTTTGCTGGGTGGGTGGGTGGGTGGATGGGTGGGGCTTGCTGGGTGGGTGGGTGGGTGGGGCTTGCTGGGTGGGTGGGTGGGTGGATGGGTGGGGCTTGCTGGGTGGATGGGTGGGGCTTGCTTATGGGGCTTGCTGGGTGGGCTTGCTTTTGGGTGGGTGGGTGGGGCTTTAATACAGATCGAGTGGTGCTCATAGTGGGGAAAATTAGGGGAAGTGCGGGCGTGATAACATCCAGGCACTTCTGAATCCATTTTAAGGCTTCGGAACACGCAAGGCAATATTTACACGCATAAAAATAACACTCAATCATAAAACAAAAACATACCAACCCATACGATATTCTCTCTCTCTCTCTCTCTCTCTCTCTCTCTCTCTCTCTCTCTCTCTCTCTCTCTCTCTCTCTCTCTCTCGCGCTCTCTCTCTCTCTCTCTCTCTCGCGCTCTCTCTCTCTCTCTTTCAAACACACACACACACACAATACCCAATACCCCCCCCCCCTCCCAGTAATTCCAAAAACCGGTCTCCCCTACATGACTGACAGGCAATATGCTTAAGAGATGGCACAGGCTTGAAGATTAATTATACACCCTTCTATGATACCAACAACACAACTGAGGATGACTTCATAGACAACACACACCTACAAACAGACACATGGACACACACATACACACACACAGTCACCTACTATACGTGTACACACTTACACCACATGGGAAAACGTTCACATCGCCTATGAATGTATTTAATATCTGTATCTGATACACCCACACACACACACACACACACACACACAAACACCCATCCACTCTACCACCCACACATATACACACACCCACACATATACACACACCCACACACACACACAAACACCCATCCACTCTACCACCCACACATATACACACACCCACACATATACACACACCCACATACACAGACACCATACACTTCACATACAAATAAAGCCTATTTCCTATATAACACATGGAGAACATATCCAGTACTCTACTGGGATTAAATAACCCGGGTTCGAATCCTGGTCGATCACATAATTATGTGCTGCTTTCATTAATTTCATTGGAGGTGTTTGGTGTTGCGGTGAAATTAAATAACCCGGGTTCGAATCCTGGTCGATCACATATGTGCTTTCATTAATTTCATTGGAGGTGTTTGGTGTTGTGGTGAAATTAATAAAAAATAAGATAGAACAGACACACCAATAAATAATGACGAAACCTTCTATGATATCAAGAACAAAACTGAGAGGCTGACATCACGGAGGCAGAACAAAAACAAAAACAAAAACACCAATGACGTGTGAGATAGTAAATTACCCTTTGAAGTGCCGAGATTGCTCCTTAATGGAATATGTATCCCTTATAAAAAAAAGAAAAAAAGAGAGAGAGAGAGAGAGAGAGAGAGAGAGAGAGAGAGAGAGAGAGAGAGAGAGAGAGAGAGAGAGAGAGAGAGAGAGAGAGAGAGAGAGAGAGAGAGAGGTTGGGGGGAGGGGGGGGGGGCGTCTAAAATGCTTGTCAGGTTCAGGATATAAACAAAGATTGAACCTTTAATTTCAGTGATTTATAGCTATGATGGGCTAAAAAAGTTAAAAAAAAATTGAGTACCGGTATTAGCTTTTTAAGGGGGAATGTTTCTTTGCTCATTTATGTATTGTTATTTTATTGTCTTGGTTTCCTTCCTAAACCACCATCAAGCATATAACCCCCCCCCCCCCGCCCCGACCTTCTTTCAAGATAAATTTGTACATCGCCCGAAGGCCGATTCCTCTTAAATTACAGGCTCGCTATCGCTCGCCAGGAAAAAATCGACACATAAATGAAACGTAAAGTCTTAATATTGACAAAGAAATGGGGTGAAAGGTCTTAACATTGACAACTTAATGGGATGATCATCTTAAAATCTGAAAACTAATGGGGCTAAACATGAGGAAGAAGGGGGACCAGCAAAACGACCGATCTCCCCTTAAACCCAGTGTCTCTCCTATATACACCCATTATAATAGCTAAAGAGGTCATTAATCCTTTGAGTACAGTAGCGCTAATAATTCATGTCTCAGCTATCATTAAATTTGGCTTGCTCTGTGCTGCATAAATGTCTGTCAGATGTTGAATAGGGTGGGTAACTGTAGGAACATGATTGTATATCTCACTCGAAACGAATAAATCACATTATATATATTGCTGATACAATTTATTGGTAACAATATACTTGGTGCCGAGACATCACTTATTAGGCCGACTGTACCTGCGACGTGTGTTATATTATATTCTAGCTATATTTAGACGATGATATTGTGCAGCTTGGGAAGGATCCGTGGTAGTTAAAAGGGTGGGTTGAGATAGTTTGAAGCCTTATCATTCCTAGAGTTCCTTCCCAAGCTGAACACAATCGTCTAATAGTTGTCAGAATAGGATGAAATGGATGTTCCCGGTCCTCGGTGGGTTAATGCTTCCAATAGACGGTGATGCATTTATTTTCTGTGTGCTGGTTATTATTAGACGATTTTATTCAATTTAGTAAGCGCATATGGAAGTTAGAGGGTTAATTGAGATAGTCTTTACCTCTTGAATTTTATTTTAATAATTTCACTCCCAACACCAAACACCTCCCAATGAAATTGATGAAAGCATGTGATCCTACCGGGATTCGAACCTGGGTTACCACATACAGATCTTAAACACTCTAACCATTACATCATCAAGACAGTTATAAGTACAGCACATGACCACGACTGATATCCATTTATCGAATACTGGATATTAATGTAATCATGCACTGTACCCAAATGCACCATGAATAGCCTATTGCTTAAGCGAAAGAAAATAGTATTTTATGGAGCACAGATCACATAGGACCGACCTCTAAGATATCCTTCGTAAGTTGTATAAAATCAAAACGCGTCATGGCTTTTATTAGGCTACACGGTTTTATCAAATTAGGTTTGTACATGGAAGACAGAAGTTTAATTGAAATAGTCTTGACCTCTTGATTTCTTAGATATCATGAAGCGTATTGAGTGTTTATTCTGGCTATCATTGGACGACTTTATACAGGTTAGAAAGGATCTGTAGGAACTATAAGGGTAAATACGGTCTCCATTAACCCCTTCTGTACCGTCAACGTCTTTGAGTTGCAAGACAGGTGCTACGTGCTCTACGAAGAGGGGGTGGTATACACCGAGAGAGCTCTGAGGAACACTGATTATTGCAATAGCGGTAGAATAGTGAGAGAGATGCAACATTGCGGCGAAGAGAGAGAGAGACTGCAGAGAATTGGTGAGTGGACGTGAGTTAATGAGACGGAAGGCTTTCTTTTCTACTTTGTCTAGAAGTGTTGTGTGAGAGGATCCTCCCCACACGTGTGAACAATACTCAATACATGGACGCACTGTGCCCCTGTACAGAGCAAGAAGCTGTTCAGGGGTAAATAACCCTTGAGGCGGTTGAGCACACCCAGCTTCTGGGAAGCTGTTTCAGGTAGAGTGGTAATATGATCTTTCCAAGAGATATTAGAAGAAAAAGAGACACCGAGAATATTAAGAGAAGATTAAGTGTTAATTTGTATGTTGTTGAAGAGTAGGTCATAGTTTTCTGGAAGGGGGCGACGAGTAGAGAGATGGAGAAATTGAGTTTTGGAAGCATTTAAAGTAACAAGGTTTTCTCTGCCCCAATTAGAGATAGTGGAGAGATCAGAAGATAGGGGTTTTATGGCCTCCTTACGTGAGTTTTGGAGTTACTGCTGTGAATAATTTTGTGGAAGGCTAGTTGAATAGTGTAATGTAGAGTCGTCAGCATATGAGTGAATGGGGCTGGAGGTGCAGTTGAGAAGGTCGTTAATTAATAATAGGAAGATAATTGGAGATAGGACAGAACCCTGAGGAACACCGGAGTTGATAGGTTGAGGAAGTGAACGGTGGCCGTCCACAACCACAGCTATGAAATGGCCGGAAAGGAAATTTGAGACAAAGGCACAGATGGAGGGATAGAAACCGTAGGAAGTAAGTTTGGAAATAACGGATTTGCGCCAGACTCTATCGCAGGCCTTCAATATGTCTAGCGCAACAGAAACAGTCTCACCGAAGTCCCGAATGGAGGATGACCAAGAGTTAGTAAGATATGAAAGAAGATCACCAGTAGAGCGGCCCTTAAGGAAACCTTATTGGCGATTTTAAGACCTTTCGTCTCATTTCATTATCAGTATCAAGACCTTTCGTGCCATTTAGGTGTAGATTTTTTCCTGGCGAGCGATATCGAGCCTGTAATTTTATGAGTAATCGGCCTTCGACCGGAAAAAGGTTCTATCGAAAAAATTACACATTTATCTTGAAGGGGGGGGGGGGGTTCTAGGGGTCTAGGGAGTGTTTTCTTTTTAAGCTTGACGAACGTCTAGCAAGGAAACTAAAAAAATACATTAATTAGACCCCCCCCAAAAAAAAAATAACCCCTGTCCCTTTAAGACGACATCATGAACATCCATATATATACAAAACATAATTTATATTTCCCTATGATGATCAATAAACAGGTCTGGGGAGCTTGCTCCGAATCGGTTGGCTTTTTGTTAAGGGGTGCGAGAAGAGGGGAGGGGGGAGGGGGCGGGGAACGAGGGGGGCGGGATCGAGGGGGTGGGGGAGGGGGGGGGACAGGGGAGGGGGCGAGAAAACGGATGCAGCCCTACAAAAACCCTCCGTGTTCCCAAAAGGACGAGGGGCCGGGAGGGAGTGGGTGGGAGAGGGGACGAGGGGGGCAGGCGAGGGGGCGAGGGGGCGGGGAACGAGGGGGGCGGGAGGAAGTGGGATGGGGAGGGGACGAGGGGGGCAGGGGAGGGGGCGAGAAAACGGATGCAGCCCTACAAAAACCCTCCGTGTTCCCAAAAGGAGTCACCTCGCCCTTGACATTCCTCTGCAGGCACCACCACCACCACCACCACAAGGGCTGCAGGGATCTGTTTTTGTTATGCTCTGAGGGACGAGGTTGGCGGGAGCAACTCATAATACTAAAGCCGGTATTATTTCAGCTTATTGTAACCTGAATTCCTTAGCAACTGATGTCTCGATTCTTAATGGAAAAAATATGAAACTACTATGTCTCTGCGTCGTATTAAAGCCAAGTTTTCATAATCAACAGCTTATTTCGCTACAAAATCTACGTAATAGCGGAGTAACCAAGCTAGTAACATGGCAATTTACCCTTAGCTGGGAAATAAATCGACCCACAACAGAGGAAAACGACGGTGGGGAGGAGGAGGAGGATGATGATAATGATGAATAGAAGGAGGGAGAAAGGATAAAAGAGGAATTGGGGCACGAAGAGAAGAAGGAGATAACAGAGAAGGTTGTACTACAAGGTCAGGTCAGGTCAGGTGAAGGTATTGAAGGATATGCCTTGACAACGGCACCTCGTATCTACTTTCCGACGAGTGTTGAGAGGGGAGAAGGGGCGTTGGAGATAGAGGAAGCTGTTGGAGTGGCTTCGCTGTGTGTGTTTTTAGTCTGTATACGTCGTCGAGGTGTCCCTCGACTGGGTGCGAGCCTGTGAAACACGCTAGGATGTACTACCACACCAACTAAATATGTCTACATTGGCTGGGATCGAACCCAGGTCAAGCAGATTCACTGGTGAACGTGGTTTCCACTCGACCACCACGGCTCAAACAATAACACAAAGCAAGAAGAAGAAGGAGAAACAGAAGAAGAAGAAGAACTTGGAGGGGAATGAAAGGAGAGAAAAGGAGAGAAAGAGAAGTCTACTGGTAATATTAACCCCTTGAAGCTCTGACGCGTTTTAGCAGTTTATTTTGGCTGTCATTAGACGATTTTATGCACATATTTTAAAGATCTGTGGGCATCATAAGGGTAAAGACTATCTCAATCAACCCTCTGACTTCCATATACCCTTCCTAATCTGAATAAAATCGTCTAATAACTACCAGAAAACAGACAAGAAATGCGTCTTGGATCTTGAAAGGGTTAAGATAACTTGGAAAAGTAGACAGAATGAAAATAAACACCATATGAGGAGGAGCGCTTCATTGACAACGTTTCACAGATAGCTTCTTCTGACCTGGAGAAGCTATCTGCGAAAGTTGTCAATAAAGTGCTCCTCCTCAGATGGTGTTTATATTAATGGTATAATTAAGGGGGGTGACTTGCTTTTTGTTATTTCTGTCCTTTTCTCTCTTTCTCTGGCTTGTATCCATTCGGCCCCATTCAGCCAACTATTTTAAGACGTTTATCCCCATCTAGGTGTCGATTTCTTCCTGGCGAGCGATAGCGAGCCAGCATTATAATTATGAAGAAATCCGGCTTCGCCGGAGACATTTTTCTATCGAAAAATGTAAAAAATTTAGCCTGCTGTCAAACGAAAATAACAAATATGCTGGCTCGCTACCGCTCACCAGTAACAAATGGACACCTGGATGGGGATAAACGTCTTAAAACAGTAGGCTGAATGGGGCCAAATGGATACAAGCCAGAGAAAGATCGAAAAGGACAGAACAAAAACAGGTCACCTCCCCTTAACTTGGGGAGGTGTAGAACTGAAGGGAAGTAAGGAATATAACAGTGGAGAGAAGAAAGAGGAGAAGAGAGAGAAGAAAGAGGAGAAGAGAGAAAATAGATAAGAAGAGATAGGAAAGGTGGTATCAAATATAGTGGGAGGGAGCACAGAAAGGTGACTACTGATATTAATACTAAGACAGAAGAAGGTGGAGGTGTGTTGTGTGTGTGTGTGAGAGAGAGAGAGAGAGAGAGAGAGAGAGAAACAGCAGGTGTAAATATAGTGGGAGGGAGCACAGAAAGGTGACTACTGATATTAATACTAAGACAGAAGAATGTGGAGGTGTGTTGTTGTGTGTGTGAGAGAGAGAGGGAGAGAGAGAGAGAGAAACAGCAGGTGTAAATATAGTGGGAGGGAGCACAGAAAGGTGACTACTGATATTAATACTAAGACAGAAGAAGGTGGAGGTGTGTTGTGTGTGTGTGAGAGAGAGAGAGAGAGAGAAGAGAGAGAAACAGCAGGTGTAAATATAGTGGGAGGGACAACAGAAAGGGGAGTACTGATATTAATACTAAGACAGAAAGAAGGTGGAGGTGTGATTGGGTTTGTGTGTGTGAGAGAGAGAGAGAGAGAGAGAGAGAGAGAGAGAGAGAGAGAGAGAGAGAGAGAGAGAGAGAGAGAGAGACAGAGAGAGAGAGAGAGAGAGAGAAACAGCAGGTGTAAATATAGTGGGAGGGAGCACAGAAAGGTGACTACTGATATTAATACTAAGACAGAAGAAGGTGGAGGTGTGTTGTGTGTGTGTGTGTGAGAGAGAGAGAGAGAGAGAGAGAGACAGAGAGAGAGAGAGAGAGAGAAACAGCAGGTGTAAATAGATGTGGGAGGGAGCACAGAAAGGTGACTACTGATATTAATACTAAGACAGAAGAAGGTGGAGGTGTGTTGTGTGTGTGTGTGTGAGAGAGAGAGAGAGAGAGAGAGAGAGAGAGAGAGAGAGAGAGAGAGAGAGAGAGAGAGAGAGAGAGAGAGAGAGAAAAGAGTAGAAGAGATGATAGAGAGAGAGAGAGAGAGAGAGAGAGAGAGAGAGGCAGCAGGTGTAAATATAGTGGGAGGGAGCACAGAAAGGTGACTACTGATATTAATACTAAGACAGAAGAAGGTGGAGGTGTGTTGTGTTTGTTGAGAGAGAGATAGAGAGAGAGAGAGAGAGAGAGAGAGAGAGAGAGAGAGAAGAGAGAGAGAGAGAGAGAGAGAGAGAGAGAGAAGCAGCAGCAGGTGTAAATATAGTGGGAGGGAGCACAGAAAGGTGACTACTGATATTAATACTAAGACAGAAGAAGGTGGAGGTGTGTTGTGTGTGTGTGTGTGAGAGAGAGAGAGAGAGAGAGAGAGAGAGAGAGAGAGAGAGAGAGAGAGAGAGAGAGAGAGAGAGAGAGAGAGAGAGAGAGAGAGAAGCAGCAGGTGTAAATATAGTGGGAGGGAGCACAGAAAGGTGACTACTGATATTAATACTAAGACAGAAGAAGGTGGAGGGTGTGTTGTGTGTGTGTGTGTGAGAGAGAGAGAGAGAGAGAGAACGAGAGAGAGAGAGAGAGAGAAACAGCAGGTGTAAATATAGTGGG
>CM064506.1:27908240-27918240 GCA_032716605.1 Paralithodes platypus | reverse complement strand
ATATAATTATATATAAAGAGAGAGAGAGAGACAGGTGCTAATGAAACAAGCCAACACCATAAAGGAGTGGTGATGCTAGTGGTGGTGAAGGTGGTGGTGGTGAAGGTGGTATGGTGATGGTGCTGGTAGTGTGGTGATGGTGCTAGTGGTGGTGGTGATGATAGTGGTGGTGGTGGTTTTGGTGGTGGTGGTGGTGGTGATGGTGATGGTGATGTTATGAGCTAGGAATGCCGACACAGGAAATCAGCAAGGTAATATTAATGGTAAATTGACTGCGAGGGAAGACATTTAGTGAGGGTAAAGACTATAATGTGTGTGAATTTGTATTTTGTTTTGTGTGTTCATAGTTTTCTGTTGTGTTGTCCCTATTCGGGCTCTGTCTTAAGTCTTGGAATGGGCCTGAGTAAATACATACATTCATACATACAAAGACTATAATACATCCATATTTTGATAACTAAACTTGGTTTTATATCAGCTGACGGTAAACTAAATACCTAAACAATTGATTTTCGATTCCTAACGGGAAAATATGAAACTACCATGTCTCTGCTTCCTATTAGAACCAAGTTTTCATCATTAATAACAGATTTCGCTACAAAAACTGCCTAATAGCGGAGTAATGAAGATAAAGACATGGTAATTTACTGTCAGCTGGGGAGAAGAAAAAACCCCCAGAGTAATATAATAAAGAGATCTGAAATAATAAGAAAAATACTTAACCCATTGAAGATTATGACGCAATTTGACAGTTATTCCTGGCGATCATTGGACAATCTTATACAGTTTAGGAAGGATCTGTGGGAAATATAAGGGTAGGGACTATCTCAATTAACCTTCTGACTTCCACATACCCTTCCTAATCTGAATAAAATCGTCTAACAATAGCCGAAAAACCGTCAAGTGTGGGTGGTGGCGTGAAGGATGGTGGAGAGTAGATACATAGAGTAGATAAGTAGATAGATAGATAGATAAATAGAATGATTGATTGATTGATTGATATATAGATAGATAGATAGATAGAGAGACTGATTGGGAGACAGGAAGATGGATAGACTGTTTGATTGACTGATAGATATAATGATAGATATATAGGCAGACAGAGAAGAGATATGATGGATAAATTGATTGGGAGACACAACAATAGATAGCCCGAGTGATTGACTGATAGATAGAAAAAATTGATAGATAGACAGACATACATATACAGTATATATCTAAAGCATGACTGGCAGATGTACAGATAAATACAATGTTGAGTATAAATATCGTGATTATATGAATGCTAAGCAAAAAAAAAAAAAAAGAGAACCCAACAAGGTATTACTAATAGTCCGTTCATTCTAGGTTGGGCAGAAATCGTAACTTCTAACCTCTGTAACTCAAAAAAGGGCTAGAGCAAATGAGCTGTCAATTTATACACCTATTCCCTAGCCAAGTCTTCTAGAAATATCTCAATTACTCTAGTCCTCTCTGAGTTATGAGAGGTTAGGGGTTACGATGTCTGCCCAACCTAGATTGAACAGGCTATAACATACATCTAATATAGCTAATATATAATATTAAGGGGGGTGACCTGCTTTTTGTTATTTCTGTCCTTTTCTCTCTTTCTCTGGCTTGTATCCATTTGGCCCCATTCAGCCAACTATTTTAAGACGTTTATCCCCATCTAGGTGTCGATTTCTTCCTGGCGAGCGATAGCGAGCCAGCATTATATGAAGAAATCCGGCTTCGCCGGAGACATTTTTCTATCGAAAAATTTACAAATTTAGCCTGCTGTCAAACAAAAATAAAAAAAGGACTGAACAAAAACAGGTCACCCCCCTTAACCCAAAGAAAACGAGAACCCAACAAGGCATACATAAGATAAACCTAATATCACCAATATAAAAGATTATCCATAAGAAAACGAGAACACGCCAAAGCATAACTAAGATACACCAAATAGAAACCAATATAAAAGATTAACCAAAAGAAAACGAGAACCCGTCAAGGCATAACTAAGATACACCAAATAGAAACCAATATAAAAGATTAACCAAAAGAAAACGAGAACCCGCCAAGGCATAACTAAGATACACCAAATAGAAACCAATATAAAAGATTAACCAAAAGAAAACGAGAACCTGCTAAGGCATAACTAAGAGACACCAAATAGAAACCAATATACAAGATTAACCAAAAGAAAACGAGAACACGCCAAATAGAAACCAATATAAAAGATTAACGCAAAGAAAACAAGAACCCACTATGGCATAAGTTACTAAGATAAACCAAATATAAACCAATATCAAAGATTAACCCACAGAAAACGAAAACCCACCAAGGTATAACTAATCAGATTTCGCAAGACTCGCCCAGGCAGCAGGGAAGGCAAAAGGGAAAGGCAGGAAGCAAGAGTTAGTTTTCCTGCAACCCACTTCCCACCATGCGCACAGTTGGGGATAATAATTCTAAGCAGGACATGGAAGGGAGAGAAGGTAGGAATGGATGGAAAAAAGTGGAATGTTGAAGAGGTGGTATTCTTAAAAATGTCTTTCCCTTCGCAGCGCCTAATATTGATCGAATATTTTGGGAATGAGCGTTGTTTACAGAGATACACGGATTACCACTCCTCTTTCTCAAGCTAACGTCATTTTTCAAGTTATTTTTTTCAATTAATGGTTCTGCGAAGGGAAAACATTGTTTAACCCTCTCACATCCTTATGACGCAGAGGTTGCCAGATTAGCAATAAGACATAGATTACTCTCACTCTTATAATTACCTCTCCAAAATTAGTTTTCTGCCCACAGCTAACTCAAAGACAACTGCAGAGGTTGAAGTAAATAAACTAAAGGTTTATAAATACCCCTGACGGAAACAAAGGCTTTAAAGTATCCCTAATAGGCTCAAAATTGCGTCAAGGATGTGAGAGGGTTAAGTATACCGCATTAAGGGTGGTATTTCTTTCCCTTCGCTGAGTCGTAAATGGACGAAATAACTTTAAACATGACGCTATATTTGGAGACAGGAGTGCTAATCTCTGTACTCTCTATAAACAACACCCACTCCCATGCCATTTGGGGAAACTCAGCCAAGGAATACGAAGCGGAAATGTACAGCCCATTTGCTCTACCCCATTTTGAGTTACAGAGGTTAGGTTTTACGATTTCTGGCCTACCTATTTGGAACCGGGTATAGGGTACTAATGGGTACAAATGGGATGAACTGGGTTGCAAAAAAAGGGCTCTGTTACGGGAAGGGACGAGGCAGAAATATGATGGTAGGAAGAGGGAAGGACAGATCTGAACCCCCACGACCCAAATTCTATAGTTCAAGGTGTGCTGTCCTGAGGTTTAGGTACTGTAGAAAGGTGATTGTTTATTTTCAGACTGGTAGAATATACAGTATACAGTATGGTATATATTGTAACTTAATATACAGTATACAGTATGGTATATATTGTAACTTAATATACAGTATACAGTATGGTATATATTGTAACTTAATATACAGTATACAGTATGGATATATTGTAACTTAATACAGTATACAGTATGGTATATTTGTAACTTAATATACAGTATACAGTATGGTATATATTGTAACTAATATACAGTATACAGTATGGTATATATTGTAACTTAATATACAGTATACAGTATGGTATATATTGTACAATATAACAGTATACAGTATGGTATAATTGTAACTTAATATACAGTATACAGTATGGTATATATTGTAACTAATATACAGTATACAGTATGGTATATTTGTAACTTAATACAGTATACAGTATGGTATATTGTAACTTAATATACAGTAACGTATGGTATATATTGTAACTTAATATACAGTATACAGTATGGTATATATTGTAACTTAATATACAGTATACAGTATGGTATATATTGTAACTTAATATACAGTATACAGTATGGTATATATTGTAACTTAATATACAGTATACAGTATGGTATATTGTAACTTAATATACAGTATACAGTATGGTATATATTGTAACTTAATATACAGTATACAGTATGGTATATATTGTAACTTAATTTCTCCAACTCGTTTTTAAATGTACTCAGAGATTATGGTATATATTTTATGCAGTGGCCTTTGTTGGTGGCTTTAAGTACTGTATAGTCATATAATAAAATAGTTTATTTTCTTATATATACAGTTTATATTTGTATCGTCTTACGAGCAGCTTAATATTATCCTCCCTGTCTATTATCGCACCCGGCTGTATATATATATATGATTTAATACTATTCATATGAGTATCTTGAATGTGCTCACAATGAATAGGTATCCAATAACAACATTCTACTAGCCTTCTACATTGCAGGCCGCTAATATATTTATAGTGAAGGTATTGACGGGTAAGCCTTGACAACGGCACCTCCTAGCTACTTTCTACTTTTCCTACCGGTACCAGTACTAAACTAGCCTTTCAGTAGCAGGTGGGCGGTCAAGCAAACAGTAAGCGGGCGGGGAGAAAGCCGTGGGTGTGGGTGGTGGGTGGGGTGGGTGATGGGTGGGGTGGGTGTGGTAAAATTATGGTTGGTGGGTACGCGTGTTGAGTGGGGTGGTAAATAGGTGTGTTGGATGATGGGTTTGTTGGGTAGGCGTGGTGGATGGTGGGCGTGTTATGTGGGGTGATGGGTGGGGTGGGGTGGTGGGTATGCGTGTTGGTTGGGCGTGGTGGATGATGGACGTGGTATGTTGGGTGGTGGGTGGGGTGGGGTGATCAGTAGGCGTGTTGGGTGGGCGTGGTGGAATGGTTACTTATACTGGCTAGTTAATAAAAGGAGAGATGGGCGTATTTATTTGCTTATTGTTTATGGTTTCATATTATTGGTTACCTTCCTCGCTAAACCTTCATCAAGCTGTAACAAAACATCCCCTAGACCCCCCTTCAAACATCCCCTAGAACCCCCTTTAAACATCCCCTAGACCCCCCTTCAAACATCCCCTAGACCCTCCTTCAAACATCCCCTAGACCCCCTTCAAACATCCCCTAGACCCCCCTTCAAACATCCCCTAGACCCCCTTCAAACATGCCCTAGACTTCAAACATCCCCGAGACCCCTTCAAACATCCCCTAGACCCCCTTCAAACATCCCCTAGGACCCCCCTTCAAACATCCCCTTAGACCCCTTCAAACATCCCCTAGACCCTTCAAACATCCCCTAGACCCCCCTTCAACATCCCCTAGGACCCCCTCAAACATCCCCTAGACCCCCTTCAAACATCCCTAGACCCCCCTTCAAAACATCCCCTACACCCCCCTTCAAACACCCCCTACACCCCCTTCAATCATCCCCCACACCCCCTTCAACCATCCCCTAGACCCCCCTTCAAACATCCCCTAGACCCCCCTTCAAACATCCCCTAGACCCCCCTTCAAACATCCCCTAGCCCCCCTTCAAACATCCCCCTAGACCCCCCTTCAAACATCCCCGAGACCCCCCTTCAAACATCCATACCCCCCTAGAACCCTTCAAACATCCCCTAGACCCCCTTCAAATTCCCTAGACCCCCCTTCAAATTCCCTAGACCCCCCTTCAAATTCCCTAGACCCCCCTTCAAATTCCCTAGACCCCCCTTCAAACATCCCCTAGACCCCCCCTCAAACATCCCCTCGACCCCCTTCAAACATCCCTAGACTTCAACCTATACAAACCCTAGACCCCCCTCAAACATCCCTAGACCCCCCTTCAAACATCCCCTAGACCCCCCTTCAAACATCCCCTAGACCCCCTTCAAGATAAATGTGTACATGTAGAACAATGTCCCAGCCAAAGGCCGATTCCTCTTACATTTACAGGCTCGCTATCGCTCGCCAGGAAGAAATCTACACCTAAATGGCACGAAAGGTCTTAATATTGACAAATAAATGGGGCGTAAAGTCGTAAAATCGCCAAACTACTAGGCCAAACGTCTTAAAATCTAAAAAACAATGAGGCTAAACACGAGGGAGAAGGGGGGCAAGAACAACGACCCATTTCCCCTTAAGGGGGGTGACCTTCTTTTTTTTATTTCTCTTCTTTCTCTCTTTCCCTTGCTTGTATCCATTCGGCCCCATTCAGCCAACTATTTAAAGACGTTTATCCCCATCTAGGTGTCGATTTCTTCCTGGCGAGCGATAGCGAGCCAGCATTATATGAAGAGATCCGGCTTCGACGGAGAAATTTTTCTATCGAAAAATGTACAAATTTAGCCTGCTGTCAATCTTTTTAAAAAAATATGCTGGCTCGCTACCGCTCACCAGTAAAAAATTGACACCTGGATGGGGATAAACGTCTTAAAACAGTAGGCTGAATGGGGCCAAATGGATACAAGCCAGAGAAAGATAGAAAAGGACAGCACAAAAAACAGGTCACCCCCCTTAATGCTGTGGTGAATGTGGTTGACTTAATTCATGAAACCGGTGTGGGTGGGGTGGTGGTGGCAAGGCAACTGATGGGTTGATTGTACCGGGGATAATGTATAGGACAGGTGTGTGTGTGTGTGACAGGTGTGTGTGTGTGTGACAGGTGTGTGGTGTCGTGTGGTAGTAGTGGTTAGTAGTTAGATGATTACATTTGGACTATCTCACTTAACCTATTTAACTACCACATATCCTTCTTAAACAGCACAAAATCGTTTAAATGTGGCAAGAATAAAATTAAGAAGACGTCACCGGTACATAAGGGGAGATGGGCGTATTTCTAAGCTTATTGATGGGCGTATTTGTTAGCTTATTGATGGGCGTATTTGTTAGCTTATTGATGGGCGTATTTGTTAGCTTATTGATGGGCGTATTTGTTAGCTTATTGATTCTATGTTTCTTATTGATGGGCGTATTGTTACTAGATGGGCGTATTTCTTAGCTTATTGATGGCGTATTTGTTAGCTTATTGATGGCGTTTGTTAGCTTATTGATGGGCGTATTGTTAGCTTATTCTGGGCGTATTTGTTCGCTTATTGATGGCGTATTTGTTAGCTTTTGATGGGTACTTGTTAGCTTATTGATGGGCGTATTTGTTAGCTTATTGATGGACGTATTTGTTAGCTTATTGATGGGCGTATTTGTTAGCTTATTGATGGGCGTATTTGTTAGCTTATTGATGGGCGTATTTGTTCGCTTATTGATGGGCGTATTTGTTAGCTTATTGATGGGCGTACTTGTTAGCTTATTGATGGGCGTATTTGTTAGCTTATTGATGGGCGTATTTGTTAGCTTATTGATGGGCGTATTTGTTAGCTTATTGATGGGCGTATTTGTTAGCTTATTGAGGCGTATTTGTTAGCTTATTGATGGGCGTATTTGTTAGCTTATTGATGGGCGTATTTGTTAGCTTATTGATGGGCGTATTTGTTAGCTTATTGATGGACGTATTTGTTAGCTTATTGATGGGCGTATTTGTTAGCTTATTGATGGACGCATTTGTTAGCTTATTGATGGGCGTATTTGTTAGCTTATTGATGGGGGTATTTGTTAGCTTATTGATGGGCGTATTTGTTAGCTTATTGATGGGCGTATTTGTTAGCTTATTGATGTATTGTAGCTTATATGTATTTGTTAGCTTATTGATGGGCGTACTTGTTAGCTTATTGATGGGCGTATTTGTTAGCTTATTGATGGGCGTATTTGTATTATTATTTAATCGTTTCCTCGCTAGACCTCCATCAAGCTGTAAAAAAAAAAAAAATAGAACCCACTTCAAGATAAATGTGTACACTTGTCGGCAGAAAAATGTCCCGGCCAAAGACCAGTTACTCTTAAAATTACAGGCTCGCTCTCGCTCGCCAAGCAAAAATTGACACCTAAATGGCAAAAAAGGTCTTAATATTGATAAATAAATGGAGTGTACAGTCATACAATTGCCAAACTAATGAGTCAAACGTCTTAAAATCTCATAATTAATTGAGCTAAACACGAGAGTGAAAGGGGTCCAGAAAATCGACCCATCTGCCCTTAAAGCTGTGGTGAATGGGACGAAAGGTCTTGATATTGATGAATAAATGGGACGAAAGCTCTTAAAATCGACAAACTAATGGAGCGAACATCTTAAAATATATAAACTAATGGTGCCTAAACATGAGGGAAAAGGCGGTTTAGAAATAAGTTATGAATGTTTGTCAGATATGGCTGGCAAGGAATAAAGAAACAGCTGTGGAATAGGCGTCTGGTGGTGGAAAGGTTAGCATGGTTATATTATACTTTGTGTGACGGATATGAATAGAAAGTAATTGTGCTTTTGTGTTAGTGATACCGTTATCACTACCACATAATATGCACGGCAACTTATGGTTTAACATACAGTTAGTAGAAACGGCTGTTGTTAGTTTTTGATTGCCAAGTATGAGTGGTGTGCAACGAAACAAAATTATAGTAGAGAGAGAGAGTGAGTGTGTGTGTGTGCGTGTGTGTGTGTGTGTGTGTGTGTGTGGTTCTTATAATATAGATAACAGGTTTGATTGGTGTGGTAGAAAGGCAATTGTCTAGTGAAAAGGTTATCACGATCATTATATACTTTGGTGAGAGATATTACTGGGACGGAAGACTGTAATACTGGAGGTAATAGTGGTTAGTATATTACTGGGATGGAAGACTTGGAGGAATAGTTTATATATTACTGGGACGGAAGACTGTAATACTGGAGGTAATAGTGGTTAGTATATACTGGGACAACTGTAATACTGGAGGTAATAGTGGTTAGTATATTACTGGGACGGAAGACTGTAATACTGGAGGTAATAGTGGTTAGTATATTACTGGGACGCAGACGTATACTGGAGTAATAGGTTAGTATATTACTGGGAAGAAGACTGTAATACTGGAGGTAATAGTTGTAGATACTGGGATGGAAGACTGTAATACTGGAGGTAATAGTGGTTAGTATATTACTGGGATGGAAGACTGTAATACTGGAGGTAATAGTGGTTAGTATATTACTGGGACGGAAGACTGTAATACTGGAGGTAATAGTGGTTAGTATATTACTGGGACGGAAGACTGAAGGACGGAAGATTTGCTTTTAAAGTACCAGCAGCTGATCAAGTCGTTTAAGGAGAAGTCATCAAGGATCATCGTCTCAGCAATCGTCCCCCGGCTCGGTGTAGAGAGCCGATTTTACAACATAGCCACCAGCACAAATCGTTGTCTAGCAAACCTCTGCAGGAAGGAGAACGTGGGATTCGTCGACACCTGGGACAATTTCTACTACGATGACTATTTGTTTTCGGATGATGGAGTTCATCTGAACCAGGTGGGAGCAGCGCGTTTTGGGCGTCTTCTCAACGATGCGGTGAAGGATTTTCGGTGAAGAAATCGACTCAGCACAGGACAACCAGGAAGGAGGACCGAAGACAGCGAGGACGGCAATCTACAAAGGACTTAAATACTAATCCGTCAGAACCGCGAATTTGGATAAAGCTCCACCAACACGACCCAAATTCAAAACCGTCAGGGATAACGACCGAGGACCGAGGACAGCCATGAATGTAAATGTAGATCCGACCAGAACCAAAAATTCGATGAAAGAACGATCTGCGAGTTCTAAAACCGCAACTTTAAAGGTTTCTATGCAAACGCTCGTAGCATACGCAATAAATTTTCAGATTTAGAGGAACTAGTGTTTACAGAAAATTATGATGTGATTGGCATAACAGAATCTTGGCTCAATACAAAAGATAGAGACTTTTTAGCAGAGTATTCACTTCCCGGTTAGGTAATGTTTGAGAACAGCCGAATAAATAAAAATGGAGGTGGCGTTTTATTTTATATCAAAGAAAGTCTTAACCCGACCCTCGTGTCAAAACCTCAATTGTGAACGTCTGACACATCTTTTGTGCTAATAAAGAATAATAAAGGTACAAAAATAATACTTGCGTTAATATACAGACCTCCAGCTCAATCATTGCAAACTGACCGAGAAATTTACGAACAAATTGCATATGTAAGTAACTCACAAGATACCGTAATTGTGGCGACTTTAATTTACCTGTGACCAAGTGGGG
>CM064506.1:27855139-27908140 GCA_032716605.1 Paralithodes platypus | reverse complement strand
ATACTCTTACTTCACACTCCGGACATGACTTGTAACCGAACTTGCAAGAGAGTTCGCTTTATCAATTTGTTCGAATGCCGACCCGTGGTAATAACGTTCTTGACATTGTACTTGCAACAAAAGAAGAATTGATAGAGAATTTGAATGTTGGTGATGAATTCAGTAACAGCGACCATCGTACGATAACTTTCACTTTAAAGTTTACTAGTAACGAACCAAATAGTAGCATCGAAAAAGTCCCTAATTTCAAGAAAGCCAACTTCCATAAACTTAGAGCTATGTTTAAAGAAACTGACTGGAGCTTTTTAATTAACAATAACGACATAAATACATCTTGGAAGTTATTCGAAACCACTTACCTAAAAGCAGTGCAAGACTGCATACCATCGAAAATACGGCGTCCCGGCCATAATAATAAGCCCAAATGGTGGAATACAGATATTTCAAACTGCCCTGCTTGCTAAAAAATGTGCTAATAAGAGATTAAAATCCTCACAAAATGACGAAGAAACGGGTGAAATTTGTAGAGCTACGACGCAAAGCCAAAAAGTTAATTAAGCAAAGTAAGAAAGACCTTAGAGTTACATATTGTGGGGGAAACGAATCAACTTAAAACAAACCCGAAAGAATTCTATAGTTATAATAAGATAAAAAAATAGTTACTTCACCTGTTGGACCGTTCTAGTTCGATGAAAAAGGAGAATACACCAAAGTACTAAGTACAAATTATTAATGCCACAACAAACACTCAATACTACCTTCTTTTCATCAGTTTTTTACAACAGCAGCCCTCAGTGATATCCCTACACCATCGCCGATTCAGATTGATAAGTCAGATGTGCTAAGCAATAATCACCGTTACAGAGTAGAGACCTATTGAATTGTTTAGATAACTCAAGGTAAATAAAACTCAGGACCTGATACAATCTCGCCTAGAGTTCTAATGTAAGCTAAGAATGAGCTCATCCAAACCACTGACATTACTATTCATAAATCCTTGCAGTCGGGAAACTATGCCTGATCAGTGGAAGCTAGCCAACGTAACACCGATATTCAAAAAAGGCAGCAAATCCCTACCCATTAACCTATCGTCCAATGCAGCTTAGCCTCATTGTATGTAAAATGCTAGAAACGTCATACGAGACAGACTCTTAAATCTCTTGGAGGAACATAACATACCGTAAGATCACTCAACACTGCTTTCGTAACAAACGTTCCTGTTTGTAACAAAACTACTCTTAGACTTCTTCCACGATATCCTCACCTCTACATGAGAGTAAAGCTGTAGATATTATATATCCTTGATTTTCAAAAGGCCTTTGACAAAGTTCCCAACAAACGTTTACTGCTAAAACTAAAAGCGCATGGACTACAAGACGGTGTGTTGAATTGGATCGAAAATTGGCTCAGCAACAAGAACAGCAAAGGTGTAGTCATAAACCGGTAAGAAGGCATCTAAATGGACCAATGTAAGTAGTCGGGGTACCCCAGGGATCGGTACTAGTGACGCAATTCTTCTTTCTAATTTACATCAACGACATAGATGAGGGTCTCACCTGCAACAATCTCAAAATTTGCTGAGCGATACAAAAATTGCAAATAGCGTACTCTCAAAAGAACAAGTTGACGATAGGCAACACAATCTAGATAAATTGTCATCGTTGGTCGCCCAAATTTTGGCAAATTGGTTTTCAATGCGGATAACTTTAAAGTACTAACATGTCGGATACCTAAATGAGAAAGCAAACTATTCGATGAATGGCACTCAGCTTAAGAATGTCCACAGAGAAACCGATCCTGGGAGTAACAAATATCGAGTAACCCCTAAAACCGAGTCAACATGTTCAGAAGTTTTTAAGACGTGCAAACAAAATAATTGCCTTTATAGGCAGGTCATTTGAGCATAACTCCAAAGAAGTTAATCCTAACCCTTTACAATTCCTTAGTCCGCCCTCTTCTGTACTACTGCTGTTCAATCCTGGTGCCCTTATTACCAAAAAGATATAAACAAGCTAGAACGAGTTCAACGTAGAGTTTACCAAAATGAATACCTAGGCCTAAAGAACAAACCATACGAAGAGCGGTCTTAGAGAATTGAAATCTATGGGTCCTTTCCTTTAACCCAGCGCAGATTAAAGAGTCGACTTAATTCAAGTGTTCAAAATCATCAAAGTGGCATCGACAATATGAACTGTAGTACGTACTTCACCTAAATCGACCAATTCTATACACACGCGGGGAAACGGTTGCAAAATTCTTGGTAAATCTTTTAACTCGCACGAATCTAAGAATTTCTTCTTCAATCGAGTTCATGTCAACTTGTGGAATGGGCTTCCCGAGACGTTCATAGACTGCAGCACCCTGATTCTCATTTAAATAATTCCGCCTATACAAATATCCTCCCATCATCAACCCTCTACCCGCGACTGACTGCGTTTGTAAATGAATAACTTTATCCTCCCCTCAGGTTTACTAACCCCTATGTCCCCTACTAACTTCCTAAGGTCCTCGCCACGTTAGTGGCAGGGGAGTAGTTCCCTTTCCAATGTTCCCTTACCCACTCTAAACCACTGTTTGGACACTTGATCCTCAGTGTTTTGGAGGACAAGCAACCTAGAAGGGTCACTAGATCTGTTGTTGCTTGATTTCCTTTGTACTCCTTTGTACTGTAATACTGGAGGTAATAGTGGTTAGTATATTACTGGGACGGAAGACTGTAATACTGATTAGTGGTTAGTAATTACTGGGAAGACTGTAATACTGAGGTCATAGTGGTTAGTATATACTGGACGAAGACTGTAATACTGGAGTAATAGTGGTTAGTATATTACTGGGACGGAAGACTGTAATACTGGAGGTAATAGTGGTTAGTATATTACTGGGACGGAAGACTGTAATACTGGAGGTAATAGTGGTTAGTATATTACTGGGACGGAAGACTGTAATACTGGAGGTAATAGTGGTTAGTATATTACTGGGACGGAAGACTGTAATACTGGAGGTAATAGTGGTTAGTATATTTAGGTTGTCGAGTGTGTTAGACGTCGATCGAAGGATATTGTAGATCTGAAGGAGGTATTTTTGGAACTCCCCTGTTAGTTTGGAGATTTAAAGGCGTTTGACCCCATTCGTTTGGCGATAAGATATTGAACATTTTCTAGAGGAGCGTTAGCTTGTCCGAAGGCCGATTTAATTTAAACTACAGGCTCGTTATCGCTCGCCCAGCTAAAAAAATAAAAAAAATAAAAAAAAATACACACCTGAATGTTGTGAACTGACATATCATCGCTAAACTAATGGGCTGAAATGTCTCAAAATCTCTAACCAAAGGAGCGAAACAGGGGAGGTCCAAAAAAGACCTCCCTGGAACCAAATGGGGTTATCAGGTGTGGACAGGTTTACTAATTACATCTTTGAGTGGCAGGTGAGATGGGCTAATGTCATCCAAAACCTAATGGTGGGGGGAAAGGGGGGTGGGGGTAATTGGGGGGTGGGGGAGTTATTTTAATTGTAGTGAAAGTCATCAAAATTGGGGGTTGTTTTTTTAATTATCACTTTAAATAGTGGAGGAGGAGGTGGAGATCAGGAGGTCAGAAGTGTGTGAAGCCATGAAAAGAATGAAGATGGGGAAAGCATCAGGAATAGAGTGTGTGGGGAAATGCTGAGGTATGGTAGTGAGCTAGTGATCGCATGGATATGGGAAATGAGTAAACTAGCATGGGAGAAGGAAAGGGTGCCTGATGACTGGAAGACAGGAATAATAGTCCCCCTGTATAAGGGTAAAGGAGAAAGAGGAGTGTGTGGTAACCACAGGGGGATATGTCTGCTAAGCGTAGTAGGGAAGGTGTACAGTAGGGTAGTGATCGAGAGAGTGAGAGCGAGAACGGATAAATGGGTAGGGCAGGTTTAGGAAGGGAAAAGGATGTGTAGATCAGATTTTTGCCCTGAAATGTGTTGTGAAGAAATATCTGGAGAAGCGACAAAAGTTGTATGCTGCCTTTATGGACTTGGAGAAGGCCTATGAAAGAGTCGATAGAGATGGTATTCTATGTGGAAAGTACTGAGAATATACGGAATAGATGGCAAGTTGCTGAATGCAGTGAAGAGCATGTATGAGGGTGCAAAGGCGTCGGTACGCGTGGAGAATGAACAGAGAGTTCTTTGATCTGAGTGTTGGATTAAAGAAAGGGTGTGTGATGTCCGCATGGTTGTTCAATATATATATGGATGGAATCATGAAAGAAATACAAGGAAGAACAGTGTATGTTGGTGTACCGCTGATAAGGGAAGGAAACGAGTGGAAGTTGCCTGTACTGCTGTTTGCCGATGATAAAGTTCTGATGAGCGATAGTGAATGGGAGTTGCAGGGTCTGGTAAGTATATTTCGAACATTGTGTGAAAACAGAATCTATAGGTAAATGCGGGGAAGAACAAGGTTATGGTCTTTGAAAGGTGTGCAGCCACAGAGTGTGAGGTGAGGTTGAACGGTCAGGCTATGGATAATGTCATTTTATTTAAGTATTTGGGCAGTATGTTGAGTAAAGATTGGAGTATGGATGAAGAAGTGTGGGTGAGGGTGCAACAGGGGAAGAGGGTTGTAGGAACGTTGAAAGCAGTAATAAGAAATAGGGTGGTCAGCATGGAAGAAAAAAAGTCCTTGAATGAGAGTGTGATAATCCCGACATGACATTGACTTACTGGAGCGAAGCATGGACGTTGTTGGAAAGACACAAACCAAGATTACGAGGGGTGGAGATGAGTTACTTGAGAAGTGCGTCCGGAGTTACATGGAGGGATTAACACCTTGAGATGGTTAGGCCATGTGGATTGTGGAACGTATGGGAAGCGAGAGAATGACTAAAAGTGTGTACGAGAGTGAGATGGAAGGACAGAGAGGGAGAAGTAGACCGAGTGAGAGATGGAAGGATGGAGTTAAGAAGTATACACATGAAAGCGGTGCTGGATGGGAGGAGGGACGTTGACTGACTGGGGACAGATGCATGGGGGCGTTTCGTTCGAGGCCACCCCTTCGGGGATCATGGCGTCCGGCAATAGATAGATAGATAGACTTTAAGTGTTATAGCAATTACTGTACTTTCCAAGACGATTCTATAGTATAATCAAAAGTATGTGATTTCAATTAGGAATTATAATCTTGATAAGCATAAATTTTCAGGAGTATTTATCTAATTACATTGGCGTTCAATTATGAGACACGTGTGTGTGTGTAATTCAAATAATAATAATAATAATAATAATAATAAAAACAATAATAATAAAAACAATAATAATGTAAATAATAATAATAATAATAATAATAATAATAATAATAATAATAATAATTATAATAATAATAATAATTTTAATAACAATAATAATAATGATCTGTTTATTTCGAGCCGGCAAGCAATGAGGCTGAAAATACACAATTCCTTAACCTAACTTATCCCAAGTAGTCAACATGCTGACTTTGGTTACTAAAGCGGGGGGCTTACACCCCCCAGAAGGGGTAGAACTTGGGTAGGAACCTAAGTGGAACTCAGAGGCCTGCGCATCCACACCTAACCTCCGCAGCCAGGAAAGTTGTGTCTATTTCCTAAGCTAACAAAAAGGCCTTCTCAGACTTCCTTCAAAGTAAAACATGCCCACCCACACTTCCTTCAAGCTAATTTGTACATTTTTCGATAGAAAAATGTCCCAGCCAAAGACCGATTACTTAATGTGTTTGTGTTGCTTAAATACCTTCATGCGCAATACCTTCCTTCATGGTAGTATTACAAACAAAATAGTTAAAAGTAATTGGTCCTGGCAAGAAATGTTACAAGCAATCTGGGCACTAATTTAACTTTTCCACCAAATAATCAATCTATATGCAAATGCCCACGTACCCTCCTCCTCCTCCTCGTGTTGCATATATATAGATTCATTATTAACGTCTGCAGTACGAGAGATCTTTATTAGGTTGCATAAAATCGTCTAATGTTAGTCAGGATATATTTTTAAGGGGAGACTGGCCGTTTGTTTGGTCTATTAATTCATTTATTTATATATGTTTTTAGTTTCCTGCCTAGACCTCCATCAAGCTTAGAAAAACACCCCCTAGACTCCTAGAGTGACTTAGACCCCCTTCAAGATAAATTTGTACATTTTTCGGTAGAACAATGTCCCGGCCGAAGGCCGATTCCTCTTAAAATTGCAGGCTCGCTATCGCTCGCCAGGAAAAAATCGACACCTAAATGGCACGAAAGGTCTTAAAATTGACAACGAAATGGGGCGAAAGGTGTTAAAACCTACGTTGGCTGGTTCTTGGCCATTAACCCTTTCTGTACCGGCGACGTCTTTTTATATTCTAGTCTAGCTGTATTTAGACGATTTTGTGCAGCCTAAGACGGATCTACAGTATAGTAGTAAACATGGATAATTAAGACGGATCTACAGTATAGTAGTAAACATGGATAATTAAGACGGATCTACAGTATAGTAGTAAACATGGATAATTAAGACGGATCTACAGTATAGTAGTAAACATGGATAATTAAGACGGATCTACAGTATAGTAGTAAACATGGATAATTAAGACGGATCTACAGTATAGTAGTAAACATGGATAATTAAGACGGATCTACAGTATAGTAGTAAACATGGATAATTAAGACGGATCTACAGTATAGTAAACATGGCTAATTAAGACGGATCTACAGTATGAACTGGTAATTAAGACGGATCTACAGTAGTAAACATGGATAATTACATACAGTCTAGTAACATAATTAAGACGGATCTACAGTATAGTAGTAACATGGATAATTAAGGATCTACGTAGTACATGGATAATTAAGACGGATCTACAGTATAGTAGTCGATAAAGCCTCTTAAATACTGGAAGCCCTTCTTAAACTAAATATAATCGTCTAAATTATGCAAGAATATAATGTATATAACGTCGGCGGTACAGAAGGGGTTAATGTATATAACGTCGGCGGTACAGAAGGGGTTAATGTATATAACGTCGGTGGTACAGAAGGGGTTAATGTATAACGTCGGCGGTACAGAAGGGGTTATGTATATACGTCGGCGGTACAGAAGGGGTTAATGTATATAACGTCGGCGGTACAGAAGGGGTTAATGTATATAACGTCGGCGGTACAGAAGGGGTTAATGTATATAACGTCGGCGGTACAGAAGGGGTTAATGTATATAACGTCGGCGGTACAGAAGGGGTTAATGTATATAACGTCGGCGGTACAGAAGGGGTTAATGTATATAACGTCGGCGGTACAGAAGGGGTTAATGGATAACGTCGGCGGTACAGAAGGGGTTAATGTATATAACGTCGGCGGTACAGAAGGGGTTAATGTATATAACGTCGGCGGTACAGAAGGGGTTAATGTATATAACGTCGGCGGTACAGAAGGGGTTAATGTATATAACGTCGGCGGTACAGAAGGGGTTAATGTATATAACGTCGGCGGTACAGGAGGGTTATGTATATACCGTCGGCGGTACAGAAGGGGTTAATGTATATAACGTCGGCGGTACAGAAGGGGTTAATGTATATAACGTCGGCGGTACAGAAGGGGTTAATGTATATAACGTCGGCGGTACAGAAGGGGTTAATATCCTAGTCCTAAATGTTCTTCTGGGTTCCAGGGTATGAACCGGATCGCCTCCTAAATTGAATCACCTTTTCGTTAGCTCATATCCTATCTGCCCACCTAATGTCGTGAGAATCTGTTCATAAGTTTGTGTGATATCTTGTTAAGGGGGGATGGTTCACTTTTTAGTCGATTTTTGTTCTCCATTTATTAATGTGTTTTCTAGTTTCCTCCCAGACCTTCAAACTTTAGACAATTTAGACAATTTTATTCAGCTTAGGAAGAACTTGTGGGTTACTTGAGATAGTTTTCACCCCTTTGATTCCTAGAAATGTTTTTCCTAAACTGCATAACATCGTCTAATGTTGGAGCCGAGTAAACTGCTAAAACACGTCATAATTCTTAAGAGCTTATCTAAATATTTTAAATTACTGAAGAAATATTAGTTTTCCTGATAATAATAATCAGTCAATGATCCATCTCACTGATTAGCTTTGGCATTATAAATGATAATATATATATATATATATATATATATATACAGTATATATATATATATATATATATAGTATATATATATATATCTTATATATATATATATCTATATATATATATATATATATATATATATATATATATATATATATATATATATAAATATATATACTGTATATATAATATATATATATATATATATATATATATATACAGTATATATATATATATTATATACAAAGTCACAAAATGTGTTTCTTCTGTTTCACCCAAAAGGAATATAGTTATGAATATTTGTAGTTAAATGAATCTATTAGAATTATGATGCCATGTAGCTATTAACAATGGCAATATACTAATATATATAATAATGCAATTACAACGGCTTTACGAATATTGTAATGAACTGCAGAGAGAGAGAGAGAGAGAGAGAGAGAGGTAAAAAATAATGATGCGGCGAAGAGGATTTTACGAGTGAGTACGTGTGTGTGTGTGTGTGTGTGTGTGTGTGTGTGTGTGTGTGTGTGTGTGTGTGTGTGTGTGCCCTCATAAAAACTCCTGTATATATCCCGTCTGATGGGCACGTGTAAGCTTCCTGACAGAGGTGTGGTGTGAGGGGAGTACACACACACACACACACACATATATACACACACGCACACACACACACACAACCACACACACACACACACACGTAAGCACACACACACACACACCATATACTGTACATTCTTTCAACATTGAGGAAGTCACTTGTTACAGGTACTTTTGCCTTTTGTCTCCTCTATTCACATATAAAACAATTATGTTTTTAATGATTATGGCTTTTATTGGTTGCGTGTGTGCACTGGACATTTTAACGTGATTAACAAGTATATATATATATATATATATATATATATATATATATATATATATATATATATATATATATATATATATATATATATATTATATTGTATGTGTGTGTGTAAGTGCGCGTGTACTAACTTGTACATACGTGACCTTAATCGACCAAGTCCCTGTAATAATGGGATTTTTTTTACTCTCCCCCTCCCCCCCCCCCCACCCCCGTGTTACCGTGGGCAGTTTTTAACGCGGCAAAGCATCTTCGGGGCTTCTCTTCCTTGATTAAGGGGGTAGGGGCTACTTTTTATCCTTCTCTCTCTCTCTCTCTCTCTCTCTCTCTCTCTCTATCTCTCTCTCTCTCTCTCTCTCTCTCCATCATATGATGGAGATTTGATTAATATGAATGAATCAGTAGGTAAGTGTAAAATCCATTTCAGACTAATTTATTTCTATACTCTATAAAAAATCCTATTTTCCAGTACGGCTAGATACCCGGAGGGAGCTGAGGGTGGGGAGAGAGCCTTGTATTATAAACTGTCCCTTTCTAGTAGTATTAAGGCCGGACCACCTAATAGGGAGCACAAGGCCTGTGTGGTCTTAGTATCTGTGTAACTCTGTGTAACTCCAATCTTCACACCAACCAATCAACAGCTTCCCGGAATTCCCCCATTGTGTCAAGGTGTTGGGACAAAAGGGCGGGGCGAACTAACAACAACAACAAGCACAACAACAACAACAACAACAACACGCACAACAACAACAACAACAACAACAACAACAATAACACCAACAAGCGCAACAACACAAATAACGACAACAACAACTAACAACTAAAATAACAACAACCACAACAACAAGAACAACAACAACGGGATATTGATTATATTGAGCCTTGCTGCCTTACCCAACAAAATATTTTTAATTGTAAAAATATCCAAGTAAACGATATAATTTCTTGCCCAATGTGTTTTATATGATAATATATAACCTACAAGAATAAATCTATATATCCGATAGGAGTTTTCTAATGAATATATTGTTGATAACTTGAAAATAGTAATATCTCAAGGCAGCAAAGCTCACTACATGTTGCTCATTAGTCCCCATTAGTAAATTATGTTGCCTATGTTACAGTTTTGTGGATACTGACCCTAATTAATGTAAATATTGCAACATCTCGTAGATATGATCAGAAAATTATGGTCAACACAATTGGGCCAAAAAATGAGAGCAAAAGGTCCTGTGTAGTATTTATATGGTTCATGGTTTAGTTCTCCCACTTAATCGTAAATTATTTTCTAATTCATGAAAAATGCATAGCTCTCTTCAAAATCAACCAATTGGGCTGACATTTGACCCAGAGAAGGGGGTTGTGGCATGACATACTGTGTTAAAGTCCTATTGTTCTATATACTGCTTATAGTATTTCAATATAAACTCGGAATGTGTTATCTAAGCGCTCTTTACTGCCAATAAAATTTATCAAAAAATAAATAAATTCTCTTTCATGCACATACTACCGCAATTCTCTTTCATACACATACTACCGCAATTCTCTTTCATGCACATACTACCGCAATTCTCTTTCATACACATACTACCGCAATTCTCTTTCATGCACATACTACCGCAATTTTCTTTCATGCACATACTACCGTAATTCTCTTTCATGCAGATACTACCGCAATTCTCTTTCATACACATACTACCGCAATTCTCTTTCATGCACATACTACCGCAATTCTCTTTCATACACATACTACCGCAATTCTCTTTCATGCACATACTACCGCAATTTTCTTTCATGCACATACTACCGTAATTCTCTTTCATGCAGATACTACCGCAATTCTCTTTCATACACATACTACCGCAATTCTCTTTCATGCACATACTACCGCAATTCTCTTTCATATACATACTACCGCAATTCTCTTTCATGCACATACTACCGCAATTCTCTTTCATGCACATACTACCGTAATTCTCTTTCATGCACATACTACCGCAATTCTCTTTCATACACATACTACCGCAATTCTCTTTCATGCACATACTACCGCAATTCTCTTTCATACACATACTACCGCAATTCTCTTTCATACACATACTACCGCAATTCTCTTTCATGCACATACTACCGCAATTCCCTTTCATGCACATACTACCGCAATTCTCTTTCATGCACATACTACCGCAATTCTCTTTCATGCACATACTACCGCAATTCCCTTTCATGCACATACTACCGCAATTCTCTTTCTTGCACATACTACCGCAATTCCCTTTGATGCACATACTACCGCAATTCTCTTTCATGCACATTCTACCGCAATTCTCTTTCATGCACATACTACCGCAATTCTCTTTCATGCACATACTACCGCAATTCTCTTTCATGCACATACTACCGCAATTATCTTTCATGCACATACTACCGCAATTCTCTTTCATGCACATACTACCGCAATTCGGAATGCAGGAATGAGTACTTATCATCATATGTAGTCCTAAAACTGACCTGAGAAGTATCGTGGCAGTACAAACAATAGATTTTGTTAAATGATTAAAAATCGCATACAACAACCATTTTTTTTTTGCGCTTTCCTGCCATTTATTGGAAATTGTGAAGGCTCATATCTCAAACAGTATTAGGAATTATATTTATTTATTTATTTATTTATACAAAAGACCTCCGTCTACGTATTGTGAAAAACCTGTTATCCTCTGGCATTTGGGATTTAAAGTACCTAAGTTTGGACGAATGTAGCCTACATCATATTTTGCCCCAAATCTCCAACTTAAATTGTCGGTCCATAGTTAATGCATGTGTCGAGTGGGAGGAGGGGCGCCGGCTGGATTAAAGGGGGTCACCTGCTTTTTTATCTTTCTCTCCTGTTCTCTCTTTCTCTGGCTTGTATCCATTCGGCCCCATTCAGCCAACTGTTTGAAGACGTTTATCCCCATCCAGGTGTCGATATCTTCCTGGCGAGCGATAGCGAGTCAGCATTATATGGAGAAATCCGGTTTCGCCGGAAACATTTTTCTATCGAAAAATATAAAATCTCAGCTTGTTCTCAAAACATATATTCAGTATATATACCGGTATATATATAAATATATAATATATATATATATATATATATATATATAAATATATATATACATATATATATAATATACAGTATATATATATATATAATATATATATATATATATATATATATTTACTATATATATATATATATATATATATATTCTGGCTCGCTACCGCTCACCAGGAAAACATTGACACCTTGATGCGGGTAAACGTCTTAAAACAGTAGGCTGAATGGGGCCGAATCAATACAACCCTAAGAGAGGGAGAGAAAGAGAATACAAGCGAGGTGGGCTCCCTTAAACATGTGAAATTATATTCTATAGATATTGCACTATATTACCCCGTACAGTACCGGTCACGTCCTTTTCATTATACTATGGAGACTATTAGACGATTTTACTTAGCTTAGGAAGGACTTCTACCCATTGAAAGACTCCAGACAATCTCAATGAATCGTTTTAGCTACCATATATCCTTCCTAAGCTTCATAAAATTTTCTAAATTTAGGTAGAATATAATATAACACACGACGCTGGTACTCAAAGGGTTAACCATAAAACTTTGATCTAAACTAGCGAGGCACAAAGCATAGCATCACGTCTTATCTGCCGCATATTCTATCTGGCCATGTAGTTTCGTGAACGTCGATTCATAACTTTGTGAGCCGTCTACACTGGTAGAGGTATGTACTCTACCAATCACCTCCTCCCACAACAACAACAACATTAATAACAACAATAACAAAAAACCACAACAACAAAAAACAACAACGACAACAACTAACAACAACAACAATCACAACAACAACAACAAACAACGACAGCAACAACATCAATAACAACGACAACAACAACAACAACATAGTATGTAGATGGGTTGGAACAATGACAGGGAGTTGCATTGTTGTCGTTGGATGGAGGGGGGGGGGGGGGGGGGGGGGGGGGGGGGGGGGGGGGGGGGGGGGGCGAATTGATGAGCATTGGGATGGAAAGAAGGGTTACACATACAACTAGGTAAACAGAGATACATCAGAATACAAAGACTTGCATTGGATCTTCGCCGGATATTTCGGAAGAAAACGCATTATGTTGACTTTCAATTTGCGTCGATTGTATTAGTAGGAACCGTACACATTTACCTTGAAAGGGGGAGTAGGGGTCTTGGGGATATATATATATATATATATATATATATATATATATATATATATATATACAGTATATACAGTCGTGGTCATTAATTCTGATACATTTTGAAACCTAGAATATTTCAATCCTCCGAAATTAAGAAAACTAAATATCAGTTAAGGGGGGATGGGCTGGTTTTCTGACCCCCTTTTTCCTCTTGTTTAGCCCCATTGGTTTTAAGATTTTAAGACCTTCGGCCCATTATTTTGTCGATTTTAAGACCTTTCGCCCCTTTTCATTGTCAATATTAAGACTTTCCATGTCATTTAGGTGTCGAGGAATTGGCCTTCGGCCGGGACATTGTTCTACCGAAAAATTTACAAATATATCTTAAAGTGGGATCCTTGGGTTGTATTTTTTAAGTTTGTTGGAGGTCTAACGAGAGAAAAAAATATATATATACAGTATATATATATATATATATATATATATATATATATATATATATACATATATATATATATATATATATAAAGTATATATCACAAATACACGTGAGCCACTAAATGTTTCTAATCTCTCAGTGGGGTTCGAACCGCCGACCGTCAGGACGATAGCCAGCGCCGTGGTGAGTTGATTAAAGCGCTGGCTATCGTCCTGACGGTCGGCGGTTCGAACCCCACTGAGATATATATATATATGTGGGAATGTAGGATTCCCGCACCCTCTTTGTCACTTTATCAACCCTTTTTGTCACCCACTGGCCCCCCCCCCCCCCCCACACACACACACACACACACACACACACTCTCTGTCTCTCCACTTCCTCATCTCTCCATCACTTGGGCGTGGGTTTGTCCTTGTTTCACTAAATTCCCGTCTCAATATTTTGCACTCGATTATTTTAACTCTGGGGCTCGTTCTTCTCTCTCTCTCTCTCTCTCTCTCTCTCTCTCTCTCTCTCTCTCTCTCTCTCTCTCTCTCTCTCTCTCTCTCTCAAACACACACACACACACACATACACACACACACACAGCAGCTAGATAATATGGTAAACAAGGAACACCACACCCACCCTATATATATATATATATATATATATATATATATATATTATTCTAATATATAAACATCTTCCGCATTTCCTATCTCTTCTGTCTCCCCCCCTCCCTTTCTCTCTCTCTCTCTCTCTCTCTCTCTCTCTCTCTCTCTCTCTTTCTTCTTCTTCTTCTTCTTCTTTTTTGCTATCCTTTCCTTCCACTGTCCCTTACTCTCGGGTTAGCTATCTCTACTAGAATTAAGTCCCGACCACCTCGCTGGGATCGTAAGGTCTGTGTGGTCAGTGTATCTATGTAAATTTATGTAAATATATATCTCTCACACACACACACTATCTCTCTCTCTTTTCTCTCTCTCTCTATCTCTCTCTCACACACACACACACACACACACACACACACACACACACACACACACACACACACACATAATAAAGTACACCTCGTTCTAGCCTATATGTACTATGTTAACTCAGGGTCGTGTATGGGTGAAGGGGGTGGGGGGGGGGGAGGAAGAGGGAAAACAGGAAGAGGCAAAAATATGGATGGATAGCTAGATAGTGATTGATTGATTGATTAATTGTGTCATATTGCTAACGTAAATTTGTGTGATTTTCAGGCTTTAATTGTATCGTATTAATAATGGAAATTTTTGTGATTTTTAGGTTTTAATTGTATCGTATTAGTAACACAAATATCTGTGATTTTCAGGCTTTAGTTGTATCGTATCAATAATATAATTGGTTTGTGATTTACAGGCGTTAATTGTATCGTATTTATAATATATTTTTTGTGATTTATAGGCTTTAATTGTATCGTATTAATAATGTAATTGTTTGTAATTTTCGGGCTCTATTTGTGTCATATTCTTACGTTAATTATTGTGATTTTCAGGCTTATTATGATTTAACCTTCATGGCGCCCAAACTAACCTGCACGAGTTGTTCCGGTAGGTTTGGCCCTACCATTGTTGTTCTTATTTGTAGATTCTGCCAGCTCCGACACACACACACACACACACTTACTCACTCACTCACACTCACTGTCACTCACTCACACTCACTGTCACTCGCTCTCTCTAAATGGATCAGGAGGACTAACGGAACATAAGTCACGGTCGAGGATATAAAAAGCAAACCAACCCTACCCTCCTGCACTATTTACGTTCCCTAGCTGTTACACTTGACCCCATCACTCCCCCCCCCCCCCCCATCACGTCACGGCTCTTCCTATTTGGACATTACGTCACCTCCTTTTAAGGGGAGAGGGGGCGTTTTTCTGGTCCCCCCCTTCTCTCTCATGCTTAGCCCCATTAGTTTTCAGATTTTAAGATGTTTGCCTCATTAGTTTTCAGATTTGAAGACCTTTCGCCCCATTTCTTTGTCAATATTAAGACCTTTCGTGCTATTTAGGTTTCGATTTATTCCTGGCGAACGATAGTGAGCCTGTATTTTTTGAAGAACCGGCCTTCGGCTGGGAAATTTTTCTACCGAAGAATGTACACATTCATCTACAAGGGGGATCTAATGGATGATTTACGTTTGATGGAGGTCTAGGGAGGAAACTAGACAAAAATATTGAATAGATGGAAAAAAAATACTGTTCAGAGTAAATTCCACGTCACACGATCAGGAATAGCAACAATATTAGTTAAATTAGGACTTCAGAGGCCATCAACCCTTCTGGATTATTAAGCCAGCACACTGTAAGTCAAGAATAGCGCCAGGACTGGAGCCCCTTTTCGAGAACTCCAGTCCCCTTGATAGCAACAAGCACTTCTCAACATCATATGCAGACTTGCTAAAGAAACTAGTATTTGTTGATTTCATTAATTGAGTTTAGAGGTGAAGTTGGTTGGTGGAAAAAACATAATAATTCGATGAAAATTACGATAGAGAGGAAATAAAAAGAATTATCCATAAATTACGATAGAGAGGAAATAAAAAGAATTATCCATAAATTACGATAGAGAGGAAATAAAAAGAATTATCCATAAATTACGATAGAGAGGAAATAAAAAGAATTATCCATAAATTAGGATAGAGAGGAAATAAAAAGAATTATCCATAAATTACGATAGAGAGGAAATAAAAAGAATTATCCATAAATTACGATAGAGAGGAAATAAAAAGAATTATCCATAAATTACGATAGAGAGGAAATAAAAAGAATTATCCATAAATTACGAAAGAGAGGAAATAAAAAGAATTATCCATAAATTACGATAGAGAGGAAATAAAAAGAATTATCCATAAATTACGATAGAGAGGAAATAAAAAGAATTATCCATAAATTACGATAGAGAGGAAATAAAAAGAATTATCCATAAATTACGATAGAGGAAATAAAAATAATTATCCATAAATTACGATAGAGAGGAAATAAAATGAATTATCCATAAATTACGATAGAGTGGAAATAAAAAGAATTATCCATAAATTACGATAGAGAGGAAATACAAAGAATTATCCATAAATTACGATAGAGAGGAAATAAAAAGAATTATCCATAAATTTCGAAAAGAGACAACAGTTTGATCGCTCCATTAGTTTGGCGATACTTAGACCTTTCGCCCCATTCCTGACAATTTCAGACCTTTCGTGCTATTTAGGTGTCGATTTGTTTTCGATAACTAACCTGAAATGTAGGAGGAACCTGCCTTTGTCCGGGACACATTTATCTCGCAGGGGCGAGGGGGGGGGGGGCCCCCCCTTCGGGGTATTTATCTTTTAAGCTTGATGGAGGTCTAGGGAGCAAGCTAAAAACCTTCCCTTAATTGGGGATGGGCTTAGTTATTTGCTCATTTATTTATCTTTTTAGTGTTATTTTTAGTTTCCTCCCTAGATCTCCATCAGGCTTAAAAAAACACCCCTCCAAGACCCTCATTCAAGACAATTTGTACATTTTTGGATAGAAAAATGTTCCGGCCAAAGGCCGGTTCCTCTTAAATTACAGGCTCGCTTTCGCTCGCCAGGAAAAAATGACACCTAAATGACAATAAAAGTCTTAATATTGACAAAGAAATTGGGCAAAAGTTCTTAAAATCACCAAACTAATGGGCCGAACGTCTTATAATCTGAAAACTAATGGGGCTAAACATGAGGAAGAAGGGATACCAGAAAAACGACCCATCTCCCCTAAAGCTGGCGAGAGATTGCGTGGTCACTATCTTAATTAATCGGCTATTACAACGTGTGTTTACAGCCAAATACGTTGTTAATTACGAAAGCTTGGCAATACTATAACGCAGAGACATTGTAGTTTCTGATTCTTCCATTAATTATCGAAAAATGAGCTGCCAAGGGAGTAAAATATCCGCCAAGTAAAAAAAAATAAAAAATAAAAATAAAAATCGAGTTAGTAGGCCTAGTTGAGGAAATGGTGAAGCAATCTTAACCCCTTGAGGATCGTGACGCGTTAGGACAGCTTATTCTGACTATCATTAGACGATTCTATTCAGATTAGGAAGAGCGAGTGGGAGCTAAAGAGTTAATTGAGAGAGTATTTACCCCTTTTATTCTTAGGTGTCCATTCAAAACTGCATACAATGGTCTAATCATAGCCAAAATACACTGTTAAATAACGTCATAATCCTCAAGGGGTTAACTTGCGTTTCATTATGTATATTTATATATTATTACAACTGTTTTTTTTTGTTTTTTTTCGAACTATTTTTTCAGCAGTGGTGAGTGGCTAGTCCATCCACCAACCTGCTTCACCATTCGGTGAGCAGTAAGGGTTTGTAGATGGTTTACTCCCCTAGACAGGTTGCCGACAAAGGCTCAAGTCCTTGAATTACAGTGTACTGGCTTAATAATCCAGAAGGGTTGATAGCCTCTGAAGTCCTATTTTAACTAAATATGACAAAGGCTGAAAAGTCCCATCCACCCGGAATTCAGTAAATTTCAACAGTTGCATTATATTGTGACAGGTATGACCCAATAATTCACATAAATTGATAAATTGAATTCTTTAGCAGCTAATATTTTCGACACTTAAAGGAAAAATATGAAACTACTATGACCAAGTGTATATAATTAGCACCCTATTTCACTACAAAATCTAAATCTTCAAAATAATTGAACAATCTTGATAGAAACTATGCAATTTACCGTCAGTTGAAAAGAAACAGACTACAGACAGTCACTCGAACATTAACGGCAAACAATTCAGAAGTAGGAAAATATATAATACTAACAGGGGTACCCGGCGTTGCCCGGGTACTACCACCACTACTACTACCATAATCACCATCATCAATCACTACTACCACAATCATCACAATACTACTACTACCATTATCACCGGCCTCGACCTCCCTGTGCCTCATTAAACGGCCACCTCTATTTCGGCCGCTAAATGACCTCCGATTTTGAATCTGACCTTATCCGTACCCCCATTTTGGGGGGCTGCGAACAACTTTCGTTCCATACACCTTTTCGATCGGAGGCCTCCTGCCCCAAACGGCCATTTTTTTTCATTTTCGGCCTCGAAACTACCTCCGATCGTGGCCTCGCCCCCTCTATGACCTGACCCAGGTCAATTGACACCCACATGCAAAGTTTCAGCTCCCCAGGTCCAAAACTGCGGCCGCCAATTAAGAACAGACACACACACACACACAGACAATCGAAAATATTATATAGATAAGACACCAGTTACAGAGATATGTGTGGCCACCCAACATAGACTATTGACAGAGGCAAAGGACAAGGAGGGGCGCGAGAGACAGAGCCACAAAAAGAAGTCCCCCCCCCCCCAGAGAAGGACAGCCATTCCCTGACCTTTCCCGATGCAAAAGGCCTTCACTCTTGGGGAAGTACGGGGGAGGGGGGGGGGGGGGGTGTTACACGAGCCATTGCCGTGTAGCATTCACAAACAATAGAGTTATCTCAATCTCATAATTACCTCTCCAAAATTAGTGTTATGCCCACAGCTCACTCAAAGACAACTGCAGAGGTTTAAGTAAGTAAACTAAAGGTTTCTAAACACCACTGACGGTAACAAAGGCTTTTAAATACCCCACAAAGGGCGAAAATCGCGTCCTGTGCGTGGAAGGGTTAACCACTTTGAAGCTAATGACGCGTCTTAACCATATATTTTGGCTACCATATGGCGATTTCAATTCGCTTATGAATTAGGATCTGTGGGAGTCAGGGGCATAATTGAGTTGCTTTGACAACTTACGATTCCTAGAGGTCCTTCCAAACCTGCATAAGATCGTCTAATGATAGCCAAAATAAACTGCTAAAACGCATAATAATCCTATAAGAGTTAATATGCAACTATTTTCTGGCAATATGTTGAGACTATCTTACACTGGTATCGAAAACTAGACAGAAGGTAGACTATTACAGAGGGTAGTATTTTTATATACGTTCATATTAACTCTTTGAAAGATTATGACGCATTTTGACAGTTTATTCTGGCTATCATTAGACGATTTTACACAGTTTAGGAAAGATATGTGGGAATGATAAGGGTGAAGCCTATATCAATGATAAGGGTAAAGCCTATATCAATGATAAGGGTAAAGCCTATATCAATGATAAGGGTAAAGCCTATATCAATTAATCCTCTGACTTACATATCCTCTTCCTAATCTGAATAAAATCGTCTAATAAGAGCCAGAAAAGAGAACATAAATGCGTAATAGTATATTGAGAGAGTTAAGGCAAGACTGACCGTTTGTTTGGTCTATTAATTAATTTATTCATATATTTGTTTAGTTTCCTCCCTAGACCACCATCAAGCTTAGAAAAACACCCCCTAGACCCCCCTTCAAGATAAATTTGTACATTTTCGGTAGAAAAATTTCCCGGCCTAAGGCCGGTTCCTCTTAAAATTGCAGGCTCGCTATCGCTCGCCAGGATATAATCAACACCTAAATGGCACCTAAATTGACAACGAAATGGAGCGAAAGGTGTTAAAATCGCCAAACTAATGGGCGTTCGGCCCATAATCTCAATAATATAATCTCAAAATTAGTGGGGGTTAAACATTAGGGAGAAGGGGGTCCAGAAAAAACGGTCTGCCTCCCCTTAAGTGTTGAAATCTGTATAGTGTGGTACTGCTATCGCATTGACAACTAAAGTAATCGACCATGGCGAGTCTAGTAATACTGCCCCCCCCCCCCATTAAGCTAGGGTATGTTATGCTATGAGGTTGAGGTCAAAGGTCAACTTAGAACAGGCAACGTTAGGATTAATATCAAAGTCATTGGCCACCTTCCATGCCAAAGTAAAAGTTCTTCGAAATTATGCATAGAATAAAGTTAAGGGGAGGCAGACCGTTTTTTTGGACCCCCCTTCTCCCTAATGTTTAGCCCCACTAGTTTTGAGATAATAAGACGTTTGGCCCATTAGTTTGGCGATTTTAACACCTTTCGCCCCATTTCGTTGTCAATTTTAAGACCTTTCGTGCCATTTAGGTGTCAATTATTTCCTGGCGAGCGAAAGCGAGCCTTTAATTTTAAGAAGAACCGGCCTTTGGCCGGGAAATTTTTCTACCGAAAAATGTACAAATTTATCTTTGACGGGGGGTCTAGGGTGTGTTTTTCCAAGCTTGATGGAGGTCTAGGGAAGAAACTAAAAACATATATGAATAAATGAATTAATAGACCAAACAAAGGGTCTGTCTCCCCTTAAGTCTCGAAAGTGAGTCGGTAATTGATGAGTGTTTGGTTTTGGTCCGCTCGACATATACTGTATAAGCTTCTGTGTGTGCTAGGACTTTGTTGACTGTGGCTCAGACGGTTTTACTTTCTTGGATAATATAATCGATTGATTGGTTGTGGACGGGGGTTGATTCTCTCTCTTTCACTCTCTCTCTCTCTCTCTCTCTCTCTCTCTCTCTATATATATATATATATATATATATATATATATATATATATATATATATATATATATATATATATATACTGTATATATATATACTATATATATATATGTAATATATATATTATATATATATATATATATATATATAAAAATTTATATTGATTTTCTTCATTTCTTGTCACTTGTTTTTCTTTGTACCTGTTTAAACACCTTTCCCTTAATTTAACCTTCCTTCTATTGCAGTCAACACACACGTGAAAAAATTGAAATTAATATAGATATATGAAAAATATAGAGACAGTCAAACACCCACCCCAAGGCAAAATAGAGAGGCGGATGGACTTCATCAGGCCACAGCCATTCGCCGTAATCGGTTTTCTGTTATAACTGTGACAAACCGGGTATCTCTATAATACCTGGTGTAGAGTGTTTGCCCTAACAGAAAAAGTAGTATAGTACTAATGAAATAGTCAAAATCAGGGGGTTGACAAATTTGGGAAGTAAATTTTGTAGTCAGAAGTAGAGTAGACAAAATAAGTTAGTTTAAATTGGGGAAGTCACATTTTGTTGTCGGATATCGAAGAAGAAATCCATTAACTACGTCAAAAAGTATTGAAACATATTTAGCATCTCTCTCTCTCTCTCTCTGTCTCTCTCTCTCTCCCTCCCTCCCTCCCTCCCTCCCCGACCCAGGTATGTTTATTATACAACACCGGGTACCGTTCGAACGTCCTTCCTTTTAATTTGCATATCGCGCCCACAAATTATGCAAGGTACGCCCACTATTATTTCTTGTGACTATAACTGCCACGCCCCCCCTTTCCCCCCACCTCCCGCTCTCTCTCTCTCTCTCTCTCTCTCTCTCTCTCTCTCTCTCTCCCTTCATTAAACTTCTACTTGCCTTCTCTCTTCCCCTACACATCACATATTCCTCTCTCACCCTCCACCTCTCTCTCTCTCTCTCTCTCTCTCTCCCTTCATTAAACTTCTACTTGCCTTCTCTCTTCCCCTACACATCCTCTCTCACCCTCCACCTCTCTCTCTCTCTCTTTCTCTCTCTCTCCCTTCATTAAACTTCTACTTGCCTTCTCTCTTCCCCTACACATCACATATTCCCCTCTCACGCCACCTCTCTCTCTCTCTCCCTTCATTAAACTTCTACTTGCCTTCTCTCTTCCCCTACACATCACATATTCCCCTCTCACCCTCCACCTCTCTCTCTCTCTCTCCCTTCATTAAACTTCTACTTGCCTTCTCTCTTCCCCTACACATCACATATTCCCCTCTCACCCTCCACCTCTCTCTCTCTTATATACAGTACGTACTACATCTCTTTTGCTCATCTCTGTGTTCAATTATTATTGTCTCTGTTCTTATGCACGTATCTATTTTGTTCAATGGTTGGCTCTGTTCTGGTCTCTTTGTTCAATAGTTGCCTCTGATCTTATGTACGTATGTCTGTTGTTCAATGGTTGGCTCTGTTCTGGTCTCTTTGTTCAATAGTTGCCTCTGTTCTTATGTACGTATCTCTGTTGTTCAATTGTTGGCTTTGTTCTTATGCTCGTATATAAAATCATAGTCATGTACTTAACCTTTGTCTTGATGGTGTAAGGGCTTGAGGGTTTAAGATCTGTATGTGGTAACCCAGGTTCGGTTCCCGGGTGGATCACATGCTTTCATTAATGTCATTGAGAGGTGTTTGGTGTTGGGAGTGGGATTAATACATTAGATTATTCATCTTTCTGTTTAAGGGGGGTGACCTGCTTTTTGTTATTTCTGTCCTTTTCTCTCTTTCTCTGGCTTGTATCCATTCGGCCCCATTCAGCCAACTATTTTAAGACGTTTATCCCCATCTAGGTGTCGATTTCTTCCTGGCGAGCGATAGCGAGCCAGCATTATATGAAGAAATCCGGCTTCGCCGGAGAAATTTTTCTATCGAAAAATCTACAAATTTAGCCTGCTGTCTAACACAAATTAAAAATATGCTGGCTCGCTACCGCTCACCAGTAAAAAATTGACACCTGGATGGGGATAAACGCCTTAAAACAGTAGGCTGAATGGGGCCAAATGGGTACAAGCCAGAGAAAGATAGAAAAGGACAGAACAAAAACAGGTCAACCCCCTTAATTGCTGTCTGTTCTTATGCACGTATATCTTTGTTCATCTCTGTGTTCAATAGTTGTTTCTGTTCTTATGCACGTATATCTTTGTTCATCTCTGTGTTCAATAGTTGTTTCTGTTCTTATGCACGTATATCTTGGTTAATCTCTGTGTTCAATAGTTGTTTCTGTTCTTATGCACGTATATCTTGGTTCATCTCTGTGTTCAATAGTTGTTTCTGTTCTTATGCACGTATATCTTGGTTCATCTCTGTGTTCAATAGTTGTTTCTGTTCTTATGCACGTATATCTTGGATCATCTCTGTGTTCAATAGTTGTTTCTGTTCTTATGGATCACTTTTGTAATTCTGCGTTATTGTTTTGGTCTTGTATCCGGTAGAGTGCCTTTATATAGAGGGAGTCAGAAACAATATGGCACCCGGGGATTTAGTAGAGTACCTTTATATACTGTAGAAAGTGGCGACATAGGGGGTCCAGGGGGTTAGAAACAATATGGCACCCGTGGACTTAAATAGAGTACCTATATATAGAGAGTATCGATATATGGGGTACAGGGAGTCAGAAACAATATGGCGCCCGAGCCAAGCAACTAGAGTGCGGTGACTCAGTGCACTTGGCCACAGTGACCGTGCACAGGAAATCTGAGGAACTATATTATATCTGTGCTATTGTGTTACCATTGTTGTTGTTACTGCAGTGTTCACCTTCAGTCTATTGACCTCTCTCTCTCTCTCTCTCTCTCTTCAACTCTACCCTTCCTTTGTACACTCGTTATATTGCTATCATTGTTTTTCTCTCTCTCCCCCCCCCCCCCCACCCGCTCTCTCTCTCTCTCTCTGGTTCAAATGACATCATGCGCACCAGATCCGAAGAGTTGATGGAGAAATATCGCAAGATGATCCAGCACTACAAAAACAAGTCAAGGAATATCATCATCTCAGGCATTCTCCCCAAGATCGACGCACCTGACAAATTCTACGACAAGGCCTTCAGCACAAATAGCCGACTAAAATATTTGTGTCTGAAGGAAGAAGTTGAATTCATCAACCTCTGGGATAATTTCTATAACCAGCCTACTCTGTTCCGCAAGGATGGCACTCATCTAAACCCTGTGGGTTCAGCACGCATGGGTCGTCTCCTACACGAAGCAGTCCGCAGCCATGGATCAAAAAACGCCATCCGAGAAGAAGCAGCAGTGACATAAATCATCCAACGCCAAGCAAATAACAGAGGCAACCGAGGACCACCAGCGATAACGACCGAAGACAGCGAGGACCGAGGACAGCCATGAACATACATGAATATCCGACAAGAACCAACAATATTATTAAAGAGCGTTCCGTGAGTTCTAAAATAACAAATTTAAAGGTTTTCTATGCAAACGCTCGTAGCATACGCAATAAATTTTCAGATTTAGAGGAGCTAGTGTTTACAGAAAATTATGATGTGATTGGCATAACAGAATCTTGGCTCAATACAGAAGATAGAGACTTTTTAGTAGAGTATTCACTTCCCGGTTATGTAATGTTTGAGAAAAGCCGAATAAATCGAAATGGAGGTGGCGTTTTACTGTATATCAAAGAAAGTCTTAACCCTACCCTCTTGTCAAAACCTCAAATTGTGAATGTCGACACATCTTTTGTGCTAATAAAGAATAATAAAGGTACAAAAATAATACTTGCGTTAATATACAGACCTCCAGCTCAATCAGTGCAAACTGACCGAGAAATTTACGAACAAATTGCAGATGTAAGTAACTCACAAGATACCGTAATTTTTGGCGACTTTAATTTACCTGTGACCAAGTGGAGCGATACTCTTACTTCACACTCCGGACATGACTTGTATACGAACTTGCAAGAGAGTTCGCTTTATCAATTTGTTCGAACACCGACCCGTGGTAATAACGTTCTTGACATTGTACTTGCAACAAAAGAAGAATTAATAGAGAATTTGAATGTTGGTGATGAATTCAGTAACAGCGACCATCGTACGATAACTTTCACTTTAAACTTTACTAGTAACGAACCAAATAGTGGCATCGAAAAAGTCTCTAATTTCAAGAAAGCAAACTTTCATAAACTTAGAGCTATGTTTAAAGAAACTGACTGGAGCTTTTTAATTAACAATAACGACATAAATACATCTTGGAAGATATTCGAAACCACTTACCTAAAAGCAGTGCAAGACTGCATACCATCGAAAATATGGCGTCCAGGCCATAATAATAAGCCCAAATGGTGGAATAAAGATATTTCAAACTGCCTGCTTGCTAAAAAATTGCTAATGATAGATTAAAATCCTCACAAAATGACGAAGAACGGGTGAAATTTGTAGAGCTACGACGCAAAGCCAAAAAGTTAATTAAGCAAAGTAAAAAGACCCTAGAGTTACATATTGCGAATCAAAGTAAAACAAACCCGAAAGAATTCTATAGTTATATCAGAAAGAAAAAAAGTAGTTACTTCAACTGTTGGACCGTTAGTCGATGAAAATGGAGAATACACCAAAGACGAAGTACAAATGAGTAATGCCCTCAATACCTTCTTTGCATCAGTTTTTACAACAGAAGACCTCAGTGATATCCCTACACCATCGCCGATTCAGATTGATAATTCAGATGTTCTAAGCAATATCACCGTTACAGAGAGAGAAGTATTGAATTGTTTAGATAAACTCAAGGTAAATAAAACGCCTGGACCTGATACAATCTCGCCTAGAGTTCTAAAGGAAGCTAAGGATGAGCTCTCCAAACCACTGACATTACTATTCAATAAATCCTTGCAGTCTGGAACTATGCCTGATCAGTGGAAGATAGCCAACGTAACACCGATATTCAAAAAAGGCAGCAAATCCCTACCCAGTAACTATCGTCCAATTAGCTTAACCTCAGTTGTATGTAAAATGCTAGAAACGGTCATAAAAGACAGACTCGTAAATCACCTAGAGGAAAATAACATACTTAAAGATACTCAACACGGCTTTCGTAAAACACGTTCCTGTTTAACAAACCTCTTAGACTTCTTCCACGATATCCTCAACGTCTACGATGAGAGTAAAGCTGTAGATATTATATACCTTGATTTTCAAAAGGCCTTTGACAAAATTCCCCACAAACGTTTACTGCTAAAACTAAAAGCGCATGGAATACAAGACGGTGTGTTGAAATGGATAGCAAATTGGCTCAGCGACAGAAAGCAAAGAGTAGTCATAAACGGTAAGGCAGCTAAATGGACCAATGTAAGTAGCGGGGTACCCCTGGGATCGGTACTAGGACCTATTCTCTTTCTAATTTACATCAACGACATAGATGAGAGTCTCACCTGTACAATCTCAAAATTTGCTGACGATACAAAAATTGCAAATAGTGTACTCTCAAAAGAACAAGTTGACGATATGCAACACAATCTAGATAAATTGTCACATTGGGCCCAAATTTGGCAAATGAGTTTCAATGCGGATAAATGTAAAGTACTACATATCGGATACCTAAATGAGAAAGCAAACTATTCGATGAATGGCACTCAGCTTAAGACTGTACACAGAGAAACCGATCTGGGAGTAACAATATCGAGTAACCTAAAACCGAGTCAACAATGTTCAGAAGTTGTTAAGAAGGCAAACAAAATAATTGGCTTTATAGGCAGCTCATTTGAGCATAAATCCAAAGACGTTATCCTAACCCTTTACAATTCCTTAGTCCGCCCTCTTCTGGAATACTGCGTTCAAAGCTGGTGCCCTTATTACCAAAAAGACATAAACAAGCTAGAACGAGTTCAACGTAGAGTTACCAAAATGATACCTAGCCTAAAGAACAAACCATACGAAGAGCAAAGAGCGTCTTAGAGAATTAAATCTATTTCCTTTAACCCAGCGCAGATTAAGAGGTGACTTAATTCAAGTGTTCAAAATCATCAAAGGCATCGACAATATGAACTGTAGTAAGTACTGCACTATCGACCAATCTAATTACACGCGGGGAAACGGTTGCAAAATTATTGGTAAATCTTTTAACTCCCACGAATCTAAGAATTTCTTCTTCAATCGAGTTGTCAACTTGTGGAATGGGCTTCCCCGAGACGTTATAGACTGCAGCACTGTTGATTCATTTAAACTCCGCCTAGACAAATATCTCGCATCAAACCCGCGACTGACTGCGTTTGTAAATGAATAACTTTATTTTATCCTCCCCTCAGTTACTAACCCATATGTCCCCTACTAACTTCCTAGTCCTGCCACGGACATTAGTTCCAGGGCAGTAGTTCCCTTTCCAATGTTCCCTTACCCACTCTAAACCACTGTTTGGACACTTGATCCTCAGTGTTTTGGAGGACAAGCAGCCTAGAATGGTCACTAGGCCTTTTGTTGCTTGATTTCCTTTGTACTCCTTTGTACTCTCTCTCTCTCTCTCTCTCTCTCTCTCTCTCTATAATATACTGTGTGTGTATATATATATATATATATATATATATAGAGAGAGAGAGAGTGAGAGAGAGAGAGAGAGACTGACAGACAGACAGACACAGATATATATATATATATATATATACTGTATATATATATATTTATATGTATATATATATATATATTATATATATATATATATATAGACAGATAGATAGATAGATAGATAGAGATAGATAGCTAGCTAGATAGATAGATAGATAGATAGATAGATAGACTGACAAACAGATACACAGATATAAAATAGGTAGATAACTTTTATGGTAGTAGTAGTATTGTGATGATTGATGATGGTGATTATGGTAGTAGAATTTAAACCCGGGCAACGCCGGGTACCTCTGCTAGTACTGTATATAACAAACTCCCTACCTCCTTTTATTCCCACCATTCGCCATTCGCCTTGCCATTGTCTCTGTTACGCTATTACGCACTTCCTCCTTTTAACCCGAACTTGTTTTTTTATCTTTTTGCTGAGTCACGATGACGCAGCAACTTTCCTTCCAGCCACACATCACAATTGTTGTGGGGCGAGCGGTAACACTGACCTTGGAGTGATAAGCGTGAGGGAGAAGGGGGTCCGGAAAAACAAATATCTCCCCTTAACTCTTCCCGTATACGATGACCCATTTCTTCCAATGATTTTGGATACATGTAGATGATATTATACAGCTAAGAAGGATTTAAGGGGGGATGGGCCGGTTTTCTGGACCACTTTCTCCCTCATGTTTAGCCCCATTAGTTTTCAGATGTTAAGATGTTTGCCCTATTAGTTAGTCGAGTTTAAGACCTTTCGCCCCATTTCTTCGTCAATATTTAGACCTTTCGTGCTATTTAGGTGTCAATGTTTTCCCTGGCGAACGATAGTGAGCCTATAATGTTGGAAGAACCGGCCTTTGGCCGGGAAATTTTTCTACCGAAAAATGTACAAATTAATCTAGAAGGGGGATCTAATTGATGTTTCGTTAAATTTGATGGAGGTCTAGGGAGGAAACTAGAAAAATAATGAATGCATGCAAAAGTCGCCCAAAAAGTGAACCATCCCCCCTTAAACAATATGTAAATTCAGTCGTCAGTTTACTCAGTCTACTGCATTACCAATTTACTTAATACTATGCATCCAGCCTATTACAGTCTACTGGCTATTACCATTAATACTCAGTCTACTGCATTACTATTACCATTAATACTCAGTCTACTGCATTACCAGCCTATTACCATTAATACTCAGTCTACTGCATTACCAGCCTATTACCATTAATACTCAGTCTACTGCATAACCAGCCTATTACCATTAATACTCAGTCTACTGTATAACCAGCCTATTACCATTAATACTCAGTCTACTGCATTACCAGCCTATTACCATTAATACTCAGTCTACTGCATTACCATTAATACTCAGTCTACTGCATAACCAGCCTATTACCATTAATACTCAGTCTACTGCATTACCAGCCTATTACCATTAATACTCAGTCTACTGCATTACCAGCCTATTACCATTAATACTCAGTCTACTGCATTACCATTAATACTCAGTCTACTTCATAACCAGCCTATGTAATACTCAGTCTACTGCATTACCAGCCTATTACCATTAATACTCAGTCTACTGCATAACCAGCCTATTACCATTAATACTCAGTCTACTGCATTACCAGCCTATTACCATTAATACTCAGTCTACTGCATACTCAGATACTCATTACCAGCCTATTACCATTAATACTCAGTCTACTGCATTACCAGCCTATTACCATTAATACTCAGTCTACTGCATTACCAGCCTATTACCATTAATACTCAGTCTACTGCATTACCAGCCTATTACCATTAATACTCAGTATGCTGCATTACCAGTTATTACCATTAATACTCAGTCTACTGCATTACCAGCCTATTACCATTAATACTCAGTCTACTGCATTACCAGCCTATTACCATTAATACTCAGTCTACTGCATTACCAGCTTACCATTATACTCAGTCTACTGCATTACCAGCCTATTACCATAATACTCGTCTACTGCATTACCAGCCTATTACCATTAATACTCAGTCTACTGCATTACCAGCCTATTACCATTAATACTCAGTCTACTGCATTACCAGCCTATTACCATTAATACTCAGTCTACTGCATTACCAGCCTATTACCATTAATACTCAGTCTACTGCATTACCAGCCTATTACCATTAATACTCAGTCTACTGCATTACCAGCCTTAATACTCAGTCTACTGCTTACCAGCCTATACCATTAATACTCAGTCTACTGCATTACCAGCCTATTACCATTAATACTCAGTCTACTGCATTACCATTAATACTCAGTCTACTGCATTACCAGCCTATTACCATTAATACTCAGTCTACTGCATTACCAGCCTATTACCATTAATACTCAGTCTACTGCATTACCAGCCTATTACCATTAATACTCAGTCTACTGCATTACCAGCCTATTACCATTAATACTCAGTCTACTGCATTACCAGCCTATTACCATTAATACTCAGTCTACTGCATTACCAGCCTATTACCATTAATACTCAGTATGCTGCATTACCAGCCTATTACCATTAATACTCAGTCTACTGCATTACCAGCCTATTACCATTAATACTCAGTCTACTGCATTACCAGCCTATTACCATTAATACTCAGTCTACTGCATTACCAGCCTATTACCATTAATACTCAGTCTACTGCATTACCAGCCTATTACCATTAATACTCAGTCTACTGCATTACCAGCCTATACCATTAATACTGTCTACTGCATTACCAGCCTATTACCATTAATACTCAGTCTACTGCATTACCAGCCTATTACCATTAATACTCAGTCTACTGCATTACCAGCCTATTACCATTAATACTCAGTCTACTGCATTACCAGCCTATTACCATTAATACTCAGTCTACTGCATTACCAGCCTATTACCATTAATACTCAGTCTACTGCATTACAAGCCTATTACCATTAATACTCAGTCTACTGCATTACCAGCCTATTACCATTAATACTCAGTCTACTGCATTACCAGCCTATTACCATTATACTCAGTCTACTGCATTACCAGCCTATTACCATTAATACTCAGTTTACTGCATTACCAGCCTATTACCATTAATACTCAGTCTACTGCATTACCAGCCTATTACCATTAATACTTAGTCTACTGCATTACCAGCCTATTACCATTAATACTCAGTCTACTGCCTTACCAGCCTATTACCATTAATACTCAGTCTACTGCCTTACCAGCCTATTACCATTAATACTCAGTCTACTGCATTACCAGCCTATTACCATTAATACTCAGTCTACTGCATTACCAGCCTATTACCATTAATACTCAGTCTACTGCATTACCAGCCTATTACCATTAATACTGTCTACTGCATTACCAGCCTATTACCATTAATACTCAGTCTACTGCATTACCAGCCTATTACCATTAATACTCAGTCTACTGCCTTACCAGCCTATTACCATTAATACTCAGTCTACTGCATTACCAGCCTATTACCATTAATACTCAGTCTACTGCATTACCAGCCTATTACCATTAATACTCAGTCTACTGCATTACCAGCCTATTACCATTAATACTCAGTCTACTGCATTACCAGCCTATTACCATTAATACTCAGTCTGCATTACCAGCCTATTACCATTAATACTCAGTCTACTGCATTACCAGCCTATTACCATTAATACTCTGTCTACTGCATTACCAGCCTATTACCATTAATACTCAGTCTACTGCATTACCAGCCTATTACCATTAATACTCAGTCTACTGCATTACCAGCCTATTACCATTAATACTCAGTCTACTGCATTACCAGCCTATTACCATTAATACTCAGTCTACTGCATTACCAGCCTATTACCATTAATACTCAGTCTACTGCATTACCAGCCTATTACCATTAATACTCAGTCTACTGCATTACCAGCCTATTACCATTAATACTCTGTCTACTGCATTACCAGCCTATTACCATTAATACTCAGTCTACTGCATTATCAGCCTATTACCATTAATACTCAGTCTACTGCATTACCAGCCTATTACCATTAATACTCAGTCTACTGCATTACCAGCCTATACCATTAATACTCAGTCTACTGCATTACCAGCCTATTACCATTAATACTCAGTCTACTGCATTACCAGCCTATTACCATTAATACTCAGTCTACTGCATTACCAGCCTATTACCATTAATACTCAGTCTACTGCATTACCAGCCTATTACCATTAATACTCAGTCTACTGCATTACCAGCCTATTACCATTAATACTCAGTCTACTGCATTACCAGCCTATTACCATTAATACTCAGTTTACTGCATTACAGCCTATTACCATTAATACTCAGTCTGCATTACCAGCCTATTACCATTAATACTCAGTCTACTGCCTTACCAGCCTATTACCATTAATACTCAGTCTACTGCCTTACCAGCCTATTACCATTAATACTCAGTCTACTGCCTTAGCAGCCTATTACCATTAATACTCAGTCTACTGCCTTACCAGCCTATTACCATTAATACTCAGTCTACTGCATTACCAGCCTATTACCATTAATACTCTGTCTACTGCATTACCAGCCTATTACCATTAATACTCAGTCTACTGCATTATCAGCCTATTACCATTAATACTCAGTCTACTGCATTATCAGCCTATTACCATTAATACTCAGTCTACTGCATTACCAGCCTATTACCATTAATACTCAGTCTACTGCATTACCAGCCTATTACCATTAATACTCAGTCTACTGCCTTACCAGCCTATTACCATTAATATTTATATATTTGTATTTAGCTGACGAGAAATTGAGTTATCTTAATCTTAATTACTCAGTTATTGCAATATTTGTATAACCAGATATGGAGTTAATTGTGAAAACTTGATATTAATAAGATACGTTAAGATACATTAATAAGATAACATAGAGGTTTCTTAAAGAAAAACCTATAACAACGGGTTTTAAACTGCATTTTATACTATCAATTTAATTAATAACGATATTCTATCGATCATGTATTATTAAGCGTGATGTATTTGTTCATGGTAAAGAATGATGGCAACAAAAAATATATAAAAAAATAATAATAATAATAATATATATATATATATATATATATATATATACCTGTATATGTATATATATACTGGTATATAATATTATTATTTTTTTTTTTTTTTACGTGTGTCCAAGAAAAAATAATTATAACAATTCCAGATCAAAACATATTTATTTTCATTTCCTTATATTCTGACACGCAAATGAAGGGATTATTAACTCTTTCCATACCAGCGACGCATTTTTGTTCTACCTATATTCAGACGATGTTGTGTAGTTTCAGAAGGATCTGTGGTAGTAAAAAGCGTTAAGTGAGATAGGTTCGAAGCCTGTTAATTGCTGGAAGGCCCTTTTTAAACTGAGTAAAGTCGTCTAACAGTAGCCAGAATAAAGCTAAAAGGACGGCACCGGTACTGAGAGGCTTATAAGTGAAATCGAGCTTACTCTTACAAACACTATTCATTTCACTACAATTGCCGACTTGCGAGTTTCGTTCTATAAGGAAGTTGGAGCTGTAGACAACGATATTTAAAAGACGTTACAGATAAAATACGGTCGCTGAATATTTATACATAATTATATAAAACCAAATTCAACACACCATTTATCCATCAGAAACGTACATTATTATTGCATTTCTGTTTAATATCGATGTTCACGACTCCAACTTCCTTATAACCTGAAACTCGCAAGTGGTCAATTGACAAGCACACCACATTTCTTTCCAACACACCTAAATTACCTCTAATGTACAGTTGGCCAAATAAGTGATGGCGCGGCAACAAGTATATTTCGATCAATAATTGGTATCAGCACTATCTAAGCATTAATTGGTATCAGCACTATCTAAGCATTAATTGGTATCAGCACTATCTAAGCATTAATTGGTATCAGCACTATCTAAGCATTAATTGGTATCAGCACTATCTAAGCATTAATTGGTATCAGCACTATCTAAGCATTAATTGGTATCAGCACTATCTAAGCATTAATTGGTATCAGCACTATCTAAGCATTAATTGGTATCAGCACTATCTAAGCATTAATTGGTATCAGCACTATCTAAGCATTAATTGGTATCAGCACTATCTAAGCATTAATTGGTATCAGCACTATCTAAGCATTAATTGGTATCAGCACTATCTAAGCATTAATTCATCGTTTCGAGTGAGATATACAAACATATGTTCCTATCTTTAACCCCCCCCCCCCCTAGTCAACATCTGACAGACATTAATACATCACACAGCGAGCAAAACGTAATGACAGCGGTAAAACTTATGACTTGATTGTACTGGGGGGGGGGGGGGGGGGGGGGGGGCACTTGTTACATGCACCTTTGTCTTTTGTCTCCTTTATACACGTCTATCTATTTGCTCAGGCCCATTCCCCCCCCCCCCCTTTTTTTTTACTGAGGGTGGTCAACTCGAGACAGAACCCGTATAAAAAAAAAAAAAAAACAAAAAAAAAAAAACGGTAGGTAATAATGAAGGAAGCCTCTCTACAGAACAGGGTCAGGAGACCCAAGCGGTGTGACCAGTCCAACCCAACTTATGAAGCAACGTAAAAAGAACAGATCACCGTAAAAACTGGCCTATATGATGCCACATTCGTTTGCCTGTATACTCTTCTGCCTTGCTACACCTCTGCTAGTAATATATGTAATATATGTATATCTACTAGTAATGGTTAAGGGGAGATGGGTAATTTTTCTGGACACCTTTCTCCCTCATGCTTAACACCATTAGTTTCAATTTTTAAGACGATTGGACCATTAGTTTGGTGATTTTAAGACCTTTACCCCTTCTCTTTGTCAATATTACGACTTTTCGTGTCAGTTAGGTGTCGATTTGTTCCTGGCGAGCGATAGCGAGCCTGTAATATTTAAGGAATCGGCCTTAGGCCGGGACATTTTTCTACCGAAAAATGTACAAATATATCTTGAAAGGGGATGCTGTTTTTTGTTTTTCTTTTCTTTTAAGTTTGATGGAGGTCTAGCGAGGAAACTAGAACAATAATAAATAATTATATGAAACAAAATCGACCAAAAAGTGAACCATCCCCCCCCCCCCCCCCCTTTAACCCTTTCGGTACCGGCGACGTGTTTTTAAGTCTTACTCTAGCTATATTTAGACGATTTTGTGCAGCTTAAGAAGGATCTGTGTGGTAGTAAAAAGAGTTAAGGGAGATAGTTCGAAGCCTATTTATTGCTGGAGGCACTTTATCAACTGAATAAAATCGTCTAATTTATAGCCAGAATTAGTTAAATATACGTCGCCAGTACAGAAAGGGTTAATCCTTTTTAGGACGCGTGTTATGATTATTTTTTGTTCAGGCTAACGTTAGACGATTGTATTAAGGGGGAAGGGTTTTTGTTTTGGTCGATTATTACATATATATATATATATATTTTTAGTTTCCTCCCTAGACCTCCATCAAACTTTAAAAAACATTCATTAGATCCCCCTGCAAGATTAATATGTAAATGTTTCGGTAGAAAAATGTCCCGGCCGATGGCCAGTTCTTCCAAAATTACAGGCTCACTGTCGTTCGCCATGATAATATAGACACCTAAATAGCATGAAAGGTCTTACTATTGACAAAGAAATGGGACGAAAGGTCTTAAAATCGACAAACTAATGGGGAAAACATCTTAACATCTCAAAACTAATTGGGCTAAATATGAGGGAGAAGGAAATTTAAATTTAAATTTAAATTTTGAAAATTAAATTTAAATTTAAATATTTTATTTAGCCTTGAGTATATAATTCAATTTTGCTTACACATTAGTTGTTAAAAAATAATAATAATATAAAAACAAGGCTGAGCCTTTTGAGAGATACCCGGTATCTCTCTTAATGGCTCCTGGCTGTAACTCGATCTATCAACATTTAATTGTATTTAATATACTCAGTCACAGTTATGTGCCCTGGGAACTACGTGCAGTAAAGAATTTTAACATCGAAAAGGGACATATGTGGGCAAAATAAAATAAAATAAAATAACATAGTGGTGATTAACATTGAGTGTGCACTCACTTCCTAGAGCTCACAGCTGAGTGGGTTTTTTATCACAATTACCTATTTAATACCATTTATATAATTGAATATATACAGTATATATATATATATATATATATATATATATATATATATAATATACATTGTACAAGTATTGACTTGATGTTCAAAGGCTACACTTGTAATTATACCCATAATTCGACACAAAGACACATATGCCTAATTATTAAAAGACAGATTTGTTTTGCATGGAGTACACACTTACACCATTCATTTAGACCTATATATGAGACCATGGTGAATCATCTACTGTAGACTACATATCCATTTCTATAAAAACATACTTTTACAAATGCTAACTACACATACAGTATATACACCTTTACAGATAAAAATAGAAGCATGTTTATTATAAAATAGTATTCAAACTCATCCAACCCTTTACGTGACTCTACATATACTGTATATACACGCACAGTCAGCGTACCAGATAAACGGCCCATCTCCCCTTAACCCCTTCTGTACCGCTACCGTCCTTTTAACTTTATTCTGGCTACTATTAGACGATGTTATGCAGTTTGTAGAGGGCATCCAGCAATAAACAGCCTTCGAACTATCTTACTGAGCCCTTTTTACTACCACAAATCCTTCTTAAACTGCACAAAATCGTCTAAATATAGCTAGAATAGAACTCGGTACCTTCTCATGTGACCTCGACGTAGCTAAGGCATACGGTGAATAGTATTGTAATCTAGATTGTGTGTCTCTGTGATGTAGGCAGTGTCCACCATTCTTTAACTGTCTACGTGGTGCGATGCATAAGGTGTTGATTTTCGGTGTGAGCATCCTGGATTCGAATCCACGGACTGCCACATGTGTTTGTAAATTTCATTAATCGATTTTAGGAGTATAGTTGGTTGTTGGAAGGAACATATTAATTGATATTGGTTCAGGGGTAATTTATCGAGAGGACTTCCCTAGTGGTTAAGGCCCCATTAATTGCTCTTTCCATTCACATATGCATAGCCTACGTGAGTTGCAGTTGGGATGTGTGTACATGCTTAGATTGATATGCAGGATTCGAAGTTGCATAATAAATCGTAGGCAGTGTCCACCATTCTTTAACTGTCTACGTGGTGCGATGCATAAGGTGTTGTTGTTGTTGTTGTGAGCATCCTGGATTCGAATCCACGGACTGCCACATGTGTTTGTAAATTTCATTAATCGATTTTAGGAGTATAGTTGGTTGTTGGAAGGAACATATTAATTGATATTGGTTCAGGGGTAATTTATCGAGAGGACTTCCCTAGTGGTTAAGGCCCCATTAATTGCTCTTTCCATTCACATATGCATAGCCTACGTGAGTTGCAGTTGGGATGTGTGTACATGCTTAGATTGATATGCAGGATTCGAAGTTGCATAATAAATCGTAGGCAGTGTCCACCATTCTTTAACTGTCGACGTGGGTGCGATGCATAAGGTGTTGATTTTCGGTGTGTGAGCATCCTGGATTCGAATCCACGGACTGCCACATGTGTTTGTAAATTTCATTAATCGATTTTAGGAGTATAGTTGGTTGTTGGAAGGAACATATTAATTGATATTGGTTCAGGGGTAATTTATCGAGGGGACTTCCCTAGTGGTTAAGGCCCCATTAATTGCTCTTTCCATTCACATATGCATAGCCTACGTGAGTTGCAGTTGGGATGTGTGTACATGCTTAGATTGATATGCAGGATTCGAAGTTGCATAATAAATCGTAGGCAGTGTCCACCATTCTTTAACTGTCTACGTGGTGCGATGCATAAGGTGTTGATTTTCGGTGTGAGCATCCTGGATTCGAATCCACGGACTGCCACATGTGTTTGTAAATTTCATTAATCGATTTTAGGAGTATAGTTGGTTGTTGGAAGGAACATATTAAATGTAAGGCAACAATAATGTGGCAATTAGAAGTAACATTCAACAATATTCTTAGACACGGTCACAGTCACACACACACACACAATCACTCTCTCTCTAGCACTCTTTCGCTTGCTCGCTCGCTCTCTCTCTCTCTCTCTCTCTCTCTCTCTCTCTCTCTCTCTCTCTCTCACACACACACACAATAATCTTGAGGATAATCATAATAACTCTTAAAATATACAAATCGCTTAATACATATATAAAATAGGTGGATTTCGACATGTGAAATAGACGTACCTGCCAAGTCACCCAGGGTTTTGTGTTCAATGTCCAATAAAAACATCATCAAAGGCCATTCAGACTATTTTATTTGTCATTGGCCGTTTTCAGGAAGTTTGTTGGATGGGCAGGTGTGTGTGTGTGTGTGTGTGTGTGTGGTGTGTATGTGTGTGTGTGTGTGTGTGTTCGTTTGTGTGTGTGTGTGTGTTCGTTTGTGTGTGTTTGTGTGTGTTTGTGTTAGAGCGAAAGAGAGAGAGAGAGAGTATGTGTGTGTGTGTGTGTGTGTGTGTGTGTGTGTGTGAGAGAGAGAGAGGTAGGTAACGTGACTCGCATAAAATACAAAAACAAAAAAGTCCCAGTTATTTGTTACAGCCACTGACAAGAGTTATTTGTTACAGCCACTGACAAGAGTTATTTGTTACAGCCACTGACAAGAGTTATTTGTTACAGCCACTGACAAGAGTTATTTGTTACAGCCACTGACAAGAGTTATTTGTTACAGCCACTGACAAGAGTTATTTGTTACACCCACTGACAAGAGTTATTTGTTACAGCCACTGACAAGAGTTATTTGTTACAGCCACTGACAAGAGTTATTTGTTACAGCCACTGACAAGAGTTATTTGTTATAGCCACTGACAAGAGTTATTTGTTACAGCCACTGACAAGAGTTATTTGTTATAGCCACTGACAAGAGTTATTTGTTACAGCCACTGACAAGAGTTATTTGTTACAGCCACTGACAAGAGTTCAAAAAGATTTGTGGATTTGTGATAGTCCATAAAACAAGAAAGTTCAATTTATGTGGAGGAAAGAAGTGGTATATGATAATCACGAACAGGGTATCGGATAACATTTTATTCAGGATAGGAAGGACGTCTGCACAGTAAGTCTGCAGACTATCTCAATTAATCCTTTTAGCTTCCGTATGTCTTTCCTACGCTAAACAAAATCGTCTAGATGTAGCTGAAATCCAATAAAAAATACGTCACCGTTACTGATAGGGTTAAGCTCGTTTTGGAGAAGGCAACAAGTGATATTTAGATCACGTCAGGGGTTATCTCCAAGTTTCAAACACGCAGTAATATGTCTTAATTAAATGTTACTTGTTTTTCTTCTTTGCTAACATACCAATTATTAGCTTACTGGAAGAATACAAGTCACAAAATAACACTATAAAACTTTCCGCAAAATCACTTACGATAGTTCAAAATAGTATATAACTTAGAGGAGAGAGTTACATAGATACACGGACAACACAGGCACTGTGGTCCCTGCGGGGCAGTCGGACTTCATTTTTAAATTTCCTTGCACAATTGAGTAGAAAAAAAAGGACAGCAAAGAAGAGGGAGAGAGTATGTGTGTGTGTGTGTGTGTGTGTGTGTGTGTGTGTGTGTGTGTGTGTGTGTGTGTGTTATGCAGGTGGGCGTATTCTTGTGTGTGTGTGTGTGTGTTATGCATGCGTATCTATGCATGTATGTATATTTATAATGAGAGGAAGTACAACAAAAAACGTAAACAATCCAAAACATTACCTCAAGCGCAGTAGGCGATCCAATGAAGGGGGTCTACCTCCTGGACGATCTACCGGAGACAAACACGCACGAGTTAGTATATTATATCATCCCGGGTTCTGCACTGACCACCACCACTACCGCTCCACACTCCTACTATTACCAAACTAAATAGGAGGAGGAGGAGTGTTGTATTATACCCCTCCCTCTCCCCCCACCCCCACCCCCCACCGCCCCCTCCGCCCCAGCCCCCCTAAAACCTTGAAGAGCATTAAAACAGTCTCCGCCACTCACTTCCGCGCTACTGCCCCCTTCCGTCCCCACACACACACATGTATTCTCAGTAGACACGTTTTAATCACGACAATTCACTGATTTATTGCAATACTTGGAGCATTGTTTGAGGGGATGGCAGATAATCAAACAGTAAGGCTAGGTAGGATAAACGCAATGTTTCATCTAACTCGTTTTGGCGAAGGTAACAAGTGATATTTAGAGCAAGTTAAAGTAATGTAATGTAATGTTTGAAGCATTGTTGAGGTGATGGCTTGAGTCCCCCCCCCCCCACACTTATCGCCAGTAGTCGCGATTAAACCCCTATCTTACCTCTAGGGCTCATCTGGCTAGTATTAGACGATTAGACGATGAAAGTCAGAGGGTTAATTGAGACAGTCTTCACACTTCCAATTCCCACAGATCCTTCTTAAGCTGCATAACATCGTCTAGTGATGTCCAGAATATACTGTCAAAATGCGTTATGATCATCAAAGGGTTAAGAACGGGTTATGAAGATGGTCTCAACGTGGGGGAAGCTGTCATAACTGTGACGTGGTGAGAGAGAGAACACATTTATGATCGTGGTTTATAGATGGGTTTATGCCACCTGGCTATCATTAGACGACTTTGCACAGCTTAGAAAGGATTTGTGGTAATTAAAAGGGTATCTCAACCCTCTGACTTCCATATAATACCCTTCCTAATCTAAGTAAATTCGTCGGATAATTACCTGAAAACAGAAAAGAAATGCGTAACTGTATCTTGAAAGGGTTAACCCGTTGAGTACCAGCGACGTGTGCTATGTTATATTCTAGCAGCTAGATTTAGACTATGTTATGCAGCTTAGGAAGGATCTGTGGTAGGTAAAAAGGGTTGGTCGAGGTAGTTTGAAGCCTTATTATTGCTAGAGGTCCTTTCTAAGCTGAATAAACTCGTCTAAATATAGCTAGGATAAAATATAACACGTCGCTGGTACTCAAAGGGTTAATAAAAACAAGCAGAACGCGTTGTGATGCTGACCTCAATGTGTGTGTGTGTGTGTGTGTGTGTGTGTGTGTGTGTGTGTGTGTTTCCTCGTCCGTCGTGATCCTATACGTATGACAGTAAAATTATTATGCGTGAATTGTGAGTGTGGTTTCTTATAATTATCAGTTGACTAATCAGATGAGTTAATCACTGCATAATAAACCACACTCGTAATTCAATCATGCGCATTATATTTCCATGCGTAAGATCACGGAGAGGAACAAAACTTATGTGGCCCACTGTACAGTACTCGTTCCAGTTACGACGTCTCATTTCCTTGTGATCGTCGTAGAGGCTGCACCATCACTCTCTCCCTGAATCCATCTTTCCCTCATCCTATGACTTAAATTGTTTCAAACGCTGTATGTCCAGACATTTTGGCTCAAACATTCCTTGATTTTGGCTCTGTCACTCTTTCAACTCTGAGGGAGGCACTCGTCACAGGTAGTTTTGTCTTTTGTCTCCCTCATCCACATAGACAAATAAAAACATGTGCTCAGTCTCTCACAAAGGACTACGAAGTAAAAAACAACAACAACAGAAACCGGTGTCGATAAAAACCGAAAGAGCAGTGGGGTGGTGTTGTGATGCCGACCTCATTGTGTGTGGAAGAGAGAGCGACCGGGTTCATTGCAACTTGAGCTACACACACACACACACCCACGGTCAAGGGCACTGAAGATGACACCACTATAGCTTCTTCAGTAATTACTCTGTTATTCACCACATTCATTATATTTATTACTAGGAAGCTATATAATTAAGGGGGGATGGTTCACTTTTTGGTCGACTTTTTTCATGCATTCATTAGTTTTGTTTTCTTTGTCAATATTTAGACCTTTCGTGCTATTTAGGTCTCGATTATTTTCCTGGCGAGCGATAGTGATCCTGTAATTTTGAAAAAACAGGCCTTAGGTCGGGATATTTTTCTAACGAAAAATGTACAAATTAATCTAGTAAGGGGATCTAATGGATGTTTTTTTAAAGTTTGATGGAGGTCTAGGAAGGAAACTAAAAAGAAATATCAAATATATGAAATAATCGACCAAAAATTAAACCCTTTCCCTTCTTTAAGAGTGTAGCTCATATGTGACTGTTGTCGTTCTTGTTGTTGTTGCTTTGTTGATGTTGTTTTTGTTGTTACATAAGGTACGGATAACATTCCAACCAACCCATACGACCGGCTAGCACTATGTCTGCAAACCACAGCCAAGGAGATCTATCTATCTATCTATCTATCTATCTATTTATCTATATACTCAGGGCATATCCCCCCCCCTTTTTTTTTTCTCTCTCTCTCCCTTTTTAGCTGGGGGTGGCCGACTCGAGACAGTGCCCGAACAGTAAACAACACAGCACAAAACAAAAACAAAAATAAACAAAATAAAAAAAACACACACATTCACACACATCAGCGAAGGCTAAAAGAGGAAATTCGACCCTTCTATCAGAATTACTCCACAACTTCAACGTTTTTTATTTTCGATATTTTCCTATGTGCATGAATGATACAAAGGGCAACGCTGCCTGTAAAAGTGCCCTTCCCAAAGTTGAGAGAATGATAGAGAGCCACATTCAAGGAACAACAGTCAAATATCTAGACACATGGAACTTGAAGCAATCCAAGTCATAGATTGAGGGAGAGATAGATTGAGGGGCGGTAAGATTGTAGGCGGTAACCTCAATGTATAGTAATTGCAACTCCTCTATATACAGTTGCCCAAATAAGTGATGTCGCGGCACCAAGTATATTTCGATCAATAATTAATTAACCTAAGCATTAACTCATCGTTTCGAGTGAGGTATACAAATATGTTCCTATCTTGACACACCCTATTCAACATCTGACATATATTAATACAACACACAGCGAGCAAAACGTAATGACAGCGGAGACATGACTTATTTGGCCAACCGTACCATTCTATAGCAAAACAAAAAAATGCTTGTTTTTGTGTTCTTCTCTGCCTTTCGTGTTGCACTTAGTGGTGGAGGAGGCATATATTTAAGGGGGGATGGGCTGGTTTTCTGGCCCCCTTCTCTCTTAGGTTTAGCCCTTCTTTTTTTTTTTAGAGTTTAAAATGTTCGGCCCATTAATTTAAATATTTAAAGACTCCACGCCCCATTTCTTTGTCAATTTTAAGACCTTTCGTTCCATTTAAGTGTCGATATTTTTCCTGGCGAGCGATATCAAGCCTGTAATTTTAAGAGTAACCGGCATTCGGCCGGTACATTTCTTCTACAGAAAAATGTACACATTCATCTTGAAGGGTCTAGGGTTTTTTTTTACAGGTTAATGGAGGTCTAGGGAGGAAACTAACAAAATAATAAAAGATAAAACAACAAACAAATAAATACGCTCGTCTCCCCTTAACCCTTTCAAGATCCAATTACGGCTTTTCTGTTTTCTGGCAATTATTAGACGATTTTATTCAGATTAGGAAGGGTGAATGGTCGTTGGAGATAGTCTTGACCCTCATAATTCCCACATATCCATCGTAAGCTGTATATAATCGTCTACTGTAAGCCAGAGAGAGCATATATGGAAGTCAGAGGGTTAATTGAGATAGTCTTGACCCTTATAATGTCCACAAATCCTTCCTAACCGGTATAAAAACGTCTAATGATAGCCAGAATACACTGTCAAAATGAGTCATGATCTACAAAGGGTTAACGGGTCTGCAACACTGAGCCGCTGCGAACTGCATTTGTGAAAGGGAAACGAAATTCACGAACGAGAAAGGAAAGTCGTGCATATACAGTTATTGAACTCGATACAGATTCTCCAAAATTAGAGAAAATAAGTAAATATAATAAATATATATATATAAATAATAATAATAATAATAATAATAATAATAATAATAATATAAATGTGATGCAAGTGAACAATAGTGCATATGATTATCAACTATCTGTTCAGTATCTAAACCAATATGTAGACAATACAATATTTACCTTGATACAAGAATAAATAGGGGAACAAATATAAAGTACAACAACAGCAGCAACCACAACAACAACAACAACAACAACAACAGCAGCAACCACAACAACAACAACAACAACAACCACCATATCCACGACAACAGCAATCAAAACATCAAATATAACACCACCTCCACCACCAACAACAACCAAAACAACAAATATAACAACAACAACAACAACAACAACAACAACAACAACAACAACAACAACCATATCCACGACAACAGCAATCAAAACATCAAATATAACACCACCTCCACCACCAACAACAACCAAAACAACAAATATAACAACAACAACAACAACAACAACAACAACAACAACAACAACCATATCCACGACAACAGCAATCAAAACATCGAATATAACACCACCTCCACCACCAACAACAACCAAAACAACAAATATAACAACAACAACAACAACAACAACAACAACAACCACCACCATATCCACGACAACAGCAATCAAAACATCAAATATAACACCACCTCCACCACCAACAACAACCAAAACAACAAATATAACAACAACAACAACAAACACCATATCAACAACAACAGCGATCAAAAGAACACATATAAAACACCACCACCACCACCACCAACAACAACAACAGCAGCAACAGTAACTAAAACAACAAATACAACAACAACAACAGTAACCATAGCAACAACAACAACAATTACAGTAACACCACCACCACACCTATCACCACTACCAACAACAACAACAACCATTAATAGCAATCACCGAGTCGAACAAACGTCGGAGGAAGTAGCGAGCATCTAGGAAACAACGTAATGAGGAGGAAACGTTAATTCTACCAAGATAGAGATGAATGACGTATACAGAGATCATAATAACTTGATAAACCTTGCCCGAAGAGGAAGCGATAAAAGGGGTGCATCCTATTAACAACTTCGGCTCACTTCTCTCGACTTATTGTACTCGATTTGTATTTATTTTTTATATTTATTTGCTTAACTTGGCGGATACTTCACTCCCTTAGCAGCTCATGTTTGGATAATTAATAAAATAATCAGAAACTACTAAGTCTCTTCATCATACTATTGCCAGGTGTTCGTAATTAACAACCTTAGAACACATCATAATATCGGGGTAATCAAGATGGGTACAAGCTAATTTCTCGCCAGCTTAAAGAAAAATAAACTATGCACTGCACATGTTTGTGTGTGTAATATACAACACATTAGATTGTAACACATAGGGTTTCTATAATTAGTGGGATTTTCATTTTTTCTAACAAATTTAACCTATTATTCTCAAGTTGTTAGACATATTTCTAAAACTTAAGATAAATGTATTATGGATGGATGGCATACTTTTGAGTAACTTCGTCATTGTGTTCAAATATATTCTGCTAATTTCACAGCTTATGAATACAAATGTGCAGCATGTGAGGAGGTGTGTGGAGTGAGGAGAAGAGGGAGGGGAGTGAAAGGTACAGCATGGTGGACAGAAGAGGTAAGAATAGCTGTGGAAGAAAAGAAGAAAGCATATAGAGAGTGGTTGGGTAGTAGAGGGAATGAAGATTCCGAGAGACAGAAACGAGCGAGGTACGTGGAGAGTAAGAGGGTGGTGAAGAGAGTAGTGAAGGAAAGTAAGAGAAGAGTAGATGAGGAATTTGGAAGGAATCTGAGTGTAAAATGGAGGGAGAGTAAGAAACTGTTCTGGAAAGAAGTCAAGAAAGTTAGGGAAGGTAGCAAGGGAAACAGTAAGGGTGTGAAAGATAAGAATGGGATAATGCTAGCCGAGAAGCAAGAGAGAGTCGAAAGATGGAGGGAGTACTTCAGTGAGTTGCTAAATGAAAGGAATGAAGAGCCAGCAAACATAGCTGGATATGGTATGGGAGGGAGAAGAAGAGAAGTAGTGGAGGAGGAGGTGGGGATCAGGAGGTCAGAAGTGTGGGAAGCCATGAAAAGAGTGAAGTTGGGGAAAGCACCAGGAACAGATGGAGTGTGTGGGGAAATGTTGAGGTATGGTGGTGAGATAGTGATAGAATGGGTATGGAAAATGTGCAAACTAGCATGAGAGAAGGGGAGTGCACCCGATGACTGGAAGACTGGCATAATAGTCCCCCTATATAAGGGCAAAGGGGAAAGAGGAGTGTGTGGTAACCACCGAGGAATATGTCTTCTAAGCGTAGTAGGGAAGGTATACAGTAGGGTAGTGATTGAGAGAGTGAGAGTGAGAACGGAGAAATGGATAGGCGACGAGCAGGGAGGTTTTAGGAAGGGAAGAGGATGTGTAGATCAGATTTTTACCCTGAATTGTGTTGTGGAGAAGTATCTGGAGAAGAAACAAAAGGTGTATGTTGCCTTTATGGACTTGGAGAAGGCCTATGACAGAGTGGATAGAGAAGGTTTGTGGAAAGTACTTAGAATATACGGAGTAGAGGGCAAGTTGCTGAAAGCAGTGAAGAGCATGTATGAGGGTGCAAAGGCGGCAGTACGTGTGGAGAGTGAGCAGAGCGAGTTCTTTGACCTGAATGTTGGTTTGAAACAGGGGTGTGTGATGTCCCCGTGGTTGTTTACTGTATATATGGATGGAGTTATGAAAGAAATACTATCAAGAGCAGTGGATGTTGGTGTATCGCTGAAAAGGGAGGGAATTGAGTGGAAGCTACCTATACTGCTGTTTGCGGATGATACAGTTCTGATGAGTGATAATGAATGGGAGTTGCAGGGTCTGGTAAATGAGTTTGGAACAGTGTGCGAAAAACGGAATTTGAAGGTAAATACGGGGAAGAGCAAGGTTATGGTCTTCGAAAGGGGTGAAGTCACAGAGTGTGAGGTGAAGCTGAACGGTCAGGCTATGGAGATCGTCAACTCTTTTAAGTATCTGGGCAGTGTGTTGAGTAAAGATGGGACTATGGATGAAGAGGTGCGGGAGAGGGTACAACAGGGGAAGAGGGTTGTAGGAACGCTAAAAGCAGTAACAAGAAATAGGGTGGTCAGTATGGAAGTGAAGAAGTCCTTGCATGACAGTGTGGTAATCCCGACACTGACTTACGGAAGCGAAGCATGGACGTTGGTTGAGAGACTCAGACCAAGAGTGAGAGCAGTGGAAATGAATTACTTAAGGAGTGCGTGCGGAGTTACATGGAGGGATAGACAGACTAATGAGGAAGTAAGAAGGAGGTGTGGTGTGGAGGTAGATGTGCTGGAAAGTGTGAAAAGGAACAACTTGAGATGGTTCGGCCATATGGAACGTATGGAAAGCGAGAGAATGACTAAGAGGGTGTACGAGAGCGAGGTGGAGGGACAGAGGGGGAGAGGTAGACCGAATATGAGGTGGAAGGATGGAGTGAGGAACTACATGAACGAAGGCGGTGCTGGTTGGGGGGAGGGGCGTCGACTGACTGGGGACAGAGGTGCATGGGGGCGGTTCGTTCGTGGCCACCCCTTCGGGGATCACGGCGTCAGGCAATAGATAGATAGATAGATGAATACAAATAATTGTATGTGAATGATGGAGACAAAAGGCAAAACTGCCTGTGACAATTGCCTCTCCCAGAGTTGAAAGAGTGACAGGGCCATTTATCAAGGAATGTACGAGCCAAAATGCCCGAACACACGGAGTTTGAATATACTATCAAAATGAGAAACCATTAAATCATTTATGACGGGAAACTCAATTATTTATATACACTAAATGATGGCTACGAATCTGTATACCTCAACTCAGATTCTTCACAGAGGCAGTTGTAAACTATTTGGATGCCCTACAGGGACCTCAGAGTCTTTAACGTCTTTCAGTTCCAGTGACGTCTGTTATATTGTATTCTAGCTATATTTAGACGATTATATGCAGCTTAGGAAGGGTCTGTGGTAATTAAAATGGTTAATTGGGATCGTTCGAAGCCTTACAATTGCTAGAGGTCCCTTCTAAGCTGAATAAAATCGAATCGATAGTAGCCAGATTAAAATAAAAAGACCTCACCGGTACAACGGCTTATTAGTAATTATCAGTAATTATGCTATCTTATCATATATTATCAGTAATTATGCTATCTTATCATATATTATCAGTAATTATGCTATCTTATCATATATTATCAGTAATTATGCTATCTTATCATATATTATCAGTAATTATGCTATCTTATCATATATTATCAGTAATTATGCTATCTTATCATATATTATCAGTAATAATGCTATCTTATCATATATTATCAGTAATTATGCTATCTTATCATATATTATCTTAAGAGAACAAAATTATCTCATCTCAAGAGGTTCAATTCTTACTTCGAAAGCAAAATATATGAAAATGCTACAAAAAAAAAAATATATATATTTATGAACGTAGATAAACATTCCTTGTAACGTGCATGAACACTTGTTAACCCCTTCTGTACCGGCGACGTCTTTGGCATATTATTCTAGCTATATTTAGACGAATATGTGTAATTTAAGAAGGATCTGTGGTAGTGAATAGGGTTAAGTGAGATAGTTCGAAGCCTGTTAATTGCTAGAGGCGTTTTTTAAACTGAATATAATCGTCTAATAGTAACCATAACAAAGTTAAAAGGACGGTGCCGGTCAAGAAGGGGTAAATAACCAAATAATGATCATGATCATCAATAACCCAATCATAAACATACACTTCATTATTAACCCTTTCAGTACCGGTGATGACATTTCCTAATTGATTTCCGCTACATTTAGACAAATTTATGAAGCTCCGGCAGGATGTAAGGTAGCTAAGAGGATTAATTGAAATGTTATGAAGCTCCGGCAGGATGTAAGGTAGCTAAGAGGATTAATTGAAATGTTATGAAGCTCCGTCAGGATGTAAGGTAGCTAAGAGGATTAATTGAAATGTTATGAAGCTCCGGCAGGATGTAAGGTAGCTAAGAGGATTAATTGAAATGTTATGAAGCTCCGTCAGGATGTAAGGTAGCTAAGAGGATTAATTGAAATGTTATGAAGCTCCGTCAGGATGTAAGGTAGCTAAGAGGATTAATTAAAGTGTTATGAAGCTCCGGCAGGATGTAAGGTAGCTAAGAGGATTAATTGAAATGTTATGAAGCTCCGTCAGGATGTAAGGTAGCTAAGAGGATTAATTGAAATGTTATGAAGCTCCGGCAGGATGTAAGGTAGCTAAGAGGATTAATTGAAATGTTATGAAGCTCCGGCAGGATGTAAGGTAGCTAAGAGGGTTAATTGAAATGTTATGAAGCTCCGTCAGGATGTAAGGTAGCTAAGAGGATTAATTGAAATGTTATGAAGCTCCGGCAGGATGTAAGGTAGCTAAGAGGATTAATTGAAATGTTATGAAGCTCCGGCAGGATGTAAGGTAGCTAAGAGGATTAATTGAAATGTTATGAAGCTCCGTCAGGATGTAAGGTAGCTAAGAGGATTAATTGAAATGTTATGAAGCTCCGTCAGGATGTAAGGTAGCTAAGAGGATTAATTGAAATGTTATGAAGCTCCGTCAGGATGTAAGGTAGCTAAGAGGATTAATTGAAATGTTATGAAGCTCCGGCAGGATGTAAGGTAGCTAAGAGGATTAATTGAAATGTTATGAAGCTCCGGCAGGATGTAAGGTAGCTAAGAGGATTAATTGAAATGTTATGAAGCTCCGTCAGGATGTAAGGTAGCTAAGAGGATTAATTGAAATGTTATGAAGCTCCGTCAGGATGTAAGGTAGCTAAGAGGATTAATTGAAATGTTATGAAGCTCCGTCAGGATGTAAGGTAGCTAAGAGGATTAATTGAAATGTTATGAAGCTCCGGCAGGATGTAAGGTAGCTAAGAGGATTAATTGAAATGTTATGAAGCTCCGGCAGGATGTAAGGTAGCTAAGAGGATTAATTGAAATGTTATGAAGCTCCGTCAGGATGTAAGGTAGCTAAGAGGATTAATTAAAGTGTTATGAAGCTCCGGCAGGATGTAAGGTAGCTAAGAGGATTAATTGAAATGTTATGAAGCTCCGGCAGGATGTAAGGTAGCTAAGAGGATTAATTGAAATCACCTGCAGTCTTTTAATGGGTAGACGTCCTTCTTTAGCTGAATAAAATCATCTAAAAGTTGCCAGAATATAATGAAAAAGACGTCACCGGTAGTGAACGGGTTATTACTATTATCATTACTATCATCATCACAATTATTACATAATTTAAGGGGAGGTTTTTAGTTTGGTCTCTATATATCCATCAAGCTTAAGATTGCACCCCCTTGAGCTCCTGTCAAGATAAATTTATACATTTTTCGGTAGAAAAATGTCCCGACTGAAAGCCGGTTCCTCTTATATTACAGGCTCGCTACCGCTCGCCAGGATAAAATAGACACCTAAATGGCACGAAAGGTCTTAAAATTGACAAAAATGGGTCGAAAGTTCTTAAAATCGTAAAAATAATGGGGCGAACGTCTTAAAATTAGAAGAGCAATGGTGCTAAACATGAGGGAGAAAGGAGTTAAGACAAAAATCCCTCAAGTGGAAATCTCCCCTTAAGTACACGAGTGATCACATAATGCAGGACGAAATTGCAACACTGATACAAATACTCCCAAAAGAAAGACAAATGGTAATGCAACATTGCTCTAACCCCAGCCGGCAGAGATCAACACACAAATGGGCACGCTGGGTCGGCCTTTCACTACCAACAGAAATATATTTTATCTCCCAAGAAGAAGAACAAGAAGAAAGAAGAAAAGAACAAGAACAACCAAAAAACAAAACAACAACCAAAACATCAAATATAACAACAGCAACCACAACAACAATAAGCAAAACAACAAATATAACAGGACCAACAACAACAACAGCAACCAAAGCAACAAATATAACAACAGCAACCACAACAACAACAGCAACCAAAGCAACAAATATAACAACAGCAACAGCAACCAAAGCAACAAATATAACAACAACAACAGCAACCAAAGCAACAAATATAACAACACCAACCACAACAACAACAGCAACAACCAAAACAAATTATTATAACACCACCCTCCAACAACAGCAACAACAACAGCAACTAAAGCAACAAATGTAACAACAACAACAGCAACAACAACAGCAACTAAAGCAACAAATGTAACAACACCATCAACAACCACAACAACAACAACAGCAGCAACTAAACAAACAAATATAACCCCACCCCCAACAACAACAACAACAACAACAACAACAACAATACCATGGTTCAGCAAATTACAGGTGTTGGAGGTCACGGAGCAGAGCCAGAGTGTGACCTGCCTTATTAGTAGTGGAAGGAAGGGGGAGGGGGTGGGTTACCTAATGGGGTAGTGCATGGATCTGGAGTGGGAGATAATAATGTCTGGGGGGTATATATTTGTGGTTATTGTTTACTAAAGTACTACAGGAAATATATAATTGAATATATAAATATAAATATATATAAATATCTCTTTCTCTCTCTCTCTCTCTCTCTCTCGCTCTCTCTCTCTCTCTCTCTCTCTCTATCTATCTATGTATATATATATATATATATATATATATATATATATATATATATATATATATATATATATACTGTATATATATAGATTTATGTATGTATGTATGTATGTGTGTGTGTGTGTGTGTTTGTTTGTATCTGTATGTGAATGTGTGTGCGTGTGTGTGTATGTGTGTGTGTTTTGTGTGTGTGTGTGTGCATCTAGCTGTTACTTTTGTCTAATACTGTACCTGTAGTAGTACCTGTCTATCAACAAAGTAAAATGCGTATATAAAAATTCCGCTCAGCCCCTGGTAATGACAGGTTACAGTAGAGAGGTGTGGTATTATATCCGTGTTGTTGTGTCTTTATAACGCTAATGTTTAACGCTGTGTGACTCCTGTGTTACACCCTTCCTCCGCTCCTTACACACCCTCTTTCTCCCCCCCCCCCCTCCCCCCTCACACACACTTCCTCCGCCCCCACACCCTCTTGGCCTCAGTGACCATCCACCTTTACATAACTTCAACAACGTCACCAAACCCTTTTTTTTCTATTTGAATGAAGGAGACGAAAGGCAGAACTGCCTGTGGCGAGTGCCTCCCAGAGCTGAAAGAGAGACAGGGCCAAAATCAAGGGACGTTCGATCAAAATGCCTGGACACACGGAGTTTGAAGCAATTTAAGTCATAGGAAGAGGGAAAAACTGATTTTTGGGGAGAGTTTATAACCCCTTCTGTACCGGCGCTGATTTTTACATTTTATCCTTGATATATTTATACGATTTTGTGCAGCTTAAGAAGGATCTTTGGGAGTAAATGGAGTGAAGTGAGATAGTTCCAAGCCTGTTAATTGCTGGAGGCCCTTTTCAAACTGAATATAATCGTCTAATAGTAGCCAGAATACAGTTAAAAGGAGGTCACCGGTACTGAAAGGGTTAACAGCATGAGCCAAGCTATGAACTTTGCGCTGTAGATAATAGTTGTGTTACGCCAAGAAGTGACCTATATTTAGTCAGAGAATGCATCTTCGCGGGAAAGAGTCACAGGTCAGACTGTTGATTAATTACATTTCTCAGCATCACGCCAGGGTTGGTTGATCGAGGCATAAATTAATCAAAGCTATCATCCCATTGTATAAACAAAAAGGTAGCGCCAACCAACTTGACAATGATCTTGATCCCTGACCTCTCTGTAACTCAAAAGGGCCTAGAGCAAACTGGCTGTAAATCTTCACACTTATTTCCTGGTGGACTCTTCCCAAATGATAGAAATGTCATCCCGATTGCTTTCATTCATTTCGAGTAATAAGAAGTTAAGGGGTCAACATTATTGTCAAGGTCGTTGGCGCTACCTTACATTGAGTGTAGTGCTGTTGAATATGTTCAAATTCAATTAGATAAATATATCGCTCTATTAACCGTGTTTACAAACGAATAGCACCAGTCTTTACTATTACCCTTGTCATGTATGTTGGGTAGTTTCAGCTACAAGCAGCCTTGTAAGGATTAACAAAAATGATGTTGCTTGTTTTCCTTTGTACTCCTTTGTACAATGAAGATGGGACATGATCTCTACTGTATATAACTACACCAAGTAACAATATACTATAAACACAATTGGCAAGCAATATGGCGCCTGCCGAAACAGAGAAGGTGTCCGAGATAATAGGAGCTTGTATTCTTAAACAATGCTTTCCCTTCGCAGCGCCAGGTGCCGAACGAATACTGTGAAAGTACTTAGAACGAATACTGTGAAAGTACTTAGAACGAATACTGTGAAAGTACTTA
>CM064506.1:27657639-27852639 GCA_032716605.1 Paralithodes platypus | reverse complement strand
ATCAGCACGTCAGCTGATCAGCCCCCCCCCCCCCCCCCGGATATATATATATATATATATATATATATATATATATATATATATATAGAGAGAGAGAGAGAGAGAGAGAGAGAGAGAGAGAGAGAGAGAGAGAGAGAGTAAAGTAAAAAGTCATTGCCGTGGTGAAGAGACTAAAGATGGGCAGGAAGAGAAAGTTACAAGGAGTGGTGAGGTCTTGGTCCAGACATTTCGACTCTAACGTACACCTTGAATTTGGCTCTTTCATTCTTTCAAATTGGGGGTGGGGTGGGGAGGGGGGGGGACTTGTTACAGACAGCTTTGCTTTTTGTCTCCTTCGTACACATACACATAAATAATATACTACTTTTTGCCAGCATATTTTTTTAGGTCAATAAGTAATGTTTTTTATCAATTTATAAATGTTCTTGTCACTATTCAATTTCCATGTTGATGTTCGATTTCTTTTTCGACGCCTAATTATCTGCATCTATTAATGATTTGTTCTTAGTATTTGTTTTTTTTAAACCTATGATTAATACCGGCCGTTTTCCTTCGTATACCTTCTGTACCGGCGACGTTCTTTTCGTTATATTTCTGGTAACCATTAGATGATTTCATTGAGCTTAGGAAGGCCCTCTAATCATTAAAAGACTACAAACTATCTCACTTATCCCTTTTTGCCACCATAGATCCTTCCTAAACTGCATACAATCGTCTATATATATATCTAGAATAGAAGAGGTTAAATAATGTTCTCTAAGTCAGGTAGGTGGAACAGTCGTCAGGAGAACAATAGGAAGGAACAACAAAAGCGTAGATACTAACAAAACAAAAACAGTGTTCGCCATAAAACTGACATAGCCTAATGGGTGAACACTAGCGAGGAGCAATGGTCTTACCCTCACCTTAAGGGGGGATGAGGGTAATGATTTTCTCATTTATAAATATTGTTATCATTTTCCCAGTTTCCCCCTTAGACCTTCATCAAGCTTAAAAAAACACACCCAAGACCCCCCTTCAAGACAAAGTTGTACATTTTTCGCTAGAAAAAAGTCCTGGCCGAAGGCCGGGACTCGCTATCGCTATCGCTATCGCTATCGCCGGGCTCGCTATCGCTCGCCAGGGAATAATCGACACCTAAATAACACGGAAAGTCTCAATATTGACAACGAAATAGGGTGAAAGGTCTGAAAATAACCAAACTAATGGGCCGAACGTCATAAAATCTGAAAACTAATGGGGCTGAACATGAGGGAAGGGGGACCAGAAAAACGACCCTTCCTCCCTTAACTTCAAAAATGGTCCTTCACACACGTTCTTACAGGGCTACCAACCAGAGAGAACAATAAGGGGGGGGGGGGGGGATTTTATTTCACAATTTACGCCGGTGAAAATATAATTGTCTTGATAGCGTAATGGTTAGTGCGCGGAATTATAACTGTCTTGATAGCGTAATGGTTAGTGCGCGGAATTATAACTGTCTTGATAGCGTAATGGTTAGTGCACGGAATTATAACTGTCTTGATAGCGTAATGGTTAGTGCGCGGAATTATAACTGTCTTGATAGCGTAATGGTTAGTGCGCGGAATTATAACTGTCTTGATAGCGTAATGGTTAGTGCACGGAATTATAACTGTCTTGATAGCGTAATGGTTAGTGCGCGGAATTATAACTGTCTTGATAGCGTAATGGTTAGTGCGCGGAATTATAACTGTCTTGATAGCGTAATGGTTAGTGCACGGAATTATAACTGTCTTGATAGCGTAATGGTTAGTGCGCGGAATTATAACTGTCTTGATAGCGTAATGGTAATTAGTGAGCGGAATTATAACTGTCTTGATAGCGTAATGGTTAGTGCGCGGAATTATAACTGTCTTGATAGCGTAATGGTAATTAGTGAGCGGAATTATAACTATCTTGATAGCGTAATGGTTAGTGCGCGGAATTATAACTGTCTTGATAGCGTAATGGTTAGTGCGCGGAATTATAACTGTCTTGATAGCGTAATGGTAATTAGTGAGCGGAATTATAACTACCTTGATAGCGTAATGGTTAGTGAGCGGAATTATAACTACCTTGATAGCGTAATGGTTAGTGCGCGGAATTATAACTGTCTTGATAGCGTAATGGTAATTAGTGCGCGGAATTATAACTGTCTTGATAGCGTAATGGTTAGTGCGCAGAATTATAACTGTCTTGATAGCGTAATGGTAATTAGTGAGCGGAATTATAACTGTCTTGATAGCGTAATGGTTAGTGCGCGGAATTATAACTGTCTTGATAGCGTAATGGTTAGTGCGCGGAATTATAACTGTCTTGATAGCGTAATGGTTAGTGCGCGGAATTATAACTGTCTTGATAGGGTAATGGTTAGTGCGCGGAATTATAACTGTCTTGATAGCGTAATGGTTAGTGCGCGGAATTATAACTGTCTTGATAGCGTAATGGTTAGTGCGCGGAATTATAACTGTCTTGATAGCGTAATGGGTAGTGCGCGGAATTATAACTGTCTTGATAGCGTAATGGTTAGTGCGCGGAATTATAACTGTCTTGATAGCGTAATGGGTAGTGCGCGGAATTATAACTGTCTTGTTAGCGTAATGGTTAGTGCGCGGAATTTTGGTGTGAGTACAGACTAATAATAGGCTACGCATAACAAAGCCACTCCAACAGCTTCCTCTATCTCTCCAACACCCCTTCTCCCCTCTCTACCCTCTTCAGAAATAAGGAAAAGTAGAAATTAGCTACAAGGTGCCGTTGTAAAGGCTTATCCCTCAATACCTTCACCTGACCTGACCTGAAACACTCCTTTGCTTGGTCATAAACCTTAGAACTCTAAAAAATCCTCGGACATAATTAAGTTAGGTTCTGGTTACCATTACACGATTTTGTTTAGCAATTAATCTACCTATACGACTCATGTGGGTAAATCCGATCTCGATAAACCCTCTAAATAACCTAGGTCATTCTTAAACTGCATAACACGATTAAAATGGGTAATTACGATCTCAATAAACCCTCTAAATATCATACTGTAGGTCCTTCTTAAGCTGCATAACATTCTTAAACTGCATTACATTCTTAAACTGTATAAAACGACTCAAACGGGTAAATATGATCTCAATAATTTGCCTCTAAATATCCTAGGTCCTTCTTAAACTGCAGACAAGAGACTGGAGCTCCAGTCCTGACGTTATTCTTGACTTGCAGTGTGCTGGCTTAATAATCCAATAGGATTGATAGCCTCTAAAGTCCTAGTTTAACTATCTAATTAAATTGCATAAAATTGTAAAATTTTAGCCAGAATCAAAAGTAAGAAGGCGTCATGGTGCTGAAGGGGTTAAAACCATCTTCTGCCGGTAGCCAAAGTATGGGATTCAGCGGGGGGGGGGGGGGGGGGAGGGAGTCGAGAGCAGCAGAGACACTTCAGTATTAAGATATTATTGGGATGGAATTTGTGCTGTACCTGGTATCAGTGCATTACCACAAGCCCACCGAAAAGTCAATAAAATACCCTCATTGTTCCCTGATTAAATAGCACTGTATGAATATTCCCATATTCAAAATATGCTATAGGGGTGCAATGCCTGGTGAGTTATCTGCTCAACAGGTGGCGTTGTGTGTGTGTAAGTGTGAGAGTCCGAGTGTAGGGGATGAGACAGTGAAGCACGGGAACGAGGTGGCTTCAGAGATGTGGTCGTTTCGGGCCATGAGTGAGCACCGTGCCTCATGTGAAGGGCAAGATGGCAGGTGCTCGTTGCGCTCTACGTGCTTCACATGTCTCACTCCCTAGACTGGAACAAGACCTCACGGGCTTCACTGTTCATTGTAAAGCGGTGAATGTTAAGGCTCTCAGCCTATGCCCGAGAGAAAGTAAGTTGGAATATAGAAAAAAAAAACAAAAAAAAAAAACAGTGTCTATACAACTTGCAAGGGAAGATGGGTCGTTTTTCTGGTCCCCCTTCTTCTTTGCAACTCTCCAACTCAAAAGTGAAACGATACTCCCAGTCCTTCTTCTATTCAACAGCGGAGCTCTGGAACTCTCTCCCAGAATCAGTCTTTCCCTCTTCCTATGACTTAAATTGCTTCAAACTCCGTGTGTCCAGGCATTTTGGCTCGAACATCCCTTGATTTTGGCCCTGTCACTCTTTCAACACTAGGGGAGGCACTCGATACAGGCAGTTCTGCCTTTTGTCTACCTCACTCACATAGAAAAAAAAAAACAGTCTTAACCTTTATAATTCCCACTAACACTTCCTTAGCTGCATAAAATCGACTAGTGATAGCCAGAATCAACTGTCAAAATGCGTCAAAGGGTTAAAAGGCTGTTCACGCGGTGCATGCTAAAGGGCCTGAAGCAAGTCGTGACCAATGTCGTGACAGTCTCCCACCGTTCACGCTAAATGTTTCGTGATCTCCAGTCCTCATCATTACTCCCTTCAGTAAACAGTGCTCCGGACAACTAGCTGTGTGTGTGTGTGTGTGTGTGTGTGTGTGTGTGTGTGTATTATCTTACTGCTAATAGTTTTCAGATGTTAAGACATCTGGCCCATTAGTTGGGCGATTTAATAACTTTTCGCTCCATTTCTTCGTCAATCTTAAGACTTTTCGTGTAATGTATTAGTCGATATGTAATTAAGGAGGGAAAAATTGTACAAATATATCTGGAAGGGGGATATTGGGGATGATTTTTAAGTTTAATGGAGGTCTAGGGAGCAAACTAAAAATAATACATAAATAAATACATAAGTGAAAAATCTACCAACAAAAAGCACCCTATACCCCCCCCCCCCCCCTAAAATACAAGGTTATGATTGAAACACCAGATTTGTCCATTTTTTGCCACTTCTTGCAGTTTATATTTGTACTCGTGATTCAACGCAGGTGACTAGGCCATTTTAAGGGGGGATGGGCGTATTTAAGGGGGGATGGGCGTATTTATTTGCTCATTCAAGTATTTTTGTATTATTTTATTAGTTTCTTCCCTAGATATCCATCAAGCTTAATAAACAACCGCCCAAGACCCTCCTTCAAGATAAATTTGTAAATTTTTCGATAGAAAAATGTCCCGGCCGAAGGCCGCTTTCTCTTAAAATTACAGGCTCGCTAAATGGCACGAAATGTCTTAATATTGACAAAGAAATGGGGCGTAAAGTCTTAAAATCGCCAAACTAATGGGCCGAACGTCTTAAAATCTAAAATGCAATAGGGCTAAACACGAGGGAGAAGGGAATCTAGAAAAAGTACCCATCTCCCCTTAAGGAACTACTGTGCCCTTACGATCTACGCATATTAACCCTTTGAAGATTATGACGCATTGTGACATTTTGTTCTGGCTATCATTAAACGATTTTATACAATTTAGGAAGGGTCTGTGGGCATTATAAGGGTAAAGACTATCTCAATGTATTCTCTGACTTCCTTAGACCCTATATTTAATACAGCTTAGGAAGGATCTGTGGGATAGATAAAGGGTAAAGACTATCTTAATTTACCCTCTGACTTCCATAGACCCTTCCTAATCTGAATAAAATCGTGTAATAATAGCCAGAAAACAGAATAAATAAATATGCAATATATATATCACGAAAGGGCTACATTCTCTTGATATTTTAGCTCATACTAATTATAGCTCACCCTAACCTCAGTAAAATAAATACGGCTAGAGTAATCGATCTAATAATGCTATAATTTGGGAAGAGTCAACCAAGGAATAGGTGTGACAATTTACAGCTCATGTGCTCTAGCCCTTTTTGAGTTACAGAAATTATTAGGAAGAGCCAATCCGGGAATAGATGTGAAAATTCTACAGCCCATGTGCTCTAGCCCTTTTTGAGTTACAGAGGGTAAGGGGGTAGTGCTTGGTTTTTGGTATATGTATTTATTTATTAATATATTTTTGGGTTTCCTTGCTAGACCTCCATCAAGCTTAGAAAAAACACCCCCTAAACCACCTTTCAAGATAAATTTGTACATTTTTCGGTAGAAAATTTTCCCGGCCGAAGGCCGGTTCCCTCTAATATTAGAGGCTCGCTATCGCTCGCCAGGAAAATAATCGAAACCTAAAAGGCACGATAGGTCTTAATATTGATAACAAAAGTGAAGCGAAAAGTTTCAAAATCGCCAAACTAACGGAACTACCATCATAAATCCTCAAACCTAATATGCTAAACATGAGGGAGAAGGGGTCCAGGAAAAGCGAGTACTACCCCCTAAGGGTCACGATTATTCCTGGCGAGCGATAGCGAGCCTGTAATTTTAGAAGGAATCGGCATTCGGCCGGGAAATTTTTCTATTGAAAAATGTACAAAATTATCTTGAAAGGGGGTCTAAGTTTTTGTTTTCTTCTAAGCTTGATGGAGGTCTAGCGAGGAAACTCAAAAATACATTAATAAATAAATATATAGACCAAAAAACAAGCACTAGCCAATTTATCAATTGTGCTTGAACTCATGAATGAATGGAAAGGAAGCTGACAATTATTGGACTGATGTACCCTGGAGTCTGTGAGAAACTACTAAACATTAAGCGATGACGACTTTCTCCTCTCTCTCTCTCTCTCTATATATATATATATATATATATATATATATATACCGGTATATATATTTTTTTTTTCTATGTGAGTGAGGGAGACAAAAGGCAGAACTGTCTGTATCAAGTGCCTCACCCAAAGTTGAAAGAGTGACAGGCCCAAAATCAAGGAACGTTCGAGCCAAAATGCCTGGACACACGGAGTTTGAAACAATTTAAGTCATACGAAGAGGGAAAGACTGATTCTGGGAGAGAGTTTCAGAGCTCAGCAGTTGAATAGTTGAATGTGTGTGTGTGTGTGTGCATGTATGTATGTGTGTGTGTGTGTGTGTGTGTGAACAGTCAAGAGGTCCACGATCCTTACCGCAAACCTTGAAACCCCCTTATTTTTTCCTCTCTTTTTCCTTCTTCGCAAATGTTAAGGAGGTAGCGAGGTCAGAGAGAGAGAGAGAGAGAGAGAGAGAAAGAGCGAGAGACAGAGAGAGCGAGCGAGCGAGAGCGAGTGAGATAGAGAAATAGAGAGAGACGATAAAAAGGCAAACCATTAACCCCTTCATTACCGGCGCCGTCCTTTTAACTTTATTCTGGCTACTATTAGACGACTTTAGTGAGTTTATAGAGGGCCTCCAGCAATCAACAGGCTTCGAACTATCTCACTTAAGGGGGCCCACCTCGCTTGTTTTCTCTTGCTCTCCCTCTCTCTTTGGGTTGTATCCATTCGGCCCCATTCAGCCTACTGTTTAAGACGTTTACCCCCATCCAGGTGTCAATATTTTCCTGGCGAGCGGTAGCGAGCCAGCATATATATATTTTTGTTTTGACACCTAGCTAAATTTGTAAATTTTTCGATAGAAAAATTTCTCCGGCGAAGCCGGATTTCTCCATACAATGCTGGCTCGTTATCGCTCGCCAGGAAGAAATCGACACCTGGATGAGGATAAACGTCTTAAAACAGTTGGCTGAATGGGGCTGAATAGATACAAGCCAGAGAAAGAGAGAATAGGAGAGAAAGAGAGAAAACAAAAGTGACCCCCGCCCCCCTTAACCCTTTTTACTGCCACAAATCCTTCTTAAACTGTATAAAATCGTCAAAATGTAGCTAGAATAAAATGACATACTGTAGATGTGGCCGGTAGAGAAAGGGTTAAATGAGCCGTATCTAGGAATGGTGCAGGCCAAAAGCATACCCCGAGAGAACACCCAGATGAATGTGGAGGAAGGTGGTGGAAGGTGGTGGGGGGGGGGGGGGAGGAGGGAGGGGGGAGGGAAAGTGGTGAAGGGAGAGAGTGGTGAAACAGCTTGCCTAGTGATGATGATGATGATGATGATGATGGTGGTGGTGATGATGTTGGTGGTGATGATGGTGGTGGTGGTGGTGATGATGATGATGATGGTGGTGGTGGTGATGATGGTGGTGGTGGTGATGATGATGATGATGGTGGTGGTGGTGATGATGATGGTGGTGGTGATGATGGTGGTGGTGGTGATGATGATGATGGTGGTGGTGGTGATGATGGTGGTGGTGATGATGGTGGTGGTGGTGGTGGTGATGATGATGATGTTGATGATGATGATGGTGGTGATGATGATGGTGGTGGTTATGATGATAATGAAGATGATGATAATGAAGATGATGGTGATGGTGATGATGATGGTGGTGGGGGTGTGGTGGTGGTTGGGGGGGGGGGGGAAGGAAGGAACAGTGTTCCTCCTCATATGGTGTTTATATTGAGGTTATGTGATGTCAAGATACGAGGGGAAAATCATGGAATAGAGAAATTGTATTATCAGGAAGAGATGGGGTGATTATGCCAGAAGTAGTAAGGACGGGGGTGAAGCAGTATAATGAAGAGTAAAGGCGGTGTCACACGACCGCATTTTCTGGCAATTTTATGATGAGCAAGTTATTTTCATACATTTTGGGGGGCTCTTTCGCACTAGAATCGGAAACTAGATCGAAGGTGGATTATTTTGGGTAGTTTCATTCATACGGACTGCCAGACTACAATTGCTCGTAAAAATTTGAGGGAAAAATCGCTCGTGTGACATAGGGAAGGAAGATAGAAAGGGAGAAGGGCGTGTAAGCGATCGTACCAGAGGGAGGGAAGGGTGGGTAGTGGTGCTGGGAGGAGAGAGAGGGAGTTGACTAGACCCCACAGAGAGAAGGTATGGCAGGAAAAGTGGGATTAACTTGAGGAAGTATATGTCAATGAAAGAGGGAAGGAAGGTGGGAGGAAAGAGAGAGTGGGGATGGGGATGGGAGTGAAAGTGGGATGGCTTAGAGGGAGTATATGCCAATGAAGGAGGGAAGGAAGGTGGGAGGAGAGAGGGAGTTTACTAGAGAGGGATTATAATTGGGGATGGGGAGGGAGGAAAAGTGGGATTAACTAGAGGGAGTAGTTGCAAATGAAGAAGGGACGGAAAGTGGGAGGATAGAGGGAGTTAACTAGATCCAGGAGAGAGTAGGGATAGGGATGTTGAGGGAGGAAAAGTGGGATTAAGTAGAGGGAGTATAGGCCAATGAAGGAGAGAAGGAAGGAAGGTTGGTCAGGGAGAATGGGGAGGAAGAGAAGGGCGAGCATACCAACTAGTAAGGGAGAAACTGAGTATAACATGCAGAGAGATGGAAAACTATAAGAGAGAGAGAGAGAGAGAGAGAGAGAGAGGGGGGGGGGAGGGTATAGCAGTAAGATGGGAATGTCAGGAACCACTTTCACTTCCTCCTACTGGCTGAAGATCCACTCCCTGCTTGTGGGGTCATCACCCCCCCCCCTCCTTCTCTCTTCCCCTCCCCTCCCCCCTCTCCTTATCTTCTTCTCTCTCTCTCTCACACACACACACCAACATACAGTATGTACTGTGGTGTGTATGTGAGTTAGACCAGCTACTCCTTCATGACTCTGTGTGTCATGACCAGCTGTCTGCACGAGCTAATTGCTTTCTGTTTCACTCTCAGATTAGTTAAAAATAAAATAATAAATATATCCAGTATATATATATATATATATATATATATATATATATATATATTTAAGCACATAAGAAAACGGAAGTCTGCAGAAAGCAGATTGGTCCAAACAAGACAGATCCCTCTCACACCCATCCCTAATTAATATTTTGTGTCATGCAGCGCTCCAGCACCTAAACCACTAGACCACCGAGGAGCTTCATTTGGAATTATATCCCATCCACCACCACCCGCTCCGACTCGTGATCGCGTAGCTAGATAACATGGATACACACAAACACCCCTAATTAGAGGCCCAACTCAACAACACCATGAGGACCGACCTCGCCTAAGCGGTCAGAGGTTAACACAAGAAAACGGGAGTCTGCAGATAGCCAATTGGCCCACACCCGGCAGATCCCCCTCACACCCAACCCATCTCGTCCATATGCCTATCTATATTATAGTTTGAAGCTCTCTATCGTTCTTGATCCTACCGCATCACTCGGTAACCTATTCCACATGTCTATATATGTATATATACGTGTGTGTGGAAAGAGAGAGAGAGAGAGAGAAAGAGACGGAGAGGGAGAGAGAGAGAGCAATAAAGAAAGAAAGAAAGAAAGAGAGAGCGAGAGAAAGAAAGAAAGCGAGAGAGAGAGGGGGCGAGAGAGAGAGAGAGAGAGAGAGAGAGAGAGAGAGAGAGAGAGAATAAACCTATGACAAATAACCAACCTCTCTTGGACCTGATGTAAACACTCTCTCACGGAAGGATAATACATACAGTAGTTGAAATTCGATGATATACCAATATTTCTGGTTATACCTTCCGTCAACTGGAAGGTAGGTAGGTGGGTAGGTGTATGTGTATGTGTATGTGTATGTGTGTGTGTGTGTGTGTGGACAAGAGGTGGTGTGTTTAAAGGTACAACATTGACGAAATATGTAGGTTTGCAGGTACATGAGGTTTAGGGCGACAGTTTAAGTGTACACACCTCTTTAAAATACGTTGAAATGGAGTGTTTTCGGTTAGGTTAGGTTAGGTAGGTTAGGTTAAGTTTGATCTAGATAGTTAAATTTAGGTTTAAAAATCGAAAAATTACTCGTAAGCATGCACAATTAACGTGTGTACTGATAAACACACCACCGCTGGTGTGTGTGTGTGTGTGTGTGTGTGTGTGTGTGTGTGTGTGTGTGTGTGTGTGTGTGTGTGAGGGAGAGAGAGACAGTACATGTCTGACGTAGATAAGATTAAGGGATCTCTCTTTCTTTTTTGTTTACACATTTATATCCTGAAGATTTATTTGGAGTGAATTTGATTTAAAACATTAAAAACGTTTAACCTTGTATTAATTTGTTCATGCTGGTAGCTGAATAATTATAGAGGAGGAGCACTTTATTGACAACGTTTCGCATATAACTTCATTAGGCCAATCCTTATTATTGCCATTTCACAGTTGTTATTGAAAACATTACTATGCCTTGATATCTCTCTTGATTCCTTTCCTGAGTTAAATAAAGTCATCGTGCATAGAACTATCGTACAACACACACACATACATACCCCCTCTGACACACACACACACACTCATACACACACAAACACACACACATACACTAACACACACACACACAAGCGCGCGCGCGCGGCTAGCTCAGTGGTACCGTCCCTGCCTGCAACCCAGCAGACCGGGGTTTAAATCTCACTCAGGTTGATGAAGGTTTTCTGAGACATAGCCGACGGTTACCATCTCCCTTGAGCAAGGAGATGGGTAATTGTCATTGATAATAATGTCTAGGAAGCGGGACAATACGAGCCAAAAAACTCAATTCCTGTCAAACTACAATTATGAATTATGAATTACACACACACACACACACACACAAAGCCAAAACAAATTAAACAGTAGAGATGTGTAAGGAGGAAATAAAACGAAGCTTTGCAGAGATTGTTGTCAAAGAAAAACAAGTTCAAAACGAATTAGCGTTCGTGACAAAGGAAAGTAAACTCGATGTGGAGGTGAAGAATGTTATTCGGAGAAATGAGAAATTGCTTCGTGACACAGTGGACAAAAACAAATCAGTGATAATATTTGGCCACACAGAAAAATATATAAAATCGAGGATAGAAAGGGACAGAGATGAGCTAAATTGTATAAGGAACACAATGAAGCATTTACTTGAAGAGGATGGTCCGGAAATTGAGAAAATGGAATACAGAAGAATTGGTAAGTACGAAAAGGGAAACAACAGACCAATTAAAATTACGCTAATGAATAGTCAGATGGCGGAAACCATACTTAGAAATGGTCCAAAGTTAAATGATGTAGAAGCTTTTAAGTCTATTAAAGTGAGAAGAGACCTTTCTAAAGAGGATAGAGAACTACTGAAAGCTAAGTTTGAAGAAGCAAATAAAAGAAATGATGAACGAACTGAGGAAGAGAAAGAATCTTTTTTCTTCCGGGTCGTAGGTCTGCAAATACGGAAATGGTACATAACAAAAGACAAACCATCCCAGGAGCAAACGGGGGAAGAGGAGGTGTAACTGGGTTGACAGGGAATGAATTTTGACATGTAATTTACACCAATGTAGATGGGTTATTATCAAAAATTCTTGAAATAAAAGATGTTATTAATATAAACAAGCCACATGTTCTATGTTTAACAGAAACCAAATTAAATTCTCAAATAAGAAATGAAATACTCTCAGGTGAAAATTATAATGTATGGAGGAGGGATAGAGTTGGGAGGAGGGGTCTTGATATTCACAAGGAGGGAGCTTAAGGTAAAGGAGTTGCAGATGAAAGAGGTGGGTTCTGCTTCAGAAATAGTAGCAATAGAAATAGTGAGAGGTAACGAAGGAATTATAATAGTAAATGTGTATGTGCCGCCACTAACTGCAGCCTGGACCAGTGGGGAACACGAAGCAATGCTGAATGAAACTTTAATACATCTGGAGTATGTTATCAAGGAGGCAGAATATAGGAACAAAAGTATTATTATTACCGGAGACTTCAACAGTGGGAATATTGATTGGTCAACTTTAGAGTGTCCTGAGAGAGAGAACAGTTGGGGATGTAGACTACTAGAGTTGATGACAACATACCTGTTGCATCAACACATAGAAGAGCCAACAAGGGTGAGAGGGAGTGATACTCCTTCATTATTAGATCTGGTTTTTACGAGATGTGCCAATGAGATATTTGAGGTAAGTTATAAACCACCAGTAGGTAAAAGTGATCATGTCGTATTAGACTTTAAATTTATATTGAAGTATGACTTATTACCAAGTAAAGAGGAGTTCAAGAAAGACCGGCTGGATTATCCCAGAGGAAGATACAACCAATTGCGAGAGTTTTTCCAAAACATTAATTGGGAGGATAAAGTATTGAATAAATATGATATTAATGAGCAATACGAAGCCTTCTGTGACATATGCAAACAAGGTGCTGACAAATACATACCAATAGCCAAGGATTTTCCTAAAGCAAAGAATGACTGGTTTGGTGCTAGATGTTATAAAGCTAAAGTTGAACGTGATAGGTTATGGAAACGCTATAGAAGACACAAGAGTGATCAATCTTACGAGAGGTATAAACTAGCAAGAAATAACTACACCAAAGTGAGGAGACAGGAGGAGAAGGATTTTGAGAGAGGGGTGGTTATGAAGAGCAAAGATGATCCCAACATATTATATGGATTCATAAATAAGAGAACTAAAGTGAAGGAAAAGATCCAAAGGATCGTTCACAATGGAGAAATATTTGAGGAGGAGGAAAAAATGGGTGAGGTTTTTAATGCAAAATTTCAATCGGTGTTTGTTCAAGAAAATAATGATGGTGATGATGCTTATAAGAATCCAATACAGAGACCAGTCATGCCCATGAAAGATATTATAATAAGAAGGGATGAAGTAAGGGACTGCATGTTAGACCTAAATAAAAGAAAGGCTATGGGGCCGGATCAGATTTCTGGGTGGATGTTGAGTGAATGTGCAGAGGAACTAAGCTTTCCCATAACAAAGATTTTTAAAAAATCTTTGTCCCAAGGCAAGCTACCCGAGGTGTGGAAGGCTGCTGATATTGTACCGATATATAAAAAAGGACCGAAGGAAGATGCAAATAACTACAGACCCGTATCTTTGACTAGTGTTGTAGTAAAACAGCTTGAGAAATTGATCAGGAAATTTTGGATTTGTCACCTCGAGGAGAACCATTTACTGTCGGATTGTCAGTTTGGTTTTAGGTCGAATAGGTCATGTGTGTCAAATTTGCTGATCTTCTATGATAGAGTGATTGCAATTATGCAAGAACGAGACGGATGGGCAGATTGTGTATTTTTAGATTTCAATAAAGCTTTTGATAAAGTACCCCATAAAAGGCTTCTATATAAACTTGAAATGTGTGGAGGAATCACCGGTGGACTCTTAAAATGGATGAAGTTTTTCTTAACCGGGAGGAAAATGAGAACCATCATAAGAGGGAAATATTCATCATGGAGTGATGTGATAAGTGGAGTGCCCCAGGGCTCAGTGTTGGCCCCATTGATGTTTTTCATTTTTATAAATGATCTGCCTCTTGGAATTAACAGCTATATTAACATGTTCGCCGATGATGCAAAATTAGTGAGGAAAGTGGTTGATAACAATTGCTGTAAAATGCTCCAGGAGGACATCAATAAGCTGTATCAATGGAGCCGAATGTGGAAAATGGAGTTCAACATTGATAAATGCCACGTGATGGAGATGGGAGACGGCCAGGGAAGACCCCATGGGGAGTACAGTATGGGCGATGTAAGGTTGGAAAAGTCAGAGAAGGAAAAAGACTTAGGAGTTGTAGTGAACAGGAGGTTAGATCCCGGTGACCACATCAATAACTTTGTAAATAAGGCATATTCGTGGTGGGCTAATATTAGGGTAGCGTTTAAATTCCTAAATGAAGACATGGTGAAGATATTAATAACACAGTTTTTAAGGCCTAGCCTGGAGTATGCAGCGGTTGTATGGAATCCACACATGAAAAACCACTTAAGTAAGCTCGAGAAAATTCAGCGTGTGATCACAAGATGGGTGCCAGGGTTAAAAAACTTACAATATGAAGACCGGCTGTGTCACCTGGGGATTCCCTCACTTGAACAGAGAAGGGAGAGGGGAGACATGATAGCTGTATTTAGGTGTGTTCACGGAAAGGAATATATTGATCAACCACATTTTGTTTGGCCGGCGGTGGGGAGGACGAGAGGACATGACTATAAACTGTTGAGGAGGAGAGCTAGGAAGGATGTTAGGAAGTTTGGTTTTCCAGATAGAATGGTTGAGAAGTGGAATAAGTTACCAAACGACCTAGTGTGTGCACAAAGTATATTCAAGCTTTTAAAGTAAATTATGATAAGTTAAAGGCTAACGGGACACTACGAGAGTAATCTCAATCCTGTAAAATACAATTAGGTAAATACAATTAGGTAAATACACACACACAGACACACACTCACACACATTCAGAAGGACAGGCAGCCACCTCAGCCTTCCCCTCCTAATAATACAACCATGCAAAGGTCAAAGGAACAACGCCTTCTCTCTCTCTCTCTCTCTCTCTCTCTCCAGTGGTCGACAGTAATTCAATTGATACCTTCAAGAAAAGACTGGGCGATCACCTGATGAAGATTGGACTAATATGAATTAATCAGTAGGAATGTGCAATTTCCCTTTGAAACTATTTTTGTTCTATACCCCATAAAAACTTTCCTTTGTGGACATTTCCCGACCCATAAGGTTACACTTCATCATATTTTAGCCGGAGGGAGCGGAAGTGGGGGGGGGGGAGAGCCTTTTACTTTACTGTCCTATTCTTCCACTATAAACTGACCCTGTCTAGTAGTATTAAGGCCAGACCACCTAGTTGGAACACAATGTCTGTGGTCTGAGCATATGTGTAACTCTCTCTCTCTCTCTCTCTCTCTCTCTCTACGCAAATACGCAAATAGCGTACTCTCAAAAGAACAAGTTGACGATATGCAACACAATCTAGATAAATTGTCATGTTGGGCCCAAATTTGGCAAATGAGTTTCAATGCGGATAAATGTAAAGTACTACATATCGGATACCTAAATGAGAAAGCAAACTATTCGATGAATGGCACTCACCTTAAGAATGTAAACAGAGAAACCGATCTGGGAGTAACAATATCGAGTAACCTAAAACCGAGTCAACAATGTTCAGAAGTTGTTAAGAAGGCAAACAAAATAATTGGCTTTATAGGCAGGTCATTTGAGCATAAATCTAAAGAAGTTATCCTAACCCTTTACAATTCCTTAGTCAGCCCTCTTCTGGAATACTGCGTTCAATCCTGGTGCCCTTATTACCAAAAAGATATAAACAAGCTAGAACGAGTTCAACGTAGTTACTAAAATGATACTTAGCCTAAAGAACAAACCATACGAAGAGCGTCTTAGAGAATTAAATCTATTTCCTTTAACCCAGCGCAGATTAAGAGGTGACTTAATTCAAGTGTTCAAAATCATCAAAGGCATCGACAATATGAACTGTAGTAAGTACTTCACTATCGACCAATCTAATTACACGCGGGGAAACGGTTGCAAAATTATTGGTAAATCTTTTAACTCACACGAATCTAAGAATTTCTTCTTCAATCGAGTTGTCAACTTGTGGAATCGGCTTCCCCGGAGACGTTATAGACTGCAGCACCGTTGATTCATTTAAAATCCGCCCAGACAAATATCTCGTATCAAACCCGCGACTGACTGCGTTTGTAAATTAATAACTTTATTTTATCCCCCCCTCAGTTACTAACCCATCTGTCCCCTACTAACTTCCTAATCCTGCCACGGACATTAGTTCCAGGGCAGTAATTCCCTTTCCAATGTTCCCTTATCCACTCTAAACCACTGTTTGGACACTTGATCCTCAGTGTTTTGGAGGACAAGCAGCCTAGAAGGGTCACTAGAACTGTTGTTACTTGATTTCCTTTGTACTCCTTTGTACTCTCTCTCACACTCAACCATTTAGAAGGACATACCGGCCTTCCTCTGCTAGCATTATAAAGGTGAACCAGACACCCCCCCCCACACCTTCTAACCCACCACCACTACACACACACACATCGGGGAAAGCTATTTGTGGTCTTCTCGCCAACTAACCCTTTCGTTTATGTATATCCCATTACAATTAACCTTAACTATCTTAATTCACCGTACCCTTACCTTTAACAAAATACACCTGTCTTACCCAAACCCACCCCATTATACTCGAACCTACCTTAACCTAATTTCACCACGCCTACCCTGTCTTAACTAACAACCCTAATCCTAACCTAACAAATAATTAAGAGTAAAATACTTAAGGGGAGACTGGCCGTTTGTTTGGTCTATTAATACTTAAGGGGAGACTGGCCGTTTGTTTGGTCTATTAATACTTAAGGGGAGACTGGCCGTTTGTTTGGTCTATTAATTCATTTATTCATATTTTTTTTTAGTTTCCTCCCTAGACCTCCATCAAGCTTAGAAAAACACCCCCTTGACCCCCCTTCAAGAGAAATTTGTAAATTTTTCGGTAGAAAAATGATCCGGCCGAAGGCCAGTTCCTCTTAAAATTGCAGGCTCACTATTGCTCGCCAGGAAAAAATCGACACCTAAATGGCACGAAAGATCTTAAAATTAACAACGAAATGGGGCGAAAGGTGTTAAAATCACCAAACTAATGGACCGAACGTTTTAAAATCTCAAAACTAGTGGGGCTAAACATTAGGGAGAAGGGGGTCCAGAAAAACGGTCTGCCTCCCCTTAAACTGTACTGTACACTCGGCTGCCATAGTCTCTAGCCCACTCATAACAATTGCTGGACCCCCTATGAATTTTTCTTTATGCAATTGTAACTATCTGCATTGAGTTTTGGATCTGACTTGCTTTTCAATAAATAGTATATATAGTTGTGTAGTTAATGGTTAGACGATTATAGTCATAAATTAGTTTCCAGAGATATACTTCCATAATTAGAAATAGGTGAAGTCCACGAGTATTTATGAGTGGCCTAGAGACTATGGTATCCGAGTGTACATAGCCTACCTTCTAAGTGTAAGCGAACCAACTTGACAGCGCCACACCTTTGAACATCAATATAATCCTACGGACCTTCCCACCACCACGCCCTTTCCTACCGCGCCCGCCATGTTTTTGTTATTGTTTTTGTGTTTCTATTATGACTATCCTAAGCAACAGGTTCTGTCCGCAGGTACCCATTAACTTTGACTGGTAACTGACAAGTAGCCTACACGCAATAGATAAGTTTAGATTCAGCCTTCCACTGTTGCATGACCAAAAATCTATCTATCTATTTATCTATCTATTGCCGGACGCCGTGATCCCCACAGATGTGGCCACGAACAAAATGCGTATAATAAATATTTATGATGATAATAGTGATGGCTTTTGGTACCAGTGCATAATCCTCAAAAAAAATAAAAAAAAATAAATAAATAAAAAAACAGTTAAATTAATATGATGGTAATAGCGATGGCTTTTGGTACCAGTGCATAATCCTAAAAACAAAACAGAAAATCATTAAAATAATCATCAAACACATACAATAAAAGTAAAATGTCTTGATGATTAACCCTCTGAGGATCAATGACGCTCTTCCTTTCTGCTTGCTGGCTATTATTAGACGATAAACCCTCCAGCAGTCAAAGGGATCAACACTATCTCAATCATCCCTCTGACTCCCACAATTCCTTCTGATAATAGCCAAACGAAACTCTTAAGGGGACATGGGCCGGTTTTCTGGACCACTTTCTCCCTCATGTTTAGCCCCATTAGTTTTCAGAAGCTAAGATGCTTGCCCCATTAGTTAGTCGATTATAAGACCTTTCGCCCAATATATTCGTCAATATTTAGACCTTTCGTGCTATTTAAGTGCCGATTTTTTCCCTGGCGAACGATAGTGAGCCTGTAATGTTGGAAGAACCGGCCTTCGGCCGAGCAATTTTTCTACCGAAAAATGTACAAATTAATCTATAAGGGGGATCTAATGGATGCTTTTTTTTTTTTAATTTGATGGAGGTCTAGGGAGGAAACTAGAAAAATAAGTACGAATACATGCAAAAATCGCCCAAAAAGTGAACCATCCCCCCTTAAAACGCGCCATGATCCTCAAGGGGTTAAGGGGAAGCTATGATCCTCAAGGGGTTAAGGGGAAGCCATGATCCTCAAGGGGTTAAGGGGAAGCCATGATCCTCAAGGGGTTAACGTGAAGCCATGATCCTCAAGGGGTTAAGGGGAAGCCATGATCCTCAAGGGGTTAAGGGGAAGCCATGATCCTCAAGGGGTTAAGGGGAAGCTATGATCCTCAAGGGGTTAAGGGGAAGCTATGTTATTTCTTATTTCTATTTTTTTGTATTGTTAGGCATATTATTTTAGTCTTTTCTCAAGATCTCTATCAAACTTAACAACAAAAACAAACACACCCCAAGACCTCCCTTCGAGATCAATTTGTACATTTGTCGGTAGAAAAATATCCCGGTCTTCTACTAGATTACAGGCTCGCTATCGCTCGGCAGGAATAAATCGACACCTAAATGGCACGAAAGGTCTTACTATTGACAACAAAAATGAAGCGAAAGGTCTTAAAATCGTCAAACTAATGAGGTGAACGTCTTAAAATATCATAACTAATGGGGCTAATCATGAGGGAGGAGGGGGTCCAGAAATAACTAATACCTTCCCTTAGAAACTTTTGAAATAGTTGCTCCTTCCTCAGCCCCGTCCTCCCTCTCAACTGGGGTGAATCAAACATGGTGATTCAGAAGGTCCAGTCAGATTCTTCTAATATTGAAACTCACATAGCAAAAAATAAAATCAAATAAAATAAAATAATAATAATAATAATAATAATAATAATAATAATAAAAATCCCACAACAATTAACCTATTAAAGATTGTTACGCATCGTGTTAGTTTATTTTGGCTATCATCAGACGATTTTATACAGCTTAGAAAAGATCTGTGTGAATCATAAGGGTAAAGACTATCTCAATTAACCCATTCAGTACCAGGGACGTCCTCTTTATCAAATTGTGGGAACTAGCAGACGATTTTATTCAGCTTAGGAAGGACCTCTAGCAACAACAAGGCTTCAACACATCTCAACCAACCCTTTTAATTACCACAGATCCTTCCTAAGCTGCATAATGTCGTCTAAATATAGCTAGCATATGATATAACACACGTCGCTGGTACTCAATATGATATAACACACGTCGCTGGTACTCAATATGATATAACACACGTCGCTGGTACTCAATATGAACACACGTCGCTGGTACTCAATATGATATAACACACGTCGCTGGTACTCAATATGATATAACACACGTCGCTGGTACTCAATATGATATAACACACGTCGCTGGTACTCAATATGATATAACACACGTCGCTGGTACTCAATATGATCGTCTAATAACAGAAACAGACAATAGATGCGTCATCGTATCTTCTTACCTTATAAGGGGAGGCTGGCCGTTTGTTTGGTCTATTAATTCATTTATTATTATTTTTTGTTTTCAGTTTCCTCCCTAGACCTCCATCAAGCTTAGAAAAACACCCCCTGGACCCCCTTTCAAGATAAATTTGTACATTTTTCGGTAGAAAAATGTCCCGGCCGAAGGCCGGTTCCTCTTAAAATTGCAGGCTCGCTATCGCTCGCCAGGAAATAATCGACAACTAAATGGCACGAAAGGTCTTAAAATTGACAACGAAACGGGGTGAAAGGTGTTAAACTCGCCAAACTAATGGGCCGAACGTCTCATAATCTCAAAACTAGTGGGGCTAAACATTAGGGAGAAGGGGGTCCAGAAAAACGGTCTGCCTCCCCTTAACACTATGAATGAACTCTTAACCCCTTCACCACGATGACGTAATTTATATCATATTCTGGTAACCATTAGACGACTTTCTTTAGCTTATTATCTAGGGGGTGCATACGATCTAAACAAAGCCTCTGAATAGCATAGGTTCTTCTTAAACTGCATAACAAACGTCTAATATTAACCCCGATTCAAAGGTAAACATGTGTCATCGTGGTGAAAGGGTTAACGGTGGGTCAATAAAGAGAGCTAGCCCCAACACTTGTCTCGGCTTCATCTCTTTATAACTGTACGGTGGCGCTAATAAGTCACGTCTCAGCTGCCATTACGTTTGGCTCGCTCTGTGCTGTATTAATGTCTGTCAGGGTGGGTAAGTGCAAGGTCTCTTAAGGGGAGGTTTCTAGTGTGTTGCTTAGACCTCCATCAAGCTTAAAATTACATCCCCTAGACCCCCTTTTAAGATAAATGTGTACATTTTTCGATAGAAAAATGTCCCGGCCGAAGGCCGATTCCTCTTAAGTTGCAGGCTCGCTATCGCTCGCCAGGAAAAAATTGACACCTAAATGGCACGAAAGGTCTTAAAATTGACAGAAATGGGGCAAAAGTTATTAAAATTGCCAAACTAATGGGGCAAACGTCTTAAAATATCAAAATCAATGGGGCTAAACGTGAGGGAGAAGGAAGTTCGGAAAAAAATCCCTCAAGTGGAAACCTCCCCTTAACCTTGGGTAAGTGTAGGCACGTGTTTGTATAGTTCACTCGAAAGGAAGAAATCACGCTTAGATACTGCTAATCCCAATTATTGATTACAAATATACTTGGTGCCGCTACATCACTTATTTGGCCGACTGTACCATCGCATTTCCTTCCTGCAGACCTTTGACATCGTTGCATATGATGAGAAAAAAAAAAAAAAATCTTCGTGATGTATGTGTGTGGAGTGCAATATTTGAACACCATGACTGTCCTTACCCGTAAACTGAGTCACCGGGTGGGGGGGGGGGGGGGGGAGGGGGGGGGGGGGGGGGGGGAGAGTCGGAGTTGAGGGACTGGTATCGAGTGTTTCCTCATGTACGGCACAATGTTAAGGGGGAAGGATTTATTTATTAGTTTGTATATATATACATATATATATATATATATATATATATATATTGGAAGAGATAAACGAATAATGTTGATGGTAATTCCGAGGTCTTCTATTGGGACTTTCCGTAAGTGTAAAAAGTTCAGTTCGTGATTCTTTGACTTGAGGGGAGGTTTGTTTCCCGATTAGTTTTAGACCTTTGTGTCATTTAGGTGTCGATTTTTTCCTGCCGAGAGATAGTGAGCCTGTAATTTAGGAAGAACCGGCCTTAGACCAGGACATTTTTCTACCGAAAAATTTACAAATTGATCTCGAAGGGGGGTCTTGGGGTACTTTTTAAAGCTTGATGGAGGCATTGGGAGGACACTAAGAACGATAAATAAATAACTAATAAATAAATATATATATATATATTATACAGTATATATATATATATATATATATATATATATATATATATATATATATATATATATATATATATATATATATATATATATATATATATATATATATATATATATATATATATATACAAATCTCCCCTTAAGGTGCAATATTTGAACATCTCGGTTGTCCTTGTGAACCAGGTGAAGGGTCCGGGGGTGGTGGTGGTGGTAGAAGGGGGGGGGGGGGGGGGGTGTCAAGTAGGTACGCTCGAATGTCACCGTCTGTTAGTTACAATAGGACTTCAGAGGCTATCAACCCTATTGGATTATTAAGTCAGCACACTGTAAGTCAAGAATAGCTTCAGGACTGGAGCCCCTTTTCGAGAACTCCAGTCCTTTGCATGCCATATTTAGTTAAAATAGGACTCAAGAGGATATCAACCGTTTTGGATTATTAAGCCAGCACACTGTAAGTCAAGAAGAACGTCAGGACTGGAGCCTCTGCGCGAGAACTCCAGTCCCTTCGGTGCCATAGTCACTAGCCCACTCATAAATATTCCAGGACTGCATTTATTTCTAATTATGGAGTTACAGTATATCTCTGGTAAGGAATTTTTGAATATCATTTTATAAACATCAACTACAAAACTATTTATACTATTTATTGAAAAGCAAGTTCTATTCAAAATACAATCCAGGTAGTTATATTTGCATAAGCTAACACAGAGGGTCCACGAATTCTTACGAGTGGACTTGAGACTATGGTATCAAACCAAATATTTTCTGGCAATTGTTCTAGGATTATTTGAATGTCATTGACACTATGCTGAAGATAGATCAATTTAGACAACACAATTATTAATACAATATTACATTATAAGCTACGAGACCACAATTGACCCCTTGCAAGTTTCAGACTATAAGGAAGTTGGAGTCGTAAACATCGATATTAAACAGAAATACAATAATAGTGTACTGTAGGTTTCTGATGGATAGAAAGTATGTTGAATTGGGTTCAATGTGTTTATATAATTATGTACTACACCCGTATTTCAGTTGGTAATTCTGCTAAATATTGATGTCTACAGCTCCAACTTCCTTATAGCCTGAAACTCGCAAGTGGTCAATTAACAAAAATAGCCGGGGGGAAAAGGCCCTTGTGTGATAACGGCTTAAGGGTGGAGGGTTGGGTTTTCTAGACCCACTTTTTCCCTCATGCTTAGCCCCATTATTTTGTTCAGATTGAAAGACGTTAGACTCATTAGTTTGGCGATTTTAAGACTTATTGCCCCATTTCTTCGTCAATATTAAGACCTTTCGTGCCATTTAGGTGTCGATTTTTTCATGGCGAGCGATTGCGAGCCTGTAATTATAGGAGGTACCAAACTTCGGTTGGGAATTTTTTCTACCGAAAAATTTACAAATTTATCTTGAAGGGTGTCTTGTTTGTGTTATGCTTGATGCATATACCGCATCCTCTTAACCCTTTGAGTACCAGCGACGTGTTTTGTATTTTATTCTAGCTCTCTGTAGACAATATTGTGCAGCTTAGGAAGGACCTGTAGTAGCTAAAAGGATTAATTGAGATAGTTTGTAGCCTTTTGATTGGTAGAATTCCTTCCTAAACTTCATCTATCTATCCATCTATTGCCGGACGCCTTACTCAAAGTATATACACTCTAACAAGTAAGCGCACCCGAGTCTCTAATTCCAACTAGTATCGGGCCTCTTACTCAAGTGTAAATAAGGAACACATATGATTAAAAAGTGTATTCTTTCCCTCTCGGCATTTTGATGATATTTATTGATAAATTGGAGTACTATAGGGGTAAACTGCTTACTCATATGAATTGGAGTACTATAGGGGTAAACTGCTTACTCATATGAATTGGAGTACTATAGGGGTAAACTGCTTACTCATATGAATTGGAGTACTATAGGGGTTAACTGCTTACTCATATAATGTACAAACTACATCAGAAGTTATATTTCGATAATATATGTAACAGAAGCCCAGAAGCTGCTGAGAAAGGCTTCATTAACACCAACATTATTGATATATACGAACACATTGGGACCAGTTATATACTAGAATTAAGTTGTTCAGTCTTTTATCAATTCATTATAACCAGTTACAAAACCGTATATACGGTATATACCAGTATTCCATATGCTTTGATTTTACCAGAACCATCGTTACTAAATAAGGAGGTAGCAAGTGTGTGACGTCACAGGTTCCAATAATGTTTTGTTGTAGATAGGTTTACTTGATAGAGTATATATACTTTGGCCTTACTCCCCTAAATGAGGGTGGCCATACACATAAAATCGTCTAAATGTAGCTAAGCCAAAATATGAATGACGGTACCGATACAGAAGGGGTACAGAAGACCGTATGACCCTGGGCGTGGGTGAGATACGGGCCCCAACGGTAGACAGAGTCGGGGGAGAGAGACCGAATAACCTTCCTAGTGTGAACCAGTTTCAAGGTAGGGACACAAAAAATTGAATCTTGGGCTTCTGTTGGGAAAAACTAGGCACCAAGTGATCTATGAATATGCCGGTAACCCCCTGACTCCACCTAATTGGTTGGTGGTGCAATGGTTTAGTTGTTTATGTTCTGGGTGTGGTGTCCCGAGTTTGAATCCCGGGAGGATCATATGCTTTCATTCGTTTATGCAAGTGCATTGGGGATTGTAAAGGAGGATTAATGTTAAGAACGGGGTGTTCCTTAATGCTTCAACAATATTATCTAGGCTTATTACCTATCATACAGGTATCCTTATTTAATGGAGGTCTAGGAAGGACAATATATGTATTATAAATGAATGAATTCATAAACAAATAAGCAAAGCCTACCCCCATTAAACAACATTGAGAAAAGAAACTACGAAAAACACATCTTTGAATATGAAAATAGATGCTCGCGGTCATTCCTGGAAAAACAGGAATACAAGTGATCTCCCAATACACCGGTACCTCCCTAAGCCCTCTCACTGTAACATTATTGACTTGTACAGTTAATAATCTATCTAACTATCTATCTATCTATCTATCTATCTCTCTCTCTCTCTCTCTCTCTCTCTCTCTCTCTCTCTCTCTCATATATATATATATATATATATATATATATATATATATATTATATATATATATATATATATATATATATATATATAGAGAGAGAGAGAGAGAGAGAGAGAGAGAGAGAGAGAGAGAGAGATACTGTATATCCACCAAAGAAGTGCGACGGAGGTCAGACTTATGTTTTCGCCCCCGTTTGTCTGTTTGTTTGTCTGTAAACAACATATCTCACAACATTATGAACCGGTTGATGGGCAGATAAGGTATTCGCCAAGGAAAAAGTGACTCAATTTAGGAGGCGATCTGGAGATTTTCACGAAATGTGATGGACAGATAGGATATGCGCCAAGGGATAAATTATAAAATTTACGAGGCGATCCGGATAATATCCTGGGCCTATGATAGGCGGATGCTATTAATGGTAAAAGAAACTTGCCAGCGTAGTCAGAGGAATGCGGTCTAATGAGTGCTCGTCTAGATAAATATATGTTTATAAATATGTAATATATGTAATATATGTAATATATGTAATATATGTAATATATGTAATATCATTTCCTTTTCCTAATACTAATCAAACTCTATTTCATGGTTAATAGCCCTATCGACGCACTCACTCTCTCTCTCTCTCTCTCTCTCTCTCTCTCTCTCTCTCTCTTCTACACACACACACACACACACACTTTATACGAATAGTTTACCCTCTAGCTTCTTCAAACTTTATATCTTCCCCCCAATTACCATATGCAGATACATACAAGCCAATTACCATATGCAGATACATACAAGCCAATTACCATATGCAGATACATACAAGCCAATTACCATATGCAGATACATACAAGCCAATTACCATATGCAGATACATACAAGCCAATTACCATATGCAGATACATACAAGCCAATTACTTGTTAGTGGGCGAGATTGTGTGTTGGCTCCGGTAGAGGATTATTGGGTGGGTAATAAACGTGATCATTTCAAAGATGGGATGAAGGTTATGTTGATTGGTTGTTTAAGGCGTCGAATGTGTGTGTGTGTGTGTGTGTGTAGGGTATAGGAGGGCGATGTTAGCCATATGATTTAGAGTGATGGGGAACGTCTCATTGAAACCGCCGAACCTGTACTACGAGGACACAATATATATATATATATATACAGTATACATATATTATATATATATATATATATATATAAATCTTTATATTATGGCACGAAAGGTATTAACATAAACAAAAATCTGGCGAACGGTCTTACAATCGCCAAACTAATGGGGAGAACGTCTTAAAATCTCAAAGCTAAATAGGCTAAACATGAGGGAGAAGGAGTCCAGAAAAAACACCTTAAGTGAGAACCTCTCCTTAAGAATACCCCTCTTCTTTCTCAGTATATCTCCCTCTGTGTCTGGCCTTAAGGGGGGTCACCTGCTTTTTTTTATCTTTCTTTCTTTCTCTGGCTTGTATCCATTCGCCCCCATTCAGCAAACTGTTTTCAGACTTTTATCCCCATCCAGGTGTCAATTTCCTCCTGGCGAGCGATAGCGAGCCAGCATTGTATGGAGAAATCCGGCTTCGGAGAAATTTTTCTAACGAAAAATGTACAAATTTAGCTTGCTGATAACAAAAAAATATATACAGGTATATACTGGCTCGCTACCGCTCGCCAGAAAAATATTGACACCTGGATTGGGGTAAACGTCTTAAACAGTAGGCTGTATGGGGCCTAATGGATACAAGCCAAAGAGAGGGAGAGAGAAATAGAAAACAAATTGAGGTGGGCTCCCCTTCATAACCCATTCAGTACCAGTGACGTCCTTTTATTAGTGGATTCTAGAAATATTTAGACGATTTTGTGCAGCTAAATATAATCTATGGTGGAACAAAACAAAAAAACAAAAAAGAGGGAAAAAGGCAAAACAAAAAAACGAAATAATAGGAGAAGTGGGGATTGGGCCTGAGTAAATAGATAGATAGATAGATAGTTAGTAAAAATTAAAATGGAGATAGTTATAATATGCCTCTTAATTGCTGGAAGTCATTATTTAGGGAGCCCACCTCGCATTGTTTTCTCTTTCTCTCCCTCTCTCTTTGGTTTGTATCCATGCGGCCCCATTCAGCCTACTGTTTTAAGACGTTTACCCCCATCCAGGTGTCAATATTTTCCTGGCGAGCGGTAGTGAGCCAGCTTATATATATATATATATATATATATATATTTGTTTTGACAGCAAGCTAAATTTATACATTTTTCGATAGAAACATTTCTCCGGCGAAGCCGGATTAAAAAAAAATGCCTCCCCTTAAGGGGAGATTTCTACTTGAAGGATTTTTTTCTGGATCCCATTCTCCCTCATGTTTAGCCCCATTGCTTTTGAGATTTTAAGATGTTCGCCCCATTAGTTCGGAGATTTTAAGAACCTTAGCCCCATTTCTGTCACTTTTAAGACTTTTCGTGTCATCTAGGTGTCGATCGTTATATAGTGGTGATTCACGTGAACTGTAGAGTAATATGGATTGATATTGACAACTTTAGTGTAATATGACCCAATCTATACGCTAAGGTTGCTATGTTTAGCGTTTGAAGCTTATATAAGTAGCTACGAGGAAGTGTTTCGCAATATACTGTATACTGTATATATATACAGCCTGACAGCGACCATAATGGTTTCCGCGGCAATAAGCGATCCTTATATTGTGCTGTCTCACCAATAATGTAGAGTAATATGGATTAATATATTATAATTATAATGCAATATATGACTCAATCCACACGTTAGCGTTGTTATTTTATATATTTGGAGTTTATATGAAGAAATATTTAGAGCTTTTCGGTTTTCGATTCATACCAATCGCCGTGGCGTAGGAACAATGGTTATTTAGCTGCAAGTGGTGTAGCTATTTTAGCATTAATTAACTTCGTTTATGTCTATCAGCAGCCCTTCTCACAACCAAAACACACAATTTTGTAGCAAAATATATATTTCGACGTCATAAACTTGAGATATCATTGATAATAAATGCGAACCGCCCAGACCACCTCCTGTGTCCTCTATAAATCAGACGTGCGTTTACCAGTCTCAATACGTAGCTCTACAGATCGACATAGAAATAATATCTTCTCAAATAGGGCTTTAACCAGGAACAAAATTAACAATAGGCATTTGGTTATTGAATATTTGGTTACATCCACCATTTGATGTAGGCACTATTGTAATGCTTGGCGTTTTCTCTAAATGTCTAGTATTACGTTCTCCATACCGTATTGAGGCTGACAATTTACCTTCGTCAAAAGACGTTGCTTCCCACCCATTGCGGGCTGCATCGTAGCTCCGTCAAACGGCGACATTTGTGCCGGGGAAGGACGGTATCACCTTTGTATGCGGTAGAAGGGCGAAAATTGGGCCCAGTATGATGCCCCCTTTAAGGGGGGATGGGCCGGTTTTCTGGACCACTTTCTCCCTCATGTTCAGTCCCATTAGTTTTCAGATGTTAAGATGTTTGCCCCATTAGTTAGTCGTTTTGAGACCTTTCGCCCCATTTCTTCGTCAATATTTAGACTTTTCGTGCTATTTAGGTGTCGATTTTTTTCCCTGGCGAACGATAGTGAGCCTGTAATGTTGGAAGAAGGCCGGGAAATTTGTCTACCGAAAAATGTACAAATTAATCTAGAAGGGGGATCTAAGGGATTTTTTTTTTTTTTTTTTTTTATGGAGGTCTAGGGAGGAAACAAGAAAAATAACGACTACATGCAAAAATCGGCCAAAAAGTGAACCATCCCCCCTTAGGTCACTCCTGCAGCAGCAAACCCCTCCCCTCGTCACGGTAGTTATCAGCCACCACCCAACCCTATTATCACCTTTAAATTCAAGTTATCTGTCAATAACAAGTATAAATATACAAACAGTATGTAGTTGTGTATATTTATATTCGATATTGACAGATTACTTGAATTTAAAGGCGATACTAGGGTTGGGTGCTGGGTGATAACTACCGTGTTTGATGGAGGAGCAATAATGGTTTGGTGGTTCTCACAGGTAAGCCACGGTCGCCTGTCCGTTTCTTAGTCATTAATGTGCGACTTTAGCCTCATGACACAGGGACAAGTGGCTTATTTCTACACTTTTGGTAATGCACTATATTGACAAAAATTAGGGGACGGTTTGAAAAAAGCTGTGTCAAAATATCATACTGATCCAACTGTTTGTTAATAAGTTATTCCCGAAAAAACGATGCCACACGGCCTCTGAAACCCATCGTAGATGGCACGAAAGGTCTTAATATTGACAAAGAAATGGGGCGAAAGGTCTCGAAATCGCCAAACTATTGGAACGAACGTCTTAAAACATCAAAACTAATTTGCTAAACATGAGGGAGAAGGGAGTCCATAAAAAGCAACTATCTCCCCCTTAACATAATTTCAATCCATCACATGCCTACATTATTACGGCATTCACGTTTAAGATATCTGTGTACGGCTCCAACTTCCTTATAACCTGCACACGGTTCAATGGCAAGATGAAGACCAGCAATAAACGAGATAAATGAACCTGTCAACGCAACGAAGGCCTAAATTAATAACAATGCAACCGCGGCCCACTGTCAAAATACATATTTAAATGATCAACAATTACCCCTGATGACCCCCATTATCTACTTACCGAGGAGCAAGAGCAGCTGGTGACAGAGAGGCACTGAAGGAGAGTAATTAATGAGTGAGAGGCAGCGGCGCGGTGCAGGTAACGTAGACAGGTGTGTGAAGGGGCAGGAGCGAAAGGCGGCGTCACCACCCTTTACCGTAGCTACCAGCACACTGATTCCTCTCCTGAATCCTGCTTGCCTGCAGTGCCTTCCCGATACCATGCCCATACCCCCCCCCCCCCCCCTGGTCGCATCATCTCTATTTCTCTCTTTATTGCTTTAATTGCATGTGTATAGGAAGAGATTAGTCTTTATATACAGTATATACAGTGTATATATATATATATATATATATATATATATATATACAGTATATATATATATATATATATATATATATATATACAGTATATATATATATATATATATATATATATATATATATATATATATATATATATATATATATATATATATATATATATATATTATTTTTTTCCTTTCTATATTCCACCTACTTCCTCTCGGGCATAGGCTGAGAGCCTGCCATCGCAGATGGGCGGCTCTTGGTTGCCCACTCTGGCTCTAAGCAGTCCCACTTCTGAGGCTGCATCGCCTTTATGCTTCACTGTCTCACTTCCTAGACTCGGACCCTCACTCTCAGAACGCCACCTATTGAGCAATTAACTCACTAGGCATTGCCCCCCTGTAGCATATTTTGAATCTGGGAATATTCATACAGTGCTATTTAATCAGGGAACAATGAGGGTATTTTTTGGGCGTTTCGGTGGGTTTTGTGGTAATGCACTGATACTAGGTGCAGCACAAATTAAATCCCAATAATATCTTCCCATTGACACATCGGGATTTAAACCCGGTACCTTTGGAATACCAGTTCAGTGGCAAAACCACTCCACCATATATATATATATATATATATATATATATATATACACATATTTGAATACTGCCATATAGCCCTGGAGTCCAAGAATAATTTATTTTACACTCGTTTCTATTTTTAAGAGGCTGGTGGTGACGATTCCGGGCCTACCTATCATGAACAGAGTATACGAGTAAACAGTAGCCTGTAGTATAGTGGACCTTTGTAACGTTCAACCAGGGGAAATAAACTGCGGTAACCTGGATATTATACAGTAGCCCCTGTGTACCAGGCTGGATATCCCACCAGAGTTGCTCTCCGCCACAGGCGACAAACGGTAATGATACGGAGACTAGCGCCGTGACCAAGCAAAATCCACCCCCATAAAAAAAAATATATATATAATAATAATAATTATATTAATTATAATAATAAATAAATTTAATAATAATAATAATAATAATAATAATAATAATAATAATAATAATAATAAGAAGAAGAAGAAGAAATATACAAATATATATACTGTATATACAGTATAACTAACATATAATAACTAATTACATACATAAATATACATTAAGTACATTTTCCCTACCTCCTCTTCAGTAACCACCTAACCCTTTTATGCCCCCAATTCAACCAGGTCAATGAGATGCTAAGGCCCATCTTTTCATGGAGTTATTATTACGTTAACAAATAAACAAACAAACAAATAAATCATGGGCCACGTCGTATAAGGAAGGGAGGGGGGGGGGGGTGTGTATTTAATGTTTCAGGGGGGATGGTTGTTTTTATGCCCCCCCCCCCCCCTTCTCACTCATGCTTAGCCCCATTAGTTGTCGGATTTTAAGACATTTCGGCCCATTAGTTTGGCGATTATAAGACCATTCACTCAATTTCTTTGTCAATGTTAAGACCTTTTGTGCAATTTAGGTGTCTATTTTTTCCTGGCGAGCGATAGCCAGCCTGTAATTTTAGTAGGAACATTTTCCTACCGAAAAATGTACAAAATCATCTTGAAAGGGGATCTAGGAGGTGTTTATTTTAAGCTTGATGGAGTCCTAGCGAGGAAACTAATAAATAGATAAATACATAAATATATACATAAATAAATAAATAAATAAATAAATATACCAAAAAATTACCACTACCCCCTTAACCCCTTCACCACCATTACGTAATTGTCATCATAATCTGGTTACAATTAGACCATTATCTTTCGCTTACAAATCTACTTCCACGACTCAAATGGGTAAATACAATCTCAATGAACCCTCTTGCCAACATACGTCCTTCTTAAACTGTATAAAACCTTTGTGGGTAAATACAATCTCAATAAACCCTCTTGACTACATACAGTACGTCCTTCTTAAACTGTATAAAACCTTTGTGGGTAAATACAATCTCAATAAACCCTCTTGACTACATACGTCCTTCTTAAACTGTATAAAACCTTTGTGGGTAAATACAATCTCAATAAACCCTCTTGACTACATACAGTACGTCCTTCTTAAACTGTATTAAACCTTTGTGGGTAAATACAATCTCAATAAACCCTCTTGACTACATACGTCCTTCTTAAACTGTATAAAACCTTTGTGGGTAAATACAATCTCAATAAACCCTCTTGACAACATACGTCCTTCTTAAACTGTATAAAACCTTTGTGGGTAAATACAATCTCAATAAACCCTCTTGACTACATACAGTACGTCCTTCTTAACCCTCTCCGACATATGAGGCAATTTTGATCCTATTAGGGATACTTTTAAGCCTGTGTTACCATCAGGGGTATTTAGAAACCTTTAGTTTAATTACTTTAACCTCTGCAGTTGTCTTTGAGTTAGCCGTGGGCAGAAAACTAGTTTTGGAGAGGTAATTATAAGAGTGAGAGAACTCTATTTATTATTGCTAAGCTGGCAACTTCTGCATCATATGTGCGTGAAGGGGTTAAAGGTGGGGGCTCATGGGTTGAGATAAACATGGAATGATAATCGCCAAGCTGTACATAATTATCTTGCAAAATGCAATGGCACTGAAATAATGATTAACAATGGTATAAAGGATTTTGTGGATCGTCTATACCGGGCCTATGACGTCACAAGAATGTAAGTCTACCACCCAGTCTAGGATAAGGATACTGGTGTGACGTCACGATGACGTCACAGGCCCGGTATAGACGATCCACAAAATCCTTTATACCATTGTTAATCATTATTTCAGTGCCATTGCATTTTGCAAGATAATTATGTACAGCTTGGCGATTATCATTCCATGTTTATCTCAACCCATGAGCCCCCACCTTTAAACTGTATAAAATCATCGACCTTTAGCCAGCATCAAAGGTAAAAAAAGGCGTCACGGTACTGTAGGGGTTAATATACATTCCAACCTATAAACCATTGGGTAGTGCTGTATATTCAAGGACACATACGTTGTCTCCCTTTCTCAATCCTAGAACTGCTATAACGAACCTGCGAAATGCATATACTTAAGGGGGTATCGTAGTTATTTATTGGTCTATTTATTCATGCATTCATATATTTTGTTAGTTTCGTCGCTAGACCTCCATCAAGCTTAAAATAACCCCTATACCCCACTTCAAGATTTTTTGTTTACATTTTTCGGTAGAAAAATGTTCCGGCCGAAGGCCGATTCCCCTTATAATTACAGGATCGCTATCGCTCGCCAGGAAAAAATTGACACCTAAATGGCACTAAGGTCTCAAAATTGACAACAAAATGGAGCGAAAGGTGTTGAAATCGCCAAACTATTGGGCCAAACGTCTTAAAATCTCAAAACTAATGGGGCTAAACATGAGGGCGAAGGGGTTCCAGAAAAACGAACCATCCAGTCATTATAGATGGGTCAGAAATTGTAAAACCCTAACCTCTGTAACTCAAAAAGGGCTAGCGCAAATGGCCTGTGAATGTCCACACCTATGACCTGGCAGACTCTTCCCAAATGGTAGAAATTTTAGCTCGATTACTCTAGTCGTGTTCGAGTTATAGAGGTTAGTAGTTAACCGTGTCAGTACCGGTGCCGTCCTTTTAACTTAATGCTGGCTACCATTAGACGATTTTATTCAGTTTCTAAGGGGCCTCCAGCAATAAACAGGCTTCGAACTATCTCACACAACCCTTTTTACTAGCACAGATCCTTCTTAAACCGCACGAAATCCTTTAAATAATAGCTATAATTAATGTATAAAGACGTCGGCGGCACAATAGGGGTTAATCATAAGGTTAACCCCTTCTGTACCGGCAACGTCTTCTTGATTATATTCTAGCTATAGTAAGAAGATTTGATGCAGCTTAGGAAGGATAAGTGGTAGTTAAAATGATTAATTGAGATATTCTTTATCCTTATAACGGGTAGACATACTTCCTCAGCTGAATAAAATCGTCTAATAGTTGCCAGAATATAATGGAAAGGACGTCACCGGTACTGAATGGGTTAATAGTACTGGCCTAATGTTAGTGAATAGTGTATAGTGAATGAACCCACGCACGAGCACCCACAAGAACAATGAGAGGATGCAAATCACTAATAGGGAAATAATTAAGCGGAAGAGAGAGAGGGAGGTGGTGGATGGGGGGGGGGGGGAATTGGATGCGGCAGAGGAGAGGAAGACGATTGGGGAGAGGGGGGGGGGTGAGGGGAGGGAGGTGGAGAGGGGCGATAGGGAGGGGATATATACAAAGGAATGCATAGGACTTACAAACTGCAACAGACCTTTTGGTCCTTTCGGATCAGTTTGGATATCTACACTGCTAAGCTTCTAACTACTACAGTCAGTTTATTTCCAGCTGATGCCAAATTGAAACCTATAGCAGCGGATTTGTCGATACTTAATGAAAAACTATGAAATTTCTATGTCTCTGCATAATCTTATAGCAAAGTTATCATAATCAGCAGCATATTTCGCTACAAAATCTTCGTAATAGGTAAGTATTTAAGATGAAGATATAGCAATTTATCATCAGCTGGAAATAGTTTATAGATAGAGAAAATGATAGTAAAACAGAAGGCGCCTCCCCACCCACCCCTCCCTCCAGCTTACACTGGTGTAGAAACAGTTGGAGAAATATACCATGCAGTACAGAAAAAACAGACATGGAATTTCGGATATGATGGGATGAAAGGAGATTAATTTAATTAGTAGTCTATGCAAATTTTATATCTACGATCGTACTGAGAAGAAAACAAAATTATAATATCGGCCATGGGCATATAAAGTATGCAGAAATTGCATATATATTGCAATCTGTGGTATTTCTTCAATATGAGTTGGAGTTATTTTGAAAGAAACAGTGTTAATAGAGGGTTAGTGGCCAAGTATTTCTCTAGACAGTTCTTGAAAGTCTCAACTATATAACGAATGTGTGTTTGTGGGGAGGGAGGGGGGGGGGGGGGTTAAGTCAGAAGGGAGGGTAAACTTTAAAACTTTACTTGTCATTAGTGAGACCCCATATGGATTATGCTGTTCAATTTTGGTGTCCTTATTACAGCATGGACATAGATTCATTGGAGAGAGTACAACGTAGAATGACCAAAATTATCCATAATATTAGAAATCTTCCGTATAAAGAAAGGTTGAAGAAATTAGGCTTACATTCGTTAGAGAGACACAGAGTTAGAGGGGACATGATAGAGGTATTCAAGTGGGTTAGTGGGATTAATAAAGGGGACATGAAAAATGTACTAAAGCTCAGTGATAGCGAAAGAACTCGTACAAATGGTTTCAAATTAGATAAATTTCGTTTCAAGAAAGATATAGGCAAATATTGGTTTGGTATCAGAGTTGTAGATAGGTGGAATAGGCTACCAAGTGCTATAGTGGGATCAAGAACGATAGGGAGCTTTAAGATACAATTAGATAGGCATATGGACGAGATGGGTTGGGTGTGAGGGTGATCTGTCAGGTGTGGCCCAGTTGTGGGGATCTGCAGATCCCCGTTTTTCTGACCTCTGACCGTTTCGGTGAGGTAAGTTCTAATGGTGTTTTTAAGCTGGGCTTATAATTAGGGTTGGGTGTGACAGGGATCTGCCTTGTGTAGGCCAATCGGCTTTCTGCAGACTCCCATTTTCTTATGTTCTTATGTTCTTATGTTAAGGGTAGAGAGGTGGAGAGGGGTGATAGGGAAGGTATATAACAGGGGGGGGGGGGGGGGGCAGAAGTCGTAGGGAAGGGTAGCGTAGGGAGGTGGAGAGAGGAGATTATAAGGAGGGGGAGGAGGAGAGGGAGGGAGGAAGGGGAAGGAGGGGGGGGAGGAGAAGAGGGAGGGAGGTGGAGAGTACAAAGTACAAAGGAAATCAAGCAACAACAGGTCTAGTGACCCTTCTAGGTTGCTTGTCCTCCAAAACACTGAGGATCAAGTGTCCAAACAGTGGTTTAGAGTGGGTAAGGGAACATTGGAAAGGGAACTACTGCCCTGCCACTAACGTGGCAGGACTAGGAAGTTAGTAGGGGACATATGGGTTAGTAACTGAGGGGAGGATAAAGTTATTCATTTACAAACGCAGTCAGTCGCGGGTTTGATGCGAGATATTTGTCTAGGCGGAATTTAAATGAATCAACGGTGCTGCAGTCTATAACGTCTCGGGGAAGCCCATTCCACAAGTTGACAACTCGATTGAAGAAGAAATTCTTAGATTCGTGCGAGTTAAAAGATTTACCAATAATTTTGCAACCGTTTCCCCGCGTGTAATTAGATTGGTCGATAGTGAAGTACTTACTACAGTTCATATTGTCGATGCCTTTGATGATTTTGAACACTTGAATTAAGTCGCCTCTTAATCTGCGCTGGGTTAAAGGAAATAGATTTAATTCTCTAAGACGCTCTTCGTATGGTTTGTTCTTTAGGCTAGGTATCATTTTGGTAACTCTACGTTGAACTCGTTCTAGCTTGTTTATATCTTTTTGGTAATAAGGGCACCAGGATTGAACGCAGTATTCCAGAAGAGGGCGGACTAAGGAATTGTAAAGGGTTAGGATAACTTCTTTGGATTTATGCTCAAATGACCTGCCTATAAAGCCAAGAGGGGAGATAGGGAGGGGTATATAACGAGGGGTGGGGGGGGGGGAGTCGGAGTGAAGGGTAGGGAGGTGGAGGGGGGAGATAGGGAAGGGGTATATAAGGAGGGGGGAGGAGGAAGGGGATAGGAAAGGGAGTATACTGTATATAAGGAAGGGGTGGTAAGGATAGGGAGGGAGGAAGAGAGGGAAGGGAGGTAAAGGATAATAAGAAGTAGAGATGAAGAGTGGAGTTAGTTAAGGGGTTATGGTTAACTTTTTGGTCGAATTTTTCATGTATTAATTAGTTTTCTAGTTTCCACCCTAGACCTCCATCAAACTTGAAGAAACCCATTCCATTCGATCCCCCTTCTATTTATTATTATGTTCCCTCCACCAACCGACTTTACTTCCTAAACTCAATTAATGAAATCAACAAATGCATGTGGCAGTCCAGGGATTCGAACCTAGGATGCTCACACCGAAATTCAGTGCATTTATCCATTGCGCTACGAAGACAGTTAAAGAATGGTGGACAAGCCTACGATTTATTATGCAGTTTCGAATCCTGCATCGCAATCTATCCACGTACACACTTTCCAACTGCGCTGTCATAGGCTAATTTATTTAGCTTTCTCTTGATTTTTTAGTTTCCTCCCTAGACCTCCATCCAACTTAAGAATACACACCCCAAGACCCTCCTTGAAGCTAAATGTGAACATTTTTTTAGATAGAATTATGTACCGGCCGAAGGCCGGTTCTTCCAAAATTTCAGGCTCACTATCGTTCGCCGGGATTTTTTTTTTCGACACCTACATAGCACGAAAGGTCTTAATATTGACAAGGAAATGGGGCGGACGGTCTTAAAATCGACACACTAATGGGGCAAACATCTTAAAATCTGAAAATTAATGGGGCCAAATATGAAGGAGAAGGGGATCTAGAAAAACGACCCATCTCCCCTTAAGAGGAAGGGAATACTATTGAAAAGGAGAGAAAGGAAGGGGAGGAAGAGGAAGTTAGAGAGAGGACGGAGAGATTAGTGGAGATATGGGAGGGTTAGTGGAGATATGGGAGGGTTAGTGGAGATATGGGAGGGTTAGTGGAGATATGGGAGGGTTAGTGGAGATATGGGAGGGTTAGTGGAGATATGGGAGGGTTAGTGGAGATATGGAGGGATTAGTGGAGAGATGGAGGGAGGAAGAGAGCAGGAAGGGATCTAGACAGGGAGAAGAGGAGGAAGAGGAAGAGGAGAAGAGGAGGAGGAAGAGGAAGAGGAGAAGAGGAGGAGGAGAAGAAGGAAGAAGGGAATGGGGAAATATACAAGGAGGAGGAAGAGATAGAAACATAAACAGGGGAGGAATCTCGAAGGGTGGAGGAGAGAGAGAGAGAGAGAGAGAGAGAGAGAGATTTAGAATAGGTCAAAACAACAGAACGAGGGATCGGAGAGGTAAACCATAAAATTAACCCTTAACCCTTTCTGTACCGGCGACGTCTTTTGAATTTGGCTTCACCTATATTTAGACAATTTTATGAAGTTTAGGAAGGATATATGCTAGCTAAAAGGATTAATTGAGATAGTCTGTAGGTTTTTACTGAGTAGACGGCCTTCCTAAGCTGTACAAAATCGTCTAGTAGTAGCCAGAATATAATGAAAAGTACATCACCGGTACAGAAGGGGTTAAGGGGAGATGGGTAATTTTTCTGGTACCCCTTTTTCCTCTTCTTTAGTCCCATTTGTATTAGGATTTTAAATGTGGGGGCGCATGGGTTGAGGTAAACATGGACAAATAGTCACCAACCTGCATATAATTATCCTGTAAAATGCAATGGCACTGAAATAATTATTAACAATGGTATAAAGGAGTTTGCGGATCGTCTATACCGGGCCTGTGACGTCATAGTGACGTCACACCAGTATCCTCATCCTGGACTGGATGGTGGACTTACACTCTTGTGACGTCACAGGCCCGGTATAGACGATCCACAAAATCCTTTATACCATTGTTAATAATTATTTCAGTGCCATTGCATTTTGCAAGATAATTATGTACAGCTTGGCGATCATCATTCCATGTTTATCTCAACCCATGAGCCCCCACCTTTAAGATGGTAGGCCCACTAGTTTGATGATTTTGAGACCTTTCACCCCATTTCTTTGTCAATTTTAAGACCTTTCGTGTCATTTAGGTGTCTATTTTTCCCAGCGAGCGATAGCGAGCCTGTAATTTTAAGAGGAACCGGCTTTCGGCCGGGACATTTTTCTACCGAAAAATTTACAAATTTATGTCTTGTTGGTGTTTTTAAGCTTGATGGAGGCCTAGCGAGGAAACCAAGAAAAATATATATGTAAATACAAAATAGACCAAACGAAAATAAGCCCAACCCTCCTTAATTGTAACAAAGACGGTAAATATCAAGTGGGTTAATTGCATATGTGTTAAATATAAATAAATAGTTTTCTAATCCTTTATGTGTTCTAATATGAATAGTTAAACCGAAGAACACATTTGTCGCCATTAACTCTTTGAGGATTGTGACGGGTTTTGACACTTTATTCTGGCTATCATTAGGCGATTTTATTCAGCTTTGGAAGACCCTCTAGCAGTCAAAGGGGTAACAACTATCTCAATCATCCCTCTGACTCCCATAATGCCTTCCTAAGCTGAATAACATCGTCTAATGATAGCCCAAATAACCTGTCTAAACGCGTCATGATCCTCAGGGGATTAAGAGGGTAGAGCTTGGTGTTTGGTCTATATATCTATTAAGAGGGTAGAGCTTGGTGTTTGGTCTATATATCTATTAAGAGGGTAGAGCTTGGTGTTTGGTCTATATATCTATTAAGAGGGTAGAGCTTGGTGTTTGGTCTATATATCTATTAAGAGGGTAGAGCTTGGTGTTTGGTCTATATATCTATTAAGAGGGTAGAGCTTGGTTTTTGGTCTATATATCTATTAAGAGGGTAGAGCTTGGTTTTTGGTCTATATATCTATTAAGAGGGTAGAGCTTGGTGTTTGGTCTATATATCTATTAAGAGGGTAGAGCTTGGTGTTTGGTCTATATATCTATTAAGAGGGTAGAGCTTGGTGTTTGGTCTATATATCTATTAAGAGGGTAGAGCTTGGTGTTTGGTCTATATATCTATTAAGAGGGTAGAGCTTGGTGTTTGGTCTATATATCTATTAAGAGGGTAGAGCTTGGTTTTTGGTCTATATATCTATTAAGAGGGTAGAGCTTGGTTTTTGGTCTATATATCTATTAAGAGGGTAGAGCTTGGTGTTTGGTCTATATATCTATTAAGAGGGTAGAGCTTGGTGTTTGGTCTATATATCTATTAAGAGGGTAGAGCTTGGTGTTTGGTCTATATATCTATTAAGAGGGTAGAGCTTGGTGTTTGGTCTATATATCTATTAAGAGGGTAGAGCTTGGTGTTTGGTCTATATATCTATTAAGAGGGTAGAGCTTGGTGTTTGGTCTATATATCTATTAAGAGGGTAGAGCTTGGTTTTTGGTCTATATATCTATTAAGAGGGTAGAGCTTGGTGTTTGGTCTATATATCTATTAAGAGGGTAGAGCTTGGTTTTTGGTCTATATATCTATTAAGAGGGTAGAGCTTGGTGTTTGGTCTATATATCTATTAAGAGGGTAGAGCTTGGTGTTTGGTCTATATATCTATTAAGAGGGTAGAGCTTGGTTTTTGGTCTATATATCTATTAAGAGGGTAGAGCTTGGTGTTTGGTCTATATATCTATTAAGAGGGTAGAGCTTGGTGTTTGGTATATATCTATTAAGAGGGTAGAGCTTGGTTTTTGGTCTATATATCTATTAAGAGGGTAGAGCTTGGTGTTTGGTCTATATATCTATTAAGAGGGTAGAGCTTGGTGTTTGGTCTATATATCTATTAAGAGGGTAGAGCTTGGTTTTTGGTCTATATATCTATTAAGAGGGTAGAGCTTGGTGTTTGGTCTATATATCTATTAAGAGGGTAGAGCTTGGTGTTTGGTCTATATATCTATTAAGAGGGTAGAGCTTGGTGTTTGGTCTATATATCGATTAAGAGGGTAGAGCTTGGTGTTTGGTCTATATATCTATTAAGAGGGTAGAGCTTGGTGTTTGGTCTATATATCTATTAAGAGGGTAGAGCTTGGTTTTTGGTCTATATATCTATTAAGAGGGTAGAGCTTGGTTTTTGGTCTATATATCTATTAAGAGGGTAGAGCTTGGTTTTTGGTCTATATATCTATTAAGAGGGTAGAGCTTGGTGTTTGGTCTATATATCTATTAAGAGGGTAGAGCTTGGTGTTTGGTCTATATATCTATTAAGAGGGTAGAGCTTGGTGTTTGGTCTATATATCTATTAAGAGGGTAGAGCTTGGTGTTTGGTCTATATATCTATTAAGAGGGTAGAGCTTGGTGTTTGGTCTATATATCTATTAAGAGGGTAGAGCTTGGTGTTTGGTCTATATATCTATTAAGAGGGTAGAGCTTGGTGTTTGGTCTATATATCTATTAAGAGGGTAGAGCTTGGTTTTTGGTCTATATATCTATTAAGAGGGTAGAGCTTGGTGTTTGGTCTATATATCTATTAAGAGGGTAGAGCTTGGTGTTTGGTCTATATATCTATTAAGAGGGTAGAGCTTGGTGTTTGGTCTATATATATTAAGAGGGTAGAGCTTGGTTTTTGGTCTATATATCTATTAAGAGGGTAGAGCTTGGTTTTGGTCTATATATCTATTAAGAGGGTAGAGCTTGGTGTTTGGTCTATATATCTATTAAGAGGGTAGAGCTTGGTGTTTGGTCTATATATCTATTAAGAGGGTAGAGCTTGGTGTTTGGTCTATATCTATTAAGAGGGTAGAGCTTGGTTTTTGGTCTATATATCTATTAAGAGGGTAGAGCTTGGTGTTTGGTCTATATATCTATTAAGAGGGTAGAGCTTGGTTTTGGTCTATATATCTATTAAGAGGGTAGAGCTTGGTTTTTGGTCTATATATCTATTAAGAGGGTAGAGCTTGGTGTTTGGTCTATATATCTATTAAGAGGGTAGAGCTTGGTGTTTGGTCTATATATCTATTAAGAGGGTAGAGCTTGGTGTTTGGTCTATATATCTATTAAGAGGGTAGAGCTTGGTGTTTGGTCTATATATCTATTAAGAGGGTAGAGCTTGGTTTGGTCTATATATCTATTAAGAGGGTAGAGCTTGGTGTTTGGTCTATATATCTATTAAGAGGGTAGAGCTTGGTGTTTGGTCTATATATCTATTAAGAGGGTAGAGCTTGGTGTTTGGTCTATATATCTATTAAGAGGGTAGAGCTTGGTGTTTGGTCTATATATCTATTAAGAGGGTAGAGCTTGGTGTTTGGTCTATATATCTATTAAGAGGGTAGAGCTTGGTGTTTGGTCTATATATCTATTAAGAGGGTAGAGCTTGGTGTTTGGTCTATATATCTATTAAGAGGGTAGAGCTTGGTTTTTGGTCTATATATCTATTAAGAGGGTAGAGCTTGGTTTTGGTCTATATATCTATTAAGAGGGTAGAGCTTGGTGTTTGGTCTATATATCTATTAAGAGGGTAGAGCTTGGTTTTTGGTCTATATATCTATTAAGAGGGTAGAGCTTGGTTTTGGTCTATATATCTATTAAGAGGGTAGAGCTTGGTTTTTGGTCTATATATCTATTCATTAATTTATTTTTTAGTTTCTATGCTAGACCTCATTCAAGCTTAGAAAAACACTCCCTAGACCCTCTTTCAAGATAAATGTGTACATTTTTCGGTAGAAAAATGTCCTGTTCGAAGGCCGGTTCCTTCTAAAGTTAGAAGCTCGCTGTCGCTCACCAGGAAAAAATCGACACCTAAAGGGCACGGAAAGTCTTGATATTGATAACAAAATTAGGTGAAAGGTCTCAAAATCGCCAAACTAACGGAACGAACGTCATAAAACCTCAAAACTAATATGCTAAACATGAGGGAGAAAGGGGTCCACAAAAAGCGAGTACTATCCCCGTGTTTACATCCTCACAGTGTAGGTAGTTGGTAAGGGGAAGTACCAAGAATACAAAGGGGAAGAGTGGGGCGTTAATACAGGATACAACCGCTATCACACCACCGATTTTTCCCTCAAAATTTATTTTGTTTATATGTGGATGAGGGAGACAAAAGGCAAAACTGCCTGTGACTAGTGCCTCACCCAGAGTTGAAAGATTGACAGGGCCAAAATCAAAGAATGTTCGAGCTAAAATGTCTGTTAACACGGAGTTTGAAGCAATTTACTTCATAGAATGAGGGAAAGATGGATTCTGGGAGAGAGTTCTAGAGCTCAGCTGTTGAATAGAAGAAAGATTGGGAGTATCGTTTCACTCTTGAGTGGGAGAGTTGCACAGAGTAGGGGTGGGATTGTGTTGCAATACGGGTACTACGTACCCTACGTAGAGGAGATGATATACACTGGGAGAGCTTTGAGGAACACTGATTATTGTAGTAGCGATAGAATAGTGAGAGAGATGCAACATTGCGGCGAAGAGAGAGAGAGAGAGATATTGCAGAGAGTTGGTGAGTAGACGGGAGTTAATGATACGAAAGGTTTTCCTTTCTACTTTGTCTAGAAGTGCGGTGTGAGAGGATCCTCCCCACACATGAGAACAATACTCAATACAAGGATACACTTTGCCCCTGTACAGAGCAAGAAGTTGTGCAGGGGTAAAGAACCCCTTGAGGCGGTTGAGCACACCCAGATTCTGGGAGGCTGCCTTAGCAAGACTGGTAATATGGTCCTTCCAAGAGAGAGCAGAAGAAAAAGAGACACCGAGAATACTGAGAGAAGATGAAGGATTGATTTTTGTATTGTTGAAGAATAAGGGATAGTCTGCTGGGAGTTCACGACGGATAGTAAGATGGAGAAATTAGGTTTTGGAAGCATTAAAGGCAACAAGGTTTTCTCTGCCCCAATTGGAAATAGTTAGATCAGAAGATAAGTGTTGTATGGCTTCATTAAGTTTTTGTTTTTGAGGGATTACTTGCTGGGGCGTTCTGGAAAACTATTTGAGTAGTGTAAGGTAGAGTCGTCTGCGTATGAATGGATGGGACTGGAGGTACAGTTGAGAAGATCATTTATGAAAATTAGAAAGAGAATGGGAGATTGGACAGAACCCTGAGGAACACCGGAGTTGACAGGATGAGGAAGTGAGCGATGGCCGTCCACAACCGCAGCTATGGAACCGCAGCAATGGAACACTTGTCTGGCAGCTTATGAGGCCAACATATATAATAGATCTGTAACCTAAATTCACCTACCATCATAATAATAATAATAATAATAATAGTTCTTAAAGCTAGCGCATGCTAAGCTAGCTAAGGATAGCTCAATAAGGCCGATTAGGCGTATTTCCATTGGGGTCCTGTACTACTAACCCATCCCTTTGCTCATGAGGGATGGTAACAACTCAGTGCTTGTGAAAAATCTTTAATGCGCCGAGCGTGGGCGCGAACCCGGGCCTTCTGGGTGGAAGTCCGAGACGCTAGTCACTACACCAAGCGAGCCGCTTGTGTCTGATCCAGTACAACATATTTCAGAAATATTGCCAGAAAAATTATGATCATCGCATATAAAAACTCTCGTGTGGCTTAAGGACAAAGAGGGGGAGTAGGAGGGATGGGGGAGGGGAGGAAGGGAGGGAAGTGATGTATGGGGAGGGGGGAGTAGAAGAGAGAGAGAGAGAGAGAGAGAGTGGGAGTGTGTGTGTGGGACGTCAGAGGGTTGAGGGGAAATGCAACAAAAAGTAGGAGGACATTTTGAAGTAGGAAAGTATGTAACATTAGACATTTCTTAATAATAACATAAACACTTCTTAGAATCGTAAAAGCCAGGAATGTAATAACTGTTAATATTATCCTTATTATTGTTATTATTATTATCATCATTATTATTATTGTTATTACTATTATTATTATTATTATTATTATTATTATTATTATTATTATTATACCAAACCAAGAACAACAAATCAGATAATACTGATTAATATACAATGTTATCATCACAGGGAAACATTAATATATATAATTGAATAAGCGTCTCTTAAATCACTACTGACATCATAGAAAAAAATCCCTATTACCATCACAGTTTTCACTATCATCAACATCACTAGTACATTGTTGTTGTTGTTGTTGGTGGTGGTGTTGGTGGTGGTGGTGTTGTTGGTGTTGGTGGTGGTGTTGTTGTTGTTGTTGTTGTTGGTAGTGGTAGTGTTGTTGGTGGTGGTGTAGCTGTTAATGTTGTTGTTGTTTTTGGTGGTGGTGGTGGTGGTGTTGTTGTTGTTGTTGTTGTTGGTGATGGTGGTAGTAGTAGTGTTGTTGGTGGTGGTGTAGTTGTTAATGCTGTTGTTGTTGTTGGTGTTGGTGTAGTTGTTAGTGTTGTTATTGTTGTTGTTGTTGGTGGTGGTGTAGTTGGTTTAATGTTGTTGGTGGTGTAGTTGTTGTTGTTATTGTTGTTGGATTTTGGTGGGGGTGGTGGTAGTGTTGTAGTTATTGTTGTTGTTGGTGGTGGTGTAGTTGTTAGTGTTGTTATTGTTGTTGTTGGTGTTGGTGTAGTTGTTAGTGTTGTTATTGTTGTTGTTGGTGGTGGTGTAGTTGGTTTAATGTTGTTGGTGGTGTAGTTGTTGTTGTTATTGTTGTTGGATTTTGGTGGGGGTGGTGGTAGTGTTGTAGTTATTGTTGTTGTTGGTGGTGGTGGCGTTGTTGTTGTTGGTGGTGGTGAAGTTGCTAGTGTTGTTGTTGGTGGTGGTGGTAGTATTGTTGGTGGTGGTGTAGCTGTTAGTTTTGTTGTTGTTGTTGTTGTTGCTGGTGGTGGTGGTGGTGGTGGTGGTGGGGTTGTTGTTGTTGTTATTGGTGTTGTTACATAAGAACATAAGAAAATGGGAGTCTGCAGAAAGCCGATTGGCCTAAGCAAGGCAGATCCCTGTCCCACACAACCCCAAATCAATTACAAAGCCCAATTATAGGCTCAACACTTTAATACCCTGAGGATCATCTTACCAAAACGGTTAGAGATTAACGCAGGATTATGGGGGTCTGCAGAGCGCTGATTGGCCCAACCCGGCTGATCCCCCTTCACACCCAACCCTTCTCGTCCATATGCTTATCCAATTTTATCTTAAAGCTCCCTACAGTTTTAGATCCCACTATAGCACTTGGTAGTCCATTCCACCCATCTACAACTCTGTTACCAAACCAATATTTGCCTATATCTTTTCTGAAACGAAATTTATCTAATTTGAAACCATTGGTACGAGTTCTTTCGCTATCACTGAGCTTTAGTACATTTGTCATGTCCCCTTTGTTAATCCCACTAACCCACTTGAACACCTCTATCATATCCCCTCTAACTCTGCGTCTCTCTAACGAATGTAAACCTAATTTCTTCAACCTTTCTTCATACGGAAGATTTCTAATATTATGGATAATTTTTGTCATTCTACGCTGCACTCTCTCCAATGAATCTATGTCCATTCTGTAATAAGGACACCAAAATTGGACAGCATAATCCATATGGGGTCTCACTAATGAAAAGTAAAGTTTTAAGATAACATCAGCAGTTCTGTTACTCACACTCCTTGAGATGAACCCGAGAATCCTGTTTGCCTTATTACGAACGCCTATACACTGTTTTCTAGGCTTCAAATCATTGCTAACAAACACACCTAGATCCTTCTCGCAGTCTGAATTTTCTAATTCTAAATTAGCTAGTTTATATTTGACATTTGTTTGCATCTTCCCTATCTTTAATACCTTGCATTTGTCAATGTTAAACTTCATCTGCCAATTCACTGACCATTCATGTAAGGTATCTAGATCCCTTTGGAGGCACTCTATATCGCTATCTGAATCAATTGATCTCCCCATTTTAGTATCGTCTGCGAATTTACTTATCCTACTAGTTATACCTAAATCTAGGTCATTTATGTATATAAGAAACAACAGGGGACCTAACACCGATCCCTGGGGGACACCACTTTTGACTGCTCCCCACTCTGACTTGGTACCATTTATGCTGACTCTCTGTTTCCTACCAATTAGCCATGACCTAATCCATCCCAACAACGCCCCACCTATTCCATGTGCCTCAACCTTTCTCATCAATCTCTCATGAGGGACTCTGTCGAAAGCTTTACTGAAATCTAAATATATAATATCGTATGCCTTGTCATTATCTACTGCTTCATATACCTCTGAGAAAAAACTAAGCAAATTAGTAAGGCAAGAACGTCCCTGTGTGAATCCATGCTGAGAAGAATTGATTAAGTTAAATGTTTCTAAGTGGTTTCTCATTTTCCTAGCAATAATTGACTCTAGTAGCTTTCCTATGATTGAAGTGAGACTAATGGGACGGTAATTGGATGCTATTGATTTATCACCTTTTTTGAAAATCGGAACTATTTGTTGTGGCTAGCATTCTGGCGTACAGTTGTTGCTGTTATTGTTGTTATTATTTGTTGTTACTGTATGACTTGCTAGAACTCTCACACAGTTTGAAGCTGCTCAGGAGGTGAGGAGGAAGGGGGAGGTGGGTGATGAAGGGGAGGAGAGTGCTGGGGGATGCTAAGGGGGAGGGGTGCGCTGAGGGGGAGGGGGTGCTGGAAGGAAGGGGGTGGTTAGGGGAGGTGGGTGTTGAAGGGGAGGGGGATGCTAAGGGGGAGGGGTGTGCTGAGGGGGAATACAAAGGAGTATAAACTGCAAAAGACCTATTGGTCCTTACGGGGCAGTTTGAATATCTAAATTACTAATCTATTGACTAAGAGGTAGAGAAAAGGATAGCAGAGAAGAAGGCACCTCCCACCCCACCACTCCCTCCAGCTAATGCTGGCATGGAAACAGTTGGAAACTACCATGTAGTATGGAAAAACTGACACGGAATTTCGGATAGGACATGGAGAAAATTAAATTGATTTGTAATCTGAGCTACCTCTATTACTACAATTCTGAAAGGGAACAGGTGTATGAATATCAACATACAATGCGGTATCACTTCGTTGTGCGTTATTCTGAAAGAAACTGTGTTAATCGGGGTTTATTTGCCAAGTGTTTATCCAAATGGTTCTTGAATGTTTCGACAGTATCACAGTTTACAATGCTCGAGGGCAGTCTGTTCCAAATATTCACAACATGGTTGAAGAAGAAATGCTTCGCATCATGAGAATGAAAACGCTTGCCTATAATCTTATATCTATGGTTTCTCATGTAGTTTGCTTGATTGATCGTAAATAATTCGCTTACATTTAGGTTGCTGAATCCCTTGAAGATTTTGAACTCAGTCTGCGCTTTGTTAGGCTGAGTACTGGGTACTTTGTTGGACGGGGTACTGGGTAATTTGTTGGGCTGGGTATTGGGTACTGAGGGGGTAGGGGTGCTTAGGGGGAGGGGGTACTTAGGGGAGGGGGTTGCTTAGGAGAGGAGGGTGCTGAGGGGGAGGGGGGGGTGCTTAAGGGGTAGGGGGTGCTGAGGGGTTGAGGGGGAGGAGGGTGCTGAGGAGGTGGGAGGGGGCACAAACAGGTATATTCCTACGTACAATTACTTTGTGTCTGTGTGATTTTTTTTTTTTTTTTTTTTTTAATGGACTGTATATGATATGCATTGATTTCAAGGGCAGCTCTAGAAGTTTCTCTCTCTCTCTCTCTCTCTCTCTCTCTCTCTCTCTCTCTCTCTTCTATATTTATATATTATTAATTACTATATTGAAAATAGAAAAAAAATTATGTTACGTGAAGTCAAATGAAGTCAAACGAAATCATAATAAAATAGAACAAAAAATGATGTCATATGAAGTCAAATGAAGTCACAATAAAATAGAACGATGTCAACCTGATGTTACGTGAAGTCAGACTAAGATAGTGACGTCATGCTAAAATAGAGCAACGTTAAGGGGATAGTGGCTGTTTTTGTTTCTGTTTATTCAGTTATTCATATACATTTTTGCTTTTTCGCTAGACCTCCATAAAGCTTAAGAAAACCCCCCCTAAACCCCCATTCAAGATTGATTTGTACATTTTTCGGTAGAAAAATGTCCTGATTAAAACTAAAGGCTCGCTTTCGCTCGCCAGGAAAAATTGACACCTAAATGGCACGAAAGGTCTTAAAATTGACAACGAAATAGGGCGAAAGGTGTTAAAATCGCCAAACTAATGGGCCGAACATCTTATAATCTCAAAACAAATGGGGCTTAACACGAGGGAGAAAGAGGACCCGAAAAACGACCCGTCTCCCCTTAAGCGAGACAAGGCGATGTCAGAGTAGCGGTGAACCAATGAACCCGGATAGATTGAGGTCACGTAGGCAGATGTCCAGGTTGAGAAGAAGCTACCGGGAAGTCGACGAACCCGTACTTGTAAAAACTGACTTCACGAACGGAGAAAGCCGACATCAGCTAGATCTGGTGATGTGACCTAATGCTGTGTAGTGGAGGGGCTGGCAATGGGCGACCTCACACGGAGTACATAATTATGCGCAATTTTTTGTCCGATTTGTTTGATAGGCTGAAGCATCCTCTTTTCTAGCCTCGACTGTCAAAATGTGGTCTACAATTGATTATGTAATAATGTTACTACTATTATTATTATTATTATTATTATTATTATTATTATTATTATTATAAATTTATGATTAATAATCAATTTACCGTCAGATGAAATAACACCAAATATAATTATTTACGGTCTTAATCAATCAAAAGGTAATACACTTAAGATTCACGAATACTGAAGACAGTTTTCGGTTGTAATAATACGCAATATATATATATATATAATATTATATATATATATATATATATATATATATATATATATATATATATATATATATATATATATATATATATATATATATATACCGGGTATATATATATATATTATATAATTACAGTATATATATTGTACTGCTAATATTTTGGAAATGTGTTTTACAGTTTGGCTTACTATACCCTGTTCCAAACTGGTAGGCCAGCAATCGTGAACCTTAACCTCTGTAACTCAAAAAGGGCTAGAGCAAATGGGCTGTAAATGTCCACCCCGATTCCACCCCGATTCCTTTGCTGGCCCTTTCCAAATGGTAGCAATATTAGGTTGATTATTCTAGTCGTTTGTGAGTTATAGAGGTTAATGTTCCAGAGTTTTAGCCTACTTAAGGGGGTATCACACTAGACCAATTTGTCTCCATTCTACCGCAAAAATTGAGCTACCGCCCTTCTCCGGCACAAATATCGCCGTTTGACGGAGCTACGATGCATCCCGCACTGGGTGGGAAGCAACGTCTTTTGAGGGAGGTAAATTGTCAGCCTCAATACGGTATGGAGAATGCAATACTAGAATTTAGAGACAACACTAAGCATTACAAAATTGCCTACATCAAATGGTGGATGTCATCAAATATTCTATAAACAAATGCGAATTGTTAATTTTTTTCCTGGTAAAAGCCTGTTTTGAAACGACATTTGTTTTATGTCGATTTGTAGCCCTACCTATTGAGACTTGTAATACAGGAAACAGGAGGTAGTCTGGGAGGTATGCATTTATTATCAATATCTCAAGTATAATATTATGAAGTCGAATTATATAATTATGTTGTTACAAAATGTTGTGTTTTGATTGTGAGAAGGGCTGCTGATAGACATAAACGAGATGAATTAATGCTAAAATAGCTACACCACTTGCAGCTAAATAACCAATGTTTCTACGCCACGGCGATTTTTATGAATCGAAAACATTCGAAAACCTCCGAAAAGTTCAAAATATTTCTTCATATAAACTCCAAATATATAAAATAACAACGCTAACGTGTGGATTGAGTCATATATTGCATTATAATTATAATATATTAATCCATATTACTCTACATTATTGGTGAGACAGCACAATATAAGGATCGCTTATTGCCGCGGAAACCATTATGGTCGCTGTCAGGCTGTATATATATACAGTATACAGTATATTGCGAAACACTTCCTCGTAGCTACTTATATAAGCTTCAAACGCTAAACATAGCAACCTTAGCGTATAGATTGGGTCATATTACACTAAAGTTGTCAATATCAATCCATATTACTCTACAAAATAGGTGAAATAACACAATAAAACGATCGCTTACTGTCGTGGTAAAGCGTATACGTGTGTACAGTCGCGATAATAGTCATATCCCAGCTGTCATTACGTTTGGATCGCTCTGCGCTGTATTAATGTCTGTCAGATGTTGAATAGGGTGGGTAAGTGTAGGAACATGTTTGTATATTTCACTCGATATGAACAAAATAAAGCTTAGATATTGCTGATACCAATTACACATCACTTATTAGCGCGGCTGTACTAGGAGATGACTGCGCTACTGGCTGCAAACGGAGAACGGAGAATGGAGATAATTTGGCCAAGTGTAATACCCTCTGTATTTGGAACAGGGTATAAGATGAAGGAGGAGTTCTTAGTCCACGAAGCCGATGGTACCCTACCTTAACCTGCTTTTGTTCTCTCCTTTTCTCTCTCTCTGGCTTGTATCCATTCGGTACCATTCAGCAGTTTTTTTAAGACGTTTATCCCCATCCAGGTGTCGATTTCTTCCAGGAGAGCGATAGCGAGCCAGCATTGTATGGAGAAATCCGGCTTCGCCGGAGACACTTTTCTATCGAAAAATGTACAAATTTAGCCTGCTATCAACACTATTTTTTAAATATGCTGGCTCGCTACCGTTCGCCAGGAAAAAAATCAACACCTGGATGGGGATAAACGTCTTAAAACAGTAAGACAAATGGGGCCGAATGGATACAACCCATAAAGAGAGGGAGAAAGAGATGAAAAAAGAACGAGGTGGGCCCCCTTAAACTATAAAGAAGGAGAGGTATAAGTAAGGTAAATTAAACCTCTTTAACACGTCATTGTCATCATATTCTGGTTGACATTAGACGATTTTCTTTAACTTATAATTTACCTCTCGATAAACAACAACTTCATGTTATTCACTTTTCTTTATATGTCTCCTTTTCCAGTGTAGGGTAGGCCACCGACTTTGCTTCAAGCCCCGTCACCACAACAAGGTGACTCCTCAATGACGGGGGTCTCTCTCTCTCTCTCTCTCTCTCTCTCTCTCTCTCACACACACACACACAGACACACACACACACAATTTTACGAGATATATTAATACCCTTCACCTCCCTCTCAACTTTCCTCTACTAGTACCGTGATTCAGCACATCCATGGTCTCTCTCCCGTCACATGTCTCCTTTAGTAACCCTATATATCAGTCGGTGGGGTACATTAGTGAATTAGTTAGTCGGTTGGTTTGTTCGTTAGTTAGTTAGTTAACGGTCAAAATTGTATATGTCGCACAAATTCGTTGCGAAATGACAAAACTACGTCCCCGGCGAGGAAAATCGTATAAATTCGCATCAGTGGGAAAGGGGCATTAGTTAGTTAGTTAGTTAGTTAGTTAGTTAGTTAGTTAGGTTTGTTTATTAAAGTCCGTTCATTCTAGGTTGGGCAGAAATCGTAGCCTCTAACCCCTGTAACTCAAAAAGGGCTAGAGCAAATGAGCTGTCAATGTCCACACCTATTCCCTAGCCAAGTCTGCCTATTAGGTAGAAATGTTAGCTCGATTACTCAAGTCCATTTTGAGATATCAGAGGTTAGGGGTTACGATTTCTGCCCAACCTAGAATGAACGGCCTATAGTTAGACGGTTGGTTAGTTAGTTAGTTAGTTAGTTAGTTACTTAGTTAGTTATATAGTTAGTTAGATATTTGGAAGGTATGTATTTAGTCAATTTATCAATAACCCATAATTATATTGAGGATTTCTACGCGCTTTAGCAATAGCTTTTGGCTGTTATTAGACGATTGTATACAGCTTAGGAAAGACCTCTAACAATCGTAGGGGTGAAGTCAATCTCAATTAACTTTTTTAAGGGGAGATGGGTCGTTTTCTGGTTCCCTTTCTCCCTCGTGTTAAGCCCCATTTGTTTTGAGATTATAAGACGTTCGGACCATTAGTTTTGCGATTTTAACACCTTTCCCCCCATTTCGTTGTCAATTTTAAGACCTTTCGTGTAATTTAGGTGTCGATTTTTCCCTGACGAGCGATAGCGAGCCTGAAATTTTAAAAGGAATCGGCCTTAGGCCAGGAAATTTTCTACCTAAAAATGTACAAATTTATCTTGAAGGAGGGGGGGGGGGGGTTTCTAAGTTTGATGGAGGTCTAGCAAGGAAACTAAGAAATAAAGGAAAAAATGGACTAATTAAAAAAAAAAAAAAAAAAAACGGCCCCATCTCCCCTTAACTCACGCAGCGCCCTCCTTTACTTAACCCCTTCTGTGCCAGCGACGTCTTTTTTTTATTTTATTCTAGCTATGTTTAGACGATGTTATGCAGTTTAAGAAGGATCTGTGGTAGCATAAAGAGTTAAGCGAGAGAGTTCGAATCCTGTTAATTGCTGTAGGCCTGTTTTAAGGAGGGTCATCGGCTTTTTTGTTATCTTTCTCTCCTTTTCTCTCTTTCCCTGGCTTGTATCCATTCGGCCCCATGCAGCATACTGTTTTAAGACGTAAAAACAAAAATATATATATGCTGGATCACTACCGCTCGCCCGGAATATATTGACACCTGGATGGGGGTAAACGTCTGAAAACAGTAGGCTGAATGGGGCCGAATGGATGAAAGCCAAAGAGAGAGGGAGAGAAAAGGAAAAAAAAGCGAGGTGGGCTCCCTTAAACTGAATAAAACGTTTAAGGGGAGGCTTCTAGTGTGTTGCTTAAACCTCCATCAAGCTTAAAATTACATCCCCTAGACCCCCTTTCAAGATAAATATGTACATTTTTCGGTAGAAAAATGTCCCGGCCAAAGGCCGATTCCTCTTAAGTTACAGGCTCGCTATCGCTCGCCAGGAACAAATCGACACCTAAATGGCACGAAATGTCTTAAAATTGACAGAAATGGGGCGAAAGTTCTTAAAATCGCCAAACTAAAGTGGGCGAGCGTCTTAAAATCTAAAAAGCAATGGGGCTAAACATGAGGGAGAAAGGAGTCAAGAAAAAAATCCCTCAAGTGGAAATCTGGCCTTAATAGTCGCCATAAGACAGTAACGATGACGTCACCGGTACTGAATGTGTTAATCCAGTCGCTTAGTAAGAGCCAGAATAAACAAACGCATCATAATCCTCAAGGCCAGAATCACCAACAGTTTCATTTCCAACGTTTTATTTTATTATATGTTTTATTTATTTTTTGTTATTGTGTGTATGTGTGTGTTTTGATGTTCATGTTCGGGCTCTGTCTCGAGTCGGCTACCCCAAATAAAAAAAATATATAGGAAAAAAAGGAAAACAAAATAGGTATGTGCCAGAGTATATACATACATACATACATCATGCCTATCAACATGTGGTAACCCTTTCAAGATTATGACGCAATTTGACAGTTTATTCTGGTTATCACTAGACGATTGCATACAATTTAAGAAGGATATCTGGGAGTTAAAAGGGTAAAGACTATCTCAATTAACTCTGTGACTTTCAATTATACGTGTTAATCTGCATTCAGAGAGGCCTTAATTGTGCCCCAGATGACAAGTAACCTTCTCTAATACTTAGTTAATAATATTGCTAGTGTTTGTGTGTGATGTGTATGTGTGTAAGGCATCAAGCTACGTGACCACGAGTTGGAGCGGGTGGTGGTGCATGAAATTGATTTCAAATGAAGCCATTACTTTTAAGCTCCTCGGTGGCCTAGTGGTTTAAGGTGTTGGGGTGCTGCACTACTGGCCTGGGCTCGAGCCCTGGCTGGGTCATGTCACAAAAATATTAAATAGACAGAAGACCAAAAATAAATGCGTAATTGTATCTTGAAAGGGTAAATAAAATCGCTTAGTAATAGCCAGAATATACTGTCAAAGCGCGTCATCATAATCATCATCGTCATCACTTTCATCACCAAGTCACCATGCCCTTCTCTCCTTCAAAGCCTGCTGTGTTATTCCTGCATGCAATTCGTCTTGACTTTCCGCTTACCAATCCCACAATACGCAACTAACAGCATGGGGAAAGTGTATTGCGTAGTCAAGATGCGCTCATTGACAAATTTCGTCAATAGGGAGTGTGCTTACGTCTCCCCTTAACCCTATTTGGCCCAAGGGGGGATGTTTTTGGACCTCGCCTGTTTAGCTCCATTAGTTTGGAGATGTTAAGAGGTTTTACCCCATTAGGTTGGCGATAAACAGGTGTCGATTTTTATTTATTTTTTTTTTTTTTTTGGGGGGGGGGTTATCAAAACATTAAGGGAATCTTTATGACGGCTGGGAAGGCATTTGTTGTTAGCCTAGGGGACAACATAAGATACATAGCCCGAAACTTACAAAAGCAAGCCAAATCCTCAAAATAATTAAACTAAATATCATCACAACCCACAAGACATCAGACCAGCTAGTGTGACAGTCTCGCAACCCCCGCATAACTGAATGGAGGAAGTATATTGCGTTGTCAAGATGCGGCCATTGAAAAAACACGACAATAGGGCGCATTCTTCAGTCCCCCTTCAAGACGGGACCAAGCTGTCGTGATTTTTCAATAAACATTATTTTTTTCAGGCAGGAAAGTCTTGGTTGTGTGTGTGTGTGTGTGTGTGTGTGTGTGTGTGTGTTTTATTTTACTCTCTCTCTCTCTCTCTCTCTCTCTCTCTCTCTCTCTCTCTCTCTCTCTCTCTCTCTCTCTCTCTCTCTCACCTTTCCACTTCAATGCCTTTCTGTGTATACTTTCCCATTCAGGTGTTTTTTCTCTGTGTGTGTGTGTGAGCGTGGGTGGGTGTGTGTGAGCGTGGGTGAGTGGGTGTGTTTGTGTAGGCTCCTTATGTTTTTGTGTCTGTGTGCGTGTGTAAATGTTGTGTGTGGTTGTGCTATGTGTGTGTGTGTGTAGACTGTGTGTGTATGTGTGTGTAGGCTCTTTGTGTGTATGAGTGTATGTGTAAGTGTTTTTTGTGTGTAGGCTGTAGAAACTAAAAGCCCGTTTCCTCCAGCCCTCCCAGACTTACAAGAGGAGAGGAGTGACAATATTTTATAAATAGCCATAATGATGACGCTATAGGCTGCTTAGGAGTGTCCTTTTGGGTTGTGGCCGATTAGGAGTGTGTCTGTTTAGGAGTGTGGCCATTTACGAGTGTGACTATTGATGAGTGTGGCCGTTTTAAGCAGCTTCTCTTGTTATTAGCTTTCATCGACTCGTTTTGGGCACCATATTATTCTTTACTCCACCCTTCCTAAACCCTTGACGTGGTAGTGTATACATGTTCTTGCTATTTGTTATTTAAATGCCTGTTTGTTTGTTTGCTCTTTGTTTAGCAGACTTTATTTCATGTAGTTTGAATGAAGGTTCTAATTGTGTGTGATGTGATGTGTTTGTAGTGTGTGTGTGTGTGTGTGTGTGTGTATTTGAGCATGTGTGTATGTGTGATGTAATAATTATATGTTTGTGTGCGTGTGTGAATGTGATGTATGTGTGTGTGCGTATGCGTGAGCGCGTGTTTATGTATTAAAATGTAAAACTTGCAAACTAAACAAACCAAAATTGGGACAAGGACAATATAAAGTCAAATTAAATTATCAAAATCGCTATGTGGAAACAACGCTTACTAAAATGAAAATTATTAAATAAAAGAACACAATCCACCACATAGGGTGTACATTACTACATAAGCAAGTTAATCTGTTTCCCAAGAAAACTAATCGCACATATAACAACGCACTATCGTCACGTTAAAGGAAGTAGTCAAGTTTGGGAAGTCCGGACGTTCTGGCACAATTTTACTAAACTCTGCATGAATAAAGAAACTACATGTTAAATGTCAAAATATTATTTAAAATCAAATTTGCAACATGACAAGACATTAACAATAGTACAAAATACAAATATTGATAAGATATCTATACTATTACAAATTAATATATAAAATACAGTACAGCACTCACTAACGATAGTGCTATCGGGTAGGTACCTGTAAGCATAGCATGCCTCAAGTGACCCCTATCAATAACTACCCTACAAATAACCTACATTTATAGCACAAATAAACTAAGGAAATCGCAAAAGTAAGCAATTGATACTATCGACAATGAATACATATAATATAAAGACAAATAATTGCAAAATATGAAGTAACAACAGATTTAAACAAAGAGTACTCTTTTAACAAGAACAATAAATTTGAAAAATCATCAATATTAATAATAATAATAATAATAATTGAAAAAGAAAAAGATAAAACAATAAATACAGACAAAAAGTAAGCAGAGGTTATACAAGAAACTTCAAGTTAAAAATGCTTGATTAAAATATTGATGTCAAATTTTAGAATACAGTCACAATAATTGACCCTAAAAAGATTAAATTTATGGAACAATTTACTTGCCTCAAAACCTCTGTCCACTAAGAGTCTGTATAGTAACCTAGCTCTAGCCCAAAAGTCATCTACTTTAGTGCAGATTTTACAAAATCTTATTAATTGGGAATAAAAAACAATTATAAGTTATTTTACTATCGATATTACTACTAGGGGAAAGGAAAGTTTATTACGTTAAAATTAAAATCATCAACTTTGTGATATAATTTAAGTATGCACTGTTCATTAACAATCTCTATATTTATATCAAGAAAATTTTCAACTTTATAATTTACGTTACATTGTGTGAGGGGAATAGAATTAGGGTATATAAGTTTAGCAACTTGATTAAAATTTAACAAATTGCAAACAAGAATATCATCAATATATCTACTATTATAACTTAACAGTTTAGCAAGTGCTAATTTTTCTGGAATTTTATTTTTCTTGCTACTGTCAACTAAGTCTTTTATATATTTAAATTCTAAAGCAAGCAAGAATAAGTCTGCAATTAAAGGGCTAGCATTTCCACCCATAGGAATTCCTAATATTTGTTTGAAAATGTACGGACCGAATCTAACATAAGTATTGAAAAGGAGGAATTTAAGGGCATCTTTAAGTTTAGTTCTATCAAAATATACAGAACTAGTGGGAGTAGAGAGCTAAGTGATGCATTATTAAAATATGTATAAACATTTATGAAATAATTACCATTCCTAACGAACCTGTCAAAGTGCAAATCTATAATAAAGCAAAGCTCTGAATATACTAATCTAAAGGCAAATTGGTATACAAGTTGAAAAGTCGAAGCTATGTACCGAGGTAACTTTCGGCATGGTATTTATTTTATCAATAACTTCTAACGAATTGTCAACACTCCAATAATAGTTAATGCCAGTTCTTCTCATGATGGTATTACAATATCTTGTATGAGTACTTTTAATGTATTTTAAGCAATTTACTACTTGTTCTGATAGAGTTTTAGTGGTAGCAAATTTTGCTCCGGCAATAAAGCGATATTTATAAGTTCTTTTATGAAATTTAGGTAACATGTATAATTTTGCAATGCACTTGTTCTTATCAGAAAGTTTAATATCAAATATTATATTTTTCTTGGTATGTTCATCGATTAAGTTATCAATATTCAGATTATTTTGAATTTCATAAACAGAATTACCGCAAATATTTTTACGTAATATGTTACCCTTAATACCTAATTCTTTTTTTCATATTTTCAAGATAAAATTTCTTACATGTGAAGCTATAATTATTGCTGGCTTTATCTACTGTAGTGATTACAAAATGTTAATGTAAATTATTTAAATCAGCTTTAAGCTTATTATATTATAGTCTATAAAATCTGAAAGATTAAATTCATTTTTAAGCGAGAAAATTTTATTTCTAATTAAACTTAATTAATAATTTAGACCATGCTTCTAGTTCTCTCGCATTGCAGCAGCACGCAATTTTTAACAATTTATCTTTTAATTTTATTGACTGAAAAAACAATATCTTTTAAAATTTATGTCCCATGTTACTTTATTACTCCCTATTCTAAATTTAAACCCTTTACGACATAAGCTCCGCTAATTTGTCGTTTTCAAAATGTTTAACTAGTTCTACATCACCTGTTAATATGTGACATATCGGGACTATAAATGAACTTTGCTAGTGCATCACGTCTGCTAGCTGGCATATCCATGACTCTTTCACACACGCATTTATTATTATTGAAAATATCATTATCTGAAAAGATTTCCTAAAAACTTTAATATAATTACAAATAATAGACCCCAACAGGTCGTTCATATGGAATACACTATTAATGGTTTGAAATCTTTACAACCATCGGTAACATGGACTTAACTTTCTTTGAATTAATAAGACTGTTAACATTAATTTTGTCTAAAATTTTAGAGGTATAATAAAAAGTGAGCATGACTTTATCTTCATTACGGTTATCTTTGGATTTCTTAGAATTAGCTCTAATATATCCATAAAAGCAAAGACTATATTCTTAAATTTATTCGTGAAATTATGTTTATTATTTAGAATATTTTCTATAAAAGGAGCAAAACTTTTCTTTTGTAGGCCTTTCAATGAATCTTTTAATTTTTTAATTCCGAAATTTCGATATAATGAATATAAATTATTAACAATAATTTTAATATCAGACCTGTTTTTCTTTTTATTAAATGTATTTAGTCTTCTATTACCGTGTCTACCAGGTCTTCTGTTTAAAAACAGGGAAGTTAAAATATGGGTTATTAAAATCGTTTTTTAATAAATCTTTATACAAATGTTGCTACATTTTTTATTTGATTGTTAAGTCCAAATGGATAGATGGTCATTAATTTTCCAATCCAATAATTTTCTCTATCTAAAACATTTTGATTACTTTGAACAATTTCTATAATTTTGTATTTACAATCAAATTTAGTACAATCTGTGTTAAAATGCTTATATAGAAGAATCTTGGAGTCGATGCCGTTCTTAATTCCTGATCTATGCCCGTAGGCTCTTTCTCTTAAACATTGCTCCGTCTTTCCAACATATTGTATACCACATTTATCACAGGTTATTATCTGAGCGTGTGTATATATACATATGAACTAGAGACATCCCCACAGCCCTTAAACATATGAAATAGGTTGAAACAAATAATAAATACCGTGTGAAATCCCCTTTACTGGTACTTGAGTAAAATTGCAGAACCCTGGGAAATCGTGTACTCACTAAAATCGGAGGAAAAAGTCGGGGTTATAGAGTTAAATGAGCGAACTTATTGTATAGCGGTCTTATGTTGTTGGTATTATTTTTACTTCTTCTTACTACTACTACTACTACTACTACTAATAATAATAATAATAATAATAATAATAATACTAATAATAATAATCGATCAGGGCTAGACCCAGGTGAGGTTATAGGCATGTGATAAAGAGTCGCTGGAACTCCTGTTTCATTTGCTTGGCCTCTCTTACTGATTTTATTTGTGCCTCATTTACACTGAGAGCAATCCAGCTAGCTCTCACAAACACCTCCTCCTCCTCCTATCCACTTCACTACACTAAACATGCACACCACACTTCATTCCTCCACACCAAGATTTTTTTTAAATTATGAATTTTAGCCCAGCCTCGGAGTCCCCAGGGGGGGGGGGGAACCATAAATTCCCCACACCCGACCGACCATCCCCTGACGACCCCACAAAATTACCTGGACCTTGGCCTGTTACTCTTTCTATTGATTTCTGCAACATTCGCGGACTTTCCTCTAACTTTCACTTTGTTGAACACCATCTCTCCTCCTACAAACCTGATCTTCTCTTCCTCGCCGAAACTCAGGTGTCTGTAGCAACATCCAGCAGCCCCTTCTCTGTATCCTCCTACTTTCTCTATCCTAGTTTCAAAGCCAAAGGCGGATGTTGTGCATATGTGCACAACAAACTCATTTGCTCTCGTGTTCCTGATTTCGACTCCTCTGAATTCTCAACTTTATGGCTCAAACTTTCCTGTCATTCTCTTACTAAATATTTCTGTGATGTCTATTTTTCCCCTAACTCTACCAACTTTTCCAAATTCTTTGACTATCTAAACTCTACAGTGGAACACATTCTATCTATTTCTCCTTTCCCAGAAATCTCCATCTTAGGAGATTTCAACGTTCACCACCGCCAATGGCTCTCCTCACACTACTGGCCCACCTGGTGAACAAGCCTACGTCTTTTCTATCATAAATGACCTAGAGCAGTTAGTTCAGCAACCCACCCGTATCCCGGATCGCATCGGAGATCGGCCCAACATTCTTGACTTGTTTTTAACTTCTAACCCTTCTTCTTATACTGTCGATCTTTTCTCTCCTCTGGGCTCCTCCGACCATAAACTTATCTCTGTCAACTGTCCTATCTCTCCAGTACGGCCACCCGATCCTCCTAGCCGGCGGCGCTTGTGGCACTTTGGCGCTGCCGACTGGGAGGCTCTCCGGCACTATTTCTTTGATTTCCCATGGAATGATTTCTGCTTCCGTGGCCGGGGACCCTCGGAGAGTGCTGAACGCATTACCGAGGTAATCCTATCGGGCATGGAAGCATACATTCCATTCTCTTTCTCTCAGACTAATGCTAAAAAATCTTGGTTTACTCACGCCTGTTCTACTGCTGTCCGCAATAAGGAGGAAGCATTCAAACGGTACCGACGCCTTAAAACTCAAGACTCTCATTCTTCCTATGTTTCTGCCCGGAATCAAGCCAAATCTGTTCTTCGACTTGCCAAACACTCTTTCATCAATAATAAATGCACTGAACTATCCAACTCTAGCTCTTCCCAAGCTTTCTGGCATCTAGCCAAAAACCTCTCCGACAATTTCTCTTCCTCGTCTTTCCCTCCCCTTTCCCACTCTGATGGCACAACCATCACTTCTTCCTCTGACAAACTAAACTCTTCATTCAAACTTTTGCTAGAAACTCCACCTTGGATGATTCCGGTGCTATTCCTCCCTCTCCACCCTCCTCTCTCTTACTTATGCCAAATATCCTAATCTCTTCTAAAGATGTCCTTTCTACCCACTCTGGGCTTAATACTAATAAGGCGTACGGTCCGGACGGTGTTCCTCCTGTTGTTCTCAGAAACTGTGCTTCCGTGCTGACTCCCTGCCTAGGCAAACTCTTTCGTCTCTGTCTATCATAGAATGATATAAAAGGTAAACAGGAAGGGTATATATAGAGGGTGGAGGATCAGAGGAGGCGAAAATCAGGGGGCAAAAGTCTGCTATAGGTGGAGGGGTATTCTAGGAGTGTTAAAGAGAGATCCGCATCACGCAGGCGCACTGGATGCGGGAAGGTGGTGGTCGGTTGACGGGGTCGAAGCTGATTGGCTGCGTGTCGAGGGCCGCGGCCTAAGTTGCGTAGTACGTGTGGCGCCGGCAGAAGACGAAGCAGAAGGAGGTAGCGCGGGGGGCTGCGTCAAGGGCACCGGGGGGCGAGGGGGGGCGTTAGGTCCTGTAGGATAGTGCCTTTTGGCAGAAGGAAGGATCTGAAGGTCCAGAGTTTGGTTGTTGATGTTAGGATGTAAGGCTTGGATATATAACACTTCGAGCATAGGTAATCTCCTTGGGTCACTTTCTTTATCGAGTATGGTGGTGTGTTTCTCTAACTCGTTGCGTGTGAGGTGGGGGTGGTTAGGGGTGAGATAGTGGTCTTTGATGGCTCCAGCCTGAAGGTGAAGAGTTAACCGACGTGAAAGACGAGTCTGCGTCATACCAATATAGGAATGAGGTCCACAGTCCTCATAATTACAGGTATGTTGGTAAATGACGTGATCGTCGGTCATCGGGCTCTTTATCTTGGTGGAAGCTGGTTTGTTGCGGAGAACGAGGTTGGAGGTCTTGGCGGATTTGTAATAAATTATTAATTTGATTTTGTTTTTCGGGTTGGTTGGGTGGACATGCTTGGAGATTATTTCTTTTAAGACGGCCTCATCATTTTTGTGTTCAGAGGACATAAAATTGCGGTAGAAGATCTTAATTTCATTGGGGGGGTCAATGTTGGGAGGGCTTTGGGTGTACCATTTTTCAAGATGGTGGTTGATGGTGCTGGAGATGTCGGAGTTGGAGTATCCGTTATTCACTAAAACTTGGGATAGTCTTTCTAGTTCCTGGTGGGTGTCGGCCCAGGTAGAGCAGTGCGTGAGGGCTCTCCTTACATAAGCGGAGATGGAGGATAGAAGATAACGGCGGGGGCATTCACTATCGCCGTTGAGGCATTGTCCTGTGTTAGTTGGTTTAGTGTAGACGGTGGTTTTGAACCCATGGTCGTTCAGAGCTACGAGGATGTCGAGGAAGGGGAGTTGTCCATTGTTTGATTTTTCAAAGGTGAAGTTAAGTCCGGAGGAGGTCATGAAGCGACGCTGGAGTTCCTGTAGTTCGTGGAGGTCCTTGATTTGCACGAAGATGTCATCCACGTATCTACAGTAGACGGCGGGTCGTTGGGCAGCTAGGAGCTCTTCCTCGACAACATGTACAAGCAGATAGACGGTGTGGCGATGGGCAGCCCCCTAGGAGTTCTTTTTGCGAACTTTTTTATGGGTACCATCGAGGAAGAGCTCCTAGCTGCCCAACGACCCGCCGTTTACTGTAGATACGTGGATGACATCTTCGTGCAAATCAAGGACCTCCATGAACTACAGGAACTCCAGCGTCGCTTCATGACCTCCTCCGGACTTAACTTCACCTTTGAAAAATCAAACAATGGATAACTCCCCTTCCTCGACATCCTCGTAGCTCTGAACGACCATGGGTTCAAAACCACCGGCTACACTAAACCAACTAACACAGGACAATGCCTCAACGGCGATAGTGAATGCCCCCGCCGTTATCTTCTCTCCTCCATCTCCGCTTATGTAAGGAGAGCCCTCACGCACTGCTCTACCTGGGCCGACACCCATCAGGAACTAGAAAGACTATCCCAAGTTTTAGTGAATAACGGATACTCCAACTCCGACATCTCCAGCACCATCAACCACCATCTTGAAAAATGGTACACCCAAAGCCCTCCCAACATTGACCCCCCCAATGAAATTAAGATCTTCTACCGCAATTTTATGTCCTCTGAACACAAAAATGACGAGGCCGTCTTAAAAGAAATAATCTCCAAGCATGTCCACCCAACCAACCCGGAAAACAAAATCAAATGAATTTATTACAAATCCCCCAACCTCGTTCTCCGCAACAAACCAGCTTCCACCAAGATAAAGAGCCCGATGACTGACGATCATGTCATTTACCAACATACCTGTAATTATGAGGACTGTGGACCTCATTCCTATATTGGCATGACGCAGACTCGTCTTTCACGTCGGTTAACTCTTCACCTTCAGGCTGGAGCCATCAAAGACCACTATCTCACCCCTAACCACCCCCACCTCACACGCAACGAGTTAGAGAAACACACCACCATACTCGATAAAGAAAGTGACCCAAGGAGATTACCTATACTCAAAGCGTTATATATCCAAGCCTTACATCCCAACATCAACAACCAAACTCTGGACCTTCAGATCCTTCCTTCTGCCAAAAGGCACTATCCTACAGGACCTAACGCCCCCCCTCGCCCCACGGTGCCCTTGACGCAGCCCCCCGCGCTACCTCCTTCAGCTTCGTCTTCTGCCGGCGCCACACGTACTACGCAACTTAGGCCACGCCCCTCGACACACAGCCAATCAGCTTCGACCCCGCCAACCGACCACCACCTTCCCGCATCCAGTGCACCTGCGTGACGCGGATCTCTCTTTAACACTCCTAGAATACCCCTCCACCAATAGCAGACTTTTGCCCACTGATTTTCGCAAATCTCTGATCCTCCACCCTCTATATATACCCTTCCTGTTTACCTTTTATATCATTCTATCCTTACTTGATAATGCTGGTTGTCCAGTGAAACGCGTCGTATATCCTGTATCATCATGTACATTAATGTAACCCTGTACCACCATGAATTTTGCTAATCTCATTCATCTACTTCCTGCCACCCAGCAAACACTCATCAGAGACCTGGAAACTTTGAATAATAAAATTTCCAACGCAGAATTTGCCATTTCTTTCAACCTCGTATGTATTAAAGAAAAAAAAAAAAAAAAAATATATATATATACAGTATATATATATATATACCGGTATATAGATGTATGTATGTATATATGTATGTATGTATGTATGTATGTGTACAACTTTCTCTCCGCCTATTGTGTACGTTTTTTATTTTCACTATTATTTACCTATGACTGTTAAAGCTAGACAAGGACGGGTGACTCTTTGGTTGGTTTTGTTTATTTACTTATTTTCCTTTCTCCGCTTCACCTACTTCATTCCTATCCTCCTTTTATTCTTCCTTTCTTTTCTCCCCTTTCTAATTCGCTTCCTCCTGTTCCTCTTCTTCTCTGGTTTATCAATACATACCTCCATTTCCTTTGATTCCTGTCCCTCTTCCTCCTATTATTTTCCGCTTGTATTACTTCCCCTTATATTTTTCCCCTTTTATTACTCCACCTTTTATTTCTTCCCCTCTTCCTCCTCCTCTTATTCTCCTGTTTATCATTACCTTTCTCCCCTTCCTTATATTTATTTCCCTCATCTTCCCCTACTTTCTCCTGTTCTTCGTAAGATCACAAAGGAAACAAGGAACGCCAGGCCTAATGACCCTTACTAGGCTGTTTGTGATAGGAGAGGCTGGGAATGCGGTATCCCACAGATAAATAACAGGGGTGCTACGGGCTCGCTGCGAAAGGGCTGGTTATCACACAGAGGACCACGTCTCTTCACCAAACTCCCATGGCGAGTAAGAGACATGATCGGGGCGTCTCATTAGACAACTTAAAGAGAGCCCTCGATGTCGAACTGCAAAAAGTACCAAACGAGCCCATCTTCACAGGGGAGCGTGCTGCCCCTTCGAACAGTCTGCTGCCCCTTCGAACAGTCTGCTGCACCAAATCACCACCCAGAACGAGGGGCGACGCGCTCCTCTGTGCCACTAGAAGTGCGGCGAACTCATCCTAAGGTATTCTAAGGTAAGGTATTGCTACAGAAAACAATTGGTCAGTAAACCCCCTGACTTCCATATACCCTTCCTAATATAAATAAAATCGTCTAATAATAGTCAGAAACCAGAGAAATAATGCGTCATCGTATCTCCTAAGGGTTAAACGTCTCTCCATTCCACTCTCTCTAGTTATTCAATGTCCTCTTTATAATATAGCGACCAAATTCGAACACCAAATATTACATTAGAACGAGCCAAGGAAGTGTATAAAGTGAGGATGATCTTTTAGCATATACTGTATAGTCAAAAGATCTCCCAAAATTAAACCAATAACCATCATCATCATCTTCCTTTCTTCTTCATGGCGTTTATTCACCTTTCTCTCGAATTTCTGCTAAAAAAAAAAATTTGTACTTGAGCATCTTCTTCATCTTTCTTCTCCCTTTTTCTTCTTTTCTTCTAGTTCTATTTTATTGCCTTATTATTGTTTTTTTTAGTCCCGTTGTTAGTGATCTTTTTGTGTGTTTTTTTTTCTACTTTTTCATTATCCTTGTCATCTTCATCATCCTTGTCATCATCTCATTTTCTGTTTTCTTTATTTCCTTGCTATGTTCGACGTTCCCTCTAACGTCTGCTTGTTGTTGTTGTCCTTGTTGTTCAATATAATAATACTTGTCTTCGCTTTTCTTTATTGTTTTTCTTTCTTCTTTCCCTTTATCTACTGCTTAAACTCTATGCTTGTGTTGCTGTTGTGTTTTGTTGTTCTTCTTTATAATATTTTGTATTATATTTTTTCTTCTTTTTCTCTAACGTCTATAAACTCATTGGTACTGTTGTTGTTGTTGTTGTTGTTTCTGTTGTTATTGTTGTTGTTGCCCATTTTCTTCTTTTTCTTCTTCTTCTTCTTCTTCTTCTTCTTCTTCTTCTTCTTCTTCTTCTTCTTTTTCTTTTTCTTTCTTTTTTCTTTTTTCTTTTTCATCATCATCTTCTTCTTCTTGTACCCTCTGCCCTTCCTTGTGCAAGAATATATACTGTATGTAAATTGACAGCCATTGTGTGTAGTGTCTTTTGCTTTCTCTGTCGTGAGCGTGAGAACTGGGAGAGAGAGAGAGAGAGAGAGTGAGAGTGAGTGGGTGAAATATATAGGGAGAAAGAGAGAGAGAGAGAGTGGGTGAAATGTATAGGGAGAAAGAGAGAGAGAGGTAATTTCACATATCTCATTTAACCCGTTCAGCACGATGAGGTAAATTTCATCATATTCTGGTTACCATTAGACGATTTTCTTTAGCTTATAATCTACCTCTAGGACTTAAAGGGTCAATACGATCTCAATAAACCTTCTGAATAATATCGGTTAACCCTTCCTGTACCAGCGACGTCTATTATATTTGATTCTAACTATATTTAGATGATTGTATACAGCCTAGGAAGGATCTGTGATAGTTATAAGAGTTAATTGAGATAGTTTGAAGCCATTATAATTGCTAGAGATCCTTACTAAGCTGAATATAATCATGTAATAGTTGCCAGAATATAACGAAAAGGACGTCACCGGTACAGTAGGAGTTAAATGAATAATATCGTATAATCAAAGGAAAAAGGAGTCATCGTGCTGAAGGGGTTACTTATCAATTCTCATAATATAAAATAGGTGGTGACGTCGGAATCTGAATGACGTGGATAATACAGACGCATAAAGACGTTGAGAAGAATGACGCATACAATTATAGTGTTTTTTCTTTTCTTTTCATTTTTTTTTTCTTTTTTTGTTGTTGATGGTGAGCTGTCATTTCTGTATCATAACTATTCGGTTTATACGAAGATTTTGTAGTGACATATGAAAACTTAGTATAGATATGATGAAGAGACGTAGTAGTTTTATATATTGCCATTAATTATCGAGAAATCGGTTGCTCAGGGAATCAATTTACCATAAAACAAAAAAAACGAATATTAGTTGTGGTTAATTTTGGGAAATTTCAACGGAGCGGTAAGTAGCGATCTTAATGGGGAGGTGGGCCAATTTTCTGGACCACTTTCTTCCTCGTGTTTAGCCCCATTAGTTTTGAGATTTTAAGACGTTCGGTACATTAGTATGGCGATATTAACACCTTTCACACCAGTTTGTTGTCAATTATAAGACCTTTCGTACCATTTACCTGTCGATTTTTTCGTGGCGAGCGATAGCGAATCTGTACTAAGAAGAACCAGCCTTCGGCCGGGACGCATTATTGCCCTTCTGTATTACGATTCGGCACCTCTGGTGAGAACGGCCGCGTGCAGACTATTTTAGGGCTAACTTAACTAAACTCGCGCATATTCTGCCGTACGGCGCGCGGTAAGGAGACGAATAGGAATAGACACTTGAGAGACTTGTTCCAATATGGTGAACATTCTTTATTCTCTTATTTTGATTCTGCGATGCTCCCATGACAAATATACCCATAACAAAAAAAATCAAACATGAGTTGTATATTAAGCTTATCACGTGTCATTGGATAGTATACAAACAAAATAAATGGATGCGTGCATCGTGTACCTGTACTGATGCAACCACTCAAAATCTATTTCTTGTCACTATTTCTTGAGTTATTTCTTACTTGGTTTCGAGACTTGCTTCGTTTATGTACTACAACACAAGAACTGTTAAAGTTATGCAACACCCAAGGCTGTCTTTTGAAGAAATGACCACTCCCCCTAGTACCCTAGCTACCAGCACTTCTGTCAGTAAGAGTTGCATCCTTCAATAATATATTCAGCTTTATCCAATTTTCACAAATGGAAATTATATCATGTTTCTCACATAAAAACATAAGACAACGGTAGTCTGTAGAAAGTTGATTGGCTCACGCCAGTCAGATCCCTTTCACACCCATCGCATCACATCCATATGCCTATCTAAGTTTGCCTTGAAGCTCTCTATCATTCTTGATGCTACTATAGCACTAGGTAGCCTATTCCAGATATCGTATTTACAACTGTTACGAAGCCTGTGCTTACCTACATATTTTCTGAAAAGAAATGTACCTGAATTGAAAACATTCTAAGAGTTCGTTGGCTATCACTGAAATTCTGTACATCTTTCATGTCCCCACTCATTTATCCCACTTGAAAACCTCTATATCATATCCCCTCTAACGCAGCTGCCCCCCCCCCCCACTTTATTCATACGAAAGATTTTGATTATTGTCGATAATTTTTATCATTATTCCTTGTACTACTTTCACGGATTTGTTATGTCCATCCTGTAATAAGGACACCAACATTGAACAGCATAATCCATAAGTGGCCTTACTAATGCTGGTAAATTTTCAAGATTACGTCTAGCGTTCTGTTACTGACGCTTCTAGACGTAAATCCAAGAACTCTATTAACCTTATTTCGAACACTGTTGCATTGGATTCTTGGTTTCAGATTGCTGCTGACCGTGACTCCCAAATCTTATTATATGAGTTACTTATATGTATGTTATCTAATTTATGTCTTGTATTTTCTATCGTTGCACTACACTGCATTTATGTACCCTTCAATGAACATGGGGAAAAGGATAATGTACATTATTATTAGAGTTGACATGGTTTATACAGTATAAGAATTAAAACTGTAGTGTCATTCTGTGTCTATTCCTATTCGTCTCCTTACCGCGCGCCATACGGCAGAATATGCTCGAGTTTAGTTGAGTTAGCCCTAAAATAGTCCGCGCGCGGCCGTTCTCACCAGAGGTGCTGAACCGTAATACAGAAGGGCAATATGCGGCCGGGACATTTGACTTCCGAAAAATGTAAAAAATCATCTTGAAGGGTGTGTGTGTGTGTGTGTGTGTGTGTGTGTGTGTGTGTGTGTGTGTTTTTTTTTTTTTTTTTTTTTTTTTTTTTTAAGCTTGATGGAGAAATAGCGAGGAAAAAAACAAAATATACGAATAACTGAATAGAGAAAAAACAAAAACAAAAAAAACAGCTCATCCCCCCTAAATCCGGCGTCACACGACCAAGTTTGTCGGCTACATACATACAAGATATACAGTATACAGTATATATACACTATCTATATGTACAGTATATCTATATATCTATATCTATAACTATATGTATATAGATCTTGCATACATAATATCGGAGCCTTGAAATCGCCATAAGTTATCGTAGTATTTTTATTAATGTTGATGTTTACTTTTAAATTAAATTGGACTGTACGCGAATTGGAGCTATGAGATACTAAATACAGGTTTAATGAAAGAAAAGAAAACATTCAGATATTATATTTGATTTTAGCTATTTTATTACTCGGATACTGTGACTCCGGTACATCCGCTGCTAAAGTGATCGAGTGACACCGGGTTTATCATTTTATCCCACCATTAATTGACCACGTGCGAGTTTCGGGCTATGAGGAAGTTAGACCCGTGAACATCGATATTAAACAGAAATGCAATAATAATGTAGGTTTCTGATGGATAGAAAGTATGTTGAATTAGGTTTTATGTATTTATAAATTAACAACAACCATATTTTAGCTGGTAAATCTGCCAAATATTAATGTCTACAGCACCAACTTTCTTATAGCCCCAAATTTGCAAGTAATCAATTGTGTGAATAAAATCCCTTCAATATTTAACCCATTCAGTACCGGTGACGTCCGTTTCATCATATTCTGGCAACTATTAGATGGATTTATTTAGCTTAGGAAGGATCTGGGGTAGCTAGAAGGATAAATAGAGAAAGTTTGTAGCCATATAATAGTTAGAGGTCCTTCCAAGACTTAATAATATCATCTACTAGTTGCTAGAATATAATGAAAAGGACGTCATCAGTACTGAATGGGTTAAGGGGAGGTTTTTAGTTTGTTCCCTAGACCTCCATTAAGTTTAAAATTACACCCCTAGACCCCCTTTCAAGATAAATTTGTAATTTTTTCGGTAAAAAAATATTACCTGAAGACGCTCCTTTTCCTATATTCTGGCTAACAATGAACGATTTTACTCAGTCAGGGGCGGGACGGAGGGGGGGGGGGGGGGCTGAGGTAGGAGAGATATAGAGATCCAGTACACACCATCGATATATATATATATGTAAGATCCACATATTCAGTGATTTATCAGTTTTTACTACAGTCAGTCAGTTAATCAGTCAGTCAGTTATTTATTCAGTCAGTTAGTTATTCAATTAGTCAGTCAATCCGTTGGTTAGTCAGACAGTCAATTATTTTATAATTCATTCAGTTACTCAGTTTGTTATTCAGTCAGTCAGTTATTCATTCATAAAGTCAGTCAATTAGTTATTCAGTCAGTCAGTTAGTCATTAATTCATTCATTAAGTCAGTTAGTTATTCAGTCAGTCAGTCAGTCAGTCAGTCAGTGTGGTGGAGGGTAAGCCAGTAGCGATAGAGTGATCCAGTGCATATTGTCGATATGTATAAGATCCACATATCCAGGGATTTATCAGTTATACCCACAATTAGTCACTTAATCCGTCAGTCAGTTAGTCAGTCAGTCAGTTAGTTATTCAATCAGTCACTTATTCATTAATTTAGTCAGTCAGTCAGTTATTCATTCAGTCAGTTATTCATTCATTCAGTATGTTATTCATTCAGTCAGTTATTCAGTCAATAATTTATTCATTCAGTAAGTCAGTTATTCATTCAGTCCGTTAGTTATTCATTCAGTCAGTCAGTTATTCATTCAGTCAGTCAGTTATTCATTCAGTCAGTTAGTTATTCAGTCAGTCAGTTAGTTATTCAGTCAGTCAGTTATTCATTCAGTCAGTCAGTTATTCATTCAGTCAGTAAGTTATTCATTCAGTCAGTTAGTTATTCAGTCAGTCAGTTATTCATTCAGTCAGTCAGTTATTCATTCAGTCAGTTAGTTATTCAGTCAGTCAGTTAGTTATTCAGTCAGTCAGTTATTCATTCAGTCAGTCAGTTATTCATTCAGTCAGTCAGTTATTCATTCAGTCAGTCAGTTATTCATTCAGTCAGTCAGTTATTCATTCAGTCAGTCAGTTATTAATTCAGTCAGTTAGTTATTCAGTCAGTCAGTTAGTTATTCAGTCAGTCAGTTATTCATTCAGTCAGTCAGTTATTCATTCAGTCAGTTAGTTATTCAGTCAGTCAGTTAGTTATTCAGTCAGTCAGTTATTCATTCAGTCAGTCAGTTATTCCTTCAGTTAGTCAGTTAGTCAGTCAGTCAGTTATTCAGTCAGTCAGTTATTCATTCAGTCAGTTAGTTATTCAGTTAGTCAGTTAGCTATTCAGTTAGTCAGTTATTCATTCAGTCAGTTAGTTATTCAGTCAGTCAGTCAGTTATTCAGTCAGTTATTCAGTCAGTCAGTTATTCAGTCAGTCAGTTATTAATTCAGTCAGTTAGTTATTCAGTAAGTCAGTTAGTTATTCAGTCAGTCAGTCAGTTATTCATTCAGTCAGTTAGTTATTCAGTCAGTCAGTTAGTTATTCAGTCAGTCATTTATTCATTCAGTAAGTCAGTTATTCATTCAGTCAGTCAGTTATTCATTCAGTCAGTTATTCATTCAGTCAGTTAGTTATTCAGTCAGTTAGTTATTCATTCAGTCAGTCAGTCATTCAATCCCTCAGTCAATCAATCAGTCAGTTAATGATCAGTCATTCAATCATCAGTCAATCAATCAGTCAGTTAATTATCAGTTATTCAATCAGTCAGTTAATTATCAGTCAATCAATCAGTCAGTTAATTATCAGTCATTCAATCAGTCAGTTAATTATCAGTCAATCAATCAGTCAGTTAATTATCAGTCATTCAATCAGTCAGTTAATTATCAGTCAATCAATCAGTCAGTTAAGTATCAGTCATTCAATCATTCAATCAATCAGACCGAGGACCGAGGACAGCCATGAATGTAAATGTAGATCCGACCAGAACCAATAATTTGAATAAAGACCGTTCCTTGAATCCCAAATCCAAAACTTTGAATGTTTTCTATGCAAACGCTCGTAGCATACGCAATAAATTTTCAGATTTAGAGGAACTAGTGTTTACAGAAAATTATGATGTGATTGGCATAACAGAATCTTGGCTCAATACACAAGATAGAGACTTTTTAGCAGAGTATTCACTTCCCGGTTATGTAATGTTTGAGAACAGCCGAATAAATAAAAATGGAGGTGGCGTTTTATTTTATATCAAAGAAAGTCTTAACCCGACCCTCGTGTCAAAACCTCAAATTGTGAACGTCGACACATCTTTTGTGCTAATAAAGAATAATAAAGGTACAAAAATAATACTTGCGTTAATATACAGACCTCCAGCTCAATCAGTGCAAACTGACCGAGAAATTTACGAACAAATTGCAGATATAAGTAACTCACAAGATACCGTAATTTTTGGCGACTTTAATTTACCTGTGACCAAGTGGGGCGATACTCTTACTTCACACTCCGGACATGACTTGTATACGAACTTGCAAGAGAGTTCGCTTTATCAATTTGTTCGAATGCCGACCCGTGGTAATAACGTTCTTGACATTGTACTTGCAACAAAAGAAGAATTGATAGAGAATTTGAATGTTGGTGATGAATTCAGTAACAGCGACCATCGTACGATAACTTTCACTTTAAAGTTTACTAGTAACGAACCAAATAGTAGCATCGAAAAAGTCCCTAATTTCAAGAAAGCAAACTTCCATAAACTTAGAGCTATGTTTAAAGAAACTGACTGGAGCTTTTTAATTAACAATAACGACATAAATACATCTTGGAAGTTATTCGAAACCACTTACCTAAAAGCAGTGCAAGACTGCATACCATCGAAAATACGGCGTCCAGGCCATAATAATAAGCCCAAATGGTGGAATAAAGATATTTCAAACTGCCTGCTTGCTAAAAAATTTGCTAATGATAGATTCAAATCCTCACAAAATGACAAAGAACGGGTGAAATTTGTAGAGCTACGACGCAAAGCCAAAAAGTTAATTAAGCAAAGTAAAAAGACCTTAGAGTTACATATTGCGAATCAAAGTAAAACAAACCCGAAAGAATTCTATAGTTATATCAGAAAGAAAAAAGTAGTTACTTCAACTGTTGGACCGTTAGTCGATGAAAAAGGAGAATACACCAAAGACGAAGTACAAATGAGTAAATGCCCTCAATACCTTCTTTGCATCAGTTTTTACAACAGAAGACCTCAGTGATATCCCTACACCATCGCCGATTCAGATTGATAATTCAGATGTTCTAAGCAATATCACCGTTACGAGAGAGAGAAGTATTGAATTGTTTAGATAAACTCAATGTAAATAAAACGCCAGGACCTGATACAATCTCGCCTAGAGTTCTAAAGGAAGCTAAGAATGAGCTCTCCAAACCACTGACATTACTATTCAATAAATCCTTGCAGTCTGGAACTATGCCTGATCAGTGGAAGCTAGCCAACGTAACACCGATATTAAAAAAGGCAGCAAATCCCTACCCAGTAACTATCGTCCAATTAGCTTAACCTCAGTTGTATGTAAAATGCTAGAAACGGTCATACGAGACAGACTCGTAAATCACTTAGAGGAAAATAAACATACTTAAAGATACTCAACACGGCTTTCGTAAAAAACGTTCCTGTTTAACAAACCTCTTAGACTTCTTCCACGATATCCTCAACCTCTACGATGAGAGTAAAGCTGTAGATATTATATACCTTGATTTTCAAAAGGCCTTTGACAAAGTTCCCCACAAACGTTTACTGCTAAAACTAAAAGCGCATGGAATACAAGACGGTGTGTTGAAATGGATAGAAAATTGGCTCAGCAACAGAAAGCAAAGGGTAGTCATAAACGGTAAGGCATCTAAATGGACCAATGTAAGTAGCGGGGTACCCCAGGGATCGGTACTAGGACCAATTCTCTTTCTAATTTACATCAACGACATAGATGAGGGTCTCACCTGCACAATCTCAAAATTTGCTGACGATACAAAAATTGCAAATAGCGTACTCTCAAAAGAACAAGTTGACGATATGCAACACAATCTAGATAAATTGTCATGTTGGGCCCAAATTTGGCAAATGAGTTTCAATGCGGATAAATGTAAAGTACTACATGTCGGATACCTAAATGAGAAAGCAAACTATTCGATGAATGGCACTCAGCTTAAGAATGTAAACAGAGAAACTGATCTGGGAGTAACAATATCGAGTAACCTAAAACCGAGTCAACAATGTTCAGAAGTTGTTAAGAAGGCAAACAAAATAATTGCCTTTATAGGCAGGTCATTTGAGCATAAATCCAAAGAAGTTATCCTAACCCTTTACAATTCCTTAGTCCGCCCTCTTCTGGAATACTGCGTTCAATCCTGGTGCCCTTATTACCAAAAAGATATAAACAAGCTAGAACGAGTTCAACGTAGAGTTACCAAAATGATACCTAGCCTAAAGAACAAACCATACGAAGAGCGTCTTAGAGAATTAAATCTATTTCCTTTAACCCAGCGCAGATTAAGAGGTGACTTAATTCAAGTGTTCAAAATCATCAAAGGCATCGACAATATGAACTGTAGTAAGTACTTCACTATCGACCAATCTAATTACACGCGGGGAAACGGTTTGCAAAATTATTGGTAAATCTTTTAACTCGCACGAATCTAAGAATTTCTTCTTCAATCGAGTTGTCAACTTGTGGAATGGGCTTCCCCGAGACGTTATAGACTGCAGCACCGTTGATTCATTTAAATTCCGCCTAGACAAATATCTCGCATCAAACCCGCGACTGACTGCGTTTGTAAATGAATAACTTTATCCTCCCCTCAGTTACTAACCCATATGTCCCCTACTAACTTCCTAGTCCTGCCACGTTAGTGGCAGGGCAGTAGTTCCCTTTCCAATGTTCCCTTACCCACTCTAAACCACTGTTTGGACACTTGATCCTCAGTGTTTTGGAGGACAAGCAACCTAGAAGGGTCACTAGACCTGTTGTTGCTTGATTTCCTTTGTACTCCTTTGTACTCCTTCCTTTGTAGTTAATTATCAGTCATTCAATCAGTCAGTTAATTATCAGTCAATCAATCAGTCAGTTAATTATCAGTCAATCAAGCAGTCAGTTAATTATCAGTCATTCAATCAGTCAGTTAATTATCAGTCAATCAATCAATCAGTCAGTTAATTGTCAGTCAATCAATCAGTCAGTTAATTATCAGTCAATCAACCAGTCAGTTAATTATCAGTCAATCAATCAGTCAGTTAATTATCAGTCAATCAATCAGTCAGTTAATTATCAGTCATTCAATCAGTCAGTTAATTATCAGTCAATCAATCAATCAGTCAGTTAATTATCAGTCAATCAATCAGTCAGTTAATTATCAGTCAATCAATCAGTCAGTTAATTATCAGTCGATCAATCAGTCAGTTCATTATCAGTCAATCAATCAATCAGTTAATTATTCAGTTATTCAATCAATCAGTCGGTCAGAGTTGGATGTGGGAAAGGCAGCAGATATAGAGTGATCCAGTGCATGCCATGGATATATATTGCAGTTCCACATACCCACATACCCATACCCCCCACACACACATACCCCACACCCCCACAAACTCACATACCCACAGCTTCACATACCCACATAACCACATACCCCCACATATTTACATACCCACACATACTCACATACCCCCAAACCCCACATACCCACATACCCACCCATGGATATAGTGCAACTCCACATATACTCACATGCCCAGTGACTCAGCACTTTCTCTCCTCCCCTGCCCTCCTCCTCCTCCTCTCCACTCACTGAAATGCCCTCCACATTTCCTCGTTCCAGTTCTTCATATTTAATAATATAAACATTGTTCTTGATTTACAAAATATTTAGTTCATTATTGTTTTGCTTCCTTTAAGGGGATATGGGCGTATTTATTTGCTCATTTATGTATCTTTTTATTATTTTATTAGCTTCCTCCCTAGCCCTTCATCAAGCTTAAAAAAAACACCGAGACCTTCCTTCAAGATAAATGTAAATTTTTTATTTTTTATTTTTTTTCTATGTGATTGAGGGAGGCAAAAGGCATAACTGCCTATAGCGAGTGCCTCCCCCATAGTTGAAAGAGTGACAGGGCCAAAAGTTATCGATAGAAAAATGTCCGATGGCCTGTTTCTCTTAAATTTCAGGCTCGCTACAGCTCGCCAGGAAAAAATCGATACCTAAATGATACGAAAGGTTTTAATATTGACAAATAAATAAGGCGAAAGGTCTTAAATCACCAAACTAATGGGTCATACGTATTTTATAATCTGAAAACAAATGGGGCTAAACATGAGGAAGAAGGGGAGACCAGAAAAACGACCCCCCTCCCCTTAACACTATCTGATCCAACGTCTTTTTGTCTATGTGTGTGAAGGGGACGAAAGGCAAAGCTTCCTGTAACAAGTGTCCCTCCCAAGGATGAAAGAGTGATAGACAGCCAAATTCAAGGTACAGTCGCGCTAGTAAGTGATGTCCCGGCACCAATTATGTTTTGATCAATAATTGGTATCCGCAATATTTACACATGATTGTTTTCTTTTTGATTGAGATATACCACAATGTTCCTACACCTACCCACCTTTTTCAACATCTGACAAACATTAATACAGCACAGAACAAGCCAAACGTAATGACAGCTGGGACATGACTTATTAGCGCCACTGTACGTTAGAGTCAAAATATCTGTGCACACGGATCTTGAAGCAGTTTAAGTCATAAGATGAGGTAAAGACAGATTGAGGGAGAGAATTCCAGAGCTTACTTTTGAGTAAAAGAACTGGAACATTTGGTTTACTCTTGGGTTAGCGAGTTGGATAGAATAGGGGTGGGAAAGGTGAGTACTTCCCACTCTTTGTGAAGGAGGAAGTATGCACTGAGAAAGCCTTGAAGAACATTGATTATTGTATTAGCGATAGAAGAGTGAGAGATATGCAATATTGCAGCGTGTAGAGAGAGATTGTAGGGAATTTGTAAGTTGAGTTGATGAGACGAAATGCTTTTGACTGCCCATTCAAGAAGTGCGGTATGGGTTGAACCTCCCGACACATGCAAACAGTACTCGATGCATGGACGCACTGTGCCCCTGTAAAGAGCAAAAAGCTGTGCAGGGATGAATAACCCATGGAGACGGTTGAGGCCACCTAATTTCTGGGAAGCTGTTTTAGCAAGAGTAGTAATATGATCTTTCTAAGTAAGGTCAGAAGAAAGAGAAACACCAAGAATATTGAGAGAAGATGAAGGGTTGATTTGTGTATTGTTGAAGAGTAAGGAATAGTTGTTGGAGGTTATAATGGTAGTTTGTTTAATATACAGTATATTCAGAATTTTGCTTATTTTTTAAAGTTTCTGTGTGTGTGTGTGTGTTGTGTTGTATGTGTGTGTCTCTCTCGCTCACACTCTCACTCTCACTCTCTCTCTCTCTCTCTCTCTCTCTCTCTCTCTCTCTCTCTCTCTCTCTCTCTCTCTCTCTCTCTCTCTCTCACACACACACGTTTTGTATATTAAATAAATAATAGTGTTCTCTTGTTCCAATACCACCTGACACACTTCCATTAATTCCTGGTTTTTCCATGCCCCCTCTTCCTGACCTTTTGCTTGGAGTCATCTTCTAGGTTCTCCACCCAAAGTTCTCACTTAGGTTATCTAGGTTGTCTGCAGTGTGTTGGATAAGTTTGTTCTACTTTTTTTATCAGCTACTTGTAATGAACAATATATATATATATATATATATATATATATATATATATATATATATATATATATATATATATATATATATATATATATATATATATATATATATATTGTTATTATTATTATTATCATTATTATTATTATTATTATTATTTGTATTATTATTATATTTTATTTGTTTTCCATCGAATATTTTTCATGGAGGCTTGTTTTCCATGCAGACCTATTTCAATTTCAGTTTTATTTTCTTACAGTCAATTCTTCGATCCTCTAATTTACATTCAAATTTATTTTAATTCAACCTTCATTTCATTCAGTGTGTGTGTGTGTTACTCAGTTACTTGTTCGTCAAGGGGAATCCACGCAATGCGAGCTAAGCTCATTATTATCGCGCCTCCTTAACTGGGAATGTATTGCGTGAAATGCATGTTAAGTGTTTTATGTACTGTTGGAATGGCTGTGGATGTGTGTGTAGTCTGTATTTAGCCAATTGGCGACATCGGAAACGAAGGCTTAGGGTGGATCTGTATGGTACCATTCTCACTATAGACGGTACCGTCTCGCCCGAAGGCTTAGGTAGCCATCAGCTTAGGTGAACCATATGATACCCATCTCGCCTTGTACCATTTTTGCCAACCCCAGATGGGACGTCACAACGTCGTCCACTTATTCCAGGTACCTATTTACAGCTAGGTGAACTGAGGCTAACACATGAAAGGAGACAAGCCCAATTTTTCTCCGCCCGGCCGGGATTGAACCCCCGACCCCTCGTGTGTGAGACGAGAGCTCTACCTACTAGGCTACGGGCTGTGTGTGTGTGTGTGTGTGTGTGTGTGTGTGTGTGTGTGTGTGTGTGTGTTTGTTTTTTGTGTGGTTTGTTTTTTCACCCAGTTATATCTCATTTTTGTAAATGATCTTGTGGTCCTATTAATTTGTTTTACCCAACAGTTTACGAACATCTGTATATCTACAGTATGTTTACACTATACAACATCAACCACAGTGATAACATGATGGGGCAGTGTTGTGGCAAGTCTTTATTGTACACTCGGATAGTCTCTGGCCCACTCATACCCATTCGTGGACTATATATATTTTTAATTATGGAAGTATCCAGTATATCTGGAAAAAAATTAATTAATACAATTTTCTATAAATCAACTACAAAACTATATACACTATTAATTAAAAAGCAAGTTACATCCAAAAATCAATCGAGATCGGTATAATTGACCACTTGCGAGTTTCATTCTATAAGGAAGTTGGAGTTGTAGACGTCAATATTTAGCAGAATAACCAGCTATAATACAGTTTTAGTAATTCTATATAATACATAAAACCAAAATTCAACATACTATTTACCCATCAGAAACCTACTTAATGACTGTATTTGTGTTTAATATCGATGTTTACAGGCCGAACTTCCTTATAGCCTGAAACTCGCAAGTGGTATAATTGCATAAATAAAAACACAGGGAGCCAACGAATTCTTACGAGTGAGCTAGATACTATGGCATCCGAGTGTACAGTAACACAGGAAAAAAAAACTGTGACCACAATCTCTGTAGATGAAGAGGTCTTTAACCCTTGCCGCACCATGATGTAGTTCTCATCTGATGTTGGTTACCATTAGACGATTTTTCTTTAGCTGTTAATATATGCCTAAGGTCTCAATAAACCATTAAGGGGGGATGGTTCACTTTTTGGGCGATTTTGGCATGTATTCATTATTTTTCTAGTTTCGTCTCTAGACCACCATCAAATTTAAAAACACATTCATTAGATCCCCCGTCTATATTAATTTGTACATTTTTCGGTAGAAAAATGTCCCGGTCAAAGGCCGGTTCTTCCAACATTACAGGCTCACTATCGTTCGCCAGGGAAAGAATCGACACCTAAATAGCACGAAAGGTCTAAATATTGACGAAGATATGGGGCGAAAGGTCTTAAAATCGACTAACTAATGGGGCAAACATCTTCACATCTGAGAAATAATAGGGCTAAACATGAGGGAGAAAGTGGTCTAGAAAACCGGCCCATCCCCCCTTAAACAGAAACGCAATAACAACGAAAATGTCTGATGGATAGAAAGTATGAGTATTTTTATTCTATGTTTATACCTGTATATACACACTGCAACCGTATTCTAGCTGGTAATTCTGTAAAATATCGATATCTACGCTTCCAACTTCCTTATAGCCTGAAACTCGCATGCGGTCATTTGTAAACCTGGAGAGAAAAATACAGTCCATTGTAAACATTTTTTTCTGACTGACTTTTGACCTCGACTCTACATCCTTAAGGGGGGATGGGCCGGGTTTCTGGACCACTTTCTCCCTCTTGTTTAGCACCATTAGTTTTCAGATGTTAAGATGTTTGTACCATTAGTTAGTCGATTGTAAGACCTTTTGCCCAATTTCTTCGTCAATATTTAGACCTTTCGTGCTATTTAGGTGTCGATTTTTTCCCTGGCGAACGATAGTGAGCCTGTAATGTTGGAAGAACCGGCCTTCGGCCGGGAAATTTTTCTACCGAAAAATGTACAAATTAATCTAGAAGGGGGATCTAATGGATGGTTTTTTTTTTTAATTTGATGGAGGTCTAGGGAGGAAACTAGAAAAATAATGAATACATGCAAAAATCGGCCAAAAAGTTAACCATCCCACCTTAAACATTAATGTATGGCGTCCTTAAAATTTTGCCATTTCACCATTCTCCGATTTTTTTTTTTAAAGCCAGCCATTTCCTTAACACTATCTGACCCGACGTCTTGTGTGTTATTGTGGTATTGTGTTTAACCCCTGCTGTACCGGCGACGTCCTTTTAACTTTACTCTAGCTACTATTAGACGATTTTATTCAGTTCCCCAGCAATTAACAGGCTTTGAACTATTTCGCCGCTTAACCCTTTTAAATACCACAGATTCTTCTTAACCCGCATACAATCGTCTCAATCAAGCTAAATATAATAGAATAGACGTCGCCGGTACAGAAGTGCTGGATTGTTTGTTGAGGATTTTGCTTGTTTTTGCCATTTTCGAGCAATGTATTTTAGTTTGTTCCCTAGTACAACTTCCTTCATATTAAAAATGGTCACCCAGATCCCCTTCAAGCTAAATTCTAAATATTTTCGATAGACAAATTGTTGCTCATCCAGAATAAAATAAACACCTGAATGGGGTGAAGCGTCCTACTTTCGCCAAGCTAATAAGGTGAAACGTCTTAAAATCTCCAAACTAATAATAGGAGAGGTCAAAAAATCCCCCCCCCCTCACCCTCCCACCCCACCCAAATAGTGTTAACGCGCTGCATGTGACTGTGTGCTTTTGCTCGACACGATTTTCCCCCATTCTTTCAGCAGGTCCTTGTGTTTTTGTTCCCTCCGGGTTTGTACATATGTAGTAACCACGAATTAGTCGGCCATATTAATTATTAAATAATTCGCTTGGCTTACTTATTTGATCACTTACGAGTTTTTGGCTGTAAGGAAGGTGGAACAATACGACGTATCTATATTTAGCTAAATCACCAACTACAATTCAGTTGTATGGATTATATATAAAAAGATAACTTATAAAAACATATATCAAGGAAATGGAGTTCTCGAAAAGGGACTCCAGTCCTGACGTTATTCTTGACTTACAGTGTGCTGGCTTAATAATCCAGGTTTGATAGCCTCTGAAGTCCTATTTCAACTAACTAACTAACTAAGGGGTTCCAGTCGTCCTGACGTTATTCTTGACTTACAGTGTGCTGGCTAAATAATCCAGAAGGGTTGATAGCCTCTGAAGTCCTATTTTAACTAACTCACTAACTAACTAACTAACTAACTAACTAACTAACTAACTAAACACATATATATAATTCAACAAAGAACCTCACACAAGTTTGGTAATTTAGATTTTAAGGCGTTCGGCTCATTAGTTTGGCGACTTTAAGATTTTACACCTCATTTCTTTGTCAATATTAAGACTTTTCGTGCTATTTAGGTGTCGATTATTTCCTGACGAGCGTTAGCGAGCCAGATTTTTTTTTTTTTAGTTTACCAAAGGGTCCAGAATCATTGTGATAAGTTTGTATAGGCCCGTTCACAGATGTAGCGATTGTGATCGAGTCATGTGATCATTTGTTAGAAAAAAGGCACGAGTGTTTATCGAGCTCATTTAATAGCATACATTTGCTTAACGAGGACATCCATGATTAAGGGGAGATGGGTCGTTTTTCTATCAATCCCATATAAAAACTTTCCTTGTGGGCATTTCTTGACCCATAAGGTTACACTTCAACCACGTTTCCGGTACAGCATTTTAGCGGTCGGGAGCGGAGGATGGGAAGAGAGCCTTCTACTTTGCTGTCCTTTTCTTGTACTATAATTTGTCCCTGTTTCTAGTTGCATTAAGGCCGGACCACCTAGTAGGGACCGCAGGGTCTGTATGGTCTGTGTAACTCTCATACAACCCCTCATAATACCAATAGCCTAGTCCCCCCTTCTCTCACTCACTCTTACTCTCACACTCTCTCTCTCTCTCTCTGTCTGTCTCTCACTCTCTCTTTATCTCTCTCTCTCTCACTCTCACACAACCTCTCACACAACCCCTCACAATACCAATAGCCTAGTCCCCCCTCTCTCACTCTCTCTTTGCATCAAACCCGCGACTGACTGCGTTTGCAAATGAATAACTTTATTATATTCCTCCCTCAGATTCATCAAGGATTACTGCGTATAGATATTACTAAGACGTTACTCTCTTTTTCCCAGATATACGAAAGATCACTTATAACTGTGTTATGTTACTAACCCATCTGTCCCCTACTAACTTCCTAATCCTGCCACGGACATTAGTTCCAGGGCAGTAGTTCCCTTTCCAATTTTCCCTTACCCACTCTAAACCACTGTTTGGACACTTGATCCTCAGTGTTTTGGAGGACAAGCAGCCTAGAGGGGTCACTAGACCTGTTGTTGCTTGATTTCCTTTGTACTCTTTTGTACACTGTCTCTCTCTCTCTCTCTCACAACCTCTCACACGACCCCTCATAATACCTCTAGCCTAGTTCCCGAGCCCCAGTAAAAACTAACCCAGCCAGCCTCAGTTACTTCACCGCCAACACCCGCTGCTGCTGCACTTCCTACACCTTTCCCTCTCGTTCAGGTCTCTCTCTCTCTCTCCAAATCTCTCCCCTTCCATGGCAGTTTTAATGGCAAGTAAAATTATACTCAAATTCGTCTGAAACGAGATCACTACCCACAACTCCGTTGAAATCTCCCAAAAATTAGTTACAAGTTTGGAGTAATGTCTTTGTGCATTATTCTCTCTCTCTCTCTCTCTCTCTCTCTCTCTCTCTCTCTCTCTCCAAATCTCTCCCCTTCCATGGCAGTTTTAATGGCAAATAAATATGTTAAATTTGTCTGAAGCGAGATCACTACCCACAGCTCCATTGAAATCTCCCAAAATATTTGTATTAGTTTGGAGAAATGTCTTTGTGCATCTGTGTTTTCAGTTCATGATAGATATACAGTAGATAGATAGATAGATAGATATATAGATAGAAAGATAGATAGATAGATATTTTATTGCAGCTTCCGTCCTCAGCATATATCATAGGATATATGAATAGCCAAAGCATTTAAGGGCAGATTTCCACTTGAGGGATTATTTTCTTTACCCCTTTCTCCCTCATGTTTAGCCCATTGCTTTTGAGATTTTAAGACGTTCGCCCCATTAGTCTGGCGATTTTAAGAACTTTCGCCCCATTTATGTCACTTTTAAGACCTTTCGTGCCATTTAGGTGTCGATTTTTTCCTGGCGAGCGATAGCGAGCCTGTAATTTAAGAGGAATAGGCCTTCGGCCGGGACATTTTTCTACCGAAAAATGTACATATCTATCTTGAAAGGGGGTCAAGGGGGTGTAATTTCAAACTTGATGGAAGTCTAAGAAACACACTAAAAACCTCCCCTTAAAGGAAATACTGTATGTGCAAATACTAGATGAATGAGAAGTTATTTGATGATTTAGTTAGAATATGCCTACCTTAACCATCTTTCTCTCTCTCTCTTTCTTACATTCCCAGCAGAGACCTGTTTTTCTGTCATATTGTTTCACCTCCATCACCCTCACGAATTCTCGCTCCCCCCTTCTTCCTTCTCCCCATTATATCTCCTCCCCCATTCATTCCTTTCCTCCCCCTCCCCCTCTCCTTCTCATGCCTCCCCCCCCCTTTATCTCCCCTCCCTCTCCCCTCTTTCCTTCTCATATTCACTTCTCTACCTCCACATCTTTCTCCCCATCTATTTCCTTCCTCGTCCATTCTTCCTTCCCCCCCCCCCCCTCCTCTCCCCCTCTCCCCCTCCCTCTCCCTTTACCTTCACTTCCTTTTCCTTCTTTCCCTCTCTCTCCCTTACTCCCCCTTCTTCTCCCTTTCCTCTCCCCCTACATCTTTCTCCCCATTTACTATTTTCCTCCTTCCTTCTCCCCCTCCATCCTTCCCACGTTCCCCCCATCCCTCCCCATTTATCTTCCCTCCCTTCTCCCGCCCTCGCTCCTCCTTCTCACGCTCTCCCCATCCCTCCCCTTTATTATCCTTGCCTCCCCCCCCCCCTTTTCACACTCTCCCCATCCCTCCCACCTTTATCTTCCCTCCCTCTCCACCCCACTTCTCACGCTCTCCCCATCCCTCCCCCTTTATCTTCCCTCCCTCTCCCCTCTTCCTTTCCTCCTCCCCCTCCTCCCCAACTTTTTACCACCCCACTATCTCACTATCTCTCACCAATGAAGGCACACACTTTATCTCTCTTTGTCTTTGTCTCCCAAGTAATACCCCGACTCATTTCTTGGCACTCTCACTTTCTCTCACCTTTCCTCCAACCCTTTCCCTTTTCAACATACTCTGTTCTTATTTCATGCAATCTTTTCTGCTGGTAGAGTTTATATCCTTTCATTATTATCTCAGCTTCAACGGCGATTATGTGTTTGTCGCTGTGTGTCTGTCTCACTGTTTTTAATTTAATTTGATCTAATTTATTTAATTTCACTCCACACACCAAACATCTCTCAACGAAATTAATGAAAGCATGTGATCCTACCGAGATTCGAACCTGGGTTACCACATACATATTTTAAACACCCTAACCATTACACCATCAAGACAGTTATAAGTACAGCACATGACCACGATTGATATCCATTTATCGAATACTGGACATTAGTCTAGTCATGTACTGTACCCAACTGCCGAAGAGCCTAATGCTTAGGCGGAAGGAAAGAATATTCATGGGGCACAGATCATATAGACCGACCTCGCTACGAAATATTCCTGAACCTATAAGCCTAATAGATTATGTGATCGTCGCTGTCTGTCTGTCTATTCGTATGTCTGTCTGTTTTTAAGCAAGATTTTACAACACCTAATTGATAGATTTAGATAAAACTTCGTTAGTACATTCATTTACTCTCTGAATAGAAAGGATTATTTGTTTACCCATATCCAATGAGCCAACCAGCCGCCATCCAAAAATATATCCCCCCAAAACGACCATGTGAAATATGTAGTCGATTTTTACGATACTCACTGTGAGACATACTGGATACTTAAGGGGCGTGACCTGCTTTTCTCTCTTTCTCTGGCTTGTATTCATTCGGCCCCATTCTGCCTACTGTTTTAAGATGTTTACCCCCATCCAGGTGTCGATTTCTTCCTGGCGAGCGATAGCAAGCCAGTATTGTATGGAGAAGTACGGCTTCGTCGGAGACATTTTTCTATCGAAAAATGTACATATTTAGCCTGCTGTTAAAAACATAAACACATATGCTTGCTCGCTACCGCTCACCAGGAAAAAATTGACACCTGGATGGGGATAAACGTAGGCTGAATGGGGCCGAATGGATACAGCCCAGAGAGAGAGAGGGAGAGAGAGAAAACAAATGAGGTGGGGCCCCTTAACCCATTGAAGATTATAACGCATTTTGACAGTTAATTCTGGCTATCACTAGACGATTCTATACAGTTTAGGACGGATCTGTTGGAATTATAAGGGTAAAAACTATCTCAATTAACCCTCTGACTTCCATATATTCTTCCTAATCTGGATACAATCGTCGAATAATAGCCAGAAAGCAGAACAGAAATGCACACTCGGATCTTGAAAGGGTTAACTATTTCAATCGAGTTTCCGATACCAGAGCAAAAGATCCCATAAAGGTCACTGAAAAAAAAAACTAATCAAATTAAAAAAAAAAAAAAAAAAAAAAATTTTTTAAGGGGAGATGGGCCGGTTTTCTGGACCACTTTCTCTCTCGTGTTTTGCCCCATTAGTTTTGAGATTTTAAGGCGTTCGGTCCATTAGTTTGACAAATTTAACACCTTTCGCCTCATTTTATTGTCAATTTTAAGATCTCTCGTGCAAATTAGGTGTCTATTTTTTTCCTGGCGAGCGAAAGCGAGCCTGTAATTTTAAGAGGCACCGGCTTTTGGCCGGAACATTTTTCTATCGAAAAATGTACAAATTTATCATGAAGGGGGGTCTAGGGGTGTTTTTTAAGCTTGATGGAGGTCTAGCGAGGAAAATAATACAAAATTGAATAACAGCATAAATAGACCAAAAAAAAACAGCCACTATCCCCTTAATGATAAAATCTGTTGTGTGATATCTCTTTAACCCCTTGACGATTATGACGATTATGACGCGTTTGGACAGTTTATTCTGGCTATTATTAGACGATTTTATTCAGATTAAGAAGGGTATATGAAAGTCAGAAGGTGTATTGATATAGTCTTCACCCTTTTGATGCCCACAGATGCCTCCTAAGGTGTATATAATTGTCTAATGATGCTCAGAATCTACAGTCAAAACGCGTCCTAATCCTGAAGGAGTTAAGGGGAAGTTTTTAGTTTGTTCCCTAGACCTCCATCAAGCTTAAAATTACACCCCCCAAGATAAATTTGTACATTTTTCGGTAGACAAAATTTCCCGGCCTCTTAAATTACAGGCTCGCTATCGTTCGTCAGAAAGAAATCGACACCTAAATGGCACGAAAGGTCTTAAAATTGACAGAAATGGGGCAAAAGTTCTTAAAATCGCCAAACTAATGGGGCGAACATCTTAAACTCTCAAAAGCAATGGGGCTAAACAAGAGGGAGAAAGGGGTCCCGAAAAAAATCCCTCAAGTGGAAGTCTCCCCTTAAGCTACATAATATCGTCTGGCGGTAACTGGAATGAAGTTACAAAAGAAGTAAAAAAAACAAAAAAAAAGTAAAACAAAAGTAAAACGATTAAAATTAAAATTAAAATGTCTTCATCGCAAATTGCTTCAGGCATCCATGCTTAATTAACAGAGAGAGAGAGAGAGAGAGAGAGAGAGAGAGAGAGAGAGCTACATAGAGCTACATAGATACACAGACCACACAGACCTCAAGGTCCTTACTAGGCAGTCTGGTCTTACAAACTATATATATATATATATATATATATATATATATATATATATATATATATATACAGTATATATATATATATATATATATATATATATATATATACACACATATATACACATATACACATACATACATACATACATATATATATATATATATATATACAGTATATATATACATATATATACATACTGTACAGTGCACACACATACACACACACACATACATAAAAAAAACAAAAAACAAAAAAAATTCATATCACCCCAGCCCTCTGCAGATAGAGGTCAAGCCTTCCCTTGAAAGCGTTTATTGTGTCGCTCCCCACCACTCTCGCTGGTAGTTTATTCCACTCTGTCGCCACACTGTAGGTCAGTGGTCTTCATTGCGCGGCTCACGAGCCAGTGGCGGCTTGCAATGACCTAATTGGCGGCTCGCATGAGAGGAGAGAGAGAGAGAGAGAGAGAGAGAATTCATCAGTAATCAGAGAATAGTTTAAAGTATTAGATATAAATTGCATCATAATGCCGTATCAGACGTATCACTTAATAAAATTGCTAATGGGAATAAGCCTATATAGTGACTCTGGCAATTCTTTACTTTTCATAATTATTCAACACAAAGAAAAAAGGATAAAAGAGAGAGCACCCATTATACAGGAATGATGAGAGAGAGAGAGAGAGAGAGAGAGAGAGAGAGAGAGAGAGAGAGAGAGAGAGAACGAGCCTTCTATAGGCCTACAGGAAATGTACGTGTGGGTTACGTAAGTCCAGCGCTCGGCGGCCCATACTCAGCCTGTCTTGTCCATTCACTAGTTTTATTAACACCACATCAGAAAAGTGGGTTATAGTGCCTCATAAATTAGTATTATTTTATGAGAAAAAGACTGTTTCGGTGTATGCATGAAATGTATGGACCTATACTCGTATTCTTACAAATTCAAACGATGTGTCTTCCACATTTGGTTATTTTTTCAACAATTTGTCGTATTCCAGGCAGTTAATTATATAGATTCCAGGCTATAATCAAAATGGAAAAATTTATTATAAAACGTAAGCACACACAAAAAAAATGAACCACCAGAAATACAACCTCCACAAGTGACAAATTACAAGTACAGCATGGACAAATTAAAAGAACAGCTGGCTCATTTCCGGTCATCACAACATTAATTTAAAGTATTTATTTTTTAAATGTATCATAGTAGTCAAGAATTTCAATATAATTTATTCTTAATAAAGAATTTCAATACAATAATTGTTACTAGTCTTCTATAAATCTGTGGCTATGGAAACCCACAAAAAATATGTAATTTAGTTCCTATATATATTTTGTTCTGCCTATCCCAGTGGCTTATTTGCCTTATGGCTTATGCGGCTCTCACGCTGAATATGTCCTGAACTTTTGGCTCTCTTGAAAAAATTAGTGAATAACACAGCTGTAGGTGAAGAAACTCTTTGTGACATCTAGGTTTGCCTTTTTGGTTTTTAATTTCATTCCATTTCCGCGAGTTTGATTAGTATTGTTTAATGTGAATAGTGCATTTACATCGACTTTGTCGAAACCTTTTAGAATCTTAAAGCACTCAATAAGCTGACCCCTCAACCTCCTCGTTTTTAATGAGAACAGGTTCAATCATTTAAGTCTTTCTTCATATGATTTATTTCTTAATGAGGGTATCATCTTCGTCGCTCTACGCTGTACTGACTCGAGGCTTACAATGTCCTTGATCAGATAAGGTGACCAGAACTGCACACCATATTCAAGGTGGGGCCTCACCATACTTTTGAACAGTGACACTATTACGTTCTCATATTTATATGTAAATTTTCGTTTAATAAAGCCCAATGCTATGTTTGCCTTATTTGCAGCTGCTATACATTGGTCGGAAGTTTTTAGGTTTTCAGATATTAGTACCCCTAGGTCTTTTACTACCGTTGCGGTTTTTATTTGTTTGCCATTCATTTCGTATTTGTATTTCATATGTCTGCTACCAACCTGCAGCACCTGACATTTATCGACATTGAAGGGCATCTGCCATTTTTTCGACCACTCTGATATCTTGTTTAAATCAGATTGCAACGCATTTCTATCATCTTCGTTCAGGATTGTATTTCCTATTTTTGTATCGTCGGCGAATTTGGAAATGGTGTTGTTTACCCCTACGTCAATATCGTTAATGTAAATGAGAAACAGGACCGGTCCAAGGACTGAACCCTGTGGAACTCCACTAGTGACAGGCTCCCACTCCTATTCCACTCCATTTATCACCACTCTCAGTCTTCTGTCTGTAAGCCAATTTTTTATCCAAGAATGAATTTCACCTTTGATACCTATCCTCTCCAGTTTAGCCAATAGTTTTCGGTGAGGCACCTTGTCGAAAGCTTTTTGAAAGTCCAAGAAGATTATATCTAGTGATTTCGTTATGTCGTTATATGTGAATAGTTTGTTATAAAATGCAATCAAATTTGTTAGGCATGACTTATTTGATCTAAAGCCGTGTTGACTATTTTTGATTAGGTTGTTTGATTCGAGGTAATCTACTATCTTATCTCTAAGGATTTTTTCCATGATTTTTCCTACAATTGAAGTTAGACTAATTGGTCTGTAATTACTCGCTTTGGCCTTGCTACCCTTCTTGTATATCGGCGTAATGTTCGCATCTTTCCAATCACTCGGTACAATCCCCTGTAGTAATGATAAGTTAAATAGTTGTGTCAGGGGTTTTGCTATTTCGTCCTTAACATTCTTAATTATTTTCGGGTGGAGCATGTCGGGTCCCGGGGTCTTATTTACATTTAAATTACTCAATTTGCTTTGTACTTCGCTAACACTGATGATGAAATCTCCTATCACATGAGTTGAGGTGTTATTTTCAGGGGTATGATCGATAACTTCTGTGAAAACTGAGCCAAAATATTTGTTGAGCATATTTGCCGTGTTTGTGTCACCTGTTATTGTCTGGCCATCTTCTATTAGCGGTCCGATTCCGCTTTTGATCTGTTTATTTTTATTTACGTAACTGTAGAATTTTTGGGGGTTTGTGGCACTCTCTCTGGCAATAGTCATTTCGTAATTTTGTTTGTTCGCCCTAATTATTTTTTTCACTTCCCTTCTACTATTTTTGTACAAGTTTTTAATTACATCAGTGTTTGTGTTATTTTTTACAAGTTTGTGGAGTTGATTCTTTTACCTTATTGCCTTGTCAATGTCTCTACTGTACCAAGGGGACATACTTGATTTCGTATTACGTTTTGGTTTCATGGGTACAAATTGTTTATGGGCTTCTGTAATTGTAGACTTAAAATGTCCCCATAGTTCATTTACTTCGTTTATATTTATGAGGTTTGAGTGTATGTTTGATAGCGATTCCTTAAGTCCGTCATAATTTGCGTTTTTAAAGTCCGAAACCATTCCTGTTGTTTTTACTGTGGAGAGAGAGAGAGAGAGAGAGAGAGAGAGAGAGAGAGAGAGAGAGAGAGAGAGAGAGAGAGAGAGAGAGAGAAAGAGAGATACGAGAGAGAGAGATACGAGAGAGAGAGAGAGAGAGAGAGAGAGAGAGAGAGAGAAAGAGAGAGAGAGAGAGAGAGAGAGAGAGAGAGAGAGAGAGAGAGAGAGACCCCCCGTCTCTCCCCGGGGGGGGTATCTAAATCTAATGAAAACTAATCCAATCACCAATCACGAAAAGTATATATAACAACTGGTGTGAGTATCCTAGGTTCGAGTCCTTGGAGGGCCACATGTATTTGTTGATTTCATTAATTGAGTTTAGAAGTGAAGTTGGTTGGTGAACAAATATATTTCAGCTGTTAAAGATTGCAAAAGAATATACAAATAATCTAGGATTTAAAAGGATAAAATAATAACAAGTAACAAACATACAATCATACACCCATTAACCCTTACAGTACCGATGACGTCTCTTTTAGTTGATTTCAGCTACATTTAGACAATTTTATAAAGCTTAGCAAAGATAATATATGGTAGCTAAAAGGATTAATTGAGGTAGTATGTAGCCCTTACTTGATAGACATTCTTCCTAAGCTTATAGTTACCAGAATATAATGGAAATGTTGTCACCGGTATTGAATGGGGTATCTCCAAAGGTTCGTCTAATATAAAAAAATATATATAAATATAAAAATAATATTAAAAGTTACTGTCAGCTTAAGGGGGTTGACCTGCTTTTTTTCTCTCTTTCTCTGGCTTGTATCCATTTGGCCCCATTCAGCCTACTGTTTTAATACGTTTATCCCCATCCAGGTGTCAATATTTTACTGGTGAGCGGTAGCGAGCCAGCATATTTTTTATTTTTGTTTGACAGCAGGCTAAATTTGTACATTTTTCGATAGAAACATTTCTCCGGCAAAGCCGGATTTCTTCATATAATGCTGGCTCGCTATTGCTCGCCAGGAAGAAATCGACACCTAGATGGGGATAAACGTCTTAAAATAGTTGGCTGAATGGGGCCGAATGGATACAAGCCAGAGAAAGAGAGAAAAGGAGAGAAATAAAAAAAAAGCAGGTCACCCCCCTTAAGTAAGATTTGAACGTCGTGTCATACACCCTTCCTAATCTGAATTTAATCGCCTAATAATAACTAGAATAAACTGTCAAAACGCGTCATAATCCTCAAGGGGGTTAAGTAAGGTTTGACTGTCGTAATCAAAGGGGGTTAAGTAAGGTTTGACTGTCGTAATCAAAGGGGGTTAAGTAAGGTTTGACTGTCGTAATCAAAGGGGGTTAAGTAAGGTTTGACTGTCGTAATCAAAGGGGGTTAAGTAAGGTTTGACTGTCGTAATCAAAGGGGGTTAAGTAAGGTTTGACTGTCGTAATCAAAGGGGGTTAAGTAAGGTTTGACTGTCGTAATCAAAGGGGGTTAAGTAAGGTTTGACTGTCGTAATCAAAGGGGGTTAAGTAAGGTTTGACTGTCGTAATCAAAGGGGGTTAAGTAAGGTTTGACTGTCGTAATCAAAGGGGGTTAAGTAAGGTTTTTTGTCGTAATCAAAGGGGGTTAAGTAAGGTTTGACTGTCGTAATCAAAGGGGGTTAAGTAAGGTTTGACTGTCGTAATCAAAGGGGGTTAAGTAAGGTTTGACTGTCGTAATCAAGGGGGTTAAGTAAGGTTTGACTGTCGTAATCAAAGGGGGTTAAGTAAGGTTTGACTGTCGTAATCAAAGGGGGTTAAGTAAGGTTTGACTGTCGTAACTGTCGTAATCAAACGGGGTTAAGTAAGGTTTGACTGTCGTAATCAAAGGGGGTTAAGTAAGGTTTGACTGTCGTAATCAAAGGGGGTTAAGTAAGGTTTGACTGTCGTAATCAAATCAGTTTTTCCTTTGTTATTATATTCTGATACTGAAATTACTATGGCATTAAGGTGAGATTTTTAGTTTGCTTCCTAGACCTCCATCAAGGTTAGAAAAATACCCCCAAGACCCCCCTTCGAGATAAAGGTGTACATTTTTCGGTAGAAAATGTTATCGGTTGAAGGCAGGTTCCTCCTAAATTACTGGCTCGCTATCGCTCGCCAGGAAAACATCGACACCTAAATGGGACGAAAGATCTTAAAATGGACAGAAATGAGGTTAAAGGACTTAAAATCGCCAAATCAATGGGGCAAGCGTCTTAAAATTTCAAAACAAATGGGGATAAACACGAGAGACAGCGTGATTAAAAAACACAAAATCTTGAGTGAAAATCTGCCCTTAATGTATTGACCGTTTCTAAAGGTTTAATTAACGCTTTCAGCAGGTGATGACACAGTTTTGTTTTTCCTTCTATTCTGGCAAGCTGTAGAATATTTTATCAAGCTTAAGGGGAGATGGGTCGTTTTTCTGGGCCCTCTTCTCCCTCGTGTTTAGCCCCATTATATTTCAGATTTTAAGACGTTCGGCCTATTCGTTTGGCGATTTTAAGACTTTACGCCCAATTTCTTTGTCAATATTAAGACCTTTCGTACCATTTAGGTGTCATTTTTTTCCTGGTGAGCAATAGCGAGCATGTAATAGTGTAACCGGCCTTTGGCCGGGAATTTTTGTTTACCGAAAAATTAAAAATATACACATTTATCTTGAAGGGGGGGGGGGTCTAAGGGGTGTTTTATACAGGCTGATGGAGGTCTAGGGAGGAAACTGAAAAGTAAAAAGATAAAACAATAAGCAAATAAATACGTCCATCTCCCCTTAAGAAGGACTTGAGAGAGCCAAAGGTTTAATCGAGATAGTATTAACATTATATATTCTCACGTGTCCTTCCTAAGCTGTATAAAGTGCTCTAGACAAAATATAATGCCAATGTGTCATAATTCTGAAAGGGTTAACCCATTCTTGATATTATTCTAGCTATCATTATATCATTTTACTTAGCTTAGGAAGGATTTGCGAGAGTTATTGGGAAGGTATTTGGTTTTCTGAAGTCCCTTCTCCCTCATGTTTAGCCCCATTCGTTATGAGATTCTAAGACGTTCGCCCCATTAGTTTGGTGATTGTAAGACCTTTCGCCTCATTTCTCAATATTAATACGTACGGTCCGGGCATATTTCCGCTATATTAGGCCTCATTCAGGCACTCCTGAATGAATGAGCAAGTGTCTGGATGAAATTAAATGTATTCAGCCAAAAACTAGACGATAATAGCTTCAAAAGGACACCAGAACGAGCTTTGTAGCGTGTGAGGTTCATCCGCTGTGCTACCATAGACATCGGCAAATATTCGCAAATAATGAGCGAATGTCGCTAACGTCGTGCTACATTTGCCTTTGGCAGTGCTGCATATGTCTAGCGAGACATGGCTGATATCCCTAAGTGCCCCAGCCACCGTGCTGGAGAGAGGATGGGGGCCTACCACGCTCCCGTTCACTCGCACTCATCTCCACAGGCTTTAAGAGCCTGTAAATTGCTATAAATTGCCATGGCTTTCCAGGACGGTCCCCGCAGCCAATGGGTTAAGACCTTTCGTACCATTTAGGTGTCGATGTGTTCCTAGCGAAGGAGTAGGAACTGTCGTGAAGGCAACCGTTTAGAAGGAGTACTGCATCGAAGGTTCCAGGGGCGACAACAAAAAGACAATCTCAAAGTGCAAGAGCCACCACAGCCGGTAGCGGAAATTCTGCGGCTTCACTTTGTTCATTTTGGCTCTGCGAACAACTTTGGTCTAAGTATCTAATGTCGTGGAGGCGGCCGTTTAGGAGGATTAGTGCGATCAATGCTTCCGAAGACGACAAAATGCAGCAAAACGACCTACTTAGCGAGTGTAGCGAAAATCTGGCAGGATCACTTTCTTCATATTGGCTCTGCAAACAAATTTAGTCTTTGTGTTCAGTGTCATAGAGGCAGCCGTTTAGGAGGAGTAGTGCGTCAAAGGTTCAGGAGACTCAATTCAGGAAAAAACAGCGTTCTTCCTAGAAGAATTGGGAATAGAATTGCATAATAATAATGATATATCACATTATACTCCAAAATAAATACAAATACAAAGGTTAAAAGGAAGAAACAAATAGGCAAAACATCTTTCAAATTGATTTTCGTAAAATAAGCAATCGAACATTTACAAGGCTATAACATGACACAAATATACACGAGAATTTACATCTATTAATGTCTACATAGTAAGTGCTAAATATTCACATAGTATAGGCTTAATCATAGAGTTGTAAAGATGAAGAGAATCTATGAGGGAGCGAATCTTGCTAATCTTTGTAATCAAGTATCCATTTGCTTAACACGGGCTATATTTTGTCTGACTTCAAGCACTGGCATTTTTAATTTTGTAAATTAATTCAAGAAAACTCATCTGTCTACAGCAAAGAATGAAACCAATGGTACACAAACTCCATTATTAAGACAAAGTTTCGCTGTATTGGTTTTTCAGTCCAGCTTATCCAGAACAAACTATTCAGCGAAACATTGTCACAATACGGGACAATCTTCCCATAATGTTGCTGAGGCCATCTAATACATAAGACAGATCTAAATAATATCCAGCCCTTGAAGTACAGCCGTAAACACTAAGCAATGGACACGATGATCATTATTCGAAGTCAAATTTGCAAAGACCCCAAATGAATGTTTTGTTTTCTACTAAACACGATGGCTTCAAACGTAAGGGAAACAAACAAGGTGACTACTGTACTGATGTTAACAAGATTCTCCCTACAAACGACTCTAGGGAGGGAGGGGGGGGGGGGGGAGAGGAGGGCTGAGGAGGTGGAGGGAGGGGAGAGGAGGAGGAGGAGGTATGGAAGGGAAATAGAAGAAGCGGTGATCAGACGGGGAGGATAGCGTTGGAGTGGGCCGGGGGCGGGGGCTTGTCCCCACACCACCTTCTCACGCTGAAGTTCTTGCCCTGGAGGGGAAAATAATAGGAAAGCTTAGTGATGACAATTTCATATTTGTTTTCACCAACCCTCCAATTAATTTACAAATAAACCTAACTAATGAAATCAATGAAAGTAATGAATACATGTGGTACTCTAAGGACTTAAACCTGGATATTCACACCGAAATTCCACACACTAAGCATTACGCTATTTAGACAGTTAACATATACTACTGCTGCTGAAAAAAATACTATAATTACTTTCTACTACAACTACTACTTCTACTATTACTACTACTACTACTACTACTACTACTACTACTACTACTAACAAAAACGTCAATAAATATAATAGAGATAGCATTGATGATATTGATTAACACAAAATATTCAAAGTGCAGCTATATGTGTGATCGACTATGACAATATATCAGCTGTCTTACCTGTGTAGGCAACCAAGGAAGATATCTTGAATGTTGAACAGATCTTTCCATCCTAGCTTCAGGTTCAGTTTTAGGTCGATATTTTCATGTATTTATTGTTTTTCTAGTTTCCTCCCGAGACCTCCATCAAACTTTAAAAAAACATCCATTAGATCTCCCTTCTAGATTAATTTGTACGTTATTCTATTCGGTAGAAAAATGTTCCGGTCAAAGGCCGGCTCTTCCAAAATTACAGGCTCACTGTCGTTCGCCAGGACAAAAATCGACACCTAAATAGGACGAAAGGTCTTAATGTAATGTTGACAAAGAAATGGGGCAAAAGGTCTTAAAATCGCCAAAGTAATGGGTCGAACGTCTTAAAATCTGAAAACTAAGGGGGCTAAACATGAGGAAGAAGGGGGACCAGAAAAACGACCCCCCCCCCCTTACCTGTCTGTGAGTACGACTATAAATCACCTGTCTTACCTGTGGGCATTGATTTTTCGGTTTGACGGGTGGGTAAGATCTGAAGTTATTGACCTGACCCGCATCCGCACCTCCCACCCCAGAGCTACTACTGTTTCCACCGGCTCCGTTAGATCTGGTCCTGCCGTTGATGATATCTTCTCGCTTGATGCCTCTGCGATCGCTGGCAATACCGCCCGTACCGCCTGCACCGCCCTCGTCGACTATCCCTGTCCGAGCCACACCTATGTCCACCGTCGGGAATGGAGTGTGGGACGGCAGGATACTGTGGGAGAGCAATGCAATTAATAATCAGGAATATGTTTTGAGTTTCTGAAGTGCTATAGGCCATATTCTCAGTCAACACACAACCCGACTGATCGGGAACACCGTCATATCAGCTTCCCGACCAACTTATCAGAATTATTCTCCTTGATTCTACCATCTCACAGGCATCGTAAATACAATGAACCAAAAACAATTTGGAAAACTGTAATGTAGTGACTGGGATTATGGCCCAAGGAGTCGGCTGTTAGTTCAGGTAAGCTATATATTCATAAAAGGTAAGGTTCAAAGATAACTAGAAAACAAGGTAGTGTATATTGTAGTACTCTTTTCTTACATTTAAATTGAATGGCCCAAAGTTAGAATTAGTAAATCTTGGTACCACACCATCAACACGAACATATTGGATGAGCTGAAAAACCTTCACACATATACAAACACAAACATAAACCCTACCCAAACGACGACTATATAGAGTATGGTAATATAAATATATATAGACAGTATAAATATACTTAAATAATCAAGTGTACGAGAGATAGGCAGAAAGAGACAAACATGATATGGCTAACCAAAGGGTGAAAAGGTAAACAAAGTGGGTAAAAACTGTTAATATAATATAAGAGATAGCCACAAGCAAAGCAATAGGTATCAATAACCAACCTGGACCGACACTTGGCATTGATGTGTCTCTTGGCTCCAGCACGGCACGACACAAGGCGGGTGTCGAAGATGTGATCAGACGCAAAGTGTGAGAGTGTGGCGCGCTTGTGTCGTTGGACTTGCACAGCACTACTACCTTCTCGTTGGCTTCGACGTTCTCTTTGGCTGCGACGTCCTCCCTGGCTTCTTCTGCGTCTTTCTTGGCTTCTTCCTCTACTCCGGCGGGTGGAGCTGTGGGTTCTGGGCTTGAAGTGCTGACCTAGGATCTTCATCACACTGGAAATTGGGATTCATTAGTCTCAGTATAATAACAACCGTATTCTTAGACGTGTGGGGTGGGTGTCATCCAGCCCATAATGAACGAAGATACTGGAACTGAGTGTTATTTAATGAAAGAGACCTTGAAATTTCCCATGTTTTATGTATGTATGTACTGTAGGTATGTATGTATATACTCAGGTACATACCCCATTGCTCAGGGTGGCCGACACGAGACAGAGCCCGAACAGAAACAACATTTAGTTCATATTCTCAGGATCCGGTACCACTTCCGCGTTCCCTCACCCGTTGAGTAAAAGAATTGAGTAAAAGAATTATAAAAGGGGAGGAGCCCCCTCCCAACTTTTATAAGCTAAACAATGCTCTTGTCTTATTTCGTTCATTACGGGGTAAGGTTTCACAGTGGGAAGCTTGAAGAAAATGGCTGTTAATGCCATAATCTCTTCAGTAAGATGAAGCTTTGTTTATTCTTGTTTTGGCTATTATTAAGCGATATTATTAAGTTTATAAGGGATATTTGGCACCCAGTAGAATATTTTGAGTTAAATTTTACAGCTTTGGTTGCTAGAGATTATTCCTAAACTGTATAAAATCGTCTAATGTTAGCCAGAGTAAAACGTAAATGACGCATATTGCAATTAAGGGGATAGTTCTTGTGTTTTGATCTGGATATTTATTAATTAATTCACTTATTAGTCTCCTCACTAGACCTCAATCAAGCTTAATGGAACGAAAGGTCTTAATATTGACAAAGAACTAACGGAACGAACGTCTTAAAATCGCAAAACTAATATGCTAAACATGAGAGAGAAGGGGGTCCATAAAAAGCGAGTACCACCCCCTTAAGCATCTGAGGATCGATGATGTAGGATACTTCCTTCCTGTGTTCTGGCTATTATTAGACGATTTTATTCAGATTAGGGAGGGTAGCCTATATGGAAGTCAGAAGTATTTAGTTGTTATACAGCAGAGAAGAAAACAAAACACATAAAAAGGCACTGATTATACTTTTGATTATTAAAAAAAAATCATGTTATAATATCCAAGTAAACATGTGAATAACCTGATACATTCTGTTTTAAATAGTCTTCCCTATTTTCTAGCTCGAGTAAATGTGAAAGAGAAAATATAGTATAGTAGGAGTAACTATACAATTTTCGTTTGCATGAACTATAGTCCATTCATTATAGGTAGGCCAGAAATCCTGATCCCTAACCTCTGTAACTCAAAGTGGGCAAGATCAAATAGGCTGTAAATTGTCACACCCTTTCCCTGGCTGACCCTTCCCAAATAGTAGAAATATTCGCTCGATTGTTCTAGTCGTTTAGGAGTTATAGAGGTTAGTGGTGAAGCTTATTTATATTTTCGATTCCACAAAATATTTATGTTTCTTAACCCCTTCAATACAGCGGGCCAAGTTTCGTTTAATTCTGACTAACATCAGACGAGTTGATACATCTCAGGAAGGACCTATGGGAATCAAAAGGGGCAAACTCCATCTCAATTAAGGGGGTAGTGGTTATGTATTGGTCTATTTATATATATTTGTATATAATATTATGTTATAGTAACCTCTCTAACCACCCTCAAGCTTAAAAAACATCCCGTACATCCCCCCCCCCCCATTCTCTTCAAGATGTATTTGTACATTTTTCGGTAGAACCTAGAATTACAGGCTCGCAATCGCTTGCCAGGAAAAAATCGACACGTAAATGGCATGAAAGGTCTTTATATATTGACAAAAATATGGGGTAAACATTTCTTAAAATCGCTAAACTAATGGAACTAACCTCTTAAAATCACAAAGTTAATGGGACTAAACATGAGGGAGAAAAAGCACCTACCTCCTCCTGAATACCTTAAGCTTAATAACATCGTTTAATGATAACCAGAATATAATTAAAGACTGCCTTATGGTATACAGAATGGATTAATAAACTGATTAAATGGGATGTATTCAGTAGAGGCAATTGTCAGGGAAAGTGAATGATTATACAATGTGGCGGTGGGGCTGTTCGGCCAGGCAGCCTAGGGAGCGACAATAATAACAGCAATCTGGTGGTGTCAGTATTTCACTACATAGCAATATTTGAATTAAGTAATGTTGTATTTAAAACAAAATATATATAAACAAATTATTAATTGTACTATTCATTAATCTTAAACTATGTTAAGATTGAATTGATTTTACTAACCTGTGATAAAAGTCTGTGTCGTGTTGTTCGTCTGTTCTGTGAGCCTCCATGAGTCTGTTCTGGAAGTGATGGGCGACCTGTTCCCTCGTCTCGCTTCCCTTCACCCACATACTGACCATCAGACGTCCCGGCACAGCCCCCTGTACAGACCACGGGTGATGTGATTCGGGGATTCTTAATCCAAACGACTCTATCAGATCCTCTTGGGAACCACTGAAATCTTCTTCTAAACTGCTGAAGAAGGTGTCAGCAAAAGACGTTCCCCTTGATAAGTGGAATGCATTAGCTTGATTGAATGCATTGAATTGGTTAAATGTATTGGCTTGATTGAAAGCATGGGCTTGGTTAAATGTATTGGCTTGGTTCAGAGGCTTTCCAGCTGAATTTTGCTGTTGGAACAATCGTGTTGGATTATTTACCTGAACTGCTTGTACGACAGAAACCTGTGATTGTGTAGGAGTTGGTTGTTGAGGCTCTGTGATACCTGGAATAATAATCTTTGCAGCTGGAGTGACACTTACTCCTGGACTCTGCACAGATCCAGCAGCACTGGAGACTGATGGCTGCTGTCTTTGTGCTTGCTGACTTCCTGCCACATTCTGAGAACCTCTCGTTCCTGTGTTTTGTCCCTTTCCAGACACTGATGTCGAGGGAGAGGAGGAACTTATGGTAACAGGACCGGACGATGGATGAACCTCAGCCACACCTTGGACGTTTTGAACAGATATCTGTCCTGTTGCACTAGGACTTGAAGCTATTCCCTGATTTTGTGACCCAGATACCTGCTTGTTGATTGCATTACCAGTCTCCAAGTTTGGGGTCGGGGATAGATTTAACTGATCTATTAATATCTGTCCCTGAAGCTGATCTGGAGTATTCAAAGACCCTGCTGCTCCTAGGCTTGTAGGCGAAGTTTCTACTGGTGCCGAGACCATAAGAACAGCATCGGGAGTCTCGAGAGCGTTATTGGTGATAATTGTTGTAGTGTCCTTTGGTATGAAAGGGCCATAGAGTTGCTCGAAGGTTGTGAACGTCTGGTTATCAAGGACGAGGTATCCTGCATTCTCGAGGGTTGAGCAGATCCCACCAAGAGTCTCCAGCGACAGGGAGAAGTAAGTGTCTGGGCCACAAGCACCGCCTCCCTGGAATAATACAGAAAGATAACTGCTCTATCCCGACTGTATATTGGTGATACATAGCTTACTTATAATATATATATATATATATACCGGTGTATATATATATATATATATATATATATATATATATATATATATATATATATATATATATATATATATATAAATATATATATATATATATTTATAATATATATACCGGTATAATTATACAGTATATATAAAAAAAAAAAATTAATATAATTATGAAAAACGGTTCATTTCGTATAACATTTACATGTTCATCTAAATACAGTTATTATATAATTTTCACTAACAAATTAATATACATGAACTTTGGTAATCATGAATAAATTATAACCTAGTGTTCCAAATGCATCATGAAAATACAAGGAGTAATCAATTTACATACTGCAGAGAGTAGTAGTCATAATGTCCTTGGACTGAAATAAACATAGAAGGATATGGGGGAAACAAACTTGGGTAGAATGAAAACAAGAAACAGAAATCAAGATACAAAGGAATAATTGGCATAAAAAACCTAGCCTTTGATCTGAGACCGACCTGACTAAATTAAAGAGACTGTCGGCTAAAGGGTTGATAGACCTCCATCAAGCTTAAAAAAAAAAAACACAGAAAAGAAATGCGTCATCGTATCTTCTAAGGGTTAAAGGGAAATAATGCGCACAATTAACCCTTTCATGTACAGGGCACGATTTGAGCCTATTCTGGGATACTTTAAAGCCTTTGTGACTATCAGGGGTGTTTAGAAACCTTTAGTTTAGTTACTTCAACCTCTGCAGTTGTCTTTGAGTTAGCTGTGGGCAGAAAACTAATTTTGGAGATGTAATAATAAGATTGAGCGAACTCTATTTCTGATTGCTAATCGGCAATCGGGGAAATATTGGAACAAGTAGAGTGTTTTAAATATCTAGGAGGAACGATAAGCAGGAGTGGAGGTATGGAAGTGGAGGTGAAACAGAAAGTGTGTGAAGGAAGGAAGGTTTTCGGAGCAATGGGAAGTATGTGGAAGACGAGAAATCTCGGAGTGAAAGTAAAAAGTGCACTGTATCAAGGAATTGTTGTGCCAAGAGTGATGTATGGGGCTGAGACATGGGCTCTGAAGAAAAAGGAGAAAAGAGGGCTGGATGTGATGGAGATGAGCTGCTTGAGGAGTATGTGTGGAGTTACTCGTAGAGACAGATTGAGGAATGAAGAGATACGTAGGAGAGTGGGGCAGCAGGAACATTTGTCAGCCAGAGTGGACAGAAGGGTGCTGAGCTGGTATGATCATGTTGAACGAATGGGAGATGAAAGGCTTACAAAGAGAATATGTGAGTCAGGTACAAGGGGAGATAGAAGGGCAGGAAGACCCCCATTGAGATGGAGAGACTGTGTAAGAAAGGCTTTGGATGATAGAGGAATGACCATAGATCAGGCAGGGGAAGTGGTGGTGGACAGGAGTGAATGGAGAATGCTTGTGAATAGTTGAGTGAACACGTGGTCATTTGGAGTAAGGGGTTGGGCGCAAGTTGGACTAGATAATAGTCCATCAGGCGCCTGGCCCGGGGAGACGATTAATATGAAGGCAGGCAGACATGCAGCGGAGCCCAAGCCACAAGCCCTCCCACACACTTCCAGGCGCACCGCCTGGAAGTGTGTGGGAGGGCTTGTGGCTTGGGCTCCGCTGCATGTCTGCCTGCCGAGATCGGAACCTCTCCGGGTGGTCGGGGGCCGGGGGAGTGCTGGAGCGACCTTGGTGACCCTGGTCTCTGGGTCTTCTGTGACCTGGATGTGTGTGAGTTTGTGCTTTTTATCTGTGTTTATTTGTTGTTTTATGTTCTTTTTGTGTTTTCCCTGTTCTTGCTCTGTCTTGAGTCGGCTACCCCCAAAATGGGGAATGGGCCTCAGCATATAGATAGATAGATAGATAGATAGAATCGGCAACCCTGCGTCCACACGTGCGTGAGACGGTTAAGTAAAAAAAATAAAAAATAAAAAAAAATAATAATAATAATAATCTTAACCATTCTAGATAAGAATATCATCTGTCCTGTTTGTTCATGAAGGCAAGAAGGGCAGGTTGAAAATGGAGTGCCGAATGTGGAGTCTGCCTAATTACTCTGAAATTACCAAGCTAAGTCTAAGTCTAATTTATATAAGTAACTAAGTAAAAAATAAAACACGAACCAACCCATCTTAACCAACCTGTCCGAGCTGATGACATGCCCCATTTGCTTGTGAGGGCAGGAAGGGCAAGTCGGCCATGGAGCGCTGAACATTGAGTCCACCGCAGGGGTCGGGCACACACTCCTGAGGGTTGTTGAAATTCTGGAACCACACCACCTGGGGAGATATTGACATATTATTTTTTACGCATGTGTGTGTGTGGATTTCCAGTTCCATATATTCAGCACACATATACGAACATCTTACTATATATCTACAGTACCTACATATTTATAGACGTATGTTTATGTACTTCCATATCTCTCTATTTATCTAACCTACCTGTGTCGGGGTGCACGCAGAGGAAGGCGTCAGCAGAAGTTCGCACCCTCCCTGCACCGTCTCGTAACTGCCGTCCGGACATTGGCATACGGGGGTTCCAAAGGCCGTCTGGAACAACTCACGCCCTCCTGTAAGTTCACGAGGGAGATGCAAGGTGTTGGAAGGTCTGTTAACCCTTTCAAGATTATGGTGCATTTTGACAGTTTATTCTGGCTATTATATGACGATTTTATTCAGATTAGAAAGGGTATATGGAAGTCAGAGGGCTATTCAATGATTTGACATAAGTGAAGACATTCAGATATAAGTTGTAAGATGGCACACAAATCATCTTAATCCTATATGCCTCCTAATAGTAAACAACATTTCATACCCATATAAAGTTGTTTAGACGATATAATATATTAGACGTCCGATAAATTTAATTTTGAATTGCTATCACATCACGAGTAGCCTACGTTAGATAAACTAATAGAAAGGCATGCTAGATTAGCTCATGATAAGGTAAGTTTAGTTTGGCTAAGGTAACATTGTTATAGTTATAAAAGTCATTAACCCGTTCAATCAGATTATACCAAATTAAACAATATTCAGCTACTTCGAAACGATTATATTTAACTTACGAAGAGTGATAGGATTTAGCAACGCACTTTTAAACAGAATCGTCTGAATTACTAGTTTCTTGTTGGTTAGGCCTGGAAGACCAACTATACAGTATATCTACCCAAAAACATTCATAATCATTTGGGAAGTAGATTTCGTGTCCTCCTAATCCCATTGGTAGTGCATGATTTTACTAACGAATGGAAGTCAACATCAAATATAAATAGTGATGATCAGTCGAACCGACCTGAGCAGAGACCCGAGTGTACCGGATCGTGGCAGAGCTGATCGCCAAATACGAAGATCCTATCCGGGGGGCAGAGTCGTGGGGCGCAGAACCCCTCGTAGGTCTGGGCGTCCAGCAACACCTGCTCCTCCACACCACAGGGGCCCTGCGTTAACACCTGGTGGCAGGCCCCGGACACAGTCACCTCATCTCTGGGGCACATGTCCACCGCTGTGTCACTCCCTGCAGTGCCAAAGATATTAGTACAAGTTCTTACAGGGCGCTACAAAAGTAAATTGTGTTGAGTGTACGGTGGCGGTAATAAGTCATGTCTCAGCGGTCATTACGCTTGGCTCGCTCAGTGTTGTATTTGTGTATGTCAGATGTTGAATAAGGTGGGTAAGTGTAGGAATATGTTTGTAAATCTCACTCGAAATTAATGTTACGTCCTGGGATATATAAACACTGGGCTCTTTCTATTGGACTAGGTATGCGGCAACAAGCAACAACGGAAAACGCTAGATCCAACCCTTATCTATAAACCCAGGCAACAAACCACCCTAAACCGTCAAGAGTCCTGCCTGGACAACGAGGTGTCCTATGACTCGGTTACAGGGTGCATGCACTATAGACTGCTGATAGTCAAGCAGGCTATATAAAAGATCACACAATTAAGTTGACTTAAAGCTTCAAGGAAAAGATAGATTACGGAATTAAATTGCAGAAACAATTTAATAACAAACTAGAAGAAAGTACATTTAACGTTACGTTAATTAATACAACTAATCACCCCTGCGTGAAAGAAGGTGAAAGCAAACAGTCCTCAAAACATTGTACAGGTAGACAAGATGCGGGTTTCTAAACTGCATGTGGCTACTGTAGGATCTGATGCTTAGCAAAGAAAGTACGTTACGGATTTAGAGAACTCTTAACTCATAAGCAGGAATAAATACTAGTGATAGGCCATACAGTGTATAATGGCATAGGTATAATTAAATAAAGGCAGCAACTCGCAACATAACCACATACAGGTGTGCTTCTCACTCTTAGTCAGGCAAGCCTGCTCGGACAGAGTCTCTAAGCCACACCCTGACTCACAATGCTCACAAAAACGGTAAACTGTGGCACAATAACAAGCATACAGAAATAATAAACCCCTAGCTGTTAATCTGCCAGGCGGCAGAGGTCTAGCCGGAAGGATATAGGCTTCGGATACCCGGGCTGAGCCACCTGCTCTAGCCTAGGGACGTTCCCAAGTATATGCGCCAAATTACTCTAATTGAAAGGGTGCTCTCTTGAGAGACTCAGATCGCAAGTATCTGACTCTCTTCTAGCGACCCTAAAACAAAAGCAAGACGTGCTAGTGCAGTGCTGAGTGGACTAGGCAAGGGCCCTCACACAACACAACACTAGACACACAGGGACACAGACAAGAAAATGCCCCCAGACTCCCACGGGTATCCTAGTAAAGTCTTGCGGGTCCACAGGACTCGCACCAGCAGACTTTACTTAAAGGATCGCAAAAAGCCTCCCCTCCGGTCTAGCCCCTGCTAACCTGACACAAGAACACACTAGCAAGCATGAAACCACCAAATATGAGACAACAAAAAAGCTTCCTAGGTCTCATTAACAATTAAATATCTGCATAAGGCCCAGAATCCTATCTAGTTATCTGAGAGCTCGTCGTTAATACAATAATAGATATAAGGTCTATCAAGGGGATGGGATAATTAAATAGATTGGTGAAGTAGTGGAAGGAAGGTATACAAAGTAAGAGAGAAAGTTTCTAAGTGGGGTTGAGAGGGATAGATATCAAGGGGGTCCGAAGGGTACGACAGTGAGGTGAGCTCTAAGTCTTGAATCTGTCTGGACCCCACCCTAGGCATACAAAATACATCCCAGGCTTGGCAACACTCAACACAGTTGCCGGGTCAAAATCGTCTACCCCGTGCGTGAGTCGAAACTAAGCCTAACGTTGCAATCGAATGCATATGGCAACGCTTCAGGCTCATCCCAAGCTGGACTCTCCGCGCGAAGCAACGTCCCCCAGCCGGTCTCTCTCTCCCGCTCGTCTCCTCCCACTCTCACTAGACTTACATCTTATATATTATAATGAAACAATCAACTATCGAGAATAAAATATACTAAGATGCGTTGGTTATGAATAAGGGCAGCTACAAGCTGTGAAACAACATAAGAATATCCCAGACATTAGTTACGTTGTCGTAGGATATATACTAAGGAAAAGCCTGCCGGCCGGCTGCCGCCAGCCGGTTTCTAAACGGCTGGGCAGCCAACGCGCGCGCATGCCCGCACGTGGCTACTATGCAGAAGCGTCACATTAAGAAATCTTGTTTAGATATGGCTGATACTAATGATAGAACAAAATATACTTGGTGCCGAGACATCACACATTAGGCCGATTGTACTATACTGTAGGTGGACATGAGAGACATCAGTATCAGATGAAAGTGTTGAGTAATTAATCTACACCTAGTGTTACCTCTTAGTCCATCCATGTGTTAGAGGACCCTACCAACACCTGGTGAAATGACCTAGATACCAATACCTAATTTCTGGGTATGTGTGCACCGCTGTTACCTTCTACAGTACAAAGGATACAAGTGGCGGATCATACTTTAGGCCTTTTAGGGTTTGAAAGAAAGCTACTTACTAAGGGTGGGTGTGACAGATATCAATGTCGCTTCCTGAAGTGGAATATATTTGACATACTAATGATGTTTCCTGCAGTTGAGTCTATACAAAAATCCTTTTTGATGATAATGATAAACTAATATATTTTCCTTTTCCTCCATCATCGAGTTGGTGGCACAATCTATTAAGGACAGATGGGCCGTGTTTTTTTGGTCCCCCTTCTTCCTGGTGTTTAGCCTTATTAGTTTGCAGATTTTATGACGTTCAGCCCATTAGTTTGTCGATTTTAAGACATTTTACCCCATTTCTTTGTCAATATTAAGAATTTTCGCGCTATTTAAGTGTCGATTCTTTTCCTGGCGAATGACAGCAAACCTGTAATTTTGGAAGAACCGGCCGAAGGCTGGTAAATTATTCTACCGAAAAATGTGGGCGGGTGCCCAACCCCGAAAGGAGTTGAAATAGGGGAGCTATCCCCCCGCCAAAGGCGGCTTTCTAGGGCCTTTCCTAGCTGATGCTGAGAGGATTGGGTTCTAGTCATGTGGTGATGGGCTGGTCTATCCGAGTGAGAACTGAGCGATCTCTGCCATACCCATAGCTTACTCTGACTGTTCCTTTTACTTATATATCTTCTAGATCTCAAGTGGCGGCGTCTTTTCCGTGGATTGACCTCCCTACTGCCAACCTAGAAGTTGGCAGATTGGGAGCCAAAGCGTCACATTTTTCCCTTACCCCTCAACTTTCCCTTCATAATTGCTGAGGGGCACAGGGCCCTGGGTGGGGCTTTGGTTTCCCGGGCATTTCTGCACCCTCCTCAGCTCCCCGCCATGGAGTGGCTTCGGTCACCCAGGCTTTATTGTGGTCGGTGGGGAGGGTTCTGTGGCGGCGCTCGATTATGGCCTTGGCCTTGCTCGGGGCCTTGGGGCTGTTCGGCCAGGCAGCTTGGGGAACAACAACAACAACAACAACAACAACAACAACCGAAAAATGTACTAATCAATCTAGAAGGGGGATCTAATGGATGTTTGTTTAAGCTTGATGGAGGTCTATGGAAAACACTAATAAAATAATAAGATACATAAATGATCAAATAAATACGCCCATCTCTCCTCAAGGTATATTAGCTACGAACTACAGTATGTTCGGTAGGGTTAGAGTACAATTAAGGGGGTAGTGCTTTGTTGTTGTTTTTTTGGTCGAACTATTTATTAATTTATATCTTTTTGAGTTTCCTCAATAGACCTCCATCAAGCTTAAAAGAGCACCACCTAAACCCCCTTTCAAGATAAATTTGTACATTTTTCGGTAGAAAAATGTCCCGGCCAAAGGCCGGTTTCTTAAAAAATTACAGGCTTGCTATCGCTCGCCACTAAAAATTGACACCTAAATCTTAAGTCTTAATGTTGACAAAGATATGGGGCGAAAGGTCTTAAAATCGACAAGCTAATGGAATGAACGTCTTAAATTCTCAAAATTAATATGCTAAACATGAGGGAGAAGGAGGTCCAGAAAAAGCGACAAACCTCCCCCTTAATGAATACTAACCAAATAAGAAGCTTTAAACCCACCATTATAGAAGGGCAGGGAATCCGGGATGGGTATGGAGGCGAGGTCACCACCACTGCTGCTACTCTGACCGGTGACCTCCTGTACCACCGGATTCACGAGGTCACCCTGGGCCGCACTCCCTGTGACCTGAGGGGCTGGAGGGGTCTGGCCTGTGTCGGGGGTTCTGGGGGCCGGGGGACTGGGTGGTTGGTCAGTTAATGCTCGGGGGTTAGGAACTTGCTGACGCCTTACTCGTAGACCATCGGGGGACTGGAAAAGTGAGTGACGATGAGTATAAAAGGTGGGGAGGAGCACTTTATAAAAGGTGGGGAGGAGCACTTTATAAAAGGTGGGGAGGAGCACTTTATAAAAGGTGGGGAGGAGCACTTTATAAAAGGTGGGGAGGAGCACTTTATAAAAGGTGGGGAGGAGCACTTTATAAAAGGTGGGGAGGAGCACTTTATTGACAACGTTTCGCATATAGCTAACGTTGTCAATATAGTGCTCCTCCTCACATGGTTGTCAATATAGTGCTCCTCCTCACATGGTTGTCAATATAGTGCTCCTCCTCACATGGTTGTCAATATAGTGCTCCTCCTCACATGGTTGTCAATATAGTGCTCCTCCTCACATGGTGTTTATATTCAATCTGTCTACTTTTCAAAGTATATTTTTATCAGTATAAAAGGGTTGGCATCTTGCATCGGGCTTCTTGTTTTAGTTGTAAGAGTTGGTGGCTAGACAATTCAACCAATAGACCTGTTATTAAGGAATACCCCATTCTTAACATTAACCCCTTCAGCACCATGACATCTTTTTACCTTTGATTATGTCTAAGTTAGACGTTTTTATACAGTTTAAGAAGGACCCATGATATTCAGAGGTTTTATTGAGATCCATTTACCCATTTGAGTCCTAGAGGTTGATTATAAACCAAAGAAAATTGTCTAATGGTAACCAAAATATGATGAAAATTACGTCATGGGGATGATTTTGTTTTTTCTATGTGAATGAGGGAGACAAAAGGCATAACTGCCTGCAGCGAGTGCCTCCCCCAGATTTGAAAGCGTGACAGGGCCAAAATCAAGGGACGTACGAGCTAAAATGCCTGGACACACGGAGTTTGAAGCAATTTAAGTCATAGGAAGAAGAAAAGACTGATTCTGGGAGAGAGTTCCAAAGCTCAGCAGTTGAATAGAATAAAGTCTGAGAATAGCATTTCACTCTTGGGTTGGAGAGTTGCACAGAGTAGGGGTGGGATTGTGTTGCAAGGCGGGTACTGTGCACCCTATGTAGAGGAGGTGGTATACACTGGGAAAGCTCCAAGGATCACTGATTATTGTAGTAGTGATAGAATAGCGAGAGAGATGCAACATTGCGGCGAAGAGAGAGAGATTGCAGAGAGCTGGTGAGTGGACGAGAGTTAATGATACAAAAGGCTTTCCTTTCTACTTTGTCTAGGAGTGCAGTATTAGAGGATCCTCCCCACACATGTGAACAATACTCGATACAAGGACGCACTGTTCCCCTGTACAGAGCAAGAAGCTGCGCAGGGATAAAGAACCCCTTGAGGCGGTTGAGCACACCCAGCTTCTGGAAGGCTGCCTTAGCAAGACTGGTGGTATGGTCTTTCCAAGTGAGAGCAGAAGAAAAAGAGACACCGAGGACATTGAGAGAAGATGATGGGTTGATATTTGTATTGTTGAAGAATAAGGGATAGTCCTCTGGAGGTTCCTGACGGGTAGTAAGATGGATAAATTGGGTTTTGAAAGCATTAAATGTAACAAGGTTTTCTCTACCCCAATTGGAAATAGTAGCTAGTTCAGAAGATAAGTATTTTATGGCTTCATTACCTTTGCTTTTGAGGGACTGCTAGCTGGGGCATTCTGGAAAACTAATTGAGTGGTGTAAGGTAGAGTCGTCTGCATATGAATGGATGGGACTGGATGTACAGTTGAGAAGATCATTTATGAAAATTAGAAAGAGAATAGGAGATTGGACAGAACCCTGAGGAACACCGGAGTTGATAGGACAAGGAAATAAGCGATGGCCGTCCACAACCGCAGTTATGGAATGGCCGGAAAGGAAATTAGAGATAAAGGCACAGATGGAGGGACAGAAACCGAAGAAGGGCAGTTTGGAAATTAAAGATTTGTGCCAGACTCTATCGGAGGCCTTCAATATGTCTAGTGCAACAGAAAAAGTCTCACCGAAGTCCCGAAAGTTGGATGACCAAGAGTTAGTAAGATATGGAAGAAGATCACCAGTAGAGTGACCCTTAAGGAAGCCATACTGGCGATCTGAGAGCAGATTATGAGAAGAGAAATGCTTAAGAAATTTGGAAGCAAGAATAGTTTCAAAAACTTTAGAGATACAAGAGATGAGAGCAATTGGACGATAGTTGGAGGGTTGAGAGCGGTTACCCTTCTTTGGGACAGGTTGAATGAGAGCAAAACTCCAGCAAGAAGGAAAGACGTTAGAGGAGAGACAGAGACGAAAGAGTTTGCCTAGGCAGGGGGTCAGCACGGAAGCACAGTTTTTAAGTACAACAGGAGGAACACCGTCCGGACCGTATGCCTCCTTAGTATTAAGCCTAGAGAGGGTAGAAAGTACATCTTTAGAAGAGATTAGGATATTATGGACTTGGAGAAGGCCTATGACAGAGTGGATAGAGAAGGCATGTGGAAAGTACTTAGAATATACGGAGTAGATGGCAAGTTGCTGAAAGCAGTGAAGATCATGTATGAGGGTGCAAAGGCGGCAGTACGTGTGGAAAATGAGCAGAGCGAGTTCTTTGACCTGAGTGTTGGGTTGAAACAGGGGTGTGTGATGTCCCCGTGGTTGTTTACTGTATATATGGATGGAGTCATGAAAGAAATACTAGGAAGAGTAGTGGATGTTGGTGTATCGCTGAAAAGGGAGGGAAATGAGTGGAAGTTACCTATACTGCTGTTTGCGGATGATACAGTTCTGATGAGCGATAATGAATGGGAGTTGCAGGGTCTGGTAAATGAGTTTGGAACAGTGTGCAAAAAACGGAATTTGAAGGTAAATGCGGGGAAGAGCAAGGTTATGGTCTTTGAAAGGGGTGAAGTCACAGAGTATGAGGTGAAGTTGAATGGTCAGGCTATAGAGATTGTCAGCTCTTTTAAGTATCTGGGCAGTGTGTTGAGTTAAGATGGGACTATGGATGAAGAAGTGCGGGAGAGGGTGCAACAGGGGAAGAGGGTTGTAGGAACGTTGAAAGCAGTAACAAGAAATAGAGTGGTCAGTATGGAAGTGAAGAAGTCCTTGCATGACAGTGTGGTAATCCCGAGACTAACTTACGGAAGCGCAGCATGGACGTTCGGGAAGAGACTCAGACCAAGAGTGAGAGCGGTGGAAATGAGTTACTTGAGAAGTGCGTGCGGAGTTACATGGAGGGATAGACAGACGAATGAGGAAGTAAGGAGGTGTGGTGTGGAGGTAGATGTGCTGGAAAGTGTGAAAAGGAATACCTGGAGATGGTTCGGCCATATGGAACATATGGAAAGCGAGAGATTGACTAAGAGGGTGTACGAGAGCGAGGTGGAAGGACAGAGAGGGAGAGGTGCACCGAGGGAGAGGTGGAAGGATGGAGTGAGGAAGTATATGAATGAAGGCGGTGCTGGTTGGGAGGAGGGGCGTCGACTGACTGGGGACAGAGGTGCATGGGGGCAGTTCGTTCGTGGCCACCCCTTCGGGGATCACAGCGTCAGGCAATAGATAGATAGATAGGATATTAGGCATAAGTAGGAGAGAGGGGGGTGGGGAGGGAGGAATAGCACCGGAATCATCCAAGGCAGAGTTTCTAACAAATGTTTGAGCAAAGAGTTCAGCTTTTTCAGAGGAAGAAGTGATGGTTGTGCCATCAGAGTGGAAAAGGGGAGGGAAAGACGAGGAAGAAAAGTTGTTCGTGAGGTTTTTGGCTAGATGCCAGAAAGCTCTATTGCAAACCCCAATGGACTTGAATAAATTAATGAAAACATATGATCCTCCCAGGATTCGAACTCGGGACACCACACCCAGAACATAAACATCTAAACCATTACACCACTAACTCAGTTAAAGGCTAAGTACACGATCACGATTAATATCCTTTTTCGAATTCTGGATATGTCAGACTCAACCACTTCAGACCACATCTCCTGAATCACCACCTCATGACCGGCTAATGCCACCAGGTAACGACTTCCGGAACTCCCAACACCGCTGTCTTTCATCACACCTCTACCAGACACCCCAAATATGCAAAAGGCCAAACACAGCAAGAACAACGCAGTTAACCCTACCATCCGATACCAAAGAAAACGGGATAGCGCAGTCAATTATTATTCAAGGTATTTCCTTATGATATATATTTTAATAAGGCCGGCGATGCTAATTGTTTTTCACTGATATATTTATTGTAGTGATATATCTATGTTATTATTATTATGTTCAATAATACCAATATTCTACATCCGCTGTAGGCTAATGGGAATATTCATACTTCACAAAAAGATAAACAAATTAACTACAGTACCATTTATCCTGCCAGAAAAAAATGATCCAATTGAGTTATCATGTAAACATAGACAATAATACACCTTGCCTTATTAAACAAGGTTCTTGGAAACGAAAAAGCCGGATAAGCAGGAACGGTTTAGTCATGATTAATATGAACTTGACCGAATACCTGCAAGCGAAAAAAAAAAAAATATATATATAGGTGACACTAGGTGCCAGACAAATGTAGGCTAGTAACTTGTATCAATATTGTTTGTGTAATCCTTTCGTTGACCTTTGTTTTCTTGCCTTCTTATTATTTTCAGCATTAATCTGCCAAAAATGGCAGATTAAATGTTCAACTGTTTCAGTATACGATGACGCTATTATGTTTCATTTTTTATTCTGGCTATGGTATTATTTGAGAAGATAATATTGGAGTAAATGTTGTAAACGAAAACAAATTCTCTCCCTGATTTGTCAGACTAGAATTTATTGACTAGATATAAATTGTGATTGAACAAATAATCAATTACATATTAACTTACCTGATTAGTCAACTGATAATGAAAAGAAACCACACTCGCAATTCAATCATACTAATTATATTTTCTTACTTAATTAAGATCACAACAAGGAACAGAACTTATCTGGTCAACTGTACAATCGCCTGTACTATATTCTATTCCAAGTAGGTAGGCCTGAAATCGTGAACCATACTCTTTGTAATTCAAAAAGGGCTAGAGCAAATGAGCTGTAAATTTCCACACCTATTCCCTGGCCGAGCCTTCCCAAGTGGCTAAAAAAAAGAGCTCGATTACTCAAGTCGTTTGTTCAAAAGCTTTGGCCTAATTATTTGGAACAGAGTATAGTAGCTGGTACAGTCGGCCAAATAAGTGATGTCGTGGCACCAAGTATATGTCGATCAATAATTGGGTATCAGCACTATCTAAGCATAAATTCATCGTTTCGAGTGAGATATAAAAACATGTTCCTATCTTTGCACACCCTATTTAACATCTGACAGACATTAATACAGCACACAGCGAGCAAAACGTAATGACAGCGGAGACATGACTTATTTGGCCAACTGTACATTATTATGATTGAGGGAAAATAATGAATGGGGTGTTGGTGTCTAAAGGGAATGCTTCAAAATATTAGGTTAGTGTGCCATACATAGTCAATAAGATTTGTACGGTGGCGTTAATAAGTCATGTCTCAGCTATCAATGCGTTTGGCTCGCTCTGTGCTGTATACATTTATGTTGGATGTTGAATAGGGTGGATAAGTGTAGGAACATGTTTGTATATTTCACTCGAAACGAAAAAATCAAGTTTTAGATGTTGCTGATACCAATTATTGATCAAAACATACTTGGTGCCGAGACATCACTTATTAGGCCGACTGTACCAGCTTTCGCAGCAGGTGATTATACATTTTCCCACATAAGTTGTGTTCCTCGTTGTGATCTTATGAATGAAAGTAAAATAGAATAAATTAATTGCCAGCGTGGTTTTTTGTAATTATCAGTCTACTAATCAGATGAGTTAACCACTGCATAAGAAACTACACTCGTAATTCAACCATGCGCATTAGATTGATATGTACATTTATATGATCACGGAGAGGAACAAGACTTATGTGAGCAACTGTACCTAGCAATTTCATATTTGTCCGCTAAACTTTCCGCCAAGTGAAGAAACAAAAATAGAAAATAAATCTTATTTGTATTAATTCCACTCTCAACACCAAACACCTCCTAATAAAATTAATGAAAGCATATGATCGTCCCGGGATTAGAACCTGGGTTATCACATACAGATCTTAATCACTATAATCATTACACCATAATTGTGATGGACAAAATAGACTACTATTGGTTCACACTCACCTTGACTACACCCAGAAGTAGCAGAACTACTACTATCCTGTGGACCATTCTGCTCCCAGAGAGGGTTCCTTACTCCAGAACCCCTTTTCTGGCTTCAAATGGTGCCTCCGACACTTGTGGATCTAATTTGAGGTTTCTTTTTGGCTTCCTTCGAGTTCGGGAGGGGAATACAAGCCGCTTTTGTATCTAGGTTGAGATGACAATAAATGTTGTTTATATGATTATGTGAAATTGTAAATTTATGTACTTTGTGACGATAAACTTTTTTGTATTGAATTGACAAGAGGAGTCCGAACCCTGCCTGAGACCCAGTTGAACTGAACGGAGGAATTCAACCCTCACGGATGAGATGAAAAATAATCCAAAACTCTTGTAATCCAGCTGAAGTGAACAGGGAATCCAAAACCCTTCTTTAAATCAGGTTGATATGAACAAATTAATCCAACCCCTTCTTAACACCAACAGAAGTAGAATAAGTATATAAAGTGGATACAGCTTCAATCCAACCCCTATTTTACACCAGAATAAGTAGATAAAGTAGATACAGTGGTGAAGGCTTCCCTCTATTTGTTATCCCGAATAACGGGTCTTTATCGCTATGTTGTGGTTACGTGTCTCTTGTATAACTGGTCTCTCCTCACAGGTCTCGTCTCAGGTCATCTTGGTTCTGACATTTTTGGTCTTTTCAGGTCTTGCTCTTTTGTTTTGTTCAGGTTCAACGTTTTTATTCTTTTCAGGTCCTGCTCTCTTTTTATTTATTTTAGGTTCTGCTTTTTTGTTGGTCTTTTCAGTTTCTGTTCTTTTGGTCTCTTCAGGTCCTTGATATTTCAGGATAGAACAGTGGCTTATTTTCTTATATTGACAGCACCTGGAATAAAGAAGGACATCAATAAGAAATCTACATAACGTTTCAACTGCAATTTAACAATGACCAGATATACAGTGTAGTATAAGGTTAGTAATCCATCACAGGCAAAATATGATGCAAACATTTATGATATACTAAGCAAAGTAAACAAAGTTCTTAAGGTGGTTTGAGGGTGGATTTAAGGTCATTTGAGGGGGATTTAAGATCATTTGAGGGTGGATTTATTGTTAATAATACAGTGTTACCAAAACCTACGATTTGGTAACACACTGTCCGCATACTTGGTTTGGTGGATATTATAATCCAAGTTTAATTACTGGAGGTACAACACTGTACGGTGGCGCTAATAAATCATGTCTAAGCTGTCATTACGTTTGGCTCGCTCTGTGTTGTATTAATGCCTGTCAGATGTTGAATAGGGTGGGTAAGTGTAGGAAAATGTTGTATATCTGACTGGAAAAGAGTAAATAAAGTTTAACTATTACTGATACCAAATATTGATCAAACTATATTTGGTGCCGAGACATCAATATTTGGCCGACTGTACATGTTACAGTACAAATGGCTTAAAAGGAGATGGGTTGTTTGTCTAGACCCCCTTCTTCCTCATGATTAACCCCATTAATTTTCAGATTTTCAGATATTTGACCCATTAGTTTGTCAATTCTATGACCTTTCGCCCCATTTGTTTGTCAATATCAAGACCTTTCGTGCTAGTTAGATGTCGATGTTTTTCCTGTCGAACGATAGTGAGCCTGTAATTTTGGAAGAACGGCCTTAGTCAGGGACATTTTTAACCGGAAACATGTACAAATTAATCTACAAGGGGGATCTAAACTTTTTTGTTTTTTTGTTTTTTTTTATGAAGGTCTAGGGAGGACACTAGACAATACTGAATAATATAAAATAAAATAAAAACGACCAAATATTTAACCATCTCCCCTTAACCTATTCATCACACCAGGAAGGACCTTCATCAGTCGCTCAGTAAATGACGTGACGTGCCACCAATACGCCTTATTTGACACAACCCATTATAGGTTTTTACTCGAGCGATGCAAGATTACAGAAGTTATTAGTATTTTTATATTGATAATAAACCACTTCCGGTGCTTGGTGATTCTGGAGGTTAAGGCGATGTTACACCAGAACTTTTATTGGCAATTTTGTTAAGACAGAAAATATATATATATATATATATATATATATATATATATATATATATAGGGTGTCCCAGGAGGAAAGGGCATAACTTTGGGAAATGATAAAACAAGGTATTCTAAGAATAAAATTTTCTATAACAAAAAGTTCAAATCTCAACCATTAAAAAGATATTGAAGGTTTAATGTAGTGTCCTCCCCCGCATCACTGTAATGGACTCTTCCATGTCAAATAGTTTCCAACTGGTCCAAAGTGAGCTAATATGTCTATAATCACTTTGCAACTTACAGAATTATAATATCTTTATAATTATTATGTTCTATCCAACAACCAACTCTACTCCTAAAATCGATTAATGAAATATTACAAACACATATGGCAGTCCGTGGATTCGAACCCAGGACGCTCACACCGAATATCAACACCTTATGCATTACACTACGAAGGCAGTTAAAAGAATGGTGGACACTGCCTATGATTTATTATGCAACTTCGAATCCTGCATATCAATCTAAGCATGTACACACATCCCAACTGGAACTCACGTAGGCTATGCGTATGTGAATGGAAAGAGCAATTAATGGGGCCTTAACCACTAGGGAAGGCCTCTCGATAAATTACTCCTAAACCAATATCAATTATTATGTTCTATCCAACAACCAACTCTACTCCTAAAATCGATTAATGACATATTACAAACACATGTGGCAGTCCGTGGATTCGAACCCAGGACGCTCACACCGAATATCAACACCTTATGCATTACACCACGAAGGCAGTTAAAAGAATGGTGGACACTGCCTACGATTTATTATGCAACTTCGAATCCTGCATATCAATCTAAGCATGTACACACATCCCAACTGCAACTCACGTAGGCTATGCATATGTGAATGGAAAGAGCAATTAATGGGGCCTTAACCACTAGGGAAGGCCTCTCGATAAATTACTCCTGAACCAATATCAATTATTATGTTCTATCCAACAACCAACTCTACTCCTAAAATCGATTAATGAAATATTACAAACACATGTGGCAGTCCGTGGATTCGAACCCAGGACGCTCACACCGAATATCAACACCTTATGCATTACACCACGAAGGCAGTTAAAAGAATGGTGGACACTGCCTACGATTTATTATGCAACTTCGAATCCTGCATATCAATCTAAGCATGTACACACATCCCAACTGCAACTCACGTAGGCTATGCGTATGTGAATGGAAAGAGCAATTAATGGGGCCTTAACCACTAGGGAAGGCCTCTCGATAAATTACTCCTGAACCAATATCAATTATTATGTTCTATCCAACAACCAACTCTACTCCTAAAATCGATTAATGAAATATTACAAACACATGTGGCAGTCCGTGGATTCGAACCCAGGACGCTCACACCGAATATCAACACCTTATGCATTACACCACGAAGGCAGTTAAAAGAATGGTGGACACTGCCTACGATTTATTATGCAACTTCGAATCCTGCATATCAATCTAAGCATGTACACACATCCCAACTGCAACTCACGTAGGCTATGCATATGTGAATGGAAAGAGCAATTAATGGGGCCTTAACCACTAGGGAAGGCCTCTCGATAAATTACTCCTGAACCAATATCAATTATTATGTTCTATCCAACAACCAACTCTACTCCTAAAATCGATTAATGAAATATTACAAACACATGTGGCAGTCCGTGGATTCGAACCCAGGACGCTCACACCGAATATCAACACCTTATGCATTACACCACGAAGGCAGTTAAAAGAATGGTGGACACTGCCTACGATTTATTATGCAACTTCGAATCCTGCATATCAATCTAAGCATGTACACACATCCCAACTGCAACTCACGTAGGCTATGCATATGTGAATGGAAAGAGCAATTAATGGGGCCTTAACCACTAGGGAAGGCCTCTCGATAAATTACTCCTGAACCAATATCAATTATTATGTTCTATCCAACAACCAACTCTACTCCTAAAATTGATTAATGAAATATTACAAACACATGTGGCAGTCCGTGGATTCGAACCCAGGACGCTCACACCGAATATCAACACCTTATGCATTACACCAGGAAGGCAGTTAAAAGAATGGTGGACACTGCCTACGATTTATTATGCAACTTCGAATCCTGCATATCAATCTAAGCATGTACACACATCCCAACTGCAACTCACGTAGGCTATGCATACTGTATGTGAATGGAAAGAGCAATTAATGGGGCCTTAACCACTACAGAAGGCCTCTCGATAAATTACTCCTGAACCAATATCAATTATTATGTTCTATCCAACAACCAACTCTACTCCTAAACTCGATTAATGAAATATTACAAACACATGTGGCAGTCCGTGGATTCGAACCCAGGACGCTCACACCGAATATCAACACCTTATGCATTACACCACGAAGGCAGTTAAAAGAATGGTGGACACTGCCTACGATTTATTATGCAACTTCGAATCCTGCATATCAATCTAAGCATGTACAAAGGAGTACAAAGGAAATCAAGCAACAACAGGCCTAGTGACCCTTCTAGGTTGCTTGTCCTCCAAAACACTGAGGATCAAGTGTCCAAACAGTGGTTTAGAGTGGGTAAGGGAACATTGGAAAGGGAATTACTGCCCTGGAACTAATGTCCGTGGCAGGATTAGGAAGTTAGTAGGGAACAGATGGGTTAGTAACTGAGGGGGGGATAAAATAAAGTTATTCATTTACAAACGCAATCAGTCGCGGGTTTGATGCGAGATATTTGTCTAGGCGGAGTTTAAATGAATCAACGGTGATGCAGTCTATAACGTTTTGGGGAAGCCCATTCCACAAGTTGACAACTCGATTGAAGAAGAAATTCTTAGATTCGTGTGAGTTAAAAGATTTACCAATAATTTTGCAACCGTTTCCCCGCGTGTAATTAGATTGGTCGATAGTGAAGTACTTACTACAGTTTATATTGTCGATGCCTTTGATGATTTTGAAAACTTGAATTAAGTCACCTCTTAATCTGCGCTGGGTTAAAGGAAATAGATTTAATTCTCTAAGACGCTCTTCGTATGGTTTGTTCTTTAGGCTAGGTATCATTTTGGTAACTCTACGTTGAACTCGTTCTAGCTTGTTTATATCTTTTTGGTAATAAGGGCACCAGGATTGAACGCAGTATTCCAGAAGAGGGCGGACTAAGGAATTGTAAAGGGTTAGGATAACTTCTTTGGATTTATGCTCAAATGACCTGCCTATAAAGCCAATTATTTTGTTTGCCTTCTTAACAACTTCTGAACATTGTTGACTCGGTTTTAGGTTACTCGATATTGTTACTCCCAGATCGGTTTCTCTGTTTACATTCTTAAGCTGAGTGCCATTCATCGAATAGTTTGCTTTCTCATTTAGGTATCCGATATGTAGTACTTTACATTTATCCGCATTGAAACTCATTTGCCAAATTTGGGCCCAACATGACAATTTATCTAGATTGTGTTGCGTATCGTCAACTTGTTCTTTTGAGAGTACGCTATTTGCAATTTTTGTATCGTCAGCAAATTTTTAGATTGTACAGGTGAGACCCTCATCTATGTCGTTGATGTAAATTAGAAAGATAATTGGTCCTAGTACTGATCCCTGGGGTACCCCGCTACTTACATTGGTCCATTTAGATGCCTTACCGTTTATGACTACTCTTTGCTTTCTGTCGCTGAGCCAATTTTCTATCCATTTCAACACACCGTCTTGTATTCCATGCGCTTTTAGTTTTAGCAGTAAACGTTTGTGGGGAACTTTGTCAAAGGCCTTTTGAAAATCAAGGTATATAATATCTACAGCTTTACTCTCATCGTAGAGGTTGAGGATATCGTGGAAGAAGTCTAAGAGGTTTGTTAAACAGGAACGTTTTTTACGAAAGCCGTGTTGAGTATCTTTAAGTATGTTATTTTCCTCTAAGTGATTTACGAGTCTGTCTCGTATGACCATTTCTAGCATTTTACATACAACTGAGGTTAAGCTAATTGGACGATAGTTACTGGGTAGGGATTTGCTGCCTTTTTTTAATATCGGTGTTACGTTGGCTAGCTTCCACTGATCGGGCATAGTTCCAGACTGCAAGGATTTATTGAATAGTAATGTCAGTGGTTTGGAGAGCTCATCCTTAGCTTCCTTTAGAACTCTAGGCGAGATTGTATCAGGTCCAGGCGTTTTATTTACCTTGAGTTTATCTAAACAATTCAATACTTCTCTCTCTGTAACGGTGATATTGCTTAGAACATCTGAATTATCAATCTGAATCGGCGATGGTGTAGGGATATCACTGAGGTCTTCTGTTGTAAAAACTGATGCAAAGAAGGTATTGAGGGCATTACTCATTTGTACTTCGTCTTTGGTGTATTCTCCATTTTCATCGACTAACGGTCCAACAGTTGAAGTAACTACTTTTTTCTTTCTGATATAACTATAGAATTATTTCGGGTTTGTTTTACTTTGATTCGCAATATGTAACTCTAAAGTCTTTTTACTTTGCTTAATTAACTTTTTGGCTTTGCGTCGTAGCTCTACAAATTTCAGCCGTTCTTCGTCATTTTGTGAGGATTTTAATCTATCATTAGCAAATTTTTTAGCAAACAGGCAGTTTGAAATATCTTTATTCCACCATTTGGGCTTATTATTATGGCCTGGACGCCGTATTTTCGATGGTATGCAGTCTTGCACTGCTTTTAGGTAAGTGGCTTCGAATAACTTCCAAGATGCATTTATGTCGTTATTGTGAATTAAAAAGCTCCAGTCAGTTTCTTTAAACATAGCTCTAAGTTTATGGAAGTTTGCTTTCTTGAAATTAGGGACTTTTTCGATGCTACTATTTGGTTCGTTACTAGTAAACTTTAAAGTGAAAGTTATCGTACGATGGTCGCTGTTACTGAATTCATCACCAACATTCAAATTCTCTATTAATTCTTCTTTTGTTGCAAGTACAATGTCAAGAACGTTATTACCACGGGTTGGCGTTCGAACAATTTGATAAAGCGAACTCTCTTGCAAGTTCGTATACAAGTCAAGTCCGGAGTGTGAAGTAAGAGTATCGCCCCACTTGGTCACAGGTAAATTAAAGTCGCCAAAAATTACGGTATCTTGTGGGTTACTTACATCTGCAATTTGTTCGTAAATTTCTCAGTCAGTTTGCACTGATTGAGCTGGAGGTCTGTACACACATCCCAACTGCAACTCACGTAGGCTATGCATATGTGAATGGAAAGAGCATGGTAATAACATGGTAACATAATTGCAGTTAGATGGAGGTGTGGTAGGCTCTAGCGCAGCAAGGCCAGCCTTATGGGGAATTACTGAAGAAAATACCATTTTCAACCTGCAATATCTCTATATCGGTCGAGATTTGGAATATTTTGTATAGAACATTTTAGGCTTAGAATACATTGTTCTATCAGTTCCCAAAGTTATGCCCTTTTATACAACATTGGCAATTAGACAAGACTTTTTAATATTATATATTTATTTACTTTCATATTCATTTTTGTTTTAAAGGAAGAATTACAGCGAAACTTTAATTCACACGTTGCCAGACGAGAATAATATTGTCGAAGATAAATTGACGGAAACAACACTCGTATGACTTTGACCCAATTATCAATTTTGTGGTGACAGGTCAGTTGAACCAGTGCCACTTCAACCAGTGCCACTTTAACCAGTGGCCACTTCAACCAGTGACCATTTCAACCAGTGACCATTTTAACCAGTAGGTTAGGTTAGGTTAGGTTAGGTTAGGTTAGGTTACTGGTTAAAATGGTCACTGGTTGAAATGGTCACTGGTTGAAGTGGCCACTGGTTGAGTTAGCACTGGTTAAAGTGGCACTGGTTGAAGTGGCACTGGTTCAACTGACATGGAACCCAATTTTGTTTTTATTTTGTTTGCCATAATTAATAATTATATCCCTCCCAGCGTATGACCAGGAGGCAACCCTGGCATTTGTTCAAGTTCACACCTTCAACTGAGGCATCTGTGTAGCTGGGTGTGTAGGAGAGAGAGCGAGAGAGAGTGTGTGTGTGTGTGTGTGTGTGTGTGTACGTGAGAGCAAGCGTGTGTGTACAGAGAGAGTATGTGTAGAGAGAGTATGTGTGTGATTGTGTGTGTGTGTGCGCATGGGTGTGTGTGTGTATGAGAGAGCGAGCGCGTGTGTGTAAAGAGAGAGTATGTCGGTGTGTGTGTGTGCGTGCATGTACCGTCAAGATCAATAGTTCATAGAGCTCCTTGATGGTAATTTCTGAGATAAGAATTGTGTGTTCAAATGCAACCAAATGTATGCACACAAACAAGTGTTTCAATCGCGTACATGTTATAATATTAACAAGATTTACAATATCTATGTATACTATTTTTGTTGCAATTACGTGTTCAAATGTTAACATGTTACAATTACGTGTTCAAATGTTAACATGTTACAATTGCGTGTTCAAATGTTAACATGTTACAATTACGTGTTCAAATGTTAACATGTTACAATTACGTGTTCATATGTTAACATGCTACAATTACGTGTTCAAATGTTAACATGTTACAATTACGTGTTCAAATGTTAACATGTTACAATTACGTGTTCAAATGTTAACATGCTACAATTACATGTTCAAATGTTAACATGTTACAATTACGTGTTCAAATGTTAACATGCTACAATTACGTGTTCAATTGTTAACATGTTACAATTAAGTGTTCAATTGTTAACATGTTACAATTACGTGTTCAAATGTTAACATGTTACAATTACGTGTTCAAATGTTAACATGTTACAATTACGTGTTCAATTGTTAACATGTTACAATTACGTGTGCAGATATTAACATGTTACAATTACGTATTCAATTGTTAACATGTTACAATTACGTGTTCAGATATTAACATGTTACAATTACGTGTTCAGATATTAACATGTAACAATTACGTGTTCAGATATTAACATGTAACAATTACGTGTTCAAATGGTAACATGTTACAATTACGTGGTCAATTGTTAACATGTTACAATTACGTGTTCAATTGTTAACATGTTACAATTACGTGTTCAAATGTTAACATGTTACAATTATGTGTTCAAATGTTAACATGTTACAATTACGTGTTCAAATGTTAACATGTTACAATTACGTGTTCAAATGTTAACATGCTACAATTATGTGTTCAAATGTTAACATGTTACATTACGTGTTCAAATGTTAACATGCTACAATTATGTGTTCAATTGTTAACATGTTACAATTACGTGTTCAATTGTTAACATGTTACAATTACGTGTTCAAATGTTAACATGTTACAATTACGTGTTCAAATGTTAACATGTTACAATTACGTGTTCAATTTTTAACATGTTACAATAAACATGTGCAGATATTAACATGTTACAATTATGTGTTCAATTGTTAACATGTTACAATTACGTGTTCAATTGTTAACATGTTACAATTACGTGTTCAGATATTAACATGTTACAATTACATGTGCAGATATTAACATGTTACAATTACGTGTTCAAATGTTAACATGTTACAATTACGTGTTCAATTGTTAACATGTTACAATTACGTGTTCAAATGTTAACATGTTACAATTACGTGTGCAAATGTTAACATGTTACAATTGCGTGTTCAAATGTTAACATGTTACAATTACGTGTTCAAATGTTAACATGTTACAATTACGTGTTCATATGTTAACATGCTACAATTACGTGTTCAAATGTTAACATGTTACAATTACGTGTTCAAATGTTAACATGCTACAATTACATGTTCAAATGTTAACATGTTACAATTACGTGTTCAAATGTTAACATGCTACAATTACGTGTTCAATTGTTAACATGTTACAATTAAGTGTTCAATTGTTAACATGTTACAATTACGTGTTCAAATGTTAACATGTTACAATTACGTGTTCAAATGTTAACATGTTACAATTACGTGTTCAATTGTTAACATGTTACAATTACGTGTGCAGATATTAACATGTTACAATTACGTGTTCAATTGTTAACATGTTACAATTACGTGTTCAGATATTAACATGTTACAATTACGTGTTCAGATATTAACATGTAACAATTACGTGTTCAGATATTAACATGTAACAATTACGTGTTCAAATGGTAACATGTTACAATTACGTGGTCAATTGTTAACATGTTACAATTACGTGTTCAATTGTTAACATGTTACAATTACGTGTTCAAATGTTAACATGTTACAATTATGTGTTCAAATGTTAACATGTTACAATTACGTGTTCAAATGTTAACATGTTACAATTACGTGTTCAAATGTTAACATGCTACAATTACGTGTTCAAATGTTAACATGTTACATTACGTGTTCAAATGTTAACATGCTACAATTATGTGTTCAATTGTTAACATGTTACAATTACGTGTTCAATTGTTAACATGTTACAATTACGTGTTCAAATGTTAACATGTTACAATTACGTGTTCAAATGTTAACATGTTACAATTACGTGTTCAATTGTTAACATGTTACAATAAACATGTGCAGATATTAACATGTTACAATTATGTGTTCAATTGTTAACATGTTACAATTACGTGTTCAATTGTTAACATGTTACAATTACATGTTCAGATATTAACATGTTACAATTACATGTTCAGATATTAACATGTTACAATTACGTGTTCAAATGTTAACATGTTACAATTACGTGTTCAATTGTTAACATGTTACAATTACGTGTTCAAATGTTAACATATTACAATTACGTGTTCAAATGATAACATGCTACAATTACATGTTCAATTGTTAACATGTTACAATTACGTGTTCAGATATTAACATGTTACAATTATGTGTTCAAATGTTAACATGTTAAAATTACGTGTTCAATTGTTAACATGTTACAATTACGTGTTCAGATATTAACATGTTACAATTACGTGTTCAGATATTAACATGTTACAATTACGTGTTCAAATGATAACATGTTACAATTACGTGTTCAATTGTTAACATGTTACAATTACGTGTTCAATTGTTAACATGTTACAATTACGTGTTCAATTGTTAACATGTTACAATTACGTGTTCAGATATTAACATGTTACAATTACGTGTTCAAATGTTAACATGTTACAATTACGTGTTCAATTGTTAACATGTTACAATTACGTATTTAATTGTTAACATGTTACAATTACGTGTTCAAATGTTACAATTACGTGTTCAGTTGTTAACATGTTACAATTAGGGTGTTCAAATGTTAACATGTTACAATTACGTGTTCAATTGTTAACATGTTACAATTACGTGTTCAAATGTTAACATGTTACAATTACGTGTTCAATTGTTAACATGTTACAATTACGTGTTTAATTGTTAACATGTTACAATTATGTGTTCAAATGTTACAATTACGTGTTCAATTGTTAACATGTTACAATTACGTGTTCAGATGTTAACATGTTACAATTATGTATTCAAATGTTAACATGTTACAAGTATGTGTTCAAATGTTAACATGTTACAATTACGTGTTCAAATGTTACAATTACGTGTTCAAATGTTAACATGTTACAATTGCGTGTTCAATTGTTAACATGTTACAATTACGCTATCGCTCGCCAGGGAAAAATCGACACCTAAATGGCACGAAAGGTCTTAAAATTGACACCGGAATGTGGCGAAAGGTGTTAAAACTAATGTACCAAATGTCTTAAAAAAAATCAGAAGCATGAGAAATTATCTTGTCGACAGAGTTACTACCAGCGTATAATAAGTTTACGGCGATAACTTCAGATAATTATCGCTCATTTCCATAATGTTTCATGCCCTCTCTCACTTTTGCCGCTCGTCTTCATTGCCAGGTCTACGCTGTGAATATTGTTTAAGCATCATAAAACACAAGAAAACAGAAAAAAGCAAATGAAATAAATTGCGATCGTATGAAACCCTTGAGGATTATGATTTATTTTGGCCATAATCTTTACGGGGTTAAATTTGTGAGCCTGTACTGAACCTTAGTGGCTGTTTGTAGTATATATATATATATATATATATATGCGTGTGTGTGTGTTCAATTGAGGGTAGGGCAGCAATAATATTTATGCCCAAACAACTCTCACTTTACTCCTCTGTATCATTATTTTCTTTACTCCCAACAATTCAATAAACTACCTATCAACTTGAACTAACCAAACTTTCACTCTCAATAATAAAATCCACGATACATTTAAGAGTGTGTGTGGGGGGGTGGATGATGGGGGAGGAGGACCCTCTTCTCCTTCATGCTTTACCCCATTAGTTTTGAGAATTTATGACAATTTAGCCCATTAGTTAGACAATTTTAAGACCTTTCGTGCCATTTAGGTGTCGATTTTTGTCCTGGCAAGCGAGAGCGAGCCTGCAATTTGAAAGAAATCAGCCTTTGGCCGGGGCACTATTCTACAGAACGAATAATGCACACATGTATCTCTAAGGGGAACCTTGGGGTATTTATTTTAAAACTTAATGAAGGTCTAGGAAAGAAAAACAAAAAATATGAACAAATAAATATATAAATTAACAAATACAGTTTTTTGTTTCCTTAAGGGGGGTCACCGTTTTTTGTTTGTTTATCTTTCTCTCCTTTTCTCTCTTTCCCTGGCTTGTATCCATTCGGCCCCATTCAGCCAACTGTTTTAAGGCGTTTATCCCCATCCAGGTGTCGATTTCTTCCTGGGGAGCGATAGCGTGCCAGCATTGTATGGAGAAATCCGTCTCCGCCAGAGAAATTTTTATTGAAAAATGTACGAATATAGCTTGCTATAAAAACAAAAATATATATATGTTGGCTCGCTACCGCTCGCCAGGAAAATATTGACACCTGGATGGGAGTAAACGTATTTCAACATAAGGCAGAATGGGGCCGAATGGATACAAGCCAAAGAGAGAGGGAGAGAAAGAGAAAAAAAGCGAGGTGGATGCAGCAATAACATGTAAACCACCATCACCACATTATTATTAATCTACCCCCAGGTCAGCTGTTTTTGTGGCGGCAATAAGACTCACTTTTACCAGAAACCACCACCACCACCACCAGCAGAGCAGGTCAAGTTCGCTCCACTTTTTGTACCATCTAGAACACTGGGACGACTAAATGGATCTAGAGTGCATGCTTGTAAGGGGGGATGGGCGTATTTATTTGCTCATTTATGTTTGTTTGTTTGTTTTGTTGTTTGTTTTGTTTTTTCTTCTTCCCTAGACCTCCATCAACCTGAAAAGAACACCCCCTAAAACCCCCTTCAAGATAAATTTGTAAATTTTTCGATAGAAAAGTGTCCCGGTCGACGGCCGGTTACTCTTAAATTACAGGCTGGCTATTGCTCGCCAGGGAAAAATCGACACCTAAATGCCACGATAGGCCTTAATATTGAGAAAGAAATGGGGTGTAATGTCATAAAATTGCCAAACTAAGGAGTCGATCTTAAAAACTACAAATCAATGTGATTAAATACGAAGAGGAAGTGGGCCAGAAAAACCGGCCCATCTCCCTTTAACCCCTTGAGGATTATGACGCGTTGTGACGATTTATTCTGGCTATCATTAGACGATTTTATACGGCTTAGGAAGGATCTGTGGGTCAAGTCGGGTCTAGAGAGTCGGGTTCACAAAGCTCGTCCACTTTTTGTACCATCTAGACCACTGGGGTAACTAAATGTATCGTGGGCGAATTTAACTCCTAGGGGGAGTGGTTGTCATACTTCGGCTACTAACATTCGATTTTATATAGATTGGAGTGACTCGAAGAATCCATATAAATTTGGTCACAGAATACTAGGGCAAATACATTTAGACAAAACTTAATGTTCCAAGGTCACATACAATCATATATATATAATTATATATATATATATATACTGTATATATATATATATATGTATATATATATATATATATATATATATATATATATATATATATATATTATATTACTGTATTTTATTCATTAGCTCGGAAAATGTACATTAGGTCACATATTCTTTGGGAATCTAGGTTTAGGGTATGAGGGTGACATAGTTACATATTTCAGAATGATGCCCACTTTTTGCGTTAATGTATCGGACTGTATCTATACCAACGCGGGCACAAACAGCAACTAACTCTACCTCGGAGACTTTGGTGATGGGCTGGTCTATCAGAGTAAGAGTTGAGCATTCTCTGCCCCTCTGTCCCTTAGCTTACTCTGACTGTTCCTTTTACTTATATATTTCTAGATCTCAAGAGGCGGCGTCTCTTCCGTGGATTGACCTCCCTACTGCCAACCCCGAGGTTGGCAGACTGGGAGCCAAAGCGTCACATTTTTCCTTTGCCACTCAGCTTTCCCTTCATAATTGCTGAGGGGCACAGGGCCTTGGGTGGAGCTTTGGTTTCCCGGGAATTTCCGCACCTTCCTCAGCTCCTTGCCTGGGAGTGGCTTCGGTCACCCAGGATTTTTTGTGGTAGGCAGGGAGGGTTCTGTGGGGGCGCTCGGTTATGGCCTTGGCCTTGCTCGGGACCTTGGGGCTGTTCGGCCAAACAGCCTTGGGAACAGCAACAACAACAACAACCTCGGAGACTCCATCATGGCGTGTTTAAGTTTTTTTTTTCCTGGGCCCCCTTCTCCCTCATGTTTAGCCCCATTACGTTATGATATTTTGAGACGTTCGCCCCAGTAATTTGGCGATTCTAAGACCTTTCGCTATATTTCTTTGTGCTTCCGTGTCGTTTAGGCCTTCGAATGGAACATTATTCTACCGAAAAATGTACAAATGGGTGTTTTTTTTTTTCTTTTCTTAAGGTTGATATAGGTCTAAGGAGCAAACTAAACAGGAGAAAGAAAACATATACATAATAACAAAACAATGAAAAATGAAAAATATAATACCCCCCCCCCCCTTACACCAGAAACAAATCACTATGTGGGGAGAGGAGGCGGCGGTGGTGGTGGGGGTTGGGGGGGGGGGGGTCGACCATATGGAAACAACCTTACAAAACCGGCTAAGGTCAAATAATTAAAGACCAGCCAAGTGCAACCACCACTAACCCTTTGAAGATTATGACGCATTTTGGCAGTTTATTCGGGCTATCATTAGACGATTTTATACAGTTTGGGAAGGGTCTGTGCCGACTCTGTGGGAATTATAAAGGTAAAGACTATCTCAATTAACCCTCTGACTTCCATATACCCTTCCTAATCTGAATAATATCGTCTACTAAAAGCCAGAAAACAAGAAAACAAGTGCGTAATCGGATCTTGAAAGGGTTAATTTACATATGCAAATCACAATACAATACAAAATACATTGACAATATAACTTAAATACGCATCAGTTTTCTTGCACATTAATACATAGACAATGCAATAATATAGTTTTGCAAAGGATATATCGATCATTCAAATCTAAACTCATAAGAATGACAAATTTACCCTTGCAGCACGATGACGTAATTATCCTCAAAATCTGGTTAACATTAGACGATTTTCTTAGCGTATAATCTACCTATTGAACTCAAACGGGTAAGTGCAATCTCAATATACCCCTCGAATAACATACCGGTAATAATAATTATAGGACCTTCTCAAACTGTACACGTTGTCTAATTTAACGTGTTCATCTGAAGGTACCTTTTGGAGTTTTTATTTGATTTATTTTTGTTTTCTTCTCATTTGTACTCCGTTTTCGGAGGGGTATATGATTTATATTCTCTCTCTCTCTCTCTCTCTCTCTCTGTCTCTCTCTCTCTCTCTCTCTCTCCTGCCTGTGTATCCAACTATATATCGATCAATCTATCTATTATTGCATATATACTGTATATATACAATATATATATATATATATATATATATATATACAGTATATATATATATAAATATATTGAGAATATATCACAAATACACGTGAGCCACTAAATGTTTCTAGTCTCTCATCAATGCCGTGGTGTAATTGATTAAAGCGTCGGCTATCGTCCTGATGGTCGATGGTTCGATCCCCACTGAGAGACTAGAAATATATATATATATATATATATATATATATATATATATATATATATATATAATTCTCGTGTACCTATCCATGTCTGCCAATATCCGAGCCCCACATTCCTCCCATTACCATAATAATGTCGGAGTCCTTTCCACAGAGGGTCAAGGGCGGCACGAGTCTGACCCCCAACAGTAGCCCCACGCCCTCCATAAAGGCCACCTGTAGCAGGGAGCACTCGGGAAATTTTGTATGTGAGAAGATATGATGAAACCTATTTTAAATTTAACAGAAATTTTAGCGAAAACTCGTAAAATCGCCAAACTAATGGGGCGAACGTCTTAAAATATCAAAACTAATGAGGCTAAGCACGAGGGAGAAGGGGGTCCAGAAAACCCAAATACCTCCCCTTAACCCCTTCAGCACCATGATGTATTATCATCCTATTATAATTACCATTAAACGATTTTCTTTAGCTCATAATCTACTTCTAGGACTCAAAGGGGTAAATACGATCTTAATAAACCTTCTTAGTAACATATGTCATTCTTAACCCTCTCGCTATTCTGTGGACTCGGGAGTTGCAGTGTAGCATTCAGAAATTTAATTATCTCAATTTCATAATCACCTCTCCAAAATTAGTTTTCTGCCCACAGCTCACTCAAAGACAACTGCAGAGGTTGAAGTAATTAAACTAAAGGTTTCTAAACACCCCTGATGGTGAAAAGGGCTTTTAAGTAGCCCAGAAAGGGCACAAATCACGTCCTGTACGTGAAAGGGTTAAACTGTATAAAATAATCTAATGTTAGCTATAATCAAAGGTAGAAGGTGTCATGGTGGTGAAGGGGTTAAGGGGAGGTATTTGGGTTTTCTGGACACCCTTCTTCCTCGTACTTAGCCTAATTAGTTTTGATATTTTAAGACGTTCGCCCCAATTGTTTAGCTACAAAGGAGTACAAAGGAGTACAAAGGAAATCAAGCAACAACAGGTCTAGTGACCCTTCTAGGTTGCTTGTCCTCCAAAACACTGAGGATCAAGTGACCAAACAGTGGTTTAGAGTGGGTAAGGGAACATTGGAAAGGGAACTACTGCCCTGCCACTAACGTGGCAGGACTAGGAAGTTAGTAGGGGACATATGGGTTAGTAACTGAGGGGAGGATAAAGTTATTCATTTACAAACGCAGTCAGTCGCGGGTTTGATGCGAGATATTTGTCTAGGCGGAATTTAAATGAATCAACGGTGCTGCAGTCTATAACGTCTCGGGGAAGCCCATTCCACAAAGTTGACAACTCGATTGAAGAAGAAATTCTTAGATTCGTGCGAGTTAAAAGATTTACCAATAATTTTGCAACCGTTTTCTTTCCCCGCGTGTAATTAGATTGGTCGATAGTGAAGTACTTACTACAGTTCATATTGTCGATGCCTTTGATGATTTTGAACACTTGAATTAAGTCGCCTCTTAATCTGCGCTGGGTTAAAGGAAATAGATTTAATTCTCTAAGACGCTCTTCGTATGGTTTGTTCTTTAGGCTAGGTATCATTTTGGTAACTCTACGTTGAACTCGTTCTAGCTTGTTTATATCTTTTTGGTAATAAGGGCACCAAGATTGAACGCAGTATTCCAGAAGAGGGCGGACTAAGGAATTGTAAAGGGTTAGGATAACTTCTTTGGATTTATGCTCAAATGACCTGCCTATAAAGCCAATTATTTGGTTTGCCTTCTTAACAACTTCTGAACATTGTTGACTCGGTTTTAGGTTACTCGATATTGTTACTCCCAGATCAGTTTCTCTGTTTACATTCTTAAGCTGAGTGCCATTCATCGAATAGTTTGCTTTCTCATTTAGGTATCCGACATGTAGTACTTTACATTTATCCGCATTGAAACTCATTTGCCAAATTTGGGCCCAACATGACAATTTATCTAGATTGTGTTGCATATCGTCAACTTGTTCTTTTGAGAGTACGCTATTTGCAATTTTTGTATCATCAGCAAATTTTGAGATTGTGCAGTACGTACGAGCTTTCGCTCTATTTCTGTCAATTTTAAGACCTTTCATGCCACTACTGTCTTGTCGATTTTTTCCTGGAGAACGATAGCGAGCCTTTAATTTAGGAGGAGCCGGCACTTGCTGTGCTTTTTTTCTACCGAAAAAATATACAAATTTATCTCGAAGGGGGGTCTTAGGGGTGGTTTTGTAACCTTAATGGAGGTCTAGGGAGCAAACTAAAAACCTCCTCTTAAAATACGAGCGACGGTTGCCCATCACCCCCAGCTTATCTAGAGTGGTCTCCCATTAGAGCATTTGTCTAGGAAATACCCCCCAAGTCAGGGTCGGTAGAAACTATATATACAGGGTTACCAACTCAAGGCCGCTAGATAGTAAATGAATGCCGAAAATGGCTAGATTAGTGCCACAATCTCTACAATATCTCTCTAAAATGGTTCAAATCTCCAGAAAATTGCTATAATAATGCCGCAGTCTCTACAATATCTCTCTAAAATGGTTCAAATCTCCAGAATATCGCTAGAATTCCTGTAGCTACAGTCTATTCGCTGTAAGTAGGCAATAATTCATGACCTTTAACCTCTGTAACTCAATAAGGGCTAGAGCAAATTGAATTGGCTGTAAATTTCCACATCTCATAACAAAGCCACTCCAACACCTTCCTCTCTCTCCAACAGCCCTTCTCCCCTCTCAACACTCTTCTCTGAGCTAGTGCCGATAAAAATGGCATGGTCAGTCCTGTAAAGAATCGTAAGATTCAGAGTCGTAAAGATTCCAGGACGAGCTCATTAGCGGCGGATCCCCAGCTCGACCGTGGTGATTGTCACCTAAACATCTACAAAAGTATAAAGTATAAGTATAAGTAAAAGTATAAGTATCTATTCCTTGACTGACTCTTCCCAAATGGTAGAAACACTAGCTCGAATACTCTAGTCGTTTTTGAGTTACAGAGGTTAGAGGTCATGATTTCTCGCCTACTTACAACGAATAGACTATAGATGTACAAATGTGCCTCTAGATGGGAGTAAATACCTGTAGCTCTAGCGGGAGTGTAGGTTAATTGGCAACACTGGAACTAGGTGTTACACTTTCACTCTCTTTACCGTGTCCTCTTCCGCTCACTGTCGCCTCATATTAACCCTTTCACGCTTATGACGCGATTTTGAGCCTATTAGGGATACTTTAAAGCATTTATTACCATCAGGGGTATTTAGAAACCTTTAGTTTAGTTACTTCAACCTCTGAAATTGTCTTTGAGTTAGCTGTGGGCAGAAAACTAATTTTGGAGAGGTAATTATAAGAGTGAGAGAACTCTATTTCTTATTTATAATCTGGCAACCTCTGCGTCATAAAAGCGTGAAAGAGTTAATCAGGGCAAAGCGTGAACTGTATACCCTGTCAAAATCACGCCTTTATTCTGTTTTGTGGCTTTTAATAGACAATTTAGGAGGGGTATATGGAAGTTAGAGGGTAATTGAGATAGTCTTTGCCCTTATTATACCCGCAGATCCTTCCTAAACTGTATAAAATCGTACAATGGTAACCAGAATAAACTGTCAAAATGCAGGGTCTAGGTTATAAGCCACTGTGTACCCTCGAGGATTATACACTCGTAGTCTTAACCCTTTGACGATCATACTGCATTTTTAGGGTTATCAAACGAGTTAAGGGGGATGGTTTAGTTTTTGGTCGATTTTTTTCAATTATTAATTATTTTTCTAGTTTACTCCCAAGACCTCCATCAAACGAATAAAATTACATCCATTAGATCCCCCTTCTAGATTAATTTGTACATTTTTCGGTAGAAAAATTTCCCGGTTCTTCCAAAATTACAGGTTCACTATCGTTCGCCAGAAAATAAATCGACACCTAAATAGCACGAAAGGTCTTTATATTGACACGGAAATGAGGCGGAAGATCTTAAAATCGACAAACTAATGGGGCAAACATCATAATATCGGAAAACTAATTGGGCTAAACATGAGGGAGAAGGGGATCTAGAAAAACGACCCATCTCCCCTTAAAGGGTTACCACTCCAGTTAAAGGGTTACCACACGAGTTAAAGGGGTACCACAAGAGTTAAAGGGTTACCACAAGAGTTAAAGGGGTACCACAAGAGTTAAAGGGTTACCACAAGAGTTAATGGGTTACCACAAGAGTTAAAGGGTTACCACAAGAGTTAAAGGGTTACCACAAATGTTAAAGGGTACCACAAGAGTTAAAGGGTTACCACAAGAGTTAAAGGGGTACCACAAGAGTTAAAGGGTTACCACAAGAGTTAAAGGGTACCACAAGAGTTAAATGGGTACCGCAAGAGTTAAAGGGTTACCACAAGAGTTAAAGGGTTACCACACGAGTTAAAGGGTTACCACAAGAGTTAAAGGGTTACCACAAGAGTTAAAGGGGTACAAAATGAGTTAAAGGGTTACCAAAAGAGATAAAGGGTTACCACAAGAGTTAAAGGGTTACCACAAGAGTTAAAGGGTTACCACAAGAGTTAAAGGGGTACCAAAAAAGTTAAAGGGGTACCAAAAGAGATAAAGGGGTACCAAAAGAGTTAAAGGGTACCAAAAGAGATAAAGGGTTACCACAAGAGTTAAAGGGATACCAAAAGAGTTAAAGGGGTACCAAAAGAGATAAAGTGGTACCAAAAGGGTTAAAGGGGTACCAAAAGAGATAAAGGGTTACCACAAGAGTTAAAGGGGTAACAAAAGAGTTAAAGGGGTACCACAAGAGTTAAAGGGTTACCAAAAGAGATAAAGGTGTACCAAAAGAGTTAAAGGGGTACCAAAAGAGATAAAGGGGTACCAAAAGAGTTAAAGGGGTACCAAAAGAGATAAAGGGGTACCAAAAGAGTTAAAGGGGTACCAAAAGAGATGAAGGGTTACCACAAGAGTTAAAGGGGTAACAAAAGAGTTAAAGGGGTACCAAAATAGTTAAAGGGGTACCAAAAGATCTAAAGGGGTATCAAAAGATCTAAAGGGGTACCAAAAGAGTTAAAGGGTTACCAAAAGAGTTAAAGGGTTACCAAAAGAGATAAAGGGGTACCAAAAGAGATAAAGGGGTACCAAAAGAGTTAAAGGGATACCAACAGAGATAAAGGGTACCAAAAGAGTTAAAGGGTTACCACAAGAGTTAAAGGGTTACCAAAAGATCTAAAGGGGTACCACAAGATCTAAAGGGGTACCAAAAGAGATAAAGGGGTACCCAAAGAGTTAAAGGGGTACCACAAGATCTAAAGGGGTATCAAAAGAGAGTATTTAGGCTACCCTTTGAAGATTGTGACGCATTTGTACAGTTTATTCTGGTTTTCATTTGACGATTGTATTCAGATTAGGAAAGGTATAGGGAAGTCAGAGGGTTAATTGAGATAGTCTTTACCCTTTTGGATGCCCACAGATCCTTCCTAAGCTGTATAAAATCTGCTAATGATGACCAGAATAAACTATCAAAATGCGTCATGATCCTCGAAGGGATAAATATAAATTATTATGATGGCAGACATTGATGGATCCCCTCGGGGAGTGAGGCGTCTGGGAATAGATAGATAGATAGATAGATAGATAGATAGACAGACAGATAGATAGACATACATACAGACAAACAGACAGACAGACAGATAGATAGATAGACAGACAGACAGGCAGACAGACAGACAAACAGACAGACAGATAGATATAGATAGATAGATAGATAGATAGATATAGATAAAAAACATATATTATCGGCGAATTATACTGTAGGTAGGCCAAAAATCGCAACTCAACCTCCGTAACTAAAAAACGACTGGAGTAATCGAGTTCATTGTTCTACTAATTGGGAAGAGTTAGCCAGGGAACAGGTGTAGAAAGTTACAGCCCATTTGCTTCAGCCCTTTTAGTCAGGGAACAGGTGTAGAAAGTTACAGCCCATTCGTTTCAGCCCCTTTTGAGTGACAGAGGATATAGGTCACGATATTTGGCCAACCTATAATGAATAAGGTATACGGTAGCGCTAATATGTCTCAGCTATCATTAAGTTTGGCGCGCTCTGTGCTGTATTAATGTCTGCCAGATGTTAAATATCGTAGGTAAGTGTAAGAATGAGTTTGTGTATCTCACTCGCAATGAAAGAAATCATGCTTAGATACGGCTTATACCAAGTATTAATCAAAATATACTTAGAGATACGAGAGATTTTTTAGTCATCATTCTATGATCAAAATTTTGCTGGTAACATTTCTGGAATATTTTACACTGGTATCGGAAACTAGAGTGATGAGAAATTTATTTAGGTGACCGAAATATTTTAACTGTTCACCTCATTAGCTGCCAGACCAGTGTTGAGGATATATGTTGAGGGAAAAAGTGCTTGTGTGATACAGGCTATATTTGGCCGACTGTACATATCCATGTAATTAAATAACAATTACAAAATCCCGTCGCCCTACTTGTAATGCACTCGGTTACTGGGTTTGTGTCTCGATCTCCTACTCTCTCTCTCTGTTTCTCTCTCTCTCGCCTTAAGGGGGAGATAGTTGTTCTTTCTCCCTCGTGTTTAATCCCATTAGCGTTGAGATTTTAAGACGTTCCTTCCTTTAGTTTGACGATTTTAAGGCCTTTCTACCCATTTCTTTGTCAATATATAGACCTTTCGTGCCTTTTAGGTGTCGATTTTTTCCTGGCGAGCGAAAGCGAGCCTGTAATTCTAGGGGGAATTTATAGCCCATTTGCTCTAGCCCTTTTTGAGTTACATAGGTTAAGGGTCACGATATCTGACCTACGTAAAATGATTTTTTAGTAGAATATTTTTTTACTGAAAAGTGCAAAAAATTATCTTGAAGAGGGATCTTGGGGTTGTTGTTGTTGTTGATATTGTTGTTGTTGTTGTTGTTGATATTGTTGTTCTTGATGTCGTTGTTGTTGTTGATGTTGTTGTTGTTGATATTGATGTTGTTGTTGTTGTTGTTGTTGTAATTGTTGTTGTTTACAGCTTGGTAGAGGTCTAGGCAGCAAACTAAAAGTAATGATAATAACCGGAAAATAATAGAAAAATATAATATAATATACCCCTCCCTACCCTAAACCCCTGTTGTACCGGAGACTTCTTTTTCATCTTATTCTAGCTACCATTATACAGACCTAGATGTGTGTAAGATTTTGTGTTTTGTATTTCTGATATGTTGTGATGTCCCTGTTCAGGCTCTGTTTCGAGTCGGCCACCACCACACAAAAAAAAAAAAAAAAAAGGGAAAACTGGGGAAGGTGCTAGAGTATATACGTACATACATACAAACATATATACATACCATTATACAATATTATTCAGGTTAAGAAGGATGTCTGGCACTTAAAAGGCTGCTGACTATCTCAATTAATTCTTTTAGCTACTATATTATCTTTCCTGAGCTTCATAAAATCGTATAAATATAGCTGGAATACATTTAAATCGTATAAATATAGCTGGAATACATTTAAATCGTATAAATATAGCTGGAATACATTTAAATCGCATAAATATAGCTGGAATACATTTAAATCGTATAAATATAGCTGGAATACATTTAAATCGTATAAATATAGCTGGAATATATTTAAATCGTATAAATATAGCTGGAATACATTTAAATCGTCTAAATATAGCTGGAATACATTTAAATCGTATAAATATAGCTGGAATACTTTTAAATCGTATAAATATAGCTGGAATACTTTTAAATCGTATAAATATAGCTGGAATATATTTAAATCGTATAAATATAACTGGAATATATTTAAAAAAACGTCGCCGGTACAGTAGGGGATAATAATCCAAAAAAAAAAAAAAGTATATATAAAAAATATATACCCCTCCCCCTATTAAGGGGAGGTTTTTAGTTAGTTCGCTAGACTTCCGTCAAGCTTAACATTACAGCCCCTAGACCCCCTTTCAAGATAAATTTGTAAATTTTTCGGTAGAAAAATTTCCCGGCCGAAGGCCGGTTCCTCTTAAATTATAGGCTCGCTATCGCTCGCCAGGAAAAAATCGACACGTAAATGGCACGAAGTCTTAAAATTGACAGAAATGGGGCGAAAGTTCTTAAAATCGCCAAACTAATGGGGCGAACGTCTTATAATATCAAAAGCAATGGGGCTAACCATGAGGGAGAAAGGGGTCAAGAAAAAAATCCCTCAAGTAGAAATCTCCCCTTAAATCAGCATCACTATACTAGGCCCAAGTTCCCGTGTATTGGTTGATTATGTGGATCCTATTATTTATTTCATTATTCATATATTTTGGTTATAATTATTATTTAGTTTATTATTTATCCCCGCACTGGCATCTGTCAACCAGTAACCCGGTGTTATAACTGGTTTGAAGGTCCTTGAGAAACACTGTAGGCTGGAAACAATAAACTATAAATAACATGTTCAAGTATCTTATATATACTGTATATATATATATATATACAGTATGTGTGTGTGTGTGTGAGTGTTTGGGTGTGTGTGTATGCGTGTGTGTGTGTGTGTGTGTGTGTGTGTGTGTGTGTGTGTGTGAACTCAGTACAACGACAGGGATGTGTGCTGGCCCCCTCACTTTTTAACACTTGTATGAACTGGCTACCGGGCCGGTAGGCTGTCCATTCTATAGGTTGGGCAGAAATTGTAACCCCTAACCTCTCATAACTCAAAAAGGACTAGAGTATAATCGAGCTAATATTTCTACCAAATAGGAAGACTTGGCTAGGGAATGTGTGTATTAATTAACAGCTCATTTGCTCTAGCCCTTTTTGAGTTACATAAGTTAGAGGTTATAATATTGTCCAACCTACAATGAACTGTCTATAGTGGAGCATCGGTCTAAAATGTCAAGATCGCTGACCTTGACATTACTGATGATGCAGTGAACCTTAAGGGGAGATGGGTTGTTTTCCTGGTCCCCTTTCTCCCTCATGTTTAGCCCCATTAGTTTAGACAATTTTGACGTTCGGCCCATTAGTTAGGCGATTTTAACACCTTTAGCTCCATTTCGTTGTCAATTTCAAGACCTATCGTACCATTTAGTTGTTTATTTTTTCCTGGCAAGTGATAGCGAGCCTGTAATTATAGCAATAATCGGTCTTCGGCCGGGACATTTTTCTACCGAAAAATTTACAAATTTATTTTGAGGGAGTGTCTAAGGGGTGTTTTTCTAAGTTTGGGGAAGTGCTAGCGAGGAAACTAGAGAATATAAATTATGAATAATTTAATTAATAGACCAATAAAACAGCCACTATCCCCTTAAGGAGTTATTAGAGATTCTGACACTAGCTCTGGAGGCACTACATGAGGAGTCGGAGCCCCGGGTCTAAAGGTCTCTGGGACTAAAAATATAGTTCAAGTTTTTGGTGACTTGTTGGGGGAAGCAGTGCATTCTGTACAAGTATGTGGCGAGAACAAAGAGGTCTTGGATAAAGTAATTTATTTTGGTAGGTCAGGCTACGATTGTTGTTCATCACCTCCCTCAAGTCCACCCTGCTCATGTGGTGGTTTTGGTGGGTGACAATCCTGAGTGGAGGAGACCTTGGGGAAGATCACGTGACTCATGGTTCAGGAAAGTCGACCATTAATTTTGAGAATTACTTGGGGTAGACCAAGTCACGGCCTGGGAACGCACGCGGAGAGACCCCTTGGTATGGAGTCGAAGGGTGAGTGCAGCTACACGCCGCCACTAGTTAAGGCCGTGTCTCACACAGTACGGCCACCGCTCGACAGAGGACGACTTGCACTTTTTCGCTGATTGTAATCGAATCACTGGATCACTGCACGATCCTCGCAGGCACACGATTGCTGTACAACAAACCCTCGACAGTCACTCAACACACACACGTCACACACGCCGGCAACACGACCGTTGTAGAATAAATCGCTGACCGGCGACGCTACTCACTCGGCTATCACACATTCGTCATACATTTAAAGTACGTTAAGAGCACGATATGTATGCCTTTGGTTGACAACCATAAGTTTACAGCACAACAGACGCACATACGTTGAACGATAAATACGACCGTTGTAGGTCGCACACGATATTGACACGGCAAAGGAACCGCCCTATGTATATATATATATATATATATATATATATATATTTATAAATAACACCCCGTTCTTAACATTAATCATCAATTACAAACCCCAATATACTTGAATAAAACTATAATAATAATACGCTGTAGTTAAGTAGTCGATAGGTGAATGTATACCTAAATCATTACACGATCTGGTATACACTGACTTTGATGCAGTATATCATTAGTTTACAAGTGGATGTATTTTAGTAAACTTGTAGATGTTTATGTTGTGACGTTAACCACTCCGTTAGAACCGCATGGCTTGTCCTACGGTGACTCGCTAGGATCGCCAGGGCAGTGCATGTGGCTACAGTTGATGTATTATTGTGTGCTTTATTTCATATGAAAGCTCGTGTCATGGGCAGTCCAGAAAGGCTCTTTGTTTTCGCCCATGTCAAGGCTTTATATATTTAATTGCAAAGTATAAGTTTTATCATTAGTAGGAATGATAGGATTTGAGAGAGAGAGAGAGAGAGAGAGAGAGAGTAGAACAGAGTGAGAGGAGGCGCGCAGTGTTTTTTACCATGCTCGATGACGTCATGGCTGGCTGGCCTCCTAGGGATTGGCTGGAGGACTTGATACCGCCCTGCCTACGCGGTCCAAGCTAGTGCCAGTATATATACAGCTCCCTTGCCTCTCTCTCCCTCAGATCTGGTCCCTAGAATGCATCCTTCTTATCCCTTTGATATCTGTCCCCCTCTCTGCACCTGAGAACCTTTTTCTCTGCCTATCTCTCTCATTTCCCATATCTTTCACCACCTTTTATTAATATCATACCCCCTCTGGTTAACTCTGCATATTCAGCTTCATGCTGGCCAGTTGTATTGTGCGTTAAGGTCTCACATAACCCATGTATTTTAGTTGTTAAGATAAGTTGATCACGAAGCATTGGTTGGCATCCATATTGTTCAGTACCGCTTCCTATAATTATTAGTGTTCTGCTGGATTAGATAGTGCTATACTAGGAGTCTGATATTATAAGGTATTGTTTCCGATGGGTGCTGGCTTTAGTTAAAAGCTGCACGACATACCTGAGAACTGGAGTTGATTGGGTAAATTCTAGTCTGTGTGCCATTGAGAGTAGAGCATGCACGAATGAGGGCTTTTTGCCTATACCATTCTGCACTGTTCTAAGCTCGGTTGTTTGTCTTTGAGGTACGCCAGGAGAACGCTTAATATTTCGGTATTAAGGTTTCTCAAGAGGGCTACCCTTCACTATAACGTAATACTTGACGCACAGACTTGAGATTTGCACTAGGCTATGCGGCATGCCATGCGCACCAGTATCTCGTATCATTGACTCTAGCTAGACTTTATCAGTCATAGTAGACATTAAGACTATTAAACCAATTACTCTTATTATGCATACCCGTTTATGATTACACAAGCATTTCGCAGCCTAGTTTGATGTATTGAGACACAAACGACTTAGGCTCTTTTTGTTGATAGGAATACTGTATTGTCGTGGCGATTATTATTATTGTTGTAGCGTTTAGGATATTCTTGGCTCCGACTGCATTATAATATTATATCCTGCCTTTTGTGGGCATAGCCTGCACGAGCATTGTTCCGCTGCCTGCCTTTTTTGGGTTCCATTTCCGATTCGAGCATCTTGATAGCATCTAACATTTAAAGAAGATTCCTTGTTGGTGTTGAAGGACTTTAGTGCACTTTCTTTCATGCAGGAGTGCCTGACATTTATTGATTAAAGTAACGTAAGCTGTAACTTCTCTTACCACCTTACTTTGCATACCATAACCAAGCACCTTCGGTTATAGGTAGTAATAGGCTGTTTTCACATATCAGTAAGCCTAGAGTAGACGCACATTTATTGAGAGTTTGATAACCTATTATTGCATATAGAACTCTGGAGAGTATTTTGTGTTCTTTGTTCACTGGGAATATACATCAGAGGTTGGATCTAGCGCTTTCCGTTGTAGCATTTATGCCATTACTAGTCCAATGAATAAGAACCCTGATATATTTAAACCTCAGTCGTGACAATGTTAACTATAGGCTACACACACACACACACACACGCACGCAGAGAGAGAGAGAGAGTGAGTGAGTGAGTGAGAGAGAACTACTCGCAGACATACAATACAGTATATAGACTAAAATAATGCACACACACACACACAATATATATAAACTAAATAATACACAACCAACCACGCAACCGCACACACACACACACACGCACGTACACACACACAAACACACACACACACACACAAATATATATAAACTAAATAATACACACCCAAACACGCAAACGCACACACGCATACACACAAACACACACACACACAATATATATATATAAACTAAATAATACACAACCAAACACGGAAACGCACACACACACACACGCACACACATACACAATATATATATAAACTTAATAATACACAACCAAACACGGAAACGCACACACACACACACGCACACAAACACACAATATATATAAACTAAATAATACACAACCAAACACGGAAACGCACACACACACACACACACACACACACAAACTACTCACACACATATAATATATAGACTAAAATCATACACAATCAACCATCGATCAGAGGATGACAATGAAGATATCCCAGGATTCACATACGCTCGTTGCACAACATATACACGGGCGTCACACGATCAAATTTAACGGGTTTTTTAACCGTTGTTTCTGCTGATTATCAGCCAGAATTAGTGCAGCCACTATTTTTTGGCCGATCACCGCCGACCATTTCCGCGCCACTCGACCACCCCTCGCCTACCACGATACGAGGCGATCTTTTTACATGATCACAGACGATGTCAGACGATCCCGGAAAAATTCAAATAATTTGAAAAGATCGGCTGTGGTCGGCGGCTAACGTACTGTGTGATACGCGGCCTTTAATGAGTGAGTCGTACTAGTGTCGAGTTACTGTGCCTATCTCTAGATTTAGAAAAAAACATAATCAAGGTTTCAGCCAACAATAGATTTTGACTTAGGGGGGGGGGGGGGGGGGGAATTTTAGGTCGACTTTTTTTAAATGTATTTATTATTTTCTAGTTTCCTCCCTAGACCTTCATCAGACTTTTAAAAATCATCCACTAAATCCCCTTTCTAGATTAATTTGTAAATTTTCGGTAGAAAAATGTCCCGACCGAAGGCCATTCTTCCGCCAAAGGCCATGTTCTTTCAAAATTACAGGCTCACTATCGTTCGCCAGGAATAAAATTGACAACTATATAGCACGAAAGGTCTTAATATTGACAAAGAAATGGGGTGCAAGGTCTTAAAATCGACAAACTAATGGGGCAAACATTTTATAATCTGAAAAATAATAGGGCTATACATGAGGGAGAAGGGGGTCTATAAAAAGGACCCATCTCCCCTTAATGTTTTGTTATATTGTATCATAAGAGGTGTAACTGGTTCGGAAACAGAGGACCTTGAGAACTTGTTATCCAGTTGACAGAGATCTTAAGGAGGAAGGGTTGACTTTGGGTCGATTATTTCATATATTTAGTATATCTTTAGTTTCCTTCCTAGACTTTCATCAAACTTAAAATAAAAACATTCATTAGATCCCCCCTCTAGATTAATTTGTACATTTTTCGCTAGAAACATTTCCCGGCCCAAGGCCGTTTCTTCCAAAATTAAAGGTTCACTATCGTTCGCCAGGAAGAAAATTGACACCTAAATATCACGAAAGGTTTTAATATTGACTCAGAAATGGGGCGAAAGCTCTTAAAATCGACAAACTAACGGGGCAAACATCCTAACATCTGAAAACTAATATGGGTAAGCATGAGGGAGAAGGGGGTCTATAATAACGACCCATCTCCCCTTAATAAAAACTAGTCTAAGAGTATGCAGGCAAAAAAGCTGAAATTCCCAATCCTACAATGTGACTATATCCTGTTCCAAATAGGTAGGCCAGAAATCGTGAACCCGAGCCTCTGTAACTCAAAAAGCGTAGGAGCAAATGGGATGTAAATGTCCACACCTATTCCTAGACTGACTCTTCCCAACTGGTAGAAATATAAGCTCGCTCACTCTAGTTGTTTGTGAGTTATAGAGGTTAATGTTCAGTCAGCCAAATAAGTGATGTCGCGGCATCTAGTATATTTGGATCAATAATTGGTATCAGTGCTATCTAAGCTATTATGTCATCGTTTCGAGTGAGATATACAAACATTTTCCTGTCTTTACACACCCTATTCAACATCTGCCAGACATTAATACAGCACACAGCGAGCAAAACGTAATGACAACAGAGACACGATTTATTTGTCTAACTGTTCAAGAATGTTGGCCTACTTGTTTGGAACAGGGTGTAGCTGCCTTGTTTTCCAGCACTAACCTTCACAGCAGCGCAAGTGAAGATCATTACTTCACTATTTATAATGATAATACCATCGTCAGCTGTCCAGTTTTTATATACGGAAGAATAATCGGCGAACACTAGCACATTTCTCAATCTTTCTTCTATTCAACAGCTGAGCTCTGGAGCTCACTCCCAGAATCAGTCTTTCCCTCTTCCTATGACTTAAATTGCTTCAAACTCCGTGTGTCCAGGCATTTTGGCTCGAACGTCCCTTGATTTTGGCCCTGTCACTCTTTCAACTCTGGGGGAGGCACTCGTCACAGGCAGTTCTGCCTTTTGTCTCCCTCACTCACATAGCAAAAAATATATATATGAAAAAACACATATACCTCTGTTGTCTCTAATAGGAGGAGGAGGAGGAGGTCTTAATGGGGGATGGTTAATTTTTTGGTCGATTTATATAAAATTAAGTATTATTGATTTAGTTTCCTCCCAAGAATTCCATCGAACTTAAAATAACAACCCCAGGATTCCCTTTCAATATATATATTTGTACATTTTTCGGTAGAAACATTTCCTGGCCGAAGGCCGGTTCCTCCTAAATTGCAGGCTCGCTATCGCTCGCCAGGAATAATCGACACCTAAATTAAATTAAAAGTCTTAATATTGACAAAGAAAAGGGGCGAAAGGTCTTAAAATCGTCAAACTAATGAGCCGAATGTCTTAAGATCTGAAAACTAATGGGGCTAGGCATGTGGGAGAAGAGGGTCCAAAAAAAAATCGAGTACTACCCCCTTAAGATGGGGCTAGGCATGTGGGAGAAGAGGGTCCAAAAAAAAAGCGAGTACTACCCCCTTAAGGGGGGTGACCTGTTTTTGTTCTGTCCTTTTCTATCTTTCTCTGGTTTGTATCCATTTGGCCCCATTCAGCCTACTGTTTTAAGACGTTTATCCCCATCCAGGTGTCAATTTCTTACTGGTGAGCGGTAGAGAGCCAGAATATTTTTTATTTTTGTTAGACAGAAGACTAAATTTGTACATTTTTCGATAGAAAAAATTCTCCGGCAAAGCCGGATTTCTTCATATAATGCTGGCTCGCTATCGCTCGCCAGGAAGAAATCGACACCTACATGGGGATAAACGTCTTAAAATAGTTGGCTGAATGGGGCCGAATGGATACAAGCCAGAGAAAGAGAGAAAAGGACAGAAATAACAAAAAGCAGGTCACTCCCCTTAAGATGGGGCTAGGCATGTGGGAGAAGATGGTCCAACAAAGCGAGTACTACCCCTTAAGCTGGCTATCATTAGACGATTGTATGTAGATTAGGAGGGTGTGAGACCGTGTGTACCCTTAACTCCCACAGACCCTTTCTAAGCTGTATAAAATCGTCTAATGACACCCAGAAAAAGTGTCAAAATGCGTCATGATCCTCAATGGATTAACCCTTTCACGCTTTTATGACGCAGAGGTTGCCAGATTAGCAATAAGAAATAGAGTTCTCTCACTTTTATAATTACCTCTCCAAAATTAGTTTTCTGCCCACAGCTAACTCAAAGACAACTGCAGAGGTTGAAGTAACTAAACTAAAGGTTTCTAAATACCCCTGATGGTAACAAAGGCTTTAAAGTATCCCCAATAGGCTCAAAATCGCATCATATGTCGGAGAGGGTTAAGTTAGTGGATTGTATACTTACAAATATAAACGGTGTATCGACTTTTACGCTAGGTTTCTTTGATTCCTATACATAATTCACGAAAATATTAAACCGAATCATTATACTCAGAATGAACGTTGGCGAACACTAAACGCGGAGGCATCTGAGTGATCTTCCGACACGTTTCGATCGGTAACTATGTAACATGTTGGCGCTATTTTGAACATACTATCGGCACCTAATTTTAAGACAGATTAGCTTAAGTATCTCATATATTTCCTTAATATATATACAGAACCGGCAAAACCGGAATTGTTTATATAAGTTTGCTGGAAAAAGCACTCGTATTGCTACAACTATAGTCGGGTTTTTTTCAACTGACAGGAAATTGTAAAGTCCCCATCAAGATTAATCAATTATTTTGAAGATTGTGTAGTGAAGTATGTTGCTAATTTTATAAACTTGGTCTAAATATGATGCAGAGCCATAGTAGGTTCATATTTTTTCCATTACGTATCGAGAAATCGGTAGCGAAGGGATTCAATTTACCGTCATTTGAAATGGAACCGAATATAGGATTTGTTTTCCAATATAGAACAAGCATACACGAACGCACAGACACACACACCTCCTTGTACGACCGCTCTGCTTGAGATCGCTTGCCCGACTGAGTGCTTCAGGAGGTCATCTTGCTCGCTACAGGTCTCTCTCTCTCTCTCTCTCTCTCTCTCTCTCTCTCTCTCTCTTGATGCTGTGGTTTTTCTTCATTCCGCCCTCGAATGCCCTCTCGCCCTCTCTCTCTCTCTCTCTCTCTCTCTCTCTCTCCTTATATGCGGGTGAGCAATTTTTGCATGTGCGTGTGTGTCTGTGAGTGTATTTATGTACTTCTTATGTGTGTGTGTGTGTGTGTACTGTGTATGTGTGGGTGTGTGTGTGTGTGTGTATACATGTGCGAGTGTGTGTGTATTTGTGTAGTATTAGCGTGCTGACGTGAGAGCCTGTGTGTGTGTGTATGTGTGAATGTGTATGTATGTATGTGTGAGCGTGCGTTTGTGTGTGTATGTGCACGCGCCTAATCACCTTCATCGCGACCCTTACCTCAATACTATTTTTTACGACCTACCTCACTTCCTCCATGACATATGTGTTTATAGTTTCACTTCCTCCATGACATATGTGTTTATAGTTTCACTTCCTCCATGACATATGTGTTTATAGTTTCACTTCCTCCATGACATATGTGTTTATAGTTTCACTTCCTCCATGACATATGTGTTTATAGTTTCACTTCCTCCATGACATATGTGTTTATAGTTTCACTTCCTCCATGACATATGTGTTTATAGTTTCACTTCCTCCATGACATATGTGTTTATAGTTTCACTTCCTCCATGACATATGTGTTTATAGTTTCACTTCCTCCATGACATATGTGTTTATAGTTTCACTTCCTCCATGACATATGTGTTTATAGTTTCACTTCCTCCATGACATATGTGTTTATAGTTTCATTTGTGTATAGAGCTTCTTCCTGAATCCCTTATAGAGCTGCCTTACCCTTAACACTGTGTATCGAAACACTTTATATCAAAAAATGTACAAATTTATCTTGATGGAGGGTGTTGGGGGGAGGGGGAGGGGGGGGGTTAAAGCTTGATGGAGGTCTAGGGAGGAAACTAAATATTAAATTCAAATATAGGCTATATAAATGAGGAAATAAATACGGCCATCCCCCCCTTAACCCTTTTAATATTAGGATGCTAAATCCCTCTATAATAGGACCAGTTTTCACCCAGGCCCATGGGCTATTATATTAACCCCTTGTGTACCGGCGACGTCTTTTTAATTTTACTCTAGCTATATTTAGACGATTTTGTGCAGTTTAAGAGGGATCTGTGGTAGTAAAATGGGGTTAGGTGAGACATCTCGAAGCCTGTTTATTGATGGAGGCCCATTTTAAACTGAATAGAATCATCTATTATTGTAGCCAGAGTAAAATTAAAAGGACTACACCGGTAATGAACGGGTTAATTTTACTATTAGACGATACTATTCAGATTACAAAATGTCTTCGCGAGTTAAGGGGATGCTTAAAATAATATTGACAACTTGTATAGGATATCATGCTTAAATGTTGACCCCTTTCGGTGGGACCAATTCGTGTGCTTTCGGGATATGGCGCTTCGAGCCGTGGGTGGGCAACCGGGCCCTGTGCATCTTGCAAAGGCAAGATAGTGGGGCTGGTTGCATCTCAAAGTACTTGACATGTCTCAATCCCTAGAATGGAACAAGACCTCATGAGCTTCACCGTTGAATATACGGTTGTATATAGCCTACAGGCTCTCAGCCTATGTTCGAGAGGGAGTACACCCTTCCTAATATACGGTTGTATATAGCCTACAGGCTCTCAGCCTATGTTCGAAAGGGAGTACACCCTTCCTAATATACGGTTGTAAATAGCCTACAGGCTCTCAGCCTATGTTCGAGAGGGAGTACACCCTTCCTAATATACGGTTGTAAATAGCCTACAGGCTCTCAGCCTATGTTCGAGAGGGAGTACACCCTTCCTAATATACGGTTGTAAATAGCCTACAGGCTCTCAGCCTATGTTCGAGAGGGAGTACACCCTTCCTAATATACGGTTGTATATAGCCTACAGGCTCTCAGCCTATGTTCGAGAGGGAGTACACCCTTCCTAATATACGGTTGTAAATAGCCTACAGGCTCTCAGCCTATGTTCGAGAGGGAGTACACCCTTCCTAATATACGGTTGTATATAGCCTACAGGCTCTCAGCCTATGTTCGAGAGGGAGTACACCCTTCCTAATATACGGTTGTAAATAGCCTACAGGCTCTCAGCCTATGTTCGAGAGGGAGTACACCCTTCCTAATATACGGTTGTAAATAGCCTACAGGCTCTCAGCCTATGTTCGAGAGGGAGTACACCCTTCCTAATATACGGTTGTATATAGCCTACAGGCTCTCAGCCTATGTTCGAGAGGGAGTACACCCTTCCTAATATACGGTTGTAAATAGCCTACAGGCTCTCAGCCTATGTTCGAGAGGGAGTACACCCTTCCTAATATACGGTTGTAAATAGCCTACAGGCTCTCAGCCTATGTTCGAGAGGGAGTACACCCTTCCTAATATACGGTTGTATATAGCCTACAGGCTCTCAGCCTATGTTCGAGAGGGAGTACACCCTTCCTAATATACGGTTGTAAATAGCCTACAGGCTCTCAGCCTATGTTCGAGAGGGAGTACACCCTTCCTAATATACGGTTGTATATAGCCTACAGGCTCTCAGCCTATGTTCGAGAGGGAGTACACCCTTCCTAATATACGGTTGTAAATAGCCTACAGGCTCTCAGCCTATGTTCGAGAGGGAGTACACCCTTCCTAATATACGGTTGTATATAAGCCTACAGGCTCTCAGCCTATGTTCGAGAGGGAGTACACCCTTCCTAATATACGGTTGTAAATAGCCTACAGGCTCTCAGCCTATGTTCGAGAGGGAGTACACCCTTCCTAATATACGGTTGTATATAGCCTACAGGCTCTCAGCCTATGTTCGAGAGGGAGTACACCCTTCCTAATATACGGTTGTAAATAGCCTACAGGCTCTCAGCCTATGTTCGAGAGGGAGTACACCCTTCCTAATATACGGTTGTATATAGCCTACAGGCTCTCAGCCTATGTTCGAGAGGGAGTACACCCTTCCTAATATACGGTTGTATATAGCCTACAGGCTCTCAGCCTATGTTCGAGAGGGAGTACACCCTTCCTAATATACGGTTGTATATAGCCTACAGGCTCTCAGCCTATGTTCGAGAGGGAGTACACCCTTCCTAATATACGGTTGTATATAGCCTACAGGCTCTCAGCCTATGTTCGAGAGGGAGTACACCCTTCCTAATATACGGTTGTATATAGCCTACAGGCTCTCAGCCTATGTTCGAGAGGGAGTACACCCTTCCTAATATACGGTTGTATATAGCCTACAGGCTCTCAGCCTATGTTCGAGAGGGAGTACACACTTCCTAATATGAATAAAATCGTCCTAGATGAGCCAGGAAGCAGAAAATAAAAGCGTCACAGTATCTTCTAAGGGTTAACGGGGGAAAAACCCAGAGTGAGCTCCTTCCCCGCACATAAAGGCTAATACCCTCATGAGAATCCTGCCGACCTTCCCTCTTAACCTTTCCCGAGCCCTTCCTTCTCTCCCATCTTCACCGACCATCCTCCCTTAAGGGCAGATGGGCCGGTTTTCTGGACCACTTTCTCCCTCGTGTATAGCCCCATTAGTTTTGTGGTTTTAAGACGTTCGGCCCATTAGTTTGACGATGTTAACACCTTTCGCCCCATTTCGTTGTCAATTTTAAGATCTTTCATGCCATTTAGGTGTCGATTTTTTCCTGGCGAGCGAGATCGAGTCTGTAATTTTAAGAAGAACCGGCCTTCGGACGGGAAATTTTTCTACCGAAAAATTTACAATTTTGTCTTGAAGGGTGGTCTAGGGGGTGTTCTTGGTTTAAGCTTGATGGAGGTCTAGGGAGGAAACTTAAAACTAATTAAAAGATAAAACAATAAACAAATAAACACGTCCATCTCCCCTTAATGGAAAACAAATACCAGAGCAAGCCCCTTCCCTGTACAAAAATACCAGAGCAAGAGCCCCTTCCCTGCACATAAAGGCTAATACAAGAGCAAGCCCCTTCCCTGCACATAAATACCAGAGCAAGCCCCTTCCCTGCACATAAATACCAGAGCAAGCCCCTTCCCTGCACATAAATACCAGAGCAAGCCCCTTCCCTGCACATAAATACCAGAGCAAGCCCCTTCCCTGCACATAAATACCAGAGCAAGCCCCTTCCCTGCACATAAATACCAGAGCAAGCCCCTTCCCTGCACATAAATACCAGAGCAAGCCCCTTCCCTGCACATAAATACCAGAGCAAGCCCCTTCCCTGCACATAAATACCAGAGCAAGCCCCTTCCCTGCACATAAATACCAGAGCAAGCCCCTTCCCTGCACATAAATACCAGAGCAAGCCCCTTCCCTGCACATAAAGGCTAATGCAAGAGCAAGCCCCTTCCCTGCACATAAATACCAGAGCAAGCCCCTTCCCTGCACATAAATACCAGAGCAAGCCCCTTCCCTGCACATAAAGGCTAATACAAGAGCAAGCCCCTTCCCTGCACATAAATACCAGAGCAAGCCCCTTCCCTGCACAAAAATACCAGAGCAAGCCCCTTCCCTGCACAAAAATACCAGAGCAAGCCCCTTCCCTGCACATAAAGGCTAATACCAGAGCAAGCCCCTTCCCTTCACATAAATACCAGAACAAGCCCCTTCCCTTCACATAAATACCAGAGCAAGCCCCTTCCCTGCACATAAATACCAGAGCAAGCCCCTTCCCTGCACACAAATACCAGAGCAAGCCCCTTCCCTGCACATAAATACCAGAGCAAGCCCCTTCCCTGCACATAAATACCAGAGCAAGCCCCTTCCCTGCACACAAATACCAGAGCAAGCCCCTTCCCTGCACACAAATACCAGAGCAAGCCCCTTCCCTGCACATAAATACCAGAGCAAGCCCCTTCCCTGCACATAAATACCAGAGCAAGCCCCTTCCCTGCACATAATACCAGAGCAAGCCCCTTCCCTGCACACAAATACCAGAGCAAGCCCCTTCCCTGCACACAAATACCAGAGCAAGCCCCTTCCCTGCACATAAATACCAGAGCAAGCCCCTTCCCTGCACATAAATACCAGAGCAAGCCCCTTCCCTGCACATAAATACCAGAGCAAGCCCCTTCCCTGCACATAAATACCAGAGCAAGCCCCTTCCCTGCACATAAATACCAGAGCAAGCCCCTTCCCTGCACATAAATACCAGAGCAAGCCCCTTCCCTGCACATAAATACCAGAGCAAGCCCCTTCCCTGCACATAAATACCAGAGCAAGCCCCTTCCCTGCACATAAAGGCTAATACCCTCTTGAGAATCTGGTCGACCTTTCCCTCTTGTCGATCTTCCCTCTTAAGGTGGGATGGGTTATTTATACAGTATTTTCTCATTTATGTATATTTGTATTATTATTTTAGTTTCCTCCCTACACCTCCATCAAACTAAAAAAAAAAAACACCCGCCCAATAAATTTGTGTATTTTTCGATAGAAAAATGTCCCGGCCGAAGGCCTGTTTCTCTTAAATTACAGGCTAGCCATCGCTCGCCCGGAATAAAATCAACACCTAAATGACACGAAAAGTCTTAATATTGACAAGGAAATGGGGCGAAAGGTCTTAAAATCACCAAACTAATGGGCCGAACTTCTTATAATCTAAAAACCAACGGGGCTAAACATAAGAAGAAGGGTGACCATAAAAACGGCCCTCACCCACTTAACCTTTCCCCCAATCCTTCCTTGTCTGCCATCTTCACCGACCATCCTCCCTTAGGCATCTTCTGCACCACACCCTTCCCTCTCCTCTTAACCCCTTCAGTACCGGTGGCGAGGTCGGTCTATATGATATGTGCCCCATCAATATCCTTCCCTCTCACTTAAGGGGAGGTTTTTAGTTTGTTTCCTACTCCTCCAGCAATCTTAAAATTTCACCCCCTTGACCCCCTTTCAAGATAAATTTGTAAATTTTGCGGTAGAAAAATTTCCCGGCCGAAGGCCGGTTACTCTTAAATTACAGGCTCGCTATCGCTCGCCAGGATAAAATTGACACCTAAATGGCACGAAATGTCTTAAAATTGACAGAATGGGGCGGAAATTCTTAAAAATCACCAAACTAATGGGGCAAACGTCTTAAAATCTCAAAAGCAATGGGGCTAGACATGAGGGAGAAAGGGGTCAAGAAAAAAGTCCCTCAAGTGGAAATCTGCCCTTAACCATTAGGCTATTAATAAGCACAGTTGGGTGTAGTGCATGATTATATTAATAAGCACAGTTGGGTGTAGTGCATGATTATATTTATGTTCAGTATTCGATAAATGGATATTGATCGTAGTCATAGGCTGTACTTATAACTGTCTTGATGGTGTAATGGATATTGATCGTAGTCATAGGCTGTACTTATAACTGTCTTCATGGTGTAATGGATATTGATCGTAGTCATAGGCTGTACTTATAACTGTCTTCATGGTGTAATGGATATTGATCGTAGTCATAGGCTGTACTTATAACTGTCTTCATGGTGTAATGGATATTGATCGTAGTCATAGGCTGTACTTATAACTGTCTTCATGGTGTAATGGATATTGATCGTAGTCATAGGCTGTACTTATAACTGTCTTCATGGTGTAATGGATATTGATCGTAGTCATAGGCTGTACTTATAACTGTCTTCATGGTGTAATGGATATTGATCGTAGTCATAGGCTGTACTTATAACTGTCTTCATGGTGTAATGGATATTGATCGTAGTCATAGGCTGTACTTATAACTGTCTTCATGGTGTAATGGTTACAGTGTTTAAAGTCTGCGTGTGGTAACCCAGATTCGAATCCCGGTGGATCACATACTTTCATTAATTTCATTGGGAGGTGTTGAAGTGAAATATATAAAAATAGGTTCTGGTAACTATTGGACGATTTTGATTAAACTCAAGCTTCCTAAAATCGTCAAAATATAGCTAAATGAAAAAGGCGTGACCGGTACTGAAAGGGTTAAACAATACCATTTCAAATCCATCTATATTCAATTTCGGTAATTTGATAAACCATCTAATTATATAATCTGAAATTATATAAAAAACTGTCTTGATAGCGTAATGCATAAGTGCGCGGAATTTCGATGTGAGTGTCATAGGTTCGAGTTCTTGGAGTGCCATATGTATTTGTTGATATCATTAATTGAGTTTAGAGGTGAAGTTGGTTGGTGGAAAAAACATAATAATTTATAAACGAAACACTTACAAGAGGCAAGAATATATGCATCCAATAGTCTACACCACTCTAGAGGGTGTGGTTGATATCTCCAGGTAAACTCTCGTCCCCACCCAATGTCCATCTACCCCCTCCCAGTGTCTACCCCCCTCCCCCCACCCCGCTCCCGTCCTAACTACTCCAGCCCAGTATCTATTCCCCAAACTTCCTTCTCCCTTCCCCCGCGCCCAGTGCCTCCCACCCCCTTCCCCTCCCAGTATCTATCCTCCAACTCTCCCTCTCCATCCCCCCGCGCCCAGTGCCTCCCACCCCCTTCCGCTCCCAGTATGTATCCTCCAACTCTCCCCCTCCCCCCCCCCGCGGCCAGTGCCTCCCACCCCCTTCCCCTCGCAGTATCTTTCCCCACCCCCCTCCCCCTCGCCCCCGTCCAATATACCTCCCCTCCTCCCAACGCAGCGTCTACACCCCCCCCCCCCCTCTCTCCCTCACATGATGTCACGAGTAGCAGCCCTTACGTCACCAAGCCAACTGAGGGCGTATACGTCATGGTACAGGACTGGCCACACCACTTATGTTGCGTGTGTTTAACTTTATTCTTGCTATATTTAGACTACTTTGTGTAGTTTAAGAAGGAGCTGTGGTAGTAAATAGGGTTAAGGAAGGTAATTCGAAGCCTGTTAATTGCTGGAGGCCCTTTTTAAAACTGAATAGCATCGTCTAATAGTAACCAGAATAAAATGAAAAAGACGTCGCTGGTACAGAAGGGGTTAACCTACGGCACCTTATATCCGACGACCCCTGCTGGCCCGGCGACTTGTACCCTATTTCCCAACAGACGAGGAAGAAGAAGAAGTAGAAGTAGAACAGGGAACAGCTATTTTACGAGGCTACACATTATACACATAAGATACGCACAGCAAAAAGAAGATCAACAGGAAACTTGAGATCAACAACAACAACAACAACCACAACATATAACAACAACAACAACAACAACAACAACATATAACAACAACAACAACAACAACAACAACAACAACAACGACAGATAACAACAACAACAACAAAAACAAGAACAACAAAGAGAGCAACGCAACAACAATATTAAAACAAAAACAATAAACGCAGTAACGGTAAATCAACAACAACCTCAGAGTAACAACAACAAAAACAAGGATAACAAACAGAGAAACAACAACAATAATACAACAAAAACAAAAACACAGCAACGGTAAATCATCAACATCAACAAATATAAAAAAAAACATTTACAAAAAAAAGGAGGAGGAGGAGGAGGAGGAAGAAGGAAGAAGAGGAAGAGGAAGAGGAGGAGGAGGAGGAGGAGGAGGAGGAGGAAGAGAAGAAGAAGAAGAAGAAGAAAGAGAAGAAGAAGAAGAAGGAAGAGGAGGAGGAGGAATAAAAAGGAATACAAACTGCAACAGACCTATTGATCTTTACGGGGCAGTTTGGATATCTAAACTACTAATCTACTAGGAGGAGGAGGAGGAGGAGGAAGAGGAATATGCAATAGAATATACAAAGGAGTACAAACTGCAACAAGGAGGAGGAGGACAAGAAGAAGAAGAAGAAGGAGGAGGAAGAGGAATATGCAATAGAATATACAAAGGAGTACAAACTGCAACAAGGAGGAGGAGGACAAGAAGAAGAAGAAGAAGGAGGAGGAAGAAGAAGACAAGCTAAAGAATACGTCAATTAAGGTATGTGAGGGTGAGCCGATATAATGGTCTGGTTGTCGAATCATCCTGTTTAGTATTCTAGCTCGTGTTTACTTTTTACATCAGTTGGCGTCAGAGATTTATGTCTTCAATGTCTTGATAGCTTAATGGTTAGTGGGCGGAATTTCGGTATGAGTATCCTAGGTTCGAATCCTTGGAGTACCACATATGTATTCATTAGTGTCATTGGTTGCATTAATTATTTTCTTTATGCACATAATTATAGCCATTTAGATTAATATTCAGATCAAATCAACTAAATATAAATACAAAATCTGTGTTTGTTAACCCCTTCAAGCTCTGAGGCGTTTTAGCAGTTTATTTTGGCTATCATTAGACGATTTTATGCAGCTTAGGAAGGATCTGTGGGTATTAAAAGGGTAAATACTATCTCAATCAACCCTTTGACTTCCGTATACCGTTACTTATCTGAATAAAATCGTCTAATAGTAGCCAGAAAACAACAGAAACGCGTATTGGAGCTTGAAAGGGTTAATATAAAGCTGATTAGATCCGAACATCAAATCTAATATTGACAAAGAAAATGGGGAAATGTCTTAAATTACCAAACTAACGGGTATCAATAGAAAAAATGTCCCGGCCGAAGGCCGATTCCCCCTAAATTACAGGCTCGCTATTACTCATCATGAAAAAATCGGCATCTAAATGACACGAAAAGTCTTAATATTGACAAAGAAATGGGACGAAAGGTCTTAAAATCGCCAAATGAATGGGCTGAATATAAAACAATCTGAAAACTGATGGAGCTAAACATGAGGGAGAAGGGGATCCAGAAAAAAATATACCTCCCCTTCATGAACCCATCTCTAATGTTGGATACGTATAATAATAACACCAAAAATATACCTCCCCTTCATGAACCCATCTCTAATGCTGGATACGTATAATAATAACACCAAAAATATACCTCCCCTTCATGAACCCATCTCTAATGCTGGATACGTATAATAATAACACCAAAAATATACCTCCCCTTCATGAACCCATCTCTAATGCTGGATACGTATAATAATAACACCAAAATATACCTCCCCTTCATGAACCCATCTCTAATGCTGGATACGTATAATAATAACACCAAAAATATACCTCCCCTTCATGAACCCATCTCTAATGCTGGATACGTATAATAATAACACCAAAAATATACCTCCCCTTCATGAACCCATCTCTAATGCTGGATATGTATAATAATAACACCAAAAATTAAACCTGAACGGAAGAGGAAGCTGTGTGTGAGAGTGTGAGTGTACAGTAGGCCGCACAAGTTCTATTCCTCTCCGTGGTCTTATACATGACAATATAACGCGCATGACTGAATTACGAGTGTAGTTTCTTTTGCAGTGGTTAACTCATCTGATTAGTAGACTGATAATTACAAGAAACCACACTGGTAATTCATTCTTACTAATTTTACGCTCTTACTTAAGAGGAGATGGTTGTTTTTTTCTAGACCCCCTTCTCCCTCATGTTTAGCCCCATTAGTTTTCTGATATTAAGATGTTTGCCCCATTAGTTTGTCGATTTTAAGACCTTTCTCCCCATTTGCTGTCAATATTAAGACCTTTCATGGTATTTACAGTAGGTGTCGAATTTTTCATGGCGAACGATAGTGAGCCAGTAATTTTGGAAGAACCAGCCTTCGGCCTGTACATTTTTCTACCGAAAAATATACAGGGGGAACTAATGGATGTTTGTTTAAAGTTTGATAGACGTCTAGGGAGGAAACTAGAAAAATATATATATATATATATATATATATATTAACAAAAATCGACCAATAAGTGAACCAATCCCCCTTAAGATCACGACGATGAACATAACTTATGTGGGCAACTGTACAAATCATTACAAACGGATTATCAGTGGTTGTAATTAGACAGTACATTAATTTGTTTAGTACAATTATCCCCTTTGCCAATATAATCTAGCTATCATGAGACGATTGCTTTAACCCTTTCAGTACCGGTGCCGTCCTATTAACTTTATTCTGGCTACTGTCCGACGATTTTAGTCAGTTTAAAAAGGGCCTCCATGCCATTAACTGGCTTCGAACTATCTCACTTAACCCTTTTTATTACCACAGATCCTTCTTAAGCTGCACAGCATCGTCTAATCATAGCACCAAATAGGGTTGAATAGTTTGAATGTATTGGTATGCATAACGCTAACAAAAACTAACTCCAAGAGGAAGAGGAAGCTATGCAACAATCTATCCTAACCTAACTTAACCTAGCCTATTTAGCCTAACCTATTTAACGTAACCTATTTATCTTACCCTAACCTAACCTAACCTATTTAATCTATCCTAAGCTAACTTAATCAAACCTAACCTATAAATTTAACATAACATAACATATTTAACATAACATAACATATTTAACATAACCTAACCAATTAACATAACATATTTAACATAACATAACATAACCTATTTAATCTAACCTAAGCTAACTTAATCTAACTTAACCTATTTAACATAACATAATATATTTAACATAACATAACATATTTAACATAACCGAACCAATTAACATAACATATCTAGCATAACATAACATAAACTATTTAGCCTAGCCTATTTAACATAACATAACCAATTAACATAACCTATTTAGCCAAACCTATTTAACGTAACCTATTTACCCTAACCTATTTAACCAATCCTATTTATCCTAATCTAATTTAAGCTAACTAAACCTAACCTAATCTATGTAACCAAATATAACTTAACCTAACTTATTTAACCTAAACTATCCATTGGAACCTATACTCTGTTTTCATTTCATCTGATGGTAAATTGAATCCCTTAGCAGCCAATTTATCGATACTTAGTAGAAAAATATGAAACCACTATGTCTCTGCATCATATTAAGACCAAGTTTATGTAATTAGTAAAACATTTCACTACAAAATCTTCAAAATATCCAAGAAATCTGAATGGGAACTTTGCAATTTACCGCCTGTTGAAATGAAACAGGGCATAGTTAGCCAAACCTAACCTAACCTAACCTAACCTAACATGTATTCAACCTAACCTAACCTAATTGTATGAACTATCAGTAGACGATTTTTGTTAGCTTGGGAAGGATCTAAAAAAGTCGAAGGGAGAGTTAATAATTATGCTGTACTCCCTTTATTCATAGAGGTCAATCCTAAGCTGCATAAAACCGTCAAATAATACCCCCAATAAAATTAAAATTGAGGTTGATATATTCTTTACTCATTATATTACTAGAGATCCTTCCTAAACTCTTAAAAAAATCGTCTGATAATACCTAGAATATAATTTAATACTAACTAGAATATAATTGAATATACGTCATCATCTGGAAGGAGTTAAATTGTCTAATAATGCTAACCAAAGCTATACCCAGAGGAGGAAGAGGAAGCTATGTTAAGTGTGTATATCAGTAATTAGCAGGGGTGGTTGTTATAAGTGGCATTGTATCAGTCGTGGAAATATGTATGTATGTATGTATGTATGTACAGTATGTATAGATGGATGTTTTGTTTTGTTTTTTCTATGTGAGTGAGGGAGACAAAAGGCAGAACTGCCTGTAGCGAGTGCCTCCCCCATAGATGAAAGAGTGACAGGGCCAAAATCAAGGGACGTTCGAGCCAAAATGCCTGGACGCAATGAGTTTGAAGCAATTTAAGTAATAGGAAGAGGGAAAGACTGATTCTGGGAGAAAGTTCCAGAGCTCAGCTGTTGAATAGAAGAAAGACTGAGAGTAACGTTTCACTCTTGGGTTGGAGAGTTGCACAGAGTAGGGATGGGATTGTGTTGCAAGACGGGTACCACGTACCCTACGTAGAGGAGGTGGTATACACTGAGAGAGCTCTGAGGAGCACTGATTATTGTAGTTGCGATAGAATACCAAGAGAGATGCAACATTGCGGCGAAGAGAGAGAGTTTGCAGAGAGTTGGTGAGTGGGCGGGAATTAATGATACGAAAGGCTTTCCTTTCTACTTTGTCTAGAAGTGCGGTGTGAGAGGATCCTCCCCACACATATGAACAATACTCAAAACAAGGACGCACTGTGCCCCTGAACAGAGCAAGAAGCTGTGCAGGGGTAAAGAACCCATTGAGGCGGTGGAGCACACCCAGCTTCTGGGAGGCTGCCTTAGCAAGACTGGTAACATGGTCCTTCCAAGTGAGAGCAGAATAAAAAGAGACACCAAGAATATTGAGAGAAGATGAAGGATTGATTTTTGTATGTATGTATGTACTCAGGCACATGCCCCATTGCTGTGGGTGGCCGACATGAGACAGAGCCCAAATAGAAACAACATTTTAAGTTCCTATTCTCAGGGTCCGGGACCGCTTTCGAGTTCCCTCGCCCGTTTCTCTGTTTCGTCGAGTATGATAATTATACAAGGGGAGAAGGATTCCCAGCCCCCTGCTAGGAATCCAATTATAAAACAATTCTCTATTTTACTCGGGCTATCATTAGACGATTTTATATATTTTATGAAGAATATGAAGGGATGGGGGGGGGGGGGGAGTGGTTAGTTATACTCATTTAATTGCCAGAGGTCCTTCCAAAGCTAAATAAACTCGTCTAAGGATAATATATTTACTTCATCGTAATGAAGAGGTTAAACTGTCCAACTGTTAGTAATAATACTAATAATAATAATACTAATAATAATAATAATAATAATAATTATGAAAATAATAATAATAATAATAATAATAATAATAATAATAATAATAATAATAATAATAATAATAATAATAATAATAATAATAATAATAATAATAATAACAACAACAATAATAAAAATAATCATTAAAGCAATAAACTGTCTGCCCTTTCCCGAGTCCTGAACGGATCTATCGTGGGAAAGCCCCTGAGCCCGAGGGAACCTTAAGAATTATAGACCAATAATTACGAGTCAAGTCCAAAATAATAGGAACAACATCTTCAAGTTTCTCTTTAACCATTTCTTAAGGGTATGGTTTTTTTATGTTTTTTTCACCGTCTTTTTTTATCAGTTTCTCTTTTTCTCTCTTTCCCTGGTTTGTATCCATTCGGCCCCATTCAGCCAACTGTTTTAAGACGTTTATCCCCATCCAGGTGTCGATTTCTTCCTGGCGAGCGATAGCAAGCCATCATTGTATGGAGAAATCCGGCTTCGCCGGAGACATTTTCTATAAAAAAATGTACAAATTTAGTTTGCTGTCAAAACAAAATTATATATATGCTGGCTCGCTACCGCTCGCCAGGAAAATATTGACACCTGGATGGGGGTAAAGTCTTAAAATAGTAGGCTGAATGGGGCCGAATGGATACAAGACAAAGAGAGAGGGAGAGAGAGAAAAAAAGCGAGGGGGGCTCCCTTAACCAGTGACGTCTTTTATTTCAGCTACATTTAGACGCTATTATATCATAGTGTGTTTTTGATTGGCATAAGAAGCCTGAGTTGTGGGAGAGAAATTGGGATACGAATTCAGGGGGGATGGTTCATTTTTTGGTCGATTTTTTTAATTTGTGTATTATTTTTCTAGTTTCCTCCCTAGACTTCCATCAAACTTAAAATGTCAACCCCAGGATCCCCCTTCAAGATATATTTGTAAAAAAAATTGGTAGAAAAATATCCCAGCCAAAGACTCCACAATTACAGGCTCGCTGTCGCTCGCCCGGAAAAAAAATCGACACCTAAATAGCACGCAAGGTCTTAATATTGACAAAGAAATGGGGTGAAAGGTCTTATAAAATCGCCAAACTAATGGGTCGAACGTCATAAAATCTGAAAACTACTGGTGCTAAACATAGGGAGCCTTTCTTTACCGGTGACGTCTTTATGTTGTCATGCCAGCTATATTTAGACGGGTTTATATCATAGGGTGTTTTTGAGTTGTGGGAGATCCATTGGGATAGGAATAATGGGGCAGGTATAGTCAAACTCAACTGAAATGAGCTCCAAGGAGGTAAAGGTCGCCCTATGCGGTGTTGCCACATGTCGACCAAAACAAACCTTTTAGAAAACGGGAAACCAAGGAAAACCACATTTAGAAGGGAGACTTGAAATAAATGTAAAAGACGTTTTTATGTCTGGAAGGGTTATTGGTATTCTTGTATAAAAGTTACAGAAACGAAATAATAGGTAGGCTATATTTGTATATACCTATTTACATTGTACAGCATCTCCCTTGCCTGGCTATTAAGATGAGAGTAACTTTTCCGAGTTTTTCCTTCCATGGTGGTCGCGCTATGAATGAGGGTTAGTGACCGTCTGACCTGGATGATGTTGTTGTTGTAGTTTGAAGCCATTTAAAGCGTTGCCATTACTCGTATCCAGCTCTCTCTCTCTCTCTTTTGATGGGATTACATTGTGCTATATTGCATTTTGGAGATTGTGTATGTATGTGTGGGTTTGTGTGTGTATCTGTAGGGGTGTGTGTGAGTGCGTACGTAGCCAAGAGAACCGCATTGACATTACTTGGCAACGTCGCATATCCTACCATTCCTTAAATCTATTTATAGCTGTCCCCAGAAAAATGGCAGCATGTTCTAAATAGCGTGCCATATGTTGTATAAATTCCTTCTATATATCCTTAAAATGATATGTTTCTTAACACCACATAACCTTTAAAAATTGTAATATAATATATATAGTCATAAAAGCTAAAATTAATTTGTTAATAGCCTGAAAAACTAACATTTGTTGTTAAAGCTTTGAATATTTGACAACACCGCACAGGGCGAGGGACTCCACCTTGTAGCTCATTTCATAGGAGGATGACTATAGTTGCTTATTGGTGTACCCCCTTTCTCCGTCATGTTTAGCATATTAGCTTTCAGATTTTAAGACGTTCAGCCTATTAGTTTGGCGATTTTAAGACCTTTCGCCACATTTCTTTGTAAATTTTAGGACTTTTCGTGTCATTTAGGCGTCGATTTTTTTCTGGCGAGCGATAGCGAGCCTGTAATTTAAGAGCAACCGGCCTTCGGCCGGGAATTTTTTCTATCAAAATATGTACTAACTTATCTTGAAGGAGGGTCTTGGGGGGTGTTTTATTAAGCTTGATGGAGGTCTAGGGAGGAAACTAAACAAATGGTAAACAGATACATAAATAAGGAACTAAACCAGCCAAACCCTCAGCTAACCTGGGAGACATTGGTAACGCTGCCTTTATATATACAGTATAGCCAATATTAAATAAAGGCGGTGTCACACGAGCAGTATAGAAAGGCAGTATACAAAGGCAGTGTTACCAATTTCTGCCAGGTTAGGTCGAATACACTTTAAAGGGCTACAGTTATAATTATACAGTATATTATATAGAGTTATAATTATACAGTATATTATATAGAGTTATAATTATACAGTATATTATATAGAGTTATAATTATACAGTATATTATATAGAGTTATAATTATACAGTATATTATATAGAGTTATAATTATACAGTATATTATATAGTTATAATTATACAGTATATTATATAGAGTTATAATTATACAGTATATTATATAGAGTTATAATTATACAGTATATTATATAGAGTTATAATTATACAGTATATTATATAGTTATAATTATACAGTATATTATATAGAGTTATAATATTAGAGTTATGAAAGAAATACTATCAAGAGCAGTGGATGTTGGTGTATCGCTGAAAAGGGAGGGAATTGAGTGGAAGCTACCTATACTGCTGTTTGCGGATGATACAGTTCTGATGAGTGATAATGAATGGGAGTTGCAGGGTCTGGTAATAAAAATGAGTTTGGAACAGTGTGCGAAAAACGGAATTTGAAGGTAAATACGGGGAAGAGCAAGGTTATGGTCTTCGAAAGGGGTGAAGTCACAGAGTGTGAGGTGAAGCTGAACGGTCAGGCTATGGAGATCGTCAACTCTTTTAAGTATCTGGGCAGTGTGTTGAGTAAAGATGGGACTATGGATGAAGAGGTGCGGGAGAGGGTACAACAGGGGAAGAGGGTTGTAGGAACGCTAAAAGCAGTAACAAGAAATAGGGTGGTCAGTATGGAAGTGAAAAAGTCCTTGCATGACAGTGTGGTAATCCCGACACTGACTTACGGAAGCGAAGCATGGACGTTGGTTGAGAGACTCAGACCAAGAGTGAGAGCAGTGGAAATTAATTACTTAAGGAGTGCGTGCGGAGTTACATGGAGGATAGACAGACTAATGAGGAAGTATAAGGAGGTGTGGTGTGGAGGTAGATGTGCTGGAAAGTGTGAAAAGGAACAACTTGAGATGGTTCGGCCATATGGAACGTATGGAAAGCGAGAGAATGACTAAGAGGGTGTACGAGAGCGAGGTGGAGGGACAGAGGGGGAGAGGTAGACCGAATATGAGGTGGAAGGATGGAGTGAGGAACTACATGAACGAAGGCGGTGCTGGTTGGGGGGAGGGGCGTCGACTGACTTGGGACAGAGGTGCATGGGGGCGGTTCGTTCGTGGCCACCCCTTCGGGGATCACGGCGTCAGGCAATAGATAGATAGATAGATAATTATACAGTATATTATATAGTTATAATTATACAGTATATTATATAGAGTTATAATTATACAGTATATTATAGAGTTATAATTATACAGTATATTATATAGTTATAATTATACAGTATATTATAGTTATAATTATACAGTATATTATAGAGTTATAATTATACAGTATATATATAGAGTTATAATTATACAGTATATTATATAGTTATAATTATACAGTATATTATAGTTATAATTATACAGTATATTATAGAGTTATAATTATACAGTATATTATATAGTTATAATTATACAGTATATTATATAGTTATAATTATACAGTATATTACAGAGTTATAATTATACAGTATATTATATAGAGTTATAATTATACAGTATATTATATAGAGTTATAATTATACAGTATATTATATAGAGTTATAATTATAATTATTATATAGAGTTATAATTATACAGTATATTATATAGTTATAATTATACAGTATATTATATAGAGTTATAATTATACAGTATATTATATAGAGTTATAATTATACAGTATATTATATAGAGTTATAATTATACAGTATATTATATAGAGTTATACTTATACAGTATATTATATAGAGTTATAATTATACAGTATATTATATAGAGTTATAATTATACAGTATATTATATAGAGTTATAATTATACAGTATATTATATAGAGTTATAATTATACAGTATATTATAGAGTTATAATTATACAGTATATTATATAGTTATAATTATACAGTATATTATATAGTTATAATTATACAGTATATTATATAGTTATAATTATACAGTATATTATAGTTATAATTATACAGTATATTATATAGTTATAATTATACAGTATATTATAGTTATAATTATACAGTATATTATATAGTTATAATTATACAGTATATTATAGTTATAATTATACAGTATATTATATAGTTATAATTATACAGTATATTATAGTTATAATTATACAGTATATTATATAGTTATAATTATACAGTATATTATAGAGTTATAATTATACAGTATATTATATTATCTTCTCTTGTTCCTAAGACCTGAAAATGTATCTACAATATAATAGCAAAGGCCATAATATAGCCCCCATTCAGAAAGTGACTAGAACATAATTATAAATACTCGATCCAGAAGAAGTATATAAGATGTCTAGATTATTGGACTAGCCTGCATGTTGTGTGTGTGTGTGTGTGTGTGGGTGTGTGTGTGTGGGTGTGTGTGTGGGTGTGTGTGTGTGGGTGTGTGTGTGTGTGGGTGTGTGTGTGGGTGTGTGTGTGTGTGATGTAAATAGAAGGTCGAGGTCAACATTTTTACACTCAGACACATTTCGCTCCTCTTATTTTACTTCACATTAAGGGGGGTGACCTGTTTTTGTTCTGTCCTTTTCTATCTTTCTCTGGCTTGTATCCATTTGGCCCCATTCAGCCTACTGTTTTAAGACGTTTATCCCCATCCCGGTGTCAATTTCTTACTGGTGAGCGGTAGCGAGCCAGCGTATTTTGTATTTTTGTTAGACATCAGGCTAAATTTGTACATTTTTTGATAGAAAAATTTCTCCGGCGAAGCCGGATTTCTTCATATAATGCTGGCTCGCTATCGCTCGCCAGGAAGAAATCGACACCTAGATGGGGATAAACGTCTTTAAATAGTTGGCTGAATGGGGCCGAATGGATACAAGCCAGAGAAAGAGAGAAAAGGACAGAAATAACAAAAAGCAGGTCAGCCCCCTTAACATTTGTTGTTTTCCTACCAAGACGCCCGAGTAACCTTCCTTCAACGTCTTGAAGCCTAGACTGTTCTGTTCACTAGCTGGTCCGACGTCTTGTGGATTATAGCTACAATTAAATAAAAAAAAGAGGTCGCTGGTACAGAAGGAGTTAATTGGCCATGTCGTCGATGCTCAAGATAGGATCGTAAAAACAGATTGAGAAACGGCTCAGTCATGCTGCTTTGCTGTCCTTATCTTCCACTTTATAGCCAGTTTTATGTTAGAATTAATTAGAATGCTGTTAGAATTACCTAGTAAGCACCGTAAGGTGTGTACAGTCTGTGTATCTATACAACTCTATGTAACTCACACTCATTCTCTCTCTCTCACTCACTCTCTCTCTCTCTCTCTCACTCACTCACTCACTCTCACTCCCACTCCCACTCTCTCTCTCTTTCTATCTATCTATCCATCTATATTCACACACACTCACTCTCACTCTCTCTCTCTCTCTAACACACACACACACACTCACTCACTCACTCACTCTCTCTCTCTCTCTCTCTCCCTCTAAGTTGAGTAAGCTAGAGCCCGTGACCTGAGCCCCCCCACTAAAGGTCACCAGCAACTCTTAAGGGGGAGGTACTCGCTTTTTATGGACCCCCTTCTCCCTCGTGTTTAGCATATTAGTTTTGAGATTTTAAGACGTTCGTTCCATTAGTTTGGCGATTTTAAGCCTTTTCACCTCATTTCTTCGTCAATATTAAGACCTTTTGTGCCATTTAGGTGTCGATTTTTTTTCTGACAGGCACCAGCGAGCCTGTAATTTTAAAAGCAACCGGCTTTCGGCCGGGACATTTTTCTATCGAAAAATGTACAAACTCATCTTGAAAGGGAGTCTAGCAGGTGTTATTTTAAGTTTGATGGAGGTCTAGCGAGGAAACTAAAAAATATAATAATAAATAACAGCACTACTCCCTTAATAATATAATAATAAATAACAGCACTACTCCCTTAATAATATAATAATAAATAACAGCACTACTCCCTTAATAATATAATAATAAATAACAGCACTACTCCCTTAATAATATAATAATAAATAACAGCACTACTCCCTTAATAATAAATAACAGCACTACTCCCTTAATAATATAATAATAAATAACAGCACTACTCCCTTAATAATATAATAATAAATAACAGCACTACTCCCTTAATAATATAATAATAAATAACAGCACTACTCCTTAATAATATAATAATAAATAACAGCACTACTCCCTTAATAATAAATAACAGCACTACTCCCTTAATAATATAATAATAAATAACAGCACTACTCCCTTAATAATATAATAATAAATAACAGCACTACTCCCTTAATAATATAATAATAAATAACAGCACTACTCCCTTAATAATAAATAACAGCACTACTCCCTTAATAATCGTCCGAGAATGTCAGTCGGTCGGCGTGTTAGATGGGGAAGGAATGTGCCAAATAAGTAGGCCACAAATCGTGACCCCTAACCTCTGTGACTCAAACAGGGCTAGAGCAAATGGGCTGTGAATTTCCACCCCTATCTCCTGGCTGACCCTTCCCAAATGTTAGGAGTATTAGCTGGATTAGTCTACTTGTTTGTGAGTTATAGAGGTTAGTGTCTGCAAAGTGGGGGAGACATTGAAAGTAGTGGCATATCTCAATACCACATCCTCCATTACCCCCCCCCCCTCCATCCCTCAAATTCCCCAGCCCCTCTGTCTATCCCCCTTCCTCCCTCTACTTCTCCCCTCTCTATACCCCCTCCCTTCCTCAACTTCCTCTTTCCCTTTTCTATATCGCCCTCCCTCCCTCAAATCACCCCCTCCTTTCTATACCCATCCCTCTCACTAGTTCCCACCTCCCTCCCTCCCTCAAATCCCCCCCCCCTTTCTATATCCCCTCCCTCCCTCTATCAAATGCCCACCTCTCCCTCTTTCTATAGCCCCTCCTCCCTCCCCACTCTTTCTATACCCCCTTCCTCCCTCTACTTCCCCCTCTCTCTATATTCTCCTCCCTCCCTCAACTTCTCCCTCTCTTTCTATATCCCCCCTCCCTGCTTCTACTTCCCCCCTTTCTATACCCTCTCTCTCCCTCAAATTACCCCCTCTTTCTATATTAGGGCAATTTGCATAGAAAATTAGGTCATCTGATTAGAGAGCATTGAAAGATGGGTACAGAATGACTTGCTAAAATACAAGGAGACCAAAGCTTACCTGGGCGATAACAATTAGTTTGGCGATAATAAAACGCTTCACCCCATTAGTATGATGATAATAATATGCTTCATCCCATTAGTATGATGATAATAAGACGCTTCACCCCATTAGTATGATGATAATAAGATGCTTCACCCCATTAGTATGATGATAATAAGACGCTTCATCCCACCTGTTTGGCTATAATAAGACACTTCACCCCATTTAGGTGTCGATTTTGTGTTCAGGGCGAGCGATAGCGAACCTGTAAATTTGGAAGAATCGTCCTTTGGCCGTAATATTATTCTATTGAAAAATTTACAAATTTAGCTAGAAAGTGTCCTGGGTAAACATATTATTATAGGCTAGTGTGAAGAAAATCTGGGGACATAAGAACATAAGAAATTGGGAGTCTGCAGAAAGACGATTGGCCCACACAAGGCAGATCCCTCTCACACACAACCCTAATTATAAGGCCCAATTATAGGCCCAACTCACAAATACTATGAGGAACCAACTCACTAATCCTACGAGGAAGACGGTTTTGTTAGCCTAGGTGACAAACTAAAATACATGACTCGAAAATGGCAAATGCAAGCCAAATCATCAACAATGATAAAACAAAATATCATAATAACCCCCAAGACGTCGGATCAGAGAGTGTTGACCGCAAGAGATCCTTCCCAAGTTGAAGACAAAACCGTGTTGAGGCAATGTGAACCAATATGAGGTCATCATCTGATTTGAGAATATTAAAAGATGGGAACAAAATTACTCACTAAAATATAAGACTAAAAATACAAGGGTCACACTTTGTATATCTTGTGTATATCCTGAATACAGACATACATACATACATACATACCTACATACATACATACAGTATCATACATTTTGAAGGCTCAAAATTTATAAAGGAACCTAAAAAATACAAACAAATAAATATCAGCTCAAGACTCAATAAGTAGTGTTGATTCAATTGGAGACAGCTTCGACTATGTATATACTGTATATCAGAATGAACCCTCTGAAAATCCGATTAGGCATTTCTTTTCTGTTTTCTAGCTATTATTAGAGATTTTATTAAGATTAGGAAACATACACTATACTGTATATGGAAGTCAGAGGGTTAATTGAAGTAGTCATTGCCCTTATAATTCCCACAGATCCTTCCTAAACTGTATACAATCGTCGAGTGATAGCCAGAATAAACTGTCAACATGCTTCATAATCTTCAAAGGGTTAATATCCGAGACTGGACAACAAAGGAACACCTTTTTCGTAAGTTATTGACAAGGGCCGGGGGTACTCGAAAAGGGGCTCCAGTACTGACGCTATTCACGATTTACAGTGTGCTGGTTTAATAATCCAGAAGGGTTGATAGCATCTGAAGTCCTATTTTAACTAACTAAGTGATTGTTGCCATTGAACTCATAGTAATTGGACTGCTTTCGAAAGGTGTGGAGGTCAGTAGTGGTGGTGGTGTGGTGGTGTTGGAGTGGTGGTGGTGGTGGTGTTGGTATGCAGTAAAGTTGTTGTTATTGTTAGTGGTGGTATGTGGCAAAAACAAATTGTTGTTGGTGGTGGTGGTGGTGGTGGTATATTATTACATCTAACTATTCAATAATGTATTAAGGATTCACTATATCCATCTCTCAGATAATTTGAAGATGCTTTAGTTACAGTGTCCATATATTTAGGTGGGAGACTGTACATGACGATCCTTCATTGTAACTCTTTGTAACTTCCCCCTTCTAAAATCATTGACTAATTTTCCTTTCCCACACAAATGAAGCTTACTATGGCACCTTGATGTTGCCCAAGCATCTGATCGTATGACCAATGACGATCACGTGGCTGTGAGGTGTTTCGAGGTTGCCAAAGCAGGTGAGAGGTAGGGAGAGGTATTGAGAGGTTAGATAGACATTAGCCACGAGCGAGAGAACATAGCTCAGAGATTCCTCTCAATATAGGGAATTCTCTATTTACTCATATTTAGTACTACTGTATATTCAGTTGTTACTTGAATAAATGTCAAAGTTGGTTGGATACCACTTTCTTTCCTTTACCTACAGTATATATAATATATGTATAAGGTATAAGTGGGATAAGAACATAAGAACATAAGAACATAAGAACATAAGAACATAAGAAAATGGGAGTCTGCAGAAAGCCGATTGGCCTAAGCAAGGCAGATCCCTGTCCCACACAACCCCAATTACAAAGCCCAATTATAGGCTCAACACTCTAATACCCTGAGGATCATCTTACCAAAACGGTTAGAGATTAACGCAGGATTACGGGGGTCTGCAGAGCGCTGATTGGCCCAACCCTGCTGATCCCCCTTCACACCCAACCCTTCTCGTCCATATGCTTATCCAATTTTATCTTAAAGCTCCCTATCGTTTTTAATCCCACTATAGCACTTGGTAGTCCATTCCACCCATCTACAACTCTGTTACCAAACCAATATTTGCCTATATCTTTTCTGAAACGAAATTTATCTAATTTGAAACCATTGGTACGAGTTCTTTCGCTATCACTGAGCTTTAGTACATTTGTCATGTCCCCTTTGTTAATCCCACTAACCCACTTGAACACCTCTATCATATCCCCTCTAACTCTGCGTCTCTCTAACGAATGTAAGCCTAATTTCTTCAACCTTTCTTTATACGGAAGATTTCTAATATTATGGATCATTTTTGTCATTCTACGTTGTACTCTCTCCAATGAATCTATGTCCATTCTGTAATAAGGACACCAAAATTGAACAGCATAATCCATATGGGGTCTCACTAATGACAAGTAAAGTTTTAAGATAACATCAGCAGTTCTGTTACTCACACTCCTTGAGATGAACCCGAGAATCCTGTTTGCCTTGTTTCGAACGCTTATACACTGTTGTCTAGGCTTCAAATCATTGCTAACAAACACACCTAGATCTTTCTCACAATTCGAGTTTTCTAATTCCACATTAGCTAGTTTATATTTAACATTTGTATGCATCTTCCCTATCTTTAATACCTTGCATTTGTCAATGTTAAACTTCATCTGCCAATTTACTGACCATTCGTGTAAGGTATCTAGATCCCTTTGGAGGCACTCTATATCTCTATCTGAATCAATTGTTCTCCCCATTTTGGTATCGTCTGCAAATTTACTTATCCTACTAGTTATACCTAAATCAAGGTCATTTATGTATATAACAAACAACAGAGGACCTAATACAGATCCCTGGGGGACACCACTTTTGACTGCTCCCCATTCTGACTTCGTACCATTTATGCTGACTCTCTGCTTCCTACCAATTAGCCATGACCTAATCCATCCCAACAACGCCCCACCTATTCCATGCGCCTCAACCTTTCTCATCAATCTCTCGTGGGGGACTCTGTCGAAAGCTTTACTGAAATCTAAATATATTATATCATATGACTTGTCATTATCTACTGCTTCATATACCTCTGAGAAAAAACTAAGCAAATTAGTAAGGCAAGAACGTCCCTGAGTGAATCCATGCTGAGAAGAATTTATTAAATTAAATGTATCTAAGTGGTTTCTAATTTTACTAGCAATAATTGACTCTAGTAGCTTTCCTATGATTGATGTAAGACTAATGGGACGGTAATTGGATGCTATTGATTTGTCACCTTTTTTGAAGATCGGAACTACGTTTGCAAGCTTCCAAGCTTCTGGAACTATACCTGTCTCCAATGACTTGTTAAATAAAAATGTTAATGGGTAACTTAACTCATCCCTACATTCTTTTAATACTCTAGCATATACCTCATCAGGACCAGGCGATTTATGAGGTTTCAGTCTGTCAATTTCCTTAAGCACATCATTTCTACTTATAGTAACCGTACTTAACCTATTTTCTATACTATCGCTATATACCTTACGGACTTCTGGAAACTGTGCCAAATTTTCATTAGTGAAAACGGAAAGAAATTGACCATTTAATGTACTGCACATTTCTAAATCATTTTCTGTCATTTCTCCTATCGAAGTTTTAAGGGGACCAATTACATCTCTAACCTTGGATTTATATAGTTGGTAAAAAGCTTTAGGATTATTTTTGAGTCATTGGCAACCTTAATTTCATAATTTCTTTTTTCTTTCCTAATATCCTTTTTTACCTGTCTTGATAGATTCTGATAGTAAGCAAGTAGGTGAATTTCGCCTTTTCTAATTTTTCTATATATTCCTCTCTTTTGTCCTAGAAGATCTAATAGTCTATTATTCATCCATTTGGGTTGGTTCTGTGTTGATCTAAATTTTCTTTTGGGGATGTATTTATTTTGTGCATTGAATACTGACTTGATAAAATTATCGTATGTATCTACCAAGGTTGACGTCTCTTCCTGACTTAAGATGACAGGTGCCTGAGAAGGGGTACACTCATTTGGACACCTGGATCGACTTAATTTTTTGACCATAGGGTCCGCTAATAGGGCTCTTCTTAACCCACCATAATTGGCTTTTCTAAAGTCAGGTATTAATGTTGTATTCTCTCTGGTATTACCTTTCCATTGTATATTAAAATACACAGAATTGTGGTCACTATTTCCTAGGTGGTCCCCTATCTCTACATTATTTACCATATGTTCATTGTTACTGAAAACTAAATCGAGAATATTATTACCTCTAGTCGGCGTATCTATGAATTGAAATAAAAAACTATCTTGTACTACCTCTATAAACTCCTCAGAATCAGAGTCTCCTATTTGATGCTGCCAATCTATATTCGGAAAATTAAAATCCCCCTTGATGCCATTTTAATTTCCTCCCATAATGACGTTCCGTCATTTCTACTCATATTTGGCGGTCTATACATAACTCCAATAACTATGGTCTCACTACCTTCGTTAACCTCTACCCAAACACTTTCATTATCGTTATTTAGTCTAATACCTGATTTAATACAGCTTTTTAATGTACTCCTGACAAACACTGCTATACCGCCACCCCTCTTACTTGTTCGGTCATATTTAAACAAACTATATCCTGGTATATCAAATTCTGCTAAAAAATGCCTGGTTTCTGTATTAATCCACGTTTCAGTTAGCGCTATTATGTCTATATTTTCTTTGCTAACAAGGGCTCTAAGTTCGTTCATTTTGTTACATAGACTCCTACAGTTTGTGTAATATACTCTCAATTTACTTCTTTTCTTTATACCTAATTTACCTTTGTTTTTAGCGACATTTCCATCTTCTGTTGCACCATCACTACTATTATTTGCATTATAGTCATCATTTTTAGCATGAGACTGAATATCCTTATCGCTTTCGCCTGACGCTAAAATTGTTCCAATTAACCTCTCATTTACACTCTCAATATTTCTGTTCAAAACCCCACAACCACCCTATCTAAAGAACTAGCTAATGTAGAAACCCCTAACCGTGAAAGATGAACCCCATCCCTTGCGTACATCCCATCTCTCCCATAGAAACTATCCCAGTTATCAATGAATGGTATTGCTTTTTCTTTGCAATATTTCTCCAAACGGCAATTGACACCAATCGCCCTGGATGTCCATTCCTTGGGAACTCCTCTTCTGGGTAGGATACAATGTACTACAGGGATCCCTCCCTTCATCCTAACTTTATCTAACACATCCCGATACTGCTGCAGCAGTTCCTCACTTCTACCCTTACCAACATCGTTACTCCCGGCACTGAGACAGATAATGGGGTTATCTCCACTATCTTCCAAGATGTGGTCCATCTTCTCTAAAACCCTCCCAACTCCATGGCCAGGCAGACACACAACCTTCCTAAGTTTAGTGCGGGTAGCCCTAACTAAATGTCTTACCATGGAGTCGCCCACAATCGACACAGACTTACCTTCTCGGGACACAGACTTACCTTTCCCTCGGGAGGATCCAGCAGCTGCAGTTGGAGAACCCCCGGTGGTGGCAGAAGGTCCCTTGGTGGTGGTGGTGGTGGTGGTGGGGTAGTGGTGGTGGTAGGTAGCACAGCGTCAGAGGTTGGAGCTGAGTCGGCGGCAGGCACTTCGGTTATCCCTCCCTTATCCTGACTATCTTTTCCCTCACATTCGTCTCGCAAAGGAGAGAATGTATTTGTCACACTCATACCTATTCTACTATCCTGCTTCTTGAGTGTGACTTTCCCACCCGTATTTTTAACAACCTGCCATGAATACAATTTTTCATCAACTTCCTCCCTTTTCCCCTTACTTGACTTTATTTCCTCTTGGCTAAGCTTGAAAGCTAGATTTTCGTCTTTAATCAAATCCACTTCCCTCTGAAGTTTAACATTAACCTCCCTTAGAGCCAAGACCTCTTCCTTCACCACAACCATCTCCTCTCTTACCTGGAGAATAAGATGATGCAGATCAGTTAGAGACTCGCACTCCATACCTGCCATGATCCCAATAAGCTTAGCGAGGAACAAGAAACTAAGTACAGAAAAACAAAAACAAGTGAACTAACAGCTAAAAACTGAGCTATAACACTTTTATATAACACGAGTGCACTGCCCCCAAACACAGGTAGGTGTGATGGATGTGTAGGATGGTAGCGGCGATACTATATCTACCTAATTAATCTATCATCATCGAGCAGAGAGAACGAGAGCTGAGATCAACCTATCTATAATCAACCTATAACTAAAACATAATATCTACATCTCTTAAGGCCATCCACACCTTCAGATCAACCTATCTATAATCAACCTATAACTAAAACATAATATCTACATCTCTTAAGGCCATCCACACCTTCAGATCAACCTATCTATAATCAACCTATAACTAAAACATAATATCTACATCTCTTAAGGCCATCCACACCTTCAGATCAACCTATCTATAATCAACCTATAACTAAAACATAATATCTACATCTCTTAAGGCCATCCACACCTTCAGATCAACCTATCTATAATCAACCTATAACTAAAACATAATATCTACATCTCTTAAGGCCATCCACACCTTCAGATCAACCTATCTATAATCAACCTATAACTAAAACATAATATCTACATCTCTTAAGGCCATCCACACCTTCAGATCAACCTATCTATAATCAACCTATAACTAAAACATAATATCTACATCTCTTAAGGCCATCCACACCTTCAGATCAACCTATCTATAATCAACCTATAACTAAAACATAATATCTACATCTCTTAAGGCCATCCACACCTTCAGATCAACCTATCTATAATCAACCTATAACTAAAACATAATATCTACATCTCTTAAGGCCATCCACACCTTCAGATCAACCTATCTATAATCAACCTATAACTAAAACATAATATCTACATCTCTTAAGGCCATCCACACCTTCAGATCAACCTATCTATAATCAACCTATAACTAAAACATAATATCTACATCTCTTAAGGCCATCCACACCTTCAGATCAACCTATCTATAATCAACCTATAACTAAAACATAATATCTACATCTCTTAAGGCCATCCACACCTTCAGATCAACCTATCTATAATCAACCTATAACTAAAACATAATATCTACATCTCTTAAGGCCATCCACACCTTCAGATCAACCTATCTATAATCAACCTATAACTAAAACATAATATCTACATCTCTTAAGGCCATCCACACCTTCAGATCAACCTATCTATAATCAACCTATAACTAAAACATAATATCTACATCTCTTAAGGCCATCCACACCTTCAGATCAACCTATCTATAATCAACCTATAACTAAAACATAATATCTACATCTCTTAAGGCCATCCACACCTTCAGATCAACCTATCTATAATCAACCTATAACTAAAACATAATATCTACATCTCTTAAGGCCATCCACACCTTCAGATCAACCTATCTATAATCAACCTATAACTAAAACATAATATCTACATCTCTTAAGGCCATCCACACCTTCAGATCAACCTATCTATAATCAACCTATAACTAAACATAATATCTACATCTCTTAAGGCCATCCACACCTTCAGATCAACCTATCTATAATCAACCTATAACTAAAACATAATATCTACATCTCTTAAGGCCATCCACACCTTCAGATCAACCTATCTATAATCAACCTATAACTAAAACATAATATCTACATCTCTTAAGGCCATCCACACCTTCAGATCAACCTATCTATAATCAACCTATAACTAAAACATAATATCTACATCTCTTAAGGCCATCCACACCTTCAGATCAACCTATCTATAATCAACCTATAACTAAAACATAATATCTACATCTCTTAAGGCCATCCACACCTTCAGATCAACCTATCTATAATCAACCTATAACTAAAACATAATATCTACATCTCTTAAGGCCATAGACACCTTCAGTCAGCCTTATATAGTCAACAGCTATACCAAGATAGGAGCGTATCTCAAAACGTCTTCCTAATCTTATTACCCATACTTACAGTGACTGTCAAAAGTCTTACGTAACAGGTATGTGGTGTTGGTGCTATATGGCAAAGTTGTTGTTGTTGATGGTGGTGGTATGTGCTAAAATGTTGTTGTTGTTGTTGTTGTTGTTGTTGTTGTTGGAGGTGGTATTGGTGGTGGTGGTGAAGAGTGGGCAAGGGAGCGGGTGTACATCTGGATTAGTAAGCCAGCACACTGTAAGTCAAGAATAGCGTCAGGACTGGAGCCCCTTTTCGAGAACTCCAGTCCCTTTATCGGAAGGTGGCGTCATTGCCCATTGAGAGGATTAAGGAGAGATGGGCTGTTTTTTCTGGCACCCCTTCTTCCTCGTGTTCAGCCCCATTAGTTTTCAGAATTTATGACGTTCGGCCCATTAGTTTGGCGATATGAAGACTATTCACCCCATTTGTTTGTCAATATTAAGACTTTTCGTGTCATTTAGGTGTCGATTTCTGCTTGGAGAGCGATAGCGAGCCTGTAATTTAAGAGAAACTGGCCTTCGGCCAGGACATTTTTCTATCGAAAAATGTACAAATTAATCTTGAAGGAGGGTCTTGGGGTGGATTTTTTGTTTTTGTTTTTGTTTTTGTTTTTTAAGCTTGATGGAGGTCTAGGAGGGAACTAATGATAATAAGGTATATAAATGAGCCAATAAATAAGCCCATCCCCATGACCCCCCCCCCCCCCCCTTAACCAGAGCGTACCCCATATTACCAAATATGTGTTGAAGCAAGGCGTTACACCAACAACAACATACCGGTAACCCCCAATGGTTTACTTGGCCAGCGGCATTATTTCCTCACTGGGTGTTTGTATCGCCCCGGGCCCAGTCATCAAGTAAGGGGGCATGGGCGTATTTATTTCATCATTTTTGTATTTGTTTATAAAATGTTTAGTTTCCTCCCTAGACCATCATCAAGCTTAAGAAAAAGAAAAAAAAAACACACACACACACTCCCTTGACCCCCCTTCAAGAAACATGTGTACATTTATCAATAGAAACATTTTCCAGCCGAAGGCTGGTTTCTCTTAAAATTACAGGCTCGCTATCGCTCGCCAGGAAAAATCGACACCTAAATGGCACGAAAGGTCTTGATATTGATATAGATATGGGACGAAAGGTTTATAATCGACAAACTAATGGGGCGAACGTTTTAAAATCTAAAAACTAATGGGGCTAGACACGAGGGAGAAAGGGGGCCAGAAAAACGGCCCATCTCCCCTTAATAAAGCTATTTCGAGAGCTGCACCACAGGCTCGGTCATCACTTTCTTACACAAGACTCACATAGATACACAGACGGCACAGACCTCGAGCCCCCTACTAGGCCGTCCGGACTTAACCCTTTCAAGAACTAATACGCATTTATGTTTTGTTTTCCGGCTATTATTAACCCCTTCTGTAACAGCGACTTCTGTTGATTTTTATTCTAGTGAAATTTAGACGACTTTGAGTAGTTTAAAAAGGATCTGTGGAAGTCAAAATGGTTAAGTGAGATGGTTCGAAGCCTGTTAATTGCTTTTAAACTGAATAAAATCGTCTAATAGTAGCCAGAATATAGTTAAAAAGACATAGCTGTAAAAAAATAAAAATAAACGATGGGTACAAGCGTGTGAAACCCGTGCAGATCATGGTTGCTGCTCCCTGGGAACCCGTCTGACAATCCCGGCACCACCACCCATCACCTAGGGGTTAGTGGCTTACTTTGTGTGTATATACTGTATATATATTTGTTAATTCATGTATTCATTATGTTTTTAGTTTCCTCACTAGACATCCCTCAAACTTAGAAAAACACCCCCTAGACCCCCATCAAGATACATTTGTGCATTTTTCGATAGCAAAATATCCCGGTCGAAAGCCGATTCCTCTTATAATTACAGGCGCTCGCTTTCGCTCGCCAGGAAAAATCGACACCTAAATGGCACAAAAGGTCTTAATATTGATATAGAACTGAGACGAAAGGTTATAAAATCGACAAACTAATGAGCCGAACGTCTTAAAATCTGAAAACTGATGGGGCTAAACACGAGGGAGAAAGGGGACCAGATAAACTATGAATACGAGTCAAGGTGGGGAAGACCGCGGACAAACGCAACACCACGGCATGTCGGGCGTTTGAATCCCGAAGACTTTTGAATACTTGTGAATACTGTGTGAATACTGTGTGAATACTTTGTGAATAATTTATGAATAATTTGTGAATACTTTGTGAATACTCTGTGAATACTTTGTGAATAATTTGTGAATACTGTGAATACTCTGTGAATACTTTGTGAATAATTTGTGAATACTGTGTGAATACTTTGCGAATACTGTGTGAATACTTTGTGAATAATTTATGAATAATTTGTGAATACTGTGAATACTCTGTGAATACTTTGTGAATAATTTGTGAATAATTTATGAATACTTTGTGAATACTGTGTGAATAATTTGTGAGTAATTTGTGAATAATTTATGAATACTTTGTGAATAATTTGTGAATACTGTGTGAATACTTTGTGAATACTTTGTGAATACTTTGTCCCCAGCCTTCGGCCGGGGACATATTTCTACCAAAAAGAATACAATATTATCTCGAAGGGGGATCTTGAGGATTATCTCGAAGGGGGATCTTGAGGATTATCTCAAGGGGGATCTTGAGGATTTTTATGTTTTTCCTAATAATAAGCTTGATGAAGGCATAGGGAGGACACTAAAATATTTACAAATAAATAAATAAATATATAAACAAATACATAAGTATATAAACAAGTAAATAACCCCTACCCCCTACACCAGTACAGGTAATCCAGTTCACCCCAGTACAGTAATAACCCCTACCCCCTACACCAGTACAGGTAATCCAGTTCACCCCAGTACAGTAATAACCCCTACCCCCTACACCAGTACAGGTAATCCAGTTCACCCCAGTACAGTAATAACCCCTACCCCCTACACCAGTACAGTAATAACCCCTACCCCCTACACCAGTACAGTAATAACCCCTACCCCCTACACCAGTACAGTAATAACCCCTACCCCCTACACCAGTACAGGTAATCCAGTTCACCCCAGTACAGTAATAACCCCTACCCCCTACACCAGTACAGGTAATCCAGTTCACCCCAGTACAGTAATAACCCCTACCCCCTACACCAGTACAGTAATAACCCCTACCCCCTACACCAGTACAGTAATAACCCCTACCCCCTACACCAGTACAGTAATAACCCCTACCCCCTACACCAGTACAGGTAATCCAGTTCACCCCAGCACAGTAATAACCCCTACCCCCTACACCAGTACAGGTAATCCAGTTCACCCCAGTACAGTAATAACCCCTACCCCCTACACCAGTACAGTAATAACCCCTACCCCCTACACCAGTACAGGTAATCCAGTTCACCCCAGCACAGTAATAACCCCTACCCCCTACACCAGTACAGGTAATCCAGTTCACCCCAGTACAGTAATAACCCCTACCCCCTACACCAGTACAGGTAATCCAGTTCACCCCAGTACAGTAATAACCCCTACCCCCTACACCAGTACAGGTAATCCAGTTCACCCCAGTACAGTAATAACCCCTACCCCCTACACCAGTACAGGTAATACAGTTCACCCCAGTACAGTAATAACCCCTACCCCCTACACCAGTACAGGTAATCCAGTTCACCCCAGTACAGTAATAACCCCTACCCCCTACACCAGTACAGGTAATCCAGTTCACCCCAGTACAGTAATAACCCCTACCCCCTACACCAGTACAGCACAGTAATAACCCCTACCCCCTACACCAGTACAGGTAATCCAGTTCACCCCAGCACAGTAATAACCCCTACCCCCTACACCAGTACAGGTAATCCAGTTCACCCCAGTACAGTAATAACCCCTACCCCCTACACCAGTACAGGTAATCCAGTTCACCCCAGTACAGTAATAACCCCTACCCCCTACACCAGTACAGGTAATACAGTTCACCCCAGTACAGTAATAACCCCTACCCCCTACACCAGTACAGGTAATCCAGTTCACCCCAGTACAGTAATAACCCCTACCCCCTACACCAGTACAGGTAATCCAGTTCACCCCAGTACAGTAATAACCCCTACCCCCTACACCAGTACAGGTAATCCAGTTCACCCCAGTACAGTAATAACCCCTACCCCCTACACCAGTACAGGTAATACAGTTCACCCCAGCACAGTAATAACCCCTACCCCCTACACCAGTACAGGTAATCCAGTTCACCCCAGTACAGTAATATTGCTCTGTACTGGGAGAACCACTTTGCTGACGTCTCCAACTTCCTAACAAAAATATAAGGTGACCAATCTTGCCCCAGTTAACAATTTATGTACCGGCGACGTCTTCTTTGGATTTCAGCTACATTTAGACGATTTCATGAAGCCTAGGAAGGAGGTATGGTGGCTAAAAGGATTAATTACGGGCTCGCTATCGCTCGCCAAAAAAAATCGACACTTACAAGTTCACATGGGATGGGTGTTAGAGGGATCTGCCTTCTGTGGGCCAATCGGCTTTCTGCAGACTCCCATTGTCTTATGTTCTAATGTTCTTATGTAAAAGGTTTTCAAATCGCCATACTAATGGAGCGAACGCCTTAAAATGTCAAACCAAATGGGGCTAATCACCAGAAAGAAGGGAGTCCAGAAAAATAACACTTTATGACTTAGCAGGGAGTAACAATCTACATGGGGGGGGGGGGCCAATATTAAGGATAGATTTCCACTTGAGGGACTTTTTTGTTTTTCGAACCTACTCCTCCCACATGTTTAAACCCAATGTTTTTTTTAATTTTAAGACGTTCGCCTCGTTAGTTTGGCGATTTTATGACATTTCGCCCAATTTCTGTCAATTTTAAGACCTTTTGTGCCATTAAGGTGTCGATATTTTCCTAGCGAGCGTTAGCGAGCCTGTAATTTAGGAGGAACCGGCCCTTGGCCGGGAAATTTTTCTACCGAAATTTTTTACAAATTTATATCGAAGGGGGGTCTTGGGGGTATGATAAAAAAAAAAAAAAAGCTAATCTGAACACCATATTATTCCCCTTCACAGAGCATCGAGGGAAAGTGAAGTAAAGGTCAATAAGCTTTTATGGCTGCATCTAAAGCGCCTAGAATTTATCACACGGTAGGTGTCGTATATTGGGGAGTTAACAGCTGGGATGGAGATAAAGATTGAGGTGCTGGTAAAAGTGAGAGAGAGAGAGAGAGAGAGAGAGAGAGAGAGAGAGAGAGAGAGAGAGAGAGAGAGAGAGAGAGAGAGAGAGAGAGAGAGAGAGAGAGAGAGAGAGAGAGAGAGCAGAGTAGACTGAACTCTAGCGGTATTCTACAACCCAAACCACTCAAACGTACCGAAACAAATCATCATAGCCATCTCATTCTTTGGTGAAAGGGGGAGAGCTATTATTTGTTCCATTTTACCATTAGTTTCCTTAGAGCACGGCAAACAAAACCTCAATTTTGTTTATAAATAATAGCCATGAAGAGAATGTAAAAAAAAAAAAAAAAAAAGTGAATGTTGTTTGCACCAGATTTTGTTGACTTTAACCCTTTGAAGATTATGACATATTTTGACAGTTTATTCTGGCTATCATTAGACGATGTTATAATGCTTAGGGAGGATCTGCGGGAATTAAATGGGTAAAAACTATCTCAATTATCCCTCCGACTTCCATATATTCTTCCTAATATGAACACAATCGTCTAATAATAGCCGGAACACAGAAAAGGAATGTATCATCGTATCTTTTAAGGGTTAATGCTAGAATAAAATAAAGATATCTCGCCGGTACAGAAGGGGTTAAGGAATATACTTAAACACAAGGTAAGCTGGCCATAAGGAAGAAAATATGTATTGTCAGTTTGGTGAGAGGGATGTCATAAATTAGGACACTGGTCTCAATTCAGTATATCATGTTATCAGGCGCACAACTAATAAATTAAATGGTTACATGTTGGCTCCACTCTTCCCTTTCCTGAGTACTTGTTCTCTTGTTTACTGCTCTCTCTCTCTCTCTCTCTCTCTCTCTCTCTCTCTCTCTCTCTCTCTCTCTCTCTCTCTCTCTCTTGTGCTCTCTCTCTCTCTCTCTCTCTCTCTCTCTCTCTTGTGCTCTCTCTCTCTCTCTGGAGTAGAAGCTGAGTGGGAGCCTGTTTATAGTGGAGTGCCTCAGGGATCGGTCCTGGGACCAGTTTTGTTTCTAATCTACAGTATATACATGACATCGATGTTGAACTAAATAATATTATCTCAAAGTTCGCTGATGACACAAAGATAGGAAAATCAGTATTAACCGAAGAAGACAGATATAAACTGCAATCTGATTTAAATAAAATAGTAGTGGTCGGAAAATTGGCAGATGCCATTCAATGTTGACAAATAGGTAATACAAACAAAAAATATGAATACAAGATGAAAGGCCAGCCAATCAAAACAATTGCATTAGTTAAAGACCTGGGGGTTCTTATATCTGAAAACCTAAAGACCCCAGATCAATGTGCAGCAGCTGCGAATAAGGCCAATCGAGCATTGGGATTTATTAAGAGAAATTTTACTTATAAAAATTAGAACATTATAGTACCTTTATTAAAAAGCATAGTGAGGCCCCATCTTAAATATGGTGTGCAATTTTGGTCTCCTTATCTGAACAAGGACATTGGAAAGCTCGAGTCCGGTGCAGCGTAGAGCGACAAAGTTGATTCCATCGCTAAAAAATATATCTTATCAACAAATTAGATTTATTTTCACTTAAGAAAAGAAGATTGCGAGGTCAATTAATCGAGTGTTTCAAGATATTAAAGGGATTTGACAAAATTGATGTAGATTCACTTTTCAAAATAGATAATAGTTCATTAACTCGGGGAAATGGAATGAAATTAAAAACCAGGAGGGCGAATCTCGATGTCACAAAGCACTTCTTCACCTACAGTGTGGTCATCGAGTGGAACAAATTGCATGAGAAAGTGGTACAATGTAACACAATTTACATAAGAACATAAGAACATAAGAAAATGAGAGTCTGCAGAAAGCCGATTGGCCTAAGCAAGGCAGATCCCTGTCCCACACAACCCCAAATCAATTACAAAGCCCAATTATAGGCTCAACACTCTAATACCCTGAGGATCATCTTACCAAAACGGTTAGAGATTAACGCAGGATTATGGGGGTCTGCAGAGCGCTGATTGGCCCAACCCGGCTGATCCCCCTTCACACCCAACCCTTCTCGTCCATATGCTTATCCAATTTTATCTTAAAGCTCCCTACAGTTTTAGATCCCACTATAGCACTTGGTAGTCCATTCCACCCATCTACAACTCTGTTACCAAACCAATATTTGCCTATATCTTTTCTGAAACGAAATTTATCTAATTTGAAACCATTGGTACGAGTTCTTTCGCTATCACTGAGCTTTAGTACATTTGTCATGTCCCCTTTGTTAATCCCACTAACCCACTTGAACACCTCTATCATATCCCCTCTAACTCTGCGTCTCTCTAACGAATGTAAACCTAATTTCTTCAACCTTTCTTCATACGGAAGATTTCTAATATTATGGATCATTTTTGTCATTCTACGCTGTACTCTCTCCAATGAATCTATGTCCATTCTGTAATAAGGACACCAAAATTGGACAGCATAATCCATATGGGGTCTCACTAATGACAAGTAAAGTTTTAAGATAACATCAGCAGTTCTGTTACTCACACTCCTAGAGATGAACCCGAGAATCCTGTTTGCCTTATTACGAACGCCTATACACTGTTTTCTAGGCTTCAAATCATTGCTAACAAACACACCTAGATCTTTCTCGCAGTCTGAATTTTCTAATTCTAAATTAGCTAGTTTATATTTAAAATTTGTTTGCATCTTCCCTATCTTTAATACCTTGCATTTGTCAATGTTAAACTTCATCTGCCAATTTACTGACCATTCATGTAAGGTATCTAGATCCCTTTGGAGGCACTCTATATCGCTATCTGAATCAATTGATCTCCCCATTTTAGTATCGTCTGCGAATTTACTTATCCTACTAGTTATACCTAAATCTAGGTCATTTATGTATATAAGAAACAACAGGGGACCTAATACCGATCCCTGGGGGACACCACTTTTGACTGCTCCCCACTCTGACTTGGTACCATTTATGCTGACTCTCTGTTTCCTACCAATTAGCCATGACCTAATCCATCCCAACAACGCCCCACCTATTCCATGTGCCTCAACCTTTCTCATCAATCTCTCATGAGGGACTCTGTCGAAAGCTTTACTGAAATCTAAATATATAATATCGTATGCCTTGTCATTATCTACTGCTTCATATACCTCTGAGAAAAAACTAAGCAAATTAGTAAGGCAAGAACGTCCCTGTGTGAATCCATGCTGAGAAGAATTGATTAAGTTAAATGTTTCTAAGTGGTTTCTCATTTTCCTAGCAATAATTGACTCTAGTAGCTTTCCTATGATTGAAGTGAGACTAATGGGACGGTACACATTCAAAAGAACTCTAGACATTCATTTTGAGGAGTTGGGAATAATATAGGTAAAAAAAATACAAAAAAAAACCACACACACAAAGGTTAAGCATCAGTAGTATATAATATTTCGCATCTTCGTTCTTTACTATACATTTCCCAGTAGAAGTTTTTCTCATTCTGCTGGGGGACATCTTTCCCCAACTTAATTTCATGCCGACCAACGGTCGGAGGGAGAGGTGGATGGGGAGAGGTGGATGGGGAGAGAGCCTTCTTCTTTGCTATCCTTGCCTTCCCCTTTGTAGTAAATTCTATTTTAGCAATAAGTCCGGACTACCTAGTAGGGACCGCAAGGTCTGTGTAGTCTGTGTATATATGTAACTTTATGTAACTATCTCACTCTCTCTCTCTCTCCCTTGCTCTATCTCTCGCTCTCTCTCTCTCGCACACACACACTCTCTCTCTCTCGTTCTTTTTCTCTCTCTCTCTCTCTCCCCTTGCCCTTTACACCCAGACAGACAGTACAGGAACTCGGTAGGTTGGTTCCTGGTTGTCCCGCTCAGAGGTTAGTTACACCGTGTGGTAATTATTGTGACATGGGTCTTAGACTAGCTACCCTGATGAGTTACTTATCTCTCTCTCTCTATATATATATATATATGTATATATATATATATATATATATATATATATATATATATATATATATATCGTCAAAACACTTAAACCCCTTGTTAAAAGGGATTAAAGAGACAGTTGGAGGTATTTTAAATATCCATAGACCTTTCCTAAATTTAATAAATTCGTCTAAAAGTTGCCAGAATATGATAATAAGGATGTCACCGGTACTGTAAGTGTTAATGCCAATCAGGAAATAATCACGGCCATTGTATAGCCCTAATGACTCGCTATTATAAACCTACCTAGACGCTTATTATGGACATCGCAAGTCATAGGCCACGGAGGAAAAGGCTTAGTCATTAATTTGATTGGACAAAAATGCATGTCCTTTAGACCAAGTGCCTTGAGGAGCAGTTCATTAGTATAGGTTATCTTCACCGTGAGGTAATAATACTTGCGACAGGAGGCTTTGTCTACCTCTCCAGACTGGTAACCTCTACTGTATGGCAGGGACTGTCCCTAACATTTGTATATAGGGCCTCATCCGCTCATGGCCGAGTGGTTACGGTGCCCAGTTCTCCCAAATATACCTGGGGTGAGGGGGTTCGAATCCTGGTCAGAATACCACTCTCCCAACCTGTCCGACATATAATTAGATAGGGTTAACCTTTTCAAGATCCAATACGCATTTCGTTTCTGTTCTCCGGCTATTATTAAACTATTTTATCCAGATTAGGAAGGGTAAACTGTATAAAATGGTCTCATGATAGCCAGAACATACTGAAAAAATGCGTCACAATCTGCAAAGGTTTAAAACATAAACAAACATAAACACACTGTGCTTTAAAAGTGTGTCCAGCAAAATGTCGATGTTGGGTGGCTTTGATTATACGAGGTATCAGGGACTCTGTGTTATACTTGAATCTAGCCATATTATACGAGGTATCAGGGACTCTGTGTTATACTTGAATCTAGCCATATTATACGAGGTATCAGGGACTCTGTGTTATACTTGAATCTAGCCATATCATACGAGGTATCAGGGACTCTGTGTTATACTTGAATCTAGCCATATTATACGAGGTATCAGGGACTCTGTGTTATACTTGAATCTAGCCATATCATACGAGGTATCAGGGACTCTGTGTTATACTTGAATCTAGCCATATTATACGAGGTATCAGGGACTCTGTGTTATACTTGAATCTAGCCATATTATACGAGGTATCAGGGACTCTGTGTTATACTTGAATCTAGCCATATCATACGAGGTATCAGGGACTCTGTGTTATACTTGAATCTAGCCATATTATACGAGGTATCAGGGACTCTGTGTTATACTTGAATCTAGCCATATTATACGAGGTATCAGGGACTCTGTGTTATACTTGAATCTAGCCATATTATACGAGGTATCAGGGACTCTGTGTTATACTTGAATCTAGCCATATTCAGACGACCTTTTTCAGCTCAGGAAGGATCTGTGGTAGCTAAAAGGGTTGATTGAAATAGTTCGAAGCCTTATAATTGCTAGAGATCATTCCTACTAAATTTAATTATGTCGATTAGTAGTACCTAGAATAAAATAAAAAGGACGTCGCCGGTACAGGAGTTAATTGGCAATAGTTCGCGCTGATTGACTTATGCGACGGTGATTATTAAAAGTATTGTTAAGGGGGAGGTAGTCGCTTTTTCTGGATCCCCTTCTCCCTCATGTTTGGCATATTACTTTTGATGTTTTAAGACGTTCGTTCCCTTAGTTTGGCGATTTTGAAACCTTTCGCCCCATTTCTTTGTCAATATTAAGACCTGTGCCATTTACGTGTCGATTTTTTCCTGGCGAGCGATAGCGAGCCTGCAATTTTAGAAGGAACCGGGAAATTTTTCTACCGAAAATTTACAAATGTATCTTGCAAGGGAGTCTAGGTGGTGTTTTTCTAAGCTTGATGGAGGTCTAGTGAGGAAGCTCAAAAATAAATAAATAAATAAATGTATAGACCAAAAACCAAGCACTACCCCTTAAGTCTCGAGGTAAGGGTTGCTCAGGGGTTTAATTTACCATTAGCTGGGGAAAAATAGACTGTCTTCAGAGTTAGTAAGCTGTGATCTGTTGGATGTTAGCCCGAGCGAATATTTAGTTCTTGTCGACCGATCTTGTGCTCTGTTTCTTTTCAACTGACGGTAAATTGACCACTTGCGAGTTTCAGACTATAAGGAAGTTGGAGCCGTAAACATCTCTATTAAACAACAATGCAATATTAATGTAGGTTTCTGATGAACAAAAAAACCGATTGAATTGGGATGTATTTATGTTTAGATGTATTACAGCCGTATTGTATCTTGTAATTCTGCTAAATGTCGATGTCTACAGCTCCAACTTCCTTATGAAACAAAACTTGCAAGTGGTTAATTGCAAAGTTCCCATCAAGATTTCTCCGTTAATTTGAAGAATTTATAGTGAAAAAATGGTGCTAATTGTATATCTTGGTCTTAACATATGAAGCAGAGACATAGTGGTTTTGCATTTTCACATTAAGTATCGAGAAATTAGCTGCTAAGGGATTCAATTTACCGTCAGATGAAATGAAACAGACTATAGTGCTCATTCTGTCTCTTACTCCAACTACGTCAGTTGGCTCGCAGTTTTCAAATACAAAACAAATATACTTCAAATAGGTATCATATTCAGGGGACAGTGGTTATTTTGGGTGACTATTTATATTATATATTCATGTATTTTTTAGTTTCCTCGCTAGAATTCCATCAAGCTTAAAAAAACACTCCCTAGACCCCCCTTCAAGATAAATTTGTAAATTTTTCGATAAAACAATGCCTCGGCCGAAGGCCGGTTTCTCTTACAATTACAACTCACTATCGCTCGCCAGGGAAAAAATCAACACCTAAGTGGCACGAAAGGTCTTGATATTGATATAGAAATGGGACGAAAGGTTTTAAAATCGACAAACTAATGGGACAAACGTCTTAAAATCTGAAAAGTAATGGGCCAAAAAATGAGGGAGAAGAGGCCCAGAAAAACTACCCATCTCCCCTTAAGCCACAGCTACGATACAATGGGGCTAAACTAATTAGAGTTTGTCACCTGTTGACTGTCTATTGAGAGCAATGGTATACTGGCAATGTTCACCCCTTCTGTAGCGTTAACTCATTTAAACTTTAATCTGGCTACTATAATTATTAAGTTTCCAAAGAGCCTACAGCAATTGAAAGGGTTCGAACTATCTCACGTAACCCTTTTTACTACCACAGATCCTATTTAAACCGCGTAAAATCCTCTAAATATAGCTAGAATAAAAATAAAAAGACGTCGCAGGTACAGAAGGGGTTAACGGTATTTTAAATGTGAAGAAGAGTTAGTATAGCAATTTTAAGACCCTTCGCCCCATTTTTATGTCAATATTAAGAATTTTCGTGTTATTTAGGTGTCGATTTTTTCCTGGCGAGCGATAGCGATCCTGTAATTTAAGTGGTACCGGCTTACGGCCGGGAAATTTTTCTGTCGAAAAATGTACAAATTTATCTTGAAGGAGGGTCTTGGGTAGGTGGTTTTTAAGCTTGATGGAGGTCTAGGGAAGAAACTAAAAATATAATATAAAGATAAATAAATGAGCCAATAAATAAGCCATCTCCCCTTAACGGTGTTGTAAATGTGAAGGAGAGAGTGTCAAAGCACCCAAAAATGTGACCTCAAAGGTAAGGGGATCCCCAAACACACCGGCCATGTCCACGTCATAGATAACGACACACACACCAGGTGACTCTGACAGCCAATCAAGGGCCAGGTAACAAGGTAAGCTAAGCCATCAACAGTTCCGGGGGGGTTTAAGGGGATAGTGGCCGTTTTTTTAATTTATGTTTTTATTTTATTTTGTTTATCTTTTGGTCTATTACTTAATGTATTCATTTATTTTTTTAGTTTCCTCCCTAAACCTCCATCAAGCTTGAACAACACCCTCTAGAGCCCCCTTCAAGATAAATTTGTACATTTTTCAGTAGAAAAATTCGGCCGGTTCTTCCAACTTTACAAGCTCACTATCATCCGCCAGGGAAAAAACTCGACACCTAAATAGCACGAAAGGTCTAAATATTGACAAAGAAATGGGGCGAAAGGTCTTATAATCAACAAACTAATGGGGCAAACATTTTAAAATCTGCTAAACAAGAGGAAGAAGGGAGACCAGAAAAATGGCCCATCTCCCCTACACATCAGGTGACTCTGACAGCCAATCAAGGACCAGTTAACAAGGTAAGCTAAGCCGGGAACAGTTCGGGTGGGTGGGGGGGGGGGGGGGGGATTATTAAACCATTCCGATGCCGGGCGTGGGTCTCAAGTCTCAAGTGTGAGGGTAGGTGCTGGCCAAGATATCTCTCTCTATATATAGTATATATACATAGTAAAAGTATATAGACCTTGATGCTGATCGAGTTCTCTTTATGACCAATGCATAATACTGGGTTTGGTTACCATAGTGCAGTTGGGTATATGTGCAAGCTCAGATAAATATTCAGTATTCGAGGATGAATAATATGTCGTAGGCTTGTGCATAAACCTTTAACTGTCTTGATAGCCTAATGATTAGTGCGCTGAATTTCGGTGTGAGTATCCTAGGTGAGTTTCCTAGGTGAGTTTCCTAGGTGAGTTTCCTTAGAGTACCACATATATTCATTACTTTCATTGATTTAATTAATTTTTTTTTGTTTTTTTTTGTTTTTTCTATATTCCAACTTACTTCCTCTCGGGCATAGGCTGAGAGCCTTAACATTCACCGCTTTACAATGAACAGTGAAGCCCGTGAGGTCTTGTTCCAGTCTAGGGAGTGAGACAAGTGAAGCACGTAGAGTACAACGAGCACCTGCCATCTTGCCTTCACATGAGGCACGGTGCTCACTCATGGCCCGAAACGACCCCATCTCTGAAGCCACCTCGTTCCCGTGCTTCACTGTCTCACTCCCTACACTCGGAATCTCACACTTACACACACACAACGCCACCTGTTGAGCAGATAACTCACCAGGAATTGCACCCCTATAGCATATTTTGAATATGGGAATATTCATACAGTGCTATTTAATCAGGGAACAATGAGGGTATTTTATTGACGTTTCGGTGGGCTTTGTGGTAATGAACTGATACTAGGTACAGCACAAATTCCATCCCAATAATATCTTCCCATTGATACATCGGGATTTGAACCCGGGACCTTTGGATTACCAGGCCAGTGGCAAGACCACTCCACCACACCTCCCCTAAATAAATTAGGTTTATTTGTAATTTAATTGGTGGGTTGGTGAATATATATGAATACTTAGGACAGTGATTGGGAAGGGTTTGTAAGTTTGTGGTTATATTTAAGCTTAGAAGCGTGATATGTTAGAAGTACTTACTGCGCCATAGTTTGTGGTTATATTTAAGCTTAGAAGCGTGATATGTTACAAGTACTTACTGCGCCATAGTTTGTGGTTATATTTAAGCTTAGAAGCGTGATATGTTAGAAGTACTTACTGCGCCATAGTTTGTGGTTATATTTAAGCTTAGAAGCGTGATATGTTACAAGTACTTACTGCGCCATAGTTTGTGGTTATATTTAAGCTTAGAAGCGTGATATGTTAGAAGTACTTACTGCGCCATAGTTTGTGGTTATATTTAAGCTTAGAAGCGTGATATGTTAAAAGTACTTACTGCGCCATAGTTTGTGGTTATATTTAAGCTTAGAAGCGTGATATGTTACAAGTACTTACTGCGCCATAGTTTGTGGTTATATTTAAGCTTAGAAGCGTGATATGTTACAAGTACTTACTGCGCCATAGTTTGTGGTTATATTTAAGCTTAGAAGCGTGATATGTTACAAGTACTTACTGAGCCATAGTTTGTGGTTATATTTAAGCTTAGAAGCGTGATATGTTACAAGTACTTACTGCGCCATAGTCTTTAACCTTGCTGTAATGAGGCCCCTTTAAGAACGGAATAAGTATATCTAATTTTCCATCTTCATGAAAATACTGTTGGATAACAAATTGTATTTTACGAACCTTTAATCAATTCCTTTCACATCAATCAATAATGATGAGGACACTGCCTTATATACTGTATATATATATATATATATATATATATATATATATATATCAATTCCTTCACTGCCACACATAATACAGCAACTCTTGATGATGACAGTTTGCTTAATCCATCTCCCTCAGCAAACTTCTAAATCACATCTATCCATCTTCTTTACTTTTTGGACATTATCGTTCTTTATTTTCTTTTTTAATTAAGGGGCAAGTGCTTGTTTTGAGGGGGCTCCTTATTCATTTATATACCGGTATATATATATATATATATATATATATATATATATATATTTTTTTTTTAGTTTCGTCGTTAGACCTCCATCAAGTTTAAAAAAAAAAATCCTATAACCTCTTTCAAGATACATTTGTACATTTTTCGGTAGAAAAATGTTCAGGCCAAAGGCCGGTTCCTTAAAAAATTACAGGCTTGCTATCGCTCGCCAGGAAAAAGTCGACACCTAAACGGCACGAAAGGTCTTACTATTGACAAAGTAATGGGGTGAAAGGTCTCAAAATCTCAAAACTAATGGGTCTAAACATGAGGGAGAAGGGGGTCCAGAAAAAGCGAGTACCTCCCCCTTAACAAGTTGAATTGCCTTTCCGTTACTTGCCCTGAACCGAAATATTCTGTACTGTATATATAATACAGTGTATAATACTATGGAGGATCATTAAGGGGAGATGGACCGTTTTTATGGCCCCACTTCTTCCTCATGTTTAGCCCTATTAGTTTTCAAATTATAAGACGTTCGGCCCATTAGTTTGGCGATTTTAACACCTTTTACCCAATTTCGTTTTCAATGTTGAGATCTTTCGTGCCATTTACGTGTCGATAATATCCTGGCGAGTGATAACGAGCCTGTAATGTTAAGAGGAACCGGTCATCGGCCGGGACATTTTTTCTAACAAAAAATGTACACATTTATATTGAAGGGGGGTCTAGGGGGTGAGTTTTTTTAAAGCTTGATGGCGGTATAGGGAGGAAACTAAATAATAAATGAATATTTATTATATTAATAAACCAAAAACTAGCCACTATGCCGCTTTAATGAGTTGTGACTTGCCTTCCTTTGTTATCCTTGGTAATAGGTATAAGTTCCCAAGTTGTTGCATAAACGTAGTGTTGCATTATTGACCCTTCTGGCAAGCATTTTGTCTATCTCTGTCCTCCATTAAACATAATTAACCCCTTCTGTACCGGCGACGTCTTTGTAGTTTTATTCAAGCTAGTTTTATACGATGTTACGCTGCTTAAGAAGTCTCTGTGGTGGTAAAAAGGGTTAAGTGAGATAGTTCGGAGCCTGTTAATTGCTGGAGGCCCTTTTTAAACGGAATAAAATCGTCTAATAGTGTCCAGAATATGATCAAAATGACGTCACTGGTACTGAATGGGTTAAAGGGGGAATGGTTTATTTATTGGTTGATATATATATATATATATATATATATATATATATATATATATATATATATATATATATATATATATATATATATATATATATATATATATATATATATATATATATATATATATATATATACTGTATATATATATATACTGTATATATATATATATATATATATATATATATATATATATATATATATATATATATATATATATATATATATATATATATATATATATATATATATATATATATATATATATATACTGTATATATATGTATACTGTATATATATATATACTGTATATATTACTTTAGTTGTCTCCCTAGATCTCCATCAAGGTTTAAATACACACCTCCAAGATCTCCTTCTAGATAAATTTGTAAATTTTTCGTGACGTCCTTTGCATTATATTCTGGCAACTATTAGACGATTTTGTTCAGCAATATTATTCAGCTATTTATCCTTTGCATTATATGCCGGCAATTATTAGACGATTTTTCCATCTAAGAAAATATATATACTCCAGATTCCTATAGTCTAATTATTTTATGCTGGCGAGAAATGAGCTTGTT